>OY796664.1:11031766-12237747 GCA_963680705.1 Rhagium mordax
CTCCTAGCGTTTCTGCTATCCTGATACTCCTGTTACAATTTCTAAGATTTTAAACACGAATCTAACGAAATTAAAACATAATTTCGATGCCTGGCGAATACCTCCTAGCGTGTCTGCTATCCTGATACTCCTGTTACAATTTCCAAGATTTTAAACACGAATCTAACGAAATTAAAACATAATTTCGATGCCAGGCGAATACCTCCTAGCGTTTCTGCTATCCTGATACTCCTGTTACAATTTCTAAGATTTTAAACACGAATCTAACGAAATTAAAACATAATTTCGATGCCTGGCGAATACCTCCTAGCGTTTCTGCTATCCTGATACTCCTGTTACAATTTCTAAGATTTTAAACACGAATCTAACGAAATTAAAACATAATTTCGATGCCTGGCGAATACCTCCTAGCGTTTCTGCTATCCTGATACTCCTGTTACAATTTCTAAGATTTTAAACACGAATCTAACGAAATTAAAACATAATTTCGATGCCTGGCGAATACCTCCTAGCGTTTCTGCTATCCTGATACTCCTGTTACAATTTCCAAGATTTTAAACACGAATCTAACGAAATTAAAACATAATTTCGATGCCTGGCGAATACCTCCTAGCGTTTCTGCTATCCTGATACTCCTGTTACAATTTCTAAGATTTTAAACACGAATCTAACGAAATTAAAACATAATTTCGATGCCTGGCGAATACCTCCTAGCGTTTCTGCTATCCTGATACTCCTGTTACAATTTCCAAGATTTTAAACACGAATCTAACGAAATTAAAACATAATTTCGATGCCAGGCGAATACCTCCTAGCGTTTCTGCTATCCTGATACTCCTGTTACAATTTCCAAGATTTTAAACACGAATCTTACGAAATTAAAACATAATTTCGATGCCTGGCGAATACCTCCTAGCGTTTCTGCTATCCTGATACTCCTGTTACAATTTCTAAGATTTTAAACACGAATCTAACGAAATTAAAACATAATTTCGATGCCTGGCGAATACCTCCTAGCGTTTCTGCTATCCTGATACTCCTGTTACAATTTCCAAGATTTTAAACACGAATCTAACGAAATTAAAACATAATTTCGATGCCTGGCGAATACCCCTAGCGTTTCTGCTATCCTGATACTCCTGTTACAATTTCTAAGATTTTAAACACGAATCTAACGAAATTAAAACATAATTTCGATGCCTGGCGAATACCTCCTAGCGTTTCTGCTATCCTGATACTCCTGTTACAATTTCCAAGATTTTAAACACGAATCTAACGAAATTAAAACATAATTTCGATGCCTGGCGAATACCTCCTAGCGTTTCTGCTATCCTGATACTCCTGTTACAATTTCTAAGATTTTAAACACGAATCTAACGAAATTAAAACATAATTTCGATGCCTGGCGAATACCTCCTAGCGTTTCTGCTATCCTGATACTCCTGTTACAATTTCTAAGATTTTAAACACGAATCTAACGAAATTAAAACATAATTTCGATGCCTGGCGAATACCTCCTAGCGTTTCTGCTATCCTGATACTCCAGTTACAATTTCTAAGATTTTAAACACGAATCTAACGAAATTAAAACATAATTTCGATGCCTGGCGAATACCTCCTAGCGTTTCTGCTATCCTGATACTCCTGTTACAATTTCTAAGATTTTAAACACGAATCTAACGAAATTAAAACATAATTTCGATGCCTGGCGAATACCTCCTAGCGTTTCTGCTATCCTGATACTCCTGTTACAATTTCCAAGATTTTAAACACGAATCTAACGAAATTAAAACATAATTTCGATGCCTGGCGAATACCTCCTAGCGTTTCTGCTATCCCTGATACTCCTGTTACAATTTCTAAGATTTTAAACACGAATCTAACGAAATTAAAACATAATTTCGATGCCTGGCGAATACCTCCTAGCGTTTCTGCTATCCTGATACTCCAGTTACAATTTCTAAGATTTTAAACACGAATCTAACGAAATTAAAACATAATTTCGATGCCTGGCGAATACCTCCTAGCGTTTCTGCTATCCTGATACTCCTGTTACAATTTCCAAGATTTTAAACACGAATCTTACGAAATTAAAACATAATTTCGATGCCAGGCGAATACCTCCTAGCGTTTCTGCTATCCTGATACATCTGTTACAATTTCTAAGATTTTAAACACGAATCTAACGAAATTAAAACATAATTTCGATGCCTGGCGAATACCTCCTAGCGTTTCTGCTATCCTGATACTCCTGTTACAATTTCCAAGATTTTAAACACGAATCTAACGAAATTAAAACATAATTTCGATGCCTGGCGAATACCTCCTAGCGTTTCTGCTATCCTGATACATCTGTTACAATTTCTAAGATTTTAAACACGAATCTAACGAAATTAAAACATAATTTCGATGCCAGGCGAATACCTCCTAGCGTTTCTGCTATCCTGATACTCCTGTTACAATTTCTAAGATTTTAAACACGAATCTAACGAAATTAAAACAATTTCGATGCCTGGCGAATACCTCCTAGCGTTTCTGCTATCCTGATACTCCTGTTACAATTTCTAAGATTTTAAACACGAATCTAACGAAATTAAAACAATTTCGATGCCTGGCGAATACCTCCTAGCGTTTCTGCTATCCTGATACTCCTGTTACAATTTCTAAGATTTTAAACACGAATCTAACGAAATTAATACATAATTTCGATGCCAGGCGAATACCTCCTAGCGTTTCTGCTATCCTGATACTCCTGTAACAATTTCTAAGATTTTAAACACGAATCTAACGAAATTAAAACATAATTTCGATGCCTGGCGAATACCTCCTTGCGTTTCTGCTATCCTGATACTCCTGTTACAATTTCTAAGATTTTAAACACGAATCTAACGAAATTAAAACATAATTTCGATGCCTGGCGAATACCTCCTAGCGTTTCTGCTATCCTGATACTCCTGTTACAATTTCTAAGATTTTAAACACGAATCTAACGAAATTAAAACATAATTTCGATGCCTGGCGAATACCTCCTAGCGTGTCTGCTATCCTGATACTCCTGTTACAATTTCCAAGATTTTAAACACGAATCTAACGAAATTAAAACATAATTTCGATGCCAGGCGAATACCTCCTAGCGTTTCTGCTATCCTGATACTCCTGTAACAATTTCTAAGATTTTAAACACGAATCTAACGAAATTAAAACATAATTTCGATGCCTGGCGAATACCTCCTTGCGTTTCTGCTATCCTGATACTCCTGTTACAATTTCTAAGATTTTAAACACGAATCTAACGAAATTAAAACATAATTTCGATGCCTGGCGAATACCTCCTAGCGTTTCTGCTATCCTGATACTCCTGTTACAATTTCTAAGATTTTAAACACGAATCTAACGAAATTAAAACATAATTTCGATGCCTGGCGAATACCTCCTAGCGTTTCTGCTATCCTGATACTCCTGTTACAATTTCCAAGATTTTAAACACGAATCTTACGAAATTAAAACATAATTTCGATGCCAGGCGAATACCTCCTAGCGTTTCTGCTATCCTGATACTCCTGTTACAATTTCTAAGATTTTAAACACGAATCTAACGAAATTAAAACATAATTTCGATGCCTGGCGAATACCTCCTAGCGTTTCTGCTATCCTGATACTCCTGTTACAATTTCCAAGATTTTAAACACGAATCTAACGAAATTAAAACATAATTTCGATGCCAGGCGAATACCTCCTAGCGTTTCTGCTATCCTGATACTCCTGTTACAATTTCTAAGATTTTAAACACGAATCTAACGAAATTAAAACATAATTTCGATGCCTGGCGAATACCTCCTAGCGTTTCTGCTATCCTGATACTCCTGTTACAATTTCCAAGATTTTAAACACGAATCTAACGAAATTAAAACATAATTTCGATGCCAGGCGAATACCTCCTAGCGTTTCTGCTATCCTGATACTCCTGTTACAATTTCCAAGATTTTAAACACGAATCTTACGAAATTAAAACATAATTTCGATGCCTGGCGAATACCTCCTTGCGTTTCTGCTATCCTGATACTCCTGTTACAATTTCTAAGATTTTAAACACGAATCTAACGAAATTAAAACATAATTTCGATGCCTGGCGAATACCTCCTAGCGTTTCTGCTATCCTGATACTCCTGTTACAATTTCCAAGATTTTAAACACGAATCTAACGAAATTAAAACATAATTTCGATGCCAGGCGAATACCTCCTAGCGTTTCTGCTATCCTGATACTCCAGTTACAATTTCTAAGATTTTAAACACGAATCTAACGAAATTAAAACATAATTTCGATGCCAGGCGAATACCTCCTAGCGTTTCTGCTATCCTGATACTCCAGTTACAATTTCTAAGATTTTAAACACGAATCTAACGAAATTAAAACATAATTTCGATGCCTGGCGAATACCTCCTAGCGTTTCTGCTATCCTGATACTCCTGTTACAATTTCCAAGATTTTAAACACGAATCTAACGAAATTAAAACATAATTTCGATGCCAGGCGAATACCTCCTAGCGTTTCTGCTATCCTGATACTCCAGTTACAATTTCTAAGATTTTAAACACGAATCTAACGAAATTAAAACATAATTTCGATGCCTGGCGAATACCTCCTAGCGTTTCTGCTATCCTGATACTCCTGTTACAATTTCTAAGATTTTAAACACGAATCTAACGAAATTAAAACATAATTTCGATGCCTGGCGAATACCTCCTAGCGTTTCTGCTATCCTGATACTCCAGTTACAATTTCTAAGATTTTAAACACGAATCTAACGAAATTAAAACATAATTTCGATGCCTGGCGAATACCTCCTAGCGTTTCTGCTATCCTGATACTCCTGTTACAATTTCCAAGATTTTAAACACGAATCTTACGAAATTAAAACATAATTTCGATGCCAGGCGAATACCTCCTAGCGTTTCTGCTATCCTGATACATCTGTTACAATTTCTAAGATTTTAAACACGAATCTAACGAAATTAAAACATAATTTCGATGCCTGGCGAATACCTCCTAGCGTTTCTGCTATCCTGATACTCCTGTTACAATTTCCAAGATTTTAAACACGAATCTAACGAAATTAAAACATAATTTCGATGCCTGGCGAATACCTCCTAGCGTTTCTGCTATCCTGATACATCTGTTACAATTTCTAAGATTTTAAACACGAATCTAACGAAATTAAAACATAATTTCGATGCCAGGCGAATACCTCCTAGCGTTTCTGCTATCCTGATACTCCTGTTACAATTTCTAAGATTTTAAACACGAATCTAACGAAATTAAAACAATTTCGATGCCTGGCGAATACCTCCTAGCGTTTCTGCTATCCTGATACTCCTGTTACAATTTCTAAGATTTTAAACACGAATCTAACGAAATTAAAACAATTTCGATGCCTGGCGAATACCTCCTAGCGTTTCTGCTATCCTGATACTCCTGTTACAATTTCTAAGATTTTAAACACGAATCTAACGAAATTAATACATAATTTCGATGCCAGGCGAATACCTCCTAGCGTTTCTGCTATCCTGATACTCCTGTAACAATTTCTAAGATTTTAAACACGAATCTAACGAAATTAAAACATAATTTCGATGCCTGGCGAATACCTCCTTGCGTTTCTGCTATCCTGATACTCCTGTTACAATTTCTAAGATTTTAAACACGAATCTAACGAAATTAAAACATAATTTCGATGCCTGGCGAATACCTCCTAGCGTGTCTGCTATCCTGATACTCCTGTTACAATTTCCAAGATTTTAAACACGAATCTAACGAAATTAAAACATAATTTCGATGCCAGGCGAATACCTCCTAGCGTTTCTGCTATCCTGATACTCCTGTAACAATTTCTAAGATTTTAAACACGAATCTAACGAAATTAAAACATAATTTCGATGCCTGGCGAATACCTCCTTGCGTTTCTGCTATCCTGATACTCCTGTTACAATTTCTAAGATTTTAAACACGAATCTAACGAAATTAAAACATAATTTCGATGCCTGGCGAATACCTCCTAGCGTTTCTGCTATCCTGATACTCCTGTTACAATTTCTAAGATTTTAAACACGAATCTAACGAAATTAAAACATAATTTCGATGCCTGGCGAATACCTCCTAGCGTTTCTGCTATCCTGATACTCCTGTTACAATTTCCAAGATTTTAAACACGAATCTTACGAAATTAAAACATAATTTCGATGCCAGGCGAATACCTCCTAGCGTTTCTGCTATCCTGATACTCCTGTTACAATTTCTAAGATTTTAAACACGAATCTAACGAAATTAAAACATAATTTCGATGCCTGGCGAATACCTCCTAGCGTTTCTGCTATCCTGATACTCCTGTTACAATTTCCAAGATTTTAAACACGAATCTAACGAAATTAAAACATAATTTCGATGCCAGGCGAATACCTCCTAGCGTTTCTGCTATCCTGATACTCCTGTTACAATTTCTAAGATTTTAAACACGAATCTAACGAAATTAAAACATAATTTCGATGCCTGGCGAATACCTCCTAGCGTTTCTGCTATCCTGATACTCCTGTTACAATTTCCAAGATTTTAAACACGAATCTAACGAAATTAAAACATAATTTCGATGCCTGGCGAATACCTCCTAGCGTTTCTGCTATCCTGATACTCCTGTTACAATTTCCAAGATTTTAAACACGAATCTTACGAAATTAAAACATAATTTCGATGCCTGGCGAATACCTCCTTGCGTTTCTGCTATCCTGATACTCCTGTTACAATTTCTAAGATTTTAAACACGAATCTAACGAAATTAAAACATAATTTCGATGCCTGGCGAATACCTCCTAGCGTTTCTGCTATCCTGATACTCCTGTTACAATTTCCAAGATTTTAAACACGAATCTAACGAAATTAAAACATAATTTCGATGCCAGGCGAATACCTCCTAGCGTTTCTGCTATCCTGATACTCCAGTTACAATTTCTAAGATTTTAAACACGAATCTAACGAAATTAAAACATAATTTCGATGCCTGGCGAATACCTCCTAGCGTTTCTGCTATCCTGATACTCCTGTTACAATTTCCAAGATTTTAAACACGAATCTAACGAAATTAAAACATAATTTCGATGCCAGGCGAATACCTCCTAGCGTTTCTGCTATCCTGATACTCCAGTTACAATTTCTAAGATTTTAAACACGAATCTAACGAAATTAAAACATAATTTCGATGCCTGGCGAATACCTCCTAGCGTTTCTGCTATCCTGATACTCCTGTTACAATTTCTAAGATTTTAAACACGAATCTAACGAAATTAAAACATAATTTCGATGCCTGGCGAATACCTCCTAGCGTTTCTGCTATCCTGATACTCCAGTTACAATTTCTAAGATTTTAAACACGAATCTAACGAAATTAAAACATAATTTCGATGCCTGGCGAATACCTCCTAGCGTTTCTGCTATCCTGATACTCCTGTTACAATTTCCAAGATTTTAAACACGAATCTTACGAAATTAAAACATAATTTCGATGCCAGGCGAATACCTCCTAGCGTTTCTGCTATCCTGATACATCTGTTACAATTTCTAAGATTTTAAACACGAATCTAACGAAATTAAAACATAATTTCGATGCCTGGCGAATACCTCCTAGCGTTTCTGCTATCCTGATACTCCTGTTACAATTTCCAAGATTTTAAACACGAATCTAACGAAATTAAAACATAATTTCGATGCCTGGCGAATACCTCCTAGCGTTTCTGCTATCCTGATACATCTGTTACAATTTCTAAGATTTTAAACACGAATCTAACGAAATTAAAACATAATTTCGATGCCAGGCGAATACCTCCTAGCGTTTCTGCTATCCTGATACTCCTGTTACAATTTCTAAGATTTTAAACACGAATCTAACGAAATTAAAACAATTTCGATGCCTGGCGAATACCTCCTAGCGTTTCTGCTATCCTGATACTCCTGTTACAATTTCTAAGATTTTAAACACGAATCTAACGAAATTAAAACAATTTCGATGCCTGGCGAATACCTCCTAGCGTTTCTGCTATCCTGATACTCCTGTTACAATTTCTAAGATTTTAAACACGAATCTAACGAAATTAATACATAATTTCGATGCCAGGCGAATACCTCCTAGCGTTTCTGCTATCCTGATACTCCTGTAACAATTTCTAAGATTTTAAACACGAATCTAACGAAATTAAAACATAATTTCGATGCCTGGCGAATACCTCCTTGCGTTTCTGCTATCCTGATACTCCTGTTACAATTTCTAAGATTTTAAACACGAATCTAACGAAATTAAAACATAATTTCGATGCCTGGCGAATACCTCCTAGCGTTTCTGCTATCCTGATACTCCTGTTACAATTTCTAAGATTTTAAACACGAATCTAACGAAATTAAAACATAATTTCGATGCCTGGCGAATACCTCCTAGCGTGTCTGCTATCCTGATACTCCTGTTACAATTTCCAAGATTTTAAACACGAATCTAACGAAATTAAAACATAATTTCGATGCCAGGCGAATACCTCCTAGCGTTTCTGCTATCCTGATACTCCTGTAACAATTTCTAAGATTTTAAACACGAATCTAACGAAATTAAAACATAATTTCGATGCCTGGCGAATACCTCCTTGCGTTTCTGCTATCCTGATACTCCTGTTACAATTTCTAAGATTTTAAACACGAATCTAACGAAATTAAAACATAATTTCGATGCCTGGCGAATACCTCCTAGCGTTTCTGCTATCCTGATACTCCTGTTACAATTTCTAAGATTTTAAACACGAATCTAACGAAATTAAAACATAATTTCGATGCCTGGCGAATACCTCCTAGCGTTTCTGCTATCCTGATACTCCTGTTACAATTTCCAAGATTTTAAACACGAATCTTACGAAATTAAAACATAATTTCGATGCCAGGCGAATACCTCCTAGCGTTTCTGCTATCCTGATACTCCTGTTACAATTTCTAAGATTTTAAACACGAATCTAACGAAATTAAAACATAATTTCGATGCCTGGCGAATACCTCCTAGCGTTTCTGCTATCCTGATACTCCTGTTACAATTTCCAAGATTTTAAACACGAATCTAACGAAATTAAAACATAATTTCGATGCCAGGCGAATACCTCCTAGCGTTTCTGCTATCCTGATACTCCTGTTACAATTTCTAAGATTTTAAACACGAATCTAACGAAATTAAAACATAATTTCGATGCCTGGCGAATACCTCCTAGCGTTTCTGCTATCCTGATACTCCTGTTACAATTTCCAAGATTTTAAACACGAATCTAACGAAATTAAAACATAATTTCGATGCCAGGCGAATACCTCCTAGCGTTTCTGCTATCCTGATACTCCTGTTACAATTTCCAAGATTTTAAACACGAATCTTACGAAATTAAAACATAATTTCGATGCCTGGCGAATACCTCCTTGCGTTTCTGCTATCCTGATACTCCTGTTACAATTTCTAAGATTTTAAACACGAATCTAACGAAATTAAAACATAATTTCGATGCCTGGCGAATACCTCCTAGCGTTTCTGCTATCCTGATACTCCTGTTACAATTTCCAAGATTTTAAACACGAATCTAACGAAATTAAAACATAATTTCGATGCCAGGCGAATACCTCCTAGCGTTTCTGCTATCCTGATACTCCAGTTACAATTTCTAAGATTTTAAACACGAATCTAACGAAATTAAAACATAATTTCGATGCCTGGCGAATACCTCCTAGCGTTTCTGCTATCCTGATACTCCTGTTACAATTTCCAAGATTTTAAACACGAATCTAACGAAATTAAAACATAATTTCGATGCCTGGCGAATACCTCCTAGCGTTTCTGCTATCCTGATACTCCAGTTACAATTTCTAAGATTTTAAACACGAATCTAACGAAATTAAAACATAATTTCGATGCCTGGCGAATACCTCCTAGCGTTTCTGCTATCCTGATACTCCTGTTACAATTTCTAAGATTTTAAACACGAATCTAACGAAATTAAAACATAATTTCGATGCCTGGCGAATACCTCCTAGCGTTTCTGCTATCCTGATACTCCTGTTACAATTTCTAAGATTTTAAACACGAATCTAACGAAATTAAAACATAATTTCGATGCCTGGCGAATACCTCCTAGCGTTTCTGCTATCCTGATACTCCTGTTACAATTTCCAAGATTTTAAACACGAATCTAACGAAATTAAAACATAATTTCGATGCCTGGCGAATACCTCCTTGCGTTTCTGCTATCCTGATACTCCAGTTACAATTTCTAAGATTTTAAACACGAATCTAACGAAATTAAAACATAATTTCGATGCCTGGCGAATACCTCCTAGCGTTTCTGCTATCCTGATACTCCTGTTACAATTTCCAAGATTTTAAACACGAATCTAACGAAATTAAAACATAATTTCGATGCCTGGCGAATACCTCCTAGCGTTTCTGCTATCCTGATACTCCAGTTACAATTTCTAAGATTTTAAACACGAATCTAACGAAATTAAAACATAATTTCGATGCCTGGCGAATACCTCCTAGCGTTTCTGCTATCCTGATACTCCAGTTACAATTTCTAAGATTTTAAACACGAATCTAACGAAATTAAAACATAATTTCGATGCCTGGCGAATACCTCCTAGCGTTTCTGCTATCCTGATACTCCTGTTACAATTTCTAAGATTTTAAACACGAATCTAACGAAATTAAAACATAATTTCGATGCCTGGCGAATACCTCCTAGCGTTTCTGCTATCCTGATACTCCTGTTACAATTTCCAAGATTTTAAACACGAATCTAACGAAATTAAAACATAATTTCGATGCCTGGCGAATACCTCCTTGCGTTTCTGCTATCCTGATACTCCAGTTACAATTTCTAAGATTTTAAACACGAATCTAACGAAATTAAAACATAATTTCGATGCCTGGCGAATACCTCCTAGCGTTTCTGCTATCCTGATACTCCTGTTACAATTTCTAAGATTTTAAACACGAATCTAACGAAATTAAAACATAATTTCGATGCCTGGCGAATACCTCCTAGCGTTTCTGCTATCCTGATACTCCAGTTACAATTTCTAAGATTTTAAACACGAATCTAACGAAATTAAAACATAATTTCGATGCCTGGCGAATACCTCCTAGCGTTTCTGCTATCCTGATACTCCTGTTACAATTTCCAAGATTTTAAACACGAATCTTACGAAATTAAAACATAATTTCGATGCCAGGCGAATACCTCCTAGCGTTTCTGCTATCCTGATACTCCTGTTACAATTTCTAAGATTTTAAACACGAATCTAACGAAATTAAAACATAATTTCGATGCCAGGCGAATACCTCCTAGCGTTTCTGCTATCCTGATACTCCTATTACAATTTCTAAGATTTTAAACACGAATCTAACGAAATTAAAACATAATTTCGATGCCAGGCGAATACCTCCTAGCGTTTCTGCTATCCTGATACTCCTATTACAATTTCTAAGATTTTAAACACGAATCTAACGAAATTAAAACATAATTTCGATGCCTGGCGAATACCTCCTAGCGTTTCTGCTATCCTGATACTCCTGTTACAATTTCTAAGATTTTAAACACGAATCTAACGAAATTAAAACATAATTTCGATGCCAGGCGAATACCTCCTAGCGTTTCTGCTATCCTGATACTCCAGTTACAATTTCTAAGATTTTAAACACGAATCTAACGAAATTAATACATAATTTCGATGCCAGGCGAATACCTCCTAGCGTTTCTGCTATCCTGATACTCCTGTTACAATTTCTAAGATTTTAAACACGAATCTAACGAAATTAAAACATAATTTCGATGCCAGGCGAATACCTCCTAGCGTTTCTGCTATCCTGATACTCCTGTTACAATTTCTAAGATTTTAAACACGAATCTAACGAAATTAATACATAATATCGATGCCAGGCGAATACCTCCTAGCGTTTCTGCTATCCTGATACTCCTGTTACAATTTCTAAGATTTTAAACACGAATCTAACGAAATTAAAACATAATTTCGATGCCAGGCGAATACCTCCCAGCGTTTCTGCTATCCTGATACTCCTGTTACAATTTCTAAGATTTTAAACACGAATCTAACGAAATTAAAACATAATTTCGATGCCAGGCGAATACCTCCTAGCGTTTCTGCTATCCTGATACTCCTGTTACAATTTCTAAGATTTTAAACACGAATCTAACGAAATTAATACATAATTTCGATGCCAGGCGAATACCTCCTAGCGTTTCTGCTATCCTGATACTCCTGTTACAATTTCTAAGATTTTAAACACGAATCTAACGAAATTAAAACATAATTTCGATGCCAGGCGAATACCTCCCAGCGTTTCTGCTATCCTGATACTCCTGTTACAATTTCTAAGATTTTAAACACGAATCTAACGAAATTAAAACATAATTTCGATGCCAGGCGAATACCTCCTAGCGTTTCTGCTATCCTGATACTCCTATTACAATTTCTAAGATTTTAAACACGAATCTAACGAAATTAAAACATAATTTCGATGCCTGGCGAATACCTCCTAGCGTTTCTGCTATCCTGATACTCCTGTTACAATTTCCAAGATTTTAAACACGAATCTAACGAAATTAAAACATAATTTCGATGCCAGGCGAATACCTCCTAGCGTTTCTGCTATCCTGATACTCCTGTTACAATTTCTAAGATTTTAAACACGAATCTAACGAAATTAAAACATAATTTCGATGCCTGGCGAATACCTCCTAGCGTTTCTGCTATCCTGATACTCCTGTTACAATTTCTAAGATTTTAAACACGAATCTAACGAAATTAAAACATAATTTCGATGCCTGGCGAATACCTCCTAGCGTGTCTGCTATCCTGATACTCCTGTTACAATTTCTAAGATTTTAAACACGAATCTAACGAAATTAAAACATAATTTCGATGCCTGGCGAATACCTCCTAGCGTTTCTGCTATCCTGATACTCCTGTTACAATTTCTAAGATTTTAAACACGAATCTAACGAAATTAAAACATAATTTCGATGCCTGGCGAATACCTCCTAGCGTTTCTGCTATCCTGATACTCCTGTTACAATTTCTAAGATTTTAAACACGAATCTAACGAAATTAAAACATAATTTCGATGCCTGGCGAATACCTCCTAGCGTTTCTGCTATCCTGATACTCCTGTTACAATTTCTAAGATTTTAAACACGAATCTAACGAAATTAAAACATAATTTCGATGCCTGGCGAATACCTCCTAGCGTTTCTGCTATCCTGATACTCCAGTTACAATTTCTAAGATTTTAAACACGAATCTAACGAAATTAAAACATAATTTCGATGCCTGGCGAATACCTCCTAGCGTTTCTGCTATCCTGATACTCCTGTTACAATTTCCAAGATTTTAAACACGAATCTTACGAAATTAAAACATAATTTCGATGCCAGGCGAATACCTCCTAGCGTTTCTGCTATCCTGATACATCTGTTACAATTTCTAAGATTTTAAACACGAATCTAACGAAATTAAAACATAATTTCGATGCCTGGCGAATACCTCCTAGCGTTTCTGCTATCCTGATACTCCTGTTACAATTTCCAAGATTTTAAACACGAATCTAACGAAATTAAAACATAATTTCGATGCCTGGCGAATACCTCCTAGCGTTTCTGCTATCCTGATACATCTGTTACAATTTCTAAGATTTTAAACACGAATCTAACGAAATTAAAACATAATTTCGATGCCTGGCGAATACCTCCTTGCGTTTCTGCTATCCTGATACTCCTGTTACAATTTCTAAGATTTTAAACACGAATCTAACGAAATTAAAACATAATTTCGATGCCTGGCGAATACCTCCTAGCGTTTCTGCTATCCTGATACTCCTGTTACAATTTCTAAGATTTTAAACACGAATCTAACGAAATTAAAACATAATTTCGATGCCTGGCGAATACCTCCTAGCGTTTCTGCTATCCTGATACTCCTGTTACAATTTCCAAGATTTTAAACACGAATCTTACGAAATTAAAACATAATTTCGATGCCAGGCGAATACCTCCTAGCGTTTCTGCTATCCTGATACTCCTGTTACAATTTCTAAGATTTTAAACACGAATCTAACGAAATTAAAACATAATTTCGATGCCTGGCGAATACCTCCTAGCGTTTCTGCTATCCTGATACTCCTGTTACAATTTCCAAGATTTTAAACACGAATCTAACGAAATTAAAACATAATTTCGATGCCAGGCGAATACCTCCTAGCGTTTCTGCTATCCTGATACTCCTGTTACAATTTCTAAGATTTTAAACACGAATCTAACGAAATTAAAACATAATTTCGATGCCTGGCGAATACCTCCTAGCGTTTCTGCTATCCTGATACTCCTGTTACAATTTCCAAGATTTTAAACACGAATCTAACGAAATTAAAACATAATTTCGATGCCAGGCGAATACCTCCTAGCGTTTCTGCTATCCTGATACTCCTGTTACAATTTCCAAGATTTTAAACACGAATCTTACGAAATTAAAACATAATTTCGATGCCTGGCGAATACCTCCTTGCGTTTCTGCTATCCTGATACTCCTGTTACAATTTCTAAGATTTTAAACACGAATCTAACGAAATTAAAACATAATTTCGATGCCTGGCGAATACCTCCTAGCGTTTCTGCTATCCTGATACTCCTGTTACAATTTCCAAGATTTTAAACACGAATCTAACGAAATTAAAACATAATTTCGATGCCAGGCGAATACCTCCTAGCGTTTCTGCTATCCTGATACTCCAGTTACAATTTCTAAGATTTTAAACACGAATCTAACGAAATTAAAACATAATTTCGATGCCTGGCGAATACCTCCTAGCGTTTCTGCTATCCTGATACTCCTGTTACAATTTCCAAGATTTTAAACACGAATCTAACGAAATTAAAACATAATTTCGATGCCAGGCGAATACCTCCTAGCGTTTCTGCTATCCTGATACTCCAGTTACAATTTCTAAGATTTTAAACACGAATCTAACGAAATTAAAACATAATTTCGATGCCTGGCGAATACCTCCTAGCGTTTCTGCTATCCTGATACTCCTGTTACAATTTCTAAGATTTTAAACACGAATCTAACGAAATTAAAACATAATTTCGATGCCTGGCGAATACCTCCTAGCGTTTCTGCTATCCTGATACTCCAGTTACAATTTCTAAGATTTTAAACACGAATCTAACGAAATTAAAACATAATTTCGATGCCTGGCGAATACCTCCTAGCGTTTCTGCTATCCTGATACTCCTGTTACAATTTCCAAGATTTTAAACACGAATCTTACGAAATTAAAACATAATTTCGATGCCAGGCGAATACCTCCTAGCGTTTCTGCTATCCTGATACTCCTGTTACAATTTCTAAGATTTTAAACACGAATCTAACGAAATTAAAACATAATTTCGATGCCAGGCGAATACCTCCTAGCGTTTCTGCTATCCTGATACTCCTATTACAATTTCTAAGATTTTAAACACGAATCTAACGAAATTAAAACATAATTTCGATGCCTGGCGAATACCTCCTAGCGTTTCTGCTATCCTGATACTCCTGTTACAATTTCTAAGATTTTAAACACGAATCTAACGAAATTAATACATAATTTCGATGCCTGGCGAATACCTCCTAGCGTTTCTGCTATCCTGATACTCCTGTTACAATTTCTAAGATTTTAAACACGAATCTAACGAAATTAAAACATAATTTCGATGCCTGGCGAATACCTCCTAGCGTTTCTGCTATCCTGATACATCTGTTACAATTTCTAAGATTTTAAACACGAATCTAACGAAATTAAAACATAATTTCGATGCCTGGCGAATACCTCCTAGCGTTTCTGCTATCCTGATACTCCTGTTACAATTTCTATAATTTTAAACGCTAATCAAACGAATTTAAAATATAATTTCGATGCCTGGCATATACCTCTTAGCGTTTCTGCTATCCTGATACTCCTGTTACAATGTCTACAATATTAAACACGTGTTTAAAATTATAGAAATTGTAACAGGAGTATCAGGATAGCAGAAACGCTAAGAGGTATTCGCCAGGCATCGAAATTATATTTTAAATTCGTTTGATTCATGTTTAAAATTATACAAATTGTAACAGGAGTATCAGGATAGCAGAAATGCTAAGAGGTATTTGCCAGGCATCGAAATTATATTTTAAATTCGTTTGATGCGTGTTTAAAATTGTAGAAATTGTAACAGGAGTATCAAAAGGATACCAGAAACGCTAAGAGGTATTTGCCAGGCATCGAAATTATATTTTAAATTCGTTTGATTCGTGTTTAAAATTACAGAAATTGTAACAGGAGTATCAGGATAGCAGAAACGCTAAGAGGTATTTGCCAGGCATCGAAATTATATTTTAAATTCGTTTGATGCGTGTTTAAAATTGTAGAAATTGTAACAGGAGTATCAAAAGGATACCAGAAACGCTAAGAGGTATTTGCCAGGCATCGAAATTATATTTTAAATTCGTTTGATTCGTGTTTAAAATTACAGAAATTGTAACAGGAGTATCAGGATAGCAGAAACGCTAAGAGGTATTTGCCAGGCATCGAAATTATATTTTAAATTCGTTTGATGCGTGTTTAAAATTGTAGAAATTGTAACAGGAGTATCAAAAGGATACCAGAAACGTTAAGAGGTATTTGCCAGGCATCGAAATTATATTTTAATTTCGTTAGATTCGTGTTTAAAATCTTGGAAATTGTAACAGGAGTATCAGGATAGCAGAAACGCTAGGAGGTATTCGCCAGGCATCGAAATTATGTTTTAATTTCGTTAGATTCGTGTTTAAAATCTTAGAAATTGTAACAGGAGTATCAGGATAGCAGAAACGCTAGGAGGTATTCGCCTGGCATCGAAATTATATTTTAAATTCGTTTGATTCGTGTTTAAAATTATAGAAATTGTAACAGGAGTATCAGGATAGCAGAAACGCCAAGAGGTATTTGCCAGGCATCGAAATTATATTTTAAATTCGTTTGATTCGTGTTTAAAATTGTAGAAATTGAAACAGGAGTATCAGGATAGCAGAAACGCTAAGAGGTATTTGCCAGGCATAGAAATTATATTTTAAATTCGTTTGATTCGTGTTTAAAATTATAGAAATTGTAACAGTTGTAAAGAATTAAATACCTCCTGGTCTTTCTGCTATCCTAACACTCCTGATAGAATTTTATAAGCTTAAAATACAGTTCAATAGAAAACGACAAGCAAGTTTGATGCTCCTTGTAGAGAATTAAATACCTCCTGGTCTTTCTGCTAATCTCGTAGAGACAGAATTATGTCTGCGAGCTAGACTTTACGGTATCTCTTGAGAGAAGCCCTTACTACAAAAATACTATATAATCTATAAATATTTACATATGGCGCAGAAAGTATCTTCGGACATATCGATATACCAAGAAAAATATTATTTAACACAACTTAGAAAATCTTAAAATTCCAGAACAATTTTTTGCTGGTTGTGAGTGACACCAACAAGTTTTGAATGACACAAAGGTTTAAAGTCCAAGGACAACTCACTTAAAAATACAAGTTGTCCAACAACTTTAATCAGTCGTGTCTTCAGTTTCTCTCCTCCATGTCCTCCATAAATACTTGGCTAAATAAGGGACCCTCCTCAATCCTTAGGAAATTGGGTTGACTGGTAATGAAGGAAATCGTAGAGTATAAAGCTGCAGTATAAGTTTTATTTTAATTTTTAACATATTTTACGTGATATCCTTTTAACATACATCTCCAAGCGTGGATTCAATAATTCCAACAAGAATACCACAAACCATTAACTCACCAACTACCTACTACAATAATTAATCACTTAAATTGTAACACTAATTACTATAAACACTATTATTCACTACTTGTCTCTGTACTGGTCACTATTCCGTATTCGTTTCTTCTGGTTACTTCACTTTCCAATATTCGAATATTCAAATGACTATTTGTGTACATCTAGGCCTTTATATACCTGAAGAGATTCCTTCTAGAACAATCCAGATGCTCTCTGCAAGACCATTCCCTACGGATCCTCTGTTTTTCCTAATTCGAATTTCATACCACTGTGGCGCCATCTCTAGGATGATTGTTGGACCATCACACCGCTAGGTATCTGTTATGAGAGGACATATTACAGACTTCTGTAAAATTCATCACAATCCCAGCCATAGATTAAATAAATATAAGATGCACCATCCTATTGTTAGAATGTAAGTGGACATTATACGGAACTTGTTCATTCGAATAGTAGATGGCGCACTCGAAACTATCAAAAATCTAATCTTTTCTGACTAATATCATTTGTTGAAAAACCATGTTTAAAACATAATGGGAAAAACGTCCAAAGCTCTAACAATAAATGTTTGTCTTATACTTATTTAATCTATGCAATATCTATTAAGGACCAATAAAAAATAAAACGTAGCTAACCGGTAAATTAGGTCGAGTACATGGATGGGTGTGAATCCCATCAACTAAAGAAATATCCCCCATTAAACTCTCCCAGTGGTATTGCAGAAAACGGAAAACGACTCGGGAAAAATCCCTGGCCTTCTCATCTCTGTTATCCCATCCCAGCAATAACCTGATAACCAAAATATCCCGACAATTTGTCCAGGTCCAGACTCTCAATGCAGTAACCTGACACTAACAGAACCGGAACAGACGGTAGTTATAGCACCATCTGAGTCAGGGCTGGTACTAGGCAACTAAAGCCAAAAAGGGCGCCGGGTCTGGACAATATCCCAAATTATGCCCTCAAACACTTACCTTCAACCGCTTACCTTTTCGTAGCATTTAACTCCTGTTTTGTCCTGTCACTTCTCAGTCCCCTGGAAAGTGGCAAAAATCATCCCTATAAGAAAACCCAAAAAATTCAAAAACCGAGGATTTGGTCCTCGGAACTTTTGGGGAAGAACAAGGTGTCTGCCTCTAATGTGCTTGCCGTTCCGATTATGTTCTATTCCTTTGTAGTTGTCAAGTGGCGAGTAGACGAGCTGCGCCAATCGGACAGGAATACCCGCAAGATGATGAATATTCATAGAAGTATTCATCCTAGGTTGTCCGTTCCTCGTGTGTAATGTCAGCGGAGGGGCCGAAGACTCTTGAGTCACTAACCCTGCGGGATGTGGGAGAGTGGTTTCTACCATCTTAAAATACTGTAAATTTCTAAATTTTAAGAAGACAGTTTTATGCTGGAGTCAATGCGAGTCCTCGCCACTTGGTTTACCCCCCCACCTTGCAGGAGGGTATCTTTATACTACTTTACAACTTCGAGGTATAATTCTGTCTGCGAGCTGAACATATCGCCATGTCTTGACAGATGCCTGTACTACAAAAATACATTTATAGACACGGTAGAGTAAATTTTCTAAATTCAAGAAAACAGTTTCGTACGTACACCATTTGGTTTACTCCACCCTACAGGGTATCGTACCTTTATACATAATATCGAGACAATTCTATTTGCAAGTTGAACATATTGCGAAAGCTTTAGTCACATTTAGACATTTAAATTTTTTTTAAATTCAAATGGCTCTTAGGTTAACCACCAGAGTTCGTTAGCATTTCAAAAATGTTTCCCAGGACGATCGAATAAAAGAAACTTTTTGAGTAGAAATGATTCGCAGTGTTACGTGTTTACTTTACGTACCCTTAGTAAACATCCTAAGCGTGGAATCAATAATTGCAACAAGACTAATACTAAACCATTAATTTATTATTATTAACTCACTAGTTTCTTACAATAATTAGTCACTTAAACTAGCTATATCACTAATTACTATTTTTAACCACTATTATTCACTACTAATCACTGTTTTTTTTTATTTTGTCCGAATAACTTAGCTTTAACCACTAGATTTCATTATTGTTGTGAAAATTGTATCCTAGAGGGATTTTTTTTTTTTATTCAAATAATTCGTAAGTAGATTACTTACTAGAGGTCATTAGTGTCGTTTGCATTTTTTCGAGAATTGAAAAACATAATTTTTTATCCCAAATCAACATGATCATGAACTTTTTTTTTTAATCTAAAATCAAACGAATCGTAGATTAGCTAGAGTTCATTTGCGCCGTAAAAACTTCTCTCGTTGCCGAAGAAAAAAATGTATAAAATTCTTCCAAGTGAATCGTATCGTAGGCAGTCCCTAGATTTCAATTACACCGTGTTGTTTTCCCCAGTGCCGAATTTTTAAAAATAGTATAAATGATTGTAGAGCCACTACAGTTCATTGGCGTAATGACAAAAAAACTCTAAAATTATTTCAAATCGTTTTTTTTCGTAGTGATATGAATGATAATCATTCACGTGGCATGTATCACATTGTCAAACTGAAAACCGAGGCGAAGCGAAAGAGTGGATGATAGAAATCCAATATTTTTGGGTAATCGAATCCTGGTGATCAAATCTTTCACGAATGATACATCTCTAAATTCAATGTCATCGGATGGATAACTTTTTAGATTAATTACCCAGTATATAATACGAATACTGTGTGATAGCACAGTGTCAACTGTGTATGTACCAACTAGGATGCCATTGCCTTTTAACCACTAGGCCAACAGCTTCATAACAGAGCATGGCTTTTATTGTGGCAGTATAATCTATTTGGTGATACGGTCAGGTTTTTGCGAAGATTTATAGAAGAGGGGTCGAGTTCTCCTAATGTTAAATATTTTGTATCCTAACGTTTCAACCATTTTGTCACCGTCTTCAAAATAATTAAACGTAAAGAAAACCCAGACGCTCTTCTACACAACTGATATCTTTCGATTTCTTCTATACACGTTTAAACGTTTTTAAATATCATGTGTAGTAAAGTATTGATTATTACTACCTATAAATATATTCTCAACTCTATATCCTGTTTTGAAACAACAGAGCTCTCCAGTGAAACGATGCAATACTAGGTTCTTACAACAAAGTTATAGAATTTATGCTCTAAGTGACGTCACAACCTCAGCATAGCAACGCACTCCTGTTCTAGTGTCTTCATAAATGATTGTATACCATGCCTTCACATAATTAGGCAACCATATACACATTCAATTACATATACAGCATATATCGTTTATATACAGAAAAACAAAACGTGTATCTGGTTGCCTAGTTTTAGGCACAATGATTTATGCACTCACTTAAGTATGAACTTTTTTTAATTTATAAATATTTAATAACTGTCTACGGAAATTTATATTTTTATAACTGATATTTAATCGTGGTGCGTTATTTTCGGCTCGACGTTATTTTTTTAAAATGTTCAGTAACGTTCATTGAAATTCTACAGCACTTTGGACTAAAACTGCTGGAACAGAATAAGTGTAGAAACTGATAGTGCCTCGGAATCAGTTGCAAACCTAAATGCAATATTTCTTATTTTATTTAACCCGGTAAAAACATGAAACTCGCTTAAGAGGGTCGAGATGGTATTAAATGAAAAACGTGTGAGGTGTCTTACTGAAAAGGGCAACATGTCACTTGTTTTCATTTTTTATTTTTAAGAACGGATAATCTAGTCTACAATGACCCTCTTATAATATGGTTAAATCATTACGTGTTGTATTGAAATCATGTTGAGCGACACGCGACACTTAATAATACAAATCCATGGGATGCATTCCGTGTTATATTGAAACTGCGTAATTAGATATAGTTATACAAATACGGAGATAGCCTTTTACATATTTTCGTCAGACACTAAAAATCTAAAGCTAAAAATTACTAATTATTAAATTTTGCTATAATTGTAACTACAGAATACATACACAAAATATTAATACTGTTCACCAGCAATATTAAAAAAAGTAAACGAAACAAATTTTTTCATTTAACTACCTAGTTCGTTCACACAACCCTCTTAATAACATTTTGAGAACACTTGAAATATGTTTAAATTATTAAACAAGGAACTATCTGCTGTTTAAGTTTATAACTCAAACGTATTATTACGTTCTATAATTATTACAAGGGGAATCCACGTTTTGCATGCGACCCAGTGTGACGGAAAAATTCATGTTTATAATTATCGCGTTATAGAACTGTTGCAATTTTCGTACCATGTTATATCGAAACTGTGTTATAGGAGGGTTGATTGTAAAATTTATTACAAGACATTTTTTCAGAATAATCACACGTTCTGCCACAGTTCACCTCTTAAGTAAAAAAAAAAGTGAAGAGGCTAATTAAAATTAATTCTAATACAGAACTTAATAAATAAATTGCTAGACCTCTTAATTTAACAGACATTGCTTTGATATGGATTGAACTAGTGATGTAAATTCGATCAGTCAAATATTATTAGAAAGACGAGCATTTATCTAATACCAAATACATTGGTAGCAATATTATGCCGATAGGCACGCATATCGATATATAAAATATATATTTGTATGTATCTACTAATTTGTCGTTATATTGAATGCTCAAAAGTTACATCAAGATGAGGACTACATTAAAATAACGCTACTCTTGTGAAGCAGTTTTGTATTGTGCTGCCATCTATTAGAATTATTACTAATTTCCTCTATGGTGTAAAAGGTTGCTGCAAATATACAATTCTATACAAATTTGACATTTAAATGACAATCTAAACTTGGCTTCTGTCGTTTGTCATTTTTGATAGTTTGCCCTGTTGCGATACAATATATATCGGGAAGTTAGCACCCATGCATCGAATATATCGATATCAATTTACCGACTCACATGCCTAGTTTTTTCATTTTATTCAATATTACTTACCTATTTAGCGGAAATGCAAAGGAAGTAGTCACATATTTTCTAAATCTAAATTAAAACTAACTAGGGGTTGACACGAATTAAAAAAGTTGTTATAGATTTAGCATTTACTTATTTTACAATATGCAATTATACATAAGTTGAATTATACCTACAGCCAGAAAAATATCACCACATATTTTAAACTACATTTGAGGTCTAGATCAAGACTGCCCTTTCTAATTTTACAGTCCATACTTGTTCATTAACAGAATTCAATGTAACAGCTAAAATGGGATGTATAAAACATTTCTAAATATACATAGAAAATTAAAACTTGTATAAAAACACCATTTTCGGTACTTCCTTTGTACATTTATTTAATTAAATTCATTATCAGACATGTATAAAGCATTCGCACAATAATACCAAACATGAAATAAGAGAAGTGAGTGCGCAGGAAACAAAAAAAGGATGACACCACCTGCACCAGACCTGGCGACTTGAGCGCAGAGGAATCTACTGCACTCAACGTTTATATCAAATAATAAATAACATAAGTAATATGGATGTATGTTTAACATTTTCCAGAAAGACGTATGTTGCTTAATTTACAAAATGGTACAATTATGCATTACACTATGTGAACTGATTAGCTATCAGAGATCCCGATCTCGTTTCTAGTCTCGGTGTCAATAGTCTCACCACATTCGCACACACACGAACACACTTGTCATTGTGGTAAAAGTCTGGGGAATCACACTATACAGGGGTCTATTCTGTACACCAGCAAAGGCCGCGTTGACAGTTCAATATCTACAGAGGTAGACTGGATTAGCTGCGAGAGATTTGAAACAGCACTTTCGAGAGCAGCAGTGCTACCTGTTGGTCGAGGATTTGGCTCATGACAAGTGCAAGCAGTCGAGATTCTTGTTGCACCAGAAGAGGTTTGTTGTCTGGATGTCGCGCCAAAAACACCAACGTCGCCGCCGCCCTCCTCAACATGTCCAAACTTGTGCCCATGGAATCCGGATTATCTCGTAGTGCAGTGATACCATGCTGGTTTGCCACGCCCAGTGCACTTTGTTCTGCTTGTTCTATGAACGCCACTAGCAACGAGACACAAGGTGTTTGTGCGGCAACCACTCGCGCCATACTGCTATCAGCCGCAGCCAAATAGTGCAACAAGTTAATAGAAAATTCCCGCAGTACTTGATCTTCTGATCTACACAGATGTTTCGTGAGGACAGTACATAACCTTTCCAGTCTAGAAAATGGGGGTGTCGCAATCACCAGATCTACGTTACTATTTGTTACACAGAGTTTGCAAAGTGCTTCTAGAGCTAGTCGCTGAGGGGAGATCAGGGACGATGGTCCTACAGAAGCGAAGGGATCTTGGCCGGTGGCTGACGGGCATATAGCCCAATGCAGCAGTCCGTCCAGTAGAGGCCTAGCCACTTCTTCCTCAAATAAAGAAATGTCTATTTGTCCTGCTATATTTGATACCGATACCAGAATGTTCTCTCTGACTTGAACGAGGAAGTCCCACCACCATTCACTTTCACCCTGCAGGCTACTGCACGAGTCTGCAAAGTCGGCATCCTCCTAAAAATTAACAATTATATAAATTAGTGCATAAACGAAGAGAATATGGACTATATTTGGACTATTATTTCGAAACAATGTGACAAAATTCACTGACCGCCATCAAGACTTTAATTATGATAATTTCTTTTAACTACAGCGTGATTAGCAAAGACAACACATTTTAGTTGAAGTTCAATGTTTTCTCAAAGCTCCAAAATAATGTTTTTAAGCCCATTTAATATGATCAATAAACAATATTTCAACTTGTACTGTAGGTAAATTTCGAATAAAAAATTCACTAACTTGGGTTTTGCCATTTTTTTTTTTTTGACTTTGGGAAAAATTCATAATGGGCTTAAGACTTGAAACTAGTAGACTTTTAGATGCTCTACCTTTAAAAAAATATAATCGGTACAAGATTGTAAACTAATCAAAATTGAATATACAGAGTATTCCAAAATTATGCGGCCAACCTCTTAGAGCGTGTAGAGAGGCTCAAAACAAAACGAAAATTATCTATAAACATTTGCTCAACACTGCATATTAATGGAGCTATAACCTTCCAAAGACGAAGAGAATCAATTTTTTTATGCTCTAACCGAGGCTGTAACTCAGAATCCAAAAAAGGTAGGCATATTAAAATTTAGATACTACTTTTTATTTAGATGCTCAACCGTGTTCAACATTCATTATTGAAAGAACTGCTCAGGGGAGGCGCGTTTGGGGCCTAGGTTAGGTATAAAAATAAATATTTTTGAATCTGTTGGCGTTATTAAAAGTTTTACTTTAAAATTTGATTTTTCAATCATTATTACGCAAAATGATAAAAAATTTGATTGATTGAAACCTACTATAATTATTATTATATTATTATTCTAATACACTACTTGAAGCCTGAAGTGCAATCAAAATTTAAAAGTGGATTTTCTCGAAAACGGTGCATCCTATCAAAATGTGAAAGGTATACCATTTTTCTGTAATAATGATTGAAAAATCAAAATTTTAAAGTAAAATTTTTAATAACGCGAACGGATTCAAAAATATTTATTAATATACCTAACCTAAACGCCATACGCGCCCCGCTCCTGAACAGTTTCTTCAAAAATGAATTTCGGATATGGTCGAGAACCTAAATAAAAGGTAACGTCCAAATTTTGATGTACCTACCTTTTTCGGATACTGAATTTATAGCATAAAAAAAATTGATTCTCTTCATCTTTGGAAGGTCATAACTCCTTTAATGTGCAGTATTGACCAAATATGTATAGAACATTTTCGTTTTGTTTTGAGCCCCTCTACATGCTGTAAGAGTTTGGCCGCATAATTTTGGAACACCCTATATATAAAAACTTAACATGTTTTACTTGTAAATTGTTCAATCAACTGATAAATCGATATAAATCCTATTCAAACAGGGACACATAATATTCGAAATCCAAATACATGTCCAGACCATATACAGCGTGTCCACCTAGTGCGCGGAAGTCCAATATCTTGGTTATTAAAACAGATAAATAGATATTTCTTTTTTGCGGTGTAACTAGTTTCACAAACTCTACAAAATCAAGATAATGCCAATTATACAGGATATGTCATTTCTTCTAGGCAGGTAGCAACTTTGGTTTTTTAAATGGCAACCTATATTTTTTTCGTAATCTAAGTACGCTAAAAATAAAAGTTACTTTATGCATAATACTCTATGAAAATATTGACAGTTTTCGAGATATTTGGCTCGACATTTTTCACAAAAAATACCCAACTTAGGTATGAGAAAACCTATTGCAAAGTTGTAGAGTATTTAATGGTGCATTTTATTATTCAATAAAATGCATTTGAATTAACAGAGATTTTTCAAATTATATTTTATTATGTTTGGCAAGATTTTTTTTGCACCCTGTATATCACAGATCAATTTCTGATCTAACATTTCAAAGAGCCGTTCTTGCTCAACATTTAGCCAAAAAATATTTTTAGTGATGATTGGCATGACCTCAGAATTGCAGATATTGTGAGCATCGAAAATTGAGGAAACAAACATGTCGAGTCAAATATTTCGAAAACTGTCACCATTTTCATGAGAGTATTATGCATAACGTACCTTTTATTAAGAAAAAAATTAAAAAAATATAGGTTGCCATTTAAAAAACTGAAGTTGCTACCTGCCCAGAAGAATTGACACACCCACTATAATGGGCATTATTTTTATTTTGTAGAGTTTGTGAAACTAGGTACATCGCAAAAAAGAAATATTTATTTATCTATTTTAATAACGTAGATATGGACTTCCGCGCATTAGGTGGACACGCTGTATATCATAAGTTAACAGGAAGTACAGGAAAATGTAACAAAGCTCAGTCTCTCATACAAAAAAAAATTATTATCTTTTAAAAACCATAATTCTCTCGCTAAGTAGAAAACAATTATAGTAATAAATATAACAAAACCCATTCCAGATCTGGGGCTCTACTAGTATGGTCTGCTTTTGTTTAATTTATTCATTTAAGATGTTTCTACCTCTATACTGAACAGCAAATTGCTAATATTTATTTATAAACCCAAAAATTTTAGAGCAGTTGCGTCAATTAGATTTGGATTGGTTATCAGAATAGTGAAGCACTAACTGTACCGATTGAAACGTTAATAATTGCTATAAAATTACATTTGCTAAGTAAGAGACCTTGGCCTAACTTTTGCATTTTAGCTTACAGATAAACAAAAGTTTTAAACCCTTAAAAAAACTTAGCATTTAATTTAATTTTTCCGCAAATATTTTTTAAACACTTTATTTGTTCATTGGTTCGTCCAGTTCTTGAACTTGTGTCTTTTAAAGGGTCTGCATATTACGCTGACAATATTGATTAGACAAATTAATAAGAAAACATAGTTTTAAAGCGAGTTCTCTCCCGCCAATTATGTATACCTTGTGTAACAGGCTCATTATACACTCGCCTTTTTTTATTTTTTGAGAATCATTTTTTAAACTAGGCATACTTAATGAAAGTCACTATTTGACAATGAATTTGTATCCCCCTCCGGTTTCACCGAAAATGACATTAGCTTTCGATTTTTAAACGGAAAACATCCTGTATTTATTACATTTTCGTGGAGTTTCCATAATTTTCTGAATCCAACAATGTCACATGTGATTTTTCAATTGTGAAAAGGATTTTTTGAGCCTCCTCACCTTATCAATTCTAAACTCCGATCAAAGAACTACTAAATATACAGGGTGTCCCGAAATTAGTGGTCATTATTTTACCCGCGTATTCATAGATCAAAAATAAGACAAAAAGTTCCTACAAACATGGCCCCGGAAATACTTCCTAAACGAGCTACAACCCTTTAAAGGTGCATCCTTGACGATGGTTTTATTTAATATTTCCAAAACTAATTAATAATAATAATAATATTAAAAATAATAATTGCATAATTTTATTATTAATTACTAAGTACCTAGAGAACTGTGCATCTTACTTGTTCCGTTGTGATTTTTTTGTGATTAATGTTTTCCAGAAATTCAAATCACTCGAAAACGGTGCGTCCTATCAAAGTCCAACTAGAATACCTTTATTGCATAAAAAAACTCTGGTATTCCATAATTTGCTATCAAAATCTGGAAAAAGTTGTGGGGCATTTTACTTCACCCCCTCTTTTTGTCTTATTTTTGATCGAGGAATACACGGGTAAAATGATGACCACTAATTTCGGGACACCCTGTATAATTGCCTAACTCTCAGGACATAATTTGTTTGCTTTCAATATAATGAAAACGTGCATAGAAAAGGATAGCTATACACAACATCCCATCGATATCATAGTCTATTAAAACATAGCTGCTTCCCTAATTTTTTAAATGAACAGTATATACAGGGTGTTTCAGTTAATATTCCCACAGCCGATACTAAACCACTAAACTTTTTCAATTTTTATTTTGGAAAAAAGTTTTATTTTGGAAAGTAAAATTAAAAATTTAATTAACGCATCCAAATGATAGAAAGTGCTGAGCAAAAATTTTCTTCTCTTTTAATTTAAATTTCTCAATTTTATTAAAAAAAATTACCACCAGTAAATAATTATCTTATAGCTGACAAAAAAATTACCAAGAACCTACACTCGAAAACCAAAATTAAAAAAGTTACAGCAATTATAAAAAAAATAAAGCACTAAAAAATTAGACGATAAAAAAATATTTCAAAAACTACTGCAGATCTGACTTTTTCGAATAAGAACAATTTGGCTTAAAACTTTGTTCTTAATCGAATGTGTTTCAAAGCTTCCTTGATTGAAAAATATTTTTAAACTGCAGCGCCAACTCTGGCGGCTATGTTATAATAGTAAATTGTATTTCCAGAAGAAGGCATTAACAATAGTAAATCTATTACCGTTTACAGAATACAAATATATTTCTTAATTCCCGAGATATCGGCTGTGGGAATGTTAATTGAAACACCCTGCATATTACAATAAAACAGTGCTAGCAGGATATATTTTAATTTTAGGGCGTATACCGTAATATTTTAAGCAAAATTCCGCTTCGCCATAAGGTATTGGTTGGTTTGAAACATTCTGCATTCTACAATATAATCTAATTGGTTCTACTAATTTACCACACCAAAATGTTGAATTACGGTAAGCGCCCCATTACGGTAAGCACCCCAAGTGTCTATTTTGCATAAAACATCAACCTGTCATTATTTAATACTCACGTTTAACTGGAAGTAGAGCGTATTATCAAAGAATTGCATAAGTGATGTTGATATTGTGTATAAAATTTATCATTAGGTATAAGTAAAACAAAAAGCATCGTCATATTCATAACATTTATATTTATAATAAATAAATAAGTATACATTTTTAAATAGTTGATTGATGATTGGGTTACTTTGTGAAAATCCATTTTCAAATAACATTTTTAATTATAAGCTCATTACTAGAATAGCTCACTGACAAAAGTTTTATTCGCGAATCGCGACATTTCTATTTATTGGCAGTTTAAGCCTACTAATGACAATGAGATTTTGATAATACATATACGTATATCATCAGTAAACATACATATTATTCTATTAACATTTTACTTTTAATTGTTACTTTAAATTTTTTTTATCTCATTAAACAAAATTCTCATCTTGATACGTCTATGGAATTTATACTTACTTATGAAATGATCGATGTACTCTTTTTTAGACTGATCTTTGCAAACAGTACAACACTTAAACATTTTACAAACAATATTTTATCAATAAAATTTATAACACTAATTTTACACCACCAAATCACTATAAAACATTAAATATCTGACGAATTAATAGCGGACATACAAGACTGACAAACAACGCCGACTACTCCCGAAGATGTTACGATCATTCAAATAACAGCCGTTAAATGATCAATCAGTTAGTAATCCAATTCAATCTAATTTTATCCGAACATGTTTAGAAGGTATTCCGTTACTGTCCTAGATGGGGAGGCGCATCATCTTGCTGGAAAAACATTTCTAGTTTTAAAGCAAACGGAATGTCATCCAAAAATTCCTCAATCTCAATTTGTAAAAACCCTAAATATCTAATACCAGTAAAAGGTCCTTCAAAAGTTATAGGGCCGATTATGTGCGTTCCTATTATCCCCAGCCAAGCACTGAAACCAAAATGTACTTGAAAGGCGACCCTGTCTCAATAAATGATAATTTTCATGTGCCCATCTTATCTTGCATTTTATCTATTGAAGTTCGAAAATGAAATTTTTTTCAATGGATCGTTGTTTGGCGGTATATCATTTTGTAAAACCAGTTGCAATAATCGATACTCCTTGCGTAATCATTTTCGTATAAGTGTTGATCAAAATTTGAATGGATGACAGTTGCGTATTTTTCAAATTCGACTTCGATTCTGGTGACTAATATTCAGGACCAAAGCAATTTGTCTTACAGATACAGTTTTGTAAATATTCGCTCGAGCCAAAATTCCAGTTTCTTTAAGGACAATTTTTCTTTGGCATCATGAATTCTTCTAAATTGATTTTCAAGGCGATGAAAATAATTTTTAGTAGGGCATATTTGAGTCGCAACTGCATTTTTCTGGCATTCCTCGTAAATATGTAGTATGTCCACTTTTTCTTCCTGTGTGTATGTCTGCGGCATTTCCAATCAAATTTGAGAATATTTTATAATCAACAAAGAACAATAAAAACACTGGAAAACAAGTAAACAACACAGAGATTCTTGACTTGTCAAAAATCAGAAATTCTCTTTTGTATTCACAACCACCTAATTAATGATCGTTAATAAATTGCATACAATGAATTTTTTATTTTCTTAACTCTGATTTCGGTTGTACTGGTCTCACTGGTAAAGTGGGCATATGAATGGATTCCTTATTAATTGTACTTTCCAACGGTACCATAGTACCATTTGAAAAAATAAGTTTTGGTTACAAAAACAATTTTAGTAAATATTCTCCATTCGTAGGTAAAACAAATGTTTTTGTAGCAACTCCAATTTTTTAATGTTGTTATACTCGGTTAGAATTGACCAGGCAAGATCAAGGCATGTTATAGTAGATTTTATTAATTCTTTTCACAATTGAAATGTCACTTATATGGCATTGTTGGATTCGGAAAATTATACAAAAGTGTAATCATTTACAGGGTTTTCCACTTAAAAATCGAAAGCTGATGTCATTTCTGGTGAAACTGAAAGAGGAAACAAACTTATTTATACGTCAAAAGTGACGTTTGAGGTGTATTCACTATGACGAGTTTGAAAAATTAATCTCAAAAAATAATTTAAAAAATTAATAAACAATTCAACCACACGTAATTCTGAGGTATTTTTTGTTCAATTTCATCTACAAATTAGAGTAAAAATAAACCACGTTAATACTTCTCATCGACATTCAATCAATTCAAGAATCAATTAAAACATTTGACTTTTAATCGCTTGAATTAGATAAATTACGTTTTTTTTGTGATTTATTTTTAGGCTTAGGTTAGTTACGTCATTATAACATATATTATAGTGATGAGAGGTGATCAATTGACGGTCAATAATGTCAATTGTCCGTCAAGTCAAATATAATTTTTTGGTCAATGGTCAATAATGAAATAAGAATTTGGCGCCAAAAAGTGACATTTTATATTTTAGAACTTTTAGACAGAATTCAGATCTTTACAAAAAAAATGTGGTTCTATTAAATTGTACGGTTTTGAAAAGATAATTAGGTGTTTATATGATTATATCATGTTCTCATATTTGCACGATACATAGGAAAGCAGTAATCATTCGCACACGTACATTGGAATAAAGGAGAGAACATGGGCGCACGTATGCATCTGTACTGTTGACAAAAAAATACGCAATACGCAAAATATAGTTTTTACAATAAAAAATATATAACAGATGCTGGTCGCATGAGAAAACACATAAGCACCTGTTTGAAGTGCCTCTTGAAAATAAGAAAACGATTCTTATAAAATGGTATTACCAAAATTAGTAATATTATAAATTATTATATTATTATTAAAACACTGATTAAAAATGAACTTACAGGTATGTGTTTGGTATTAAAATATTCGTATCGAAAAGACCAATCATATCTGACCATAATTAAAAAAATATAATTGACTTGTTGACCTATGACCGTTAATAACGGCGGTCAATTGACAAAAAATAAAGACCGGTCATTTTATCGTCATTAATAAGTTCATTATTAATTGTATTATAATAAACTGTGTAATATTTTTGATTTTTGTTAATAGTTTATATAATTCATACAAAGCTGAGGTTGTCAAATGACCTTTTCTGAACATCCTGTACATTTTGCTGTACTAGTCGATTGCCTGCAAGCAAGCTCAAATTGTTCTAACTTAATCCTTACGGAAGATTCAGAAACATTTTTAATTCAGCTTGTCAGGGAGGATTCACAACTTTTAAATGTCTTACAAGCTTTGAATAAGTTATTAACCACATAATGTTAAGACAGATTACCAAACATTTTAATAATACATCAAAGAGACAAAGTTAAACAAAGAGAGGAAATTGTGCCACACTTGTGTAGGCACCTGGCACCGGATAAGGAGATTCACTAGCAAGCCATACTCTCATACAAACTGGTCTGTATACTTTTCCTTACACTATAAAACTCATGGCTATTTAAAAAAAAACTAGTTACAGATAACTTTTTTAGTATATCCGAATAATGCTCATTAAGGATGAAGCGTTTTTATATTTTTGTAAATACAAAATTACCTTATTAGTATCAACCTTACCTCACGATCGTAATTTCTAGTCTTTTGTGTCCGAGGTGGGTGTTCATGATGAAGTAACAAGAGTTTGCCTATAAGAGCTAAGAATATTGAATTTCGAGCAAACTCAGTTTCATTGCCAGGGATAAACGTAAGACTCCTAAGTATATTAGACAAGCAAACGCTCCGCTTCCCAATGTTGTCTTGACTTTCTGTAAGAAGAACCAAGCTAGCGTCATCCCTCGTGTACGCTTCATCTTCGTAATCAGAAATTCGTCGGCGTTTTAAAGTTCCTGATGGATCGTGCACCGACTGTTCTTTCGTTTCACTGCACACGTCATTTACACTAATATTTAGATCTATACTTGGCTGTTCTTCACAGTTCGCTACCTCAGTCTTTACTTTGTCTGTTGTGTCCAACATGAGCACGTCGTTTATTTCAGAAGAATCCTTCTTAATTCGAGATATCACATCACTTAATGTCTTTGTTCTACGTCTTTTATCACTAGTCTTGGCAGGTGGAGGTGCTTCGTCTGGTGGTGTTGCTCTATCCAATGGCGCGATATTCCTTTTCGATTCATCCTGAGGTGCAGTACAGGACTTGCTCGAATCATTCAATCTCATGTGGAAAGGAATGTGCCCAAACTCGGCCTGAAAGGTAGGTAGAATGTGATCAGTAGTCGTGTACCAAGGATCACACGGCAATTCTGCTAACGAATTAGCACGGTTTGCATCACCTCGTATGTCCCAATCTTTTACATTATCTTGAACAAAGATATCCTCGTTTCGTTCAACTAACTTCACTGGGTGCCCCTTACGCGATATTAACGAATAATCAGCGGTATTGTTCAGTAATACCGTTCTTAAACTAGGATCGATCGGTGTGATCACCCCGCCTAAATCCACCTCTTCATTTTCAGGTTTGTCCAAAGGGTCTTCAAACATGTCCGATAAACTTCGTTTAAAATGTTCAATTAACAAGTCTAACAATCCAGGCCACTGATTTAGTCCAAAGTAACCCACCGATGAATCATCAAAGAGGAGTACGTTGAGCATATCAAGAGCGTAAGTACTCTCAGATAACAGTCCAGACCGCAAACACATTATAATACGCCATGCATCTACTGGACCGATGTCACCACGACATAACCTTTTCCGTCGGTACAAAACTGGTACTGTAGCCTCTACGCTATCAGGTGGAAACGTTATTTCCCTCTTGGGCATCTGACTGTACGAGTTACTAACAGCTGGTTGCGCCTGGTTGCTTTTAGCACCACTAGGTGGCATGATTGGCGGGAATGGTTTCCCAGGCCTATGTACAGGACGCATAGAAGCCGTCTGCCCTCCGGGTTGCATCGCCGGCCACGGGGATTGTCCGGGCTGTGGTTGTTGGTATCCCTGTCCACCGGGCCAAGGCCCGCCCGGTCGCCCACCCTGGTTCCATTGCTGTGGAGTAACTTGGCTACCCGCTGGACTAGTCCCATACTGCGGCGGTCTATACTGGTTGTTATTAGGCCAACCTCCTAAAAAAAAAACATATTAGTTTGCAAAACCGATTATTTAGGTACAATAGTCGATGGCTAGAAATCGAAGTCAAATAATACCGGGTGGCACAAAAAAGTATTGACCGTAGAACAAAAATGATTTCAGTAGTTTTTTTTTTAAATATGTTAGTGACGTTTTTGGATTTCTAGCCATTTATTTAATTGATGCACAAATTAAAAGTAATAGATATACTAAATCTGCATTTAATAAAATTCACTAATCTGAAAAGAAACATTTCCTCAAAAATATTAAATATTTCTTTTGAAAGCCTAGAAAAAAAGTAGGCAACCGAATTAGACCATTTTATCACATATTGAAAGCTAATTATAGTAAATACACAATATAAATTACTTCATATAAGACCTGTAGATTTTATTATTCTTCTACATCATATATATATTATTCTCTAGATAATATTCTTATACGGAATAACAAATAAATTTTTTTATTTTTAACAAAGGAGTCAATTATTTTTAAGCTACATATTTTGTAAATTACATTAACTAAATAAATAATTTAGGTTTTAATCTGACTATTCTAGCCATTTATCCATTTATATTAAAATTATAGAAAATAAAATATTGGCACGTGCAAAAGCTATAACCACTTTTTTAAAAATTTTTAGTGCCTCAGTTGTTTTGTAATATGCTGTATTTACTGCATTAATACTGCAATAAAAAAATTTGAATCAAACTGGAATTTGTTCAAAAACAATTTTTTGATCGACCCGACAAGATCTTATGGAAGAATTAATTAAAATCTCAATTACATTGACCCACAAAAATAAAAAATAAAAGTGTGCATGCTTGTGTACGCTCCCCTTGAACGAATCTTGAATGAACACCTACCGTACATTGGTGTACGAGGTTGGCCATATGGGTATGGCTGATCTTTGGCAAAATCCGGATGTCGTCTTGGCGGTTGAGGTGCAGGTGGTGGCATGGTTTTGTTGCTGGTGGGTCCCCCAGGGTACGCGCCTCCAGACACCGCCCCCTGCTGAAAATAAAAGATTTATAGACTACCTGTAGGTAAAATACTTCTATCTGCAGCAAATAAGTACTGAGGTATTTAATGTAAGTATAAAGATTTAAAAATTTAAAAAACTTACTTGTACTTGTTCTGGACGATAATACTCTTGATGTGGAGTGTAGTTCCCAGGGCCAGCTGGTTGTGATGTTGGGGGCCCAGTATTGCTTGGAGCTTGGCCATACGTAGGTCTAGGGTTGTAAGCTGTTCCAGGATTCGTGTTATATCTGTTATAAGGATCTTGCGGTGTAGAGGCTGACGGGCCTTGGGTGTTGTTAGTACTAGGAGCTGGAGCAGAGTCACCTGAATATGGAGGATACACTGGTCTAACGGCTGGAGGATAACCTGAACTACTCGAGTACGTAGAATACTGATCTGGAGGGGCGGTTGAGCCAGGCCCAGGGCCAGGATATTGGTATCCGGATTGCCCGGAAAAATTCTGAGCTGGCGGGCGGGGTGGAGTACCTGCAGGATAAGGAGGGTGCGGGCCACCTGGGAAAGGGCCACCCCGTGGTGGTGTGCTTGGGGACACATCGTCAAAGGGGTTTGAAACGCTTACGTTGTCAGCAGCCCCGCCTGCAGGGCTGGGACCCCCAGGGGCTGCACTGCTTAAATGATTTGCCCCTCCTGAACCTAAAGCAATATAAAATAAATGTACTACGGAACTCTGGTTATCAACCCCACTCATTATTTATAGTTTTTAAGCTAAATAAACCCCGGGCATTGTCTAAACGTAATTTCCACCACATTTTTTTCAGTCTTATAGTGTAAAGGAAGGGACAGTTAGTTAGGGGGCATTAATTTACGATGACTAATAGACTAATACTGGTACTGCCAATAAATTGCAGAAATTGAGACAATAATGCGGCCATCGTAGAATTAACTGCCTTTGATTTGATGAATAATAAAAACAAACGAATTAGACAAAATAAGTACTTATATCTGACTTGTAAAAAAGCTAATATAAGAATTAAAAACAATAATTTGATCTACCTGTATTGCCCTTTATTTTTAACACTGTTAAAATCCTGCCAACTATTATTAAACCGATTTATAAATTTTTGCTCCTATGATTTACTCAAAATTTAGAACGGCCTTGCACTAAAGGGTACGTCAAAGATACATTTTCTTAAATTTTGTATCCTAAATATTTTAAAGTAGCGTAAGGGCATTTGTTTTTAATGTTTTTTGGTTTTGCAAATTTTTTTATGAAAGACCAATCTTTGTCAGCCCAAAAAAAAATGAGAAAACTGTTCAAATGATGAGAGTGGATTCAAATCCTATATTAAAAATTGGACATCAGATTCTGGAAGTTAATTCTTGTTTTCTGTCGGCAATGAATGTGTTACGGCCACAAAGTTTGCCCCTTAAGTATATTTGTTATTTTACCCATTTGCAAAAAAACTTAAAATAAATTTGTGACCACCATTTATCAATTGAAACTATTTTTCAATGTTAATCCACTATTAAAAATGTTTGAACAAATGCAAAATCAAACATATTTCAATGAACATGATAATGAATAACTACCAGGAAACAAACTAAAAAAATACCTCCATAATCAAAATAAACACACACTGGGCTATTCCAATCCAGTTGATACATTTGTCAACTATCATAAAACACAAACTGATTAATACTAAAATAGAATTGTAAAAATGTGCATGCTTTACAAGTGACAAAAAGTGATGAGACAGGGAAAAAAGCCTTAACTGTTTTTGTGAACATCTAGGCAGGAATAAATGGAATAGCTACTAAATATTAAATACACAGTGAGCCAAAGAACAAGATACATGGAAACTTGATGAGAACAATTTTTAATGTCAGAAGAAATACTTGGTGTAATAAAGGGGCAAATCAAAGTCCGTTAATTCAATAAAAAATCATATGCCACTTAGGATAGTTAGAGCACATTGTTTGATTACAAAAGTTGGTAGTTGCGTTCGAGGATTGTTTAAATTGTGTGTTAAGGTGGAAAAAGGTTAAAAAGTAATTTTAGGTTACAAATTTTTTCAATAATAACTAAATCAAATTTGTCATTAAAGATAAATAACCCAATAAACAGGACAGACTAATTAGTAATAAGCTATGAGGCATACTTGTTTAATGATTTCAGATTTAAGTTATAACTTTTAGCTTGAAACCTTTCAAAGTAGCATTTTTCAATATTTTCAAAAATAAGGGAACGTTTGTTAAACTGTTTTCGAAATTTTCTTTGTACATTTTTAATTTCAAGAAAATCACTAACTATTACAAAAAATCAATTTTTCTGAGAAACGGATAATAAATATTTCTCAAGCAAGCAGGAACCTAAGGAAATAATAAAATGGTAAACTTTCAATGAAGTTTTTCCGTTGGCATGGACAACTGATCCAACCCGAAATATACAATTACATCGAAAATCACCTCAATATTTCACAAACAATTTGACACCATGTGAACGGCAACTAAAAAATTCCTAGGACAAAAACCAATAAACTATTTCTACTTACCAAAAGCAAAATGTTACTAAAAACGATTTAATTAAAAAAACTAAGCTCTAAAAGTAGAAAACTACATAAAGCGAGGTAACATGGTAGAAAATGGTTACTGTATCTCCTCTGAGTTCAAATTCTAGCTCCGGTACTGTCAGAGGGAATTTCTGTCCTTGTCGAGTGTTGGAATAGACATCATCAGCAGATTAATTAAACAAGACGTAAAAAAAATGTAATGCTCGTATTGAACAGAATTCTGTTTAACACCATCAGTTCGATTAGAATGTTTCCTAAGTAAATGAAAGTAGTTCTACTTAACTAAGTAATTTCTTTTAATAATTAGGTAGAAATAAAGTAGTGATACTTGCGATAACTTCGATATTTTTAATTGCTCGATATTCAAATCAGATTTACGTAATTCAAAATCTAGAATATTGCACAAAGTAATACAAATTCACACTAGCAACTGCTTGATATTCAAATCACTTTTGCATGCTAAAAATAAAATTATTGAATGACAAATTAAATTATAGTTTGCAAGCTAAAAATATTAAATGCTCGATAAACATTGCAGGACATATTAGCAGATTCCATATGGTACACTTTAGAAAAATGCATCATATAATATTTAATTTACTCATAACCTAACCATAACAAATTATTCGCTAGATTTCCAACCGAATCTAACATAAACTAACCTAACCATCATTATTTTCATCGAGCATCTACTAGTTTTGTCATGTAAATATTATTCTTATTGTGCGTCTAAAAATTTTATCAAGTATTTATACTTTTCATCTTGCCTTTACCCCATTTAACAAACATCTATAATTTAAAAAAAAAAAAAAATGTATGTACATTTAACTATTTTTATCGAGCGTTTAATATTTTTATCAAGAATTAATTTTTTCTCCAGGGTTTTGCATTTTTGTTAGGGAAATTTTACTTTTATCGAGCAATTCATATTTTTACCGAAAATTGTATATTTTACCATGCACTTAATACAATATCTTGCAACTACTTTTTTAAATCAAACAAATATATCATGCGTAGAAATTAATTATGGAACGTTTAATTTGTAGCGTATTTATAATATAGCAACTACATATTTCTTTCATTTTAAAGGCCGTGGCAATGTGGACTTAATAGGGGCAATTGGGAGTTTATGGGAGACCAAAATAAATCTTTTTACCAAATGCAGCTTATTACTAATTATTTTGTTAACAAACAGAAGTAAAGGAAATTCGTTGTATATATTTTAATAAATAAAAAAATGTTGGAAGATTTTAGCTAATTTACAGAATACAATTCTAGGCCAAAGTATTCTTCATTTTTAAATGTTGGTCATGATATTTAATCTCCACACTACATGCAGAATATCGGCTACGACAAATTTCGTTTAATAGATAGGGTCATTCCATTGAAATAAAACGTAGGTTGCGTGGCCTTAAAAAAATGTAGTGTGACAAGTGACAAGTTTCTGGCACACACAGGTCTGAATTAGCTATAATTCCAATACAGAGAACATTGCAAAAATATGGGGAAAAGGCCATGCAACTTTTAGAATGACCCCTTATTTAAGAAAGAAGCGGTGAAAAATTTCCGTACCTCCCAATGGTGATGGCGCCGATTGGGATGAAGGCCTCTGCGGCGGATATTCCGGATTGCCCGAGGGGTATCCTCCATATCCCCCGTATCCATCCATCGAAGCGCCACCTGAACCTGGTGGAAAAGAATCTTGGGAATTGGAAGAACCAGGTGACGGCACAGATGTAGCTTTGGTGCCCTTTTTCTTCGAACTGGCCTCAACTTGATTAATAATAGGCTGAGGATCAATACCACCTCTATCAAATTGACATTCATATGCTAACAAATTCTTAGTATAGTGCTTCCGTAATGTATAAGCAGCGGAAGACGAAGCGCCAATACCGAGCATACCAGCAATATCCTTCCAAGTTTTATTTTTTGTTACCTGTAAATAGGACAATAAAATACCGTACCAATCCCATGCAAAGACAGTTACAAACCTCCATGAAGCCACCACGATCTTTTACATACATATACAAGCGGAACAAATCGAGAGGATTCTTGGAGATTGTGGGACATGTGGTGATGGGAGTCCGCCTGTCGTCCATAAAAGCTAGAAGCTTGTCTAACCAAGCTTTTCGTTCGGGACTCTCATCCATCTCGTACAACTTGCTTAGGCTATCGGTTTTCTGGAAATACACAATGGTCACATATAATGCCACAGCTAGAGATAAAGAATCATAACAATCCTTGTTTATCACCGATAACATTCTAGTAATTTTGGTAACATTGCTTCAAGCATAGCATAACTGTATACACTCGTTTTACATTTTCCTACAAAACGATTTCTAGATAGGGTGTCTGCCAAAAGTATATTTTTTATTTTGAAACGGCTGTTTTGTAAAAACTGTATTCTACTCGACCCAAAATATCTAAATATGTAGTCAAATTTTAATATACAGGGTGTTCCAGTTTTTTGCAGCAGGACTTTAACAGTCGATAGACATTTGAAAACTATTAAAAAAAGTTCATATAAACATAGGTTGAGAAATGCTTAGTTTTCGAGGTACAGGGTGTTAAAGTTTGAAAATAAATATGGATTTATATTTATATTTCCAGAATGCTAAGAAGTATCGAATCCAAACTTACCAATTCTTTTTATACAATTTAGAGGCCTATTTTAGAATAACAAACTACTACTTTACTTAACCATGGGCGTAGATACAGGGTGGAACAAAACTATCAAATAATGGCTTTAACTTTGTTATTTGCAAAGTTACAAAAAAATGTTCAATATGAAAATTGTTTGGTTCTTTACAGTGCATGTTTTGAGTTTTTTAGTTTGTTGGTATCTTCTTCTGGTTTGTTGCTCCTATGGCAACCAACTTTTTCTTTTTAAATGGCACCTATCATGTTTTTTTTTGTTAATTTGAAACAAGCATAATTTTCTCTATGCAGTCACAAAATTTTGAAATTTTTCGAAAAAAAATAAGCGAGAAAGAAAACATTTATTACGACTCACTCGTCGCCTCTTAATAAAGGGTGCCATGGAAAAAGTCATGCAGTTATAAAACACAAACATTACTTTTGGTAAAGAATACCATGGAAGTTTGACAATTAAATTTTTACAAACAAACAACTAAATTTTAGTGTTGTGATGTTGTGAAATTAATTAATTTAGTTCCGATTGAGTCGTAATAAATATTTTTTTTTCACGCTTATTTTTTTTCCAAAAATTGCAAAATTTTATGACTGAATAGAGAAAAATATGCTTGTTTCAAATTGACAAAAAAAAATTATGGGTGCCATTTGAAAGGAAAAAGTTGGTTGCCATAGGAACAAACCAGAAGAAGATATCAACAAACTAAACATTTCTTTCTTTTTAAGACTTTTCGCACCATCAAATTTGGTGAAATTCTGAGTGACTTCAAGTTTGTCTAATATTCATCCAAAGGCGTGCATCAAAAGATTAAATGTAAATTTTCTGAACAACGGCTTGTCATATCAAAAAGTGCCAAGAGACATTCAATTTTTGTTTTTTCTTGCTTTATTGAATTAAACTGGGAACATGGGAAAATATCAGTGGCGTACTACTTTTTTGTAAAAAAGAGCCTCAGTAAATCGATATATCTACGCCCATGGTTAAGTAAAGTAGTAGTTTGTTATTCTAAAATAGGCCTCTAAATTGTATGTAAAGAATTGGTAAGTTTGGATTCGATAGTTCTTAGATTTCTGGAAATATAGGAAACATAAATCTTTGTACTAATGGAGTTTTTCCGTAAATTGAATAAATAAATAGATAAATAAATAAATTCATATTTATTTTCAAACTTTAACACCCTGTATCTCGAAAACTAAGCATTTCTCAACCTATGTTTATATGAACTTTTTTTAATAATTTTCAAATGTCTATCGACTGTTAAAGTCCTGCTACAAACAACTACAGTGTCTGCCAAAAAATCTGCACCATATCGAAAATTATTTTGTTATTGACTTTTATCAAGAATAAAATTTTTTGGAAGACAATAACAAAATAATTTCCCATATGGTGCAGACTTTTTGGCGGACACTGTATAAACTGAGTTGTCAATAAAAAGGTGTCTTTTCAAGGACAGAATTATTATATAAAAATTAATATCAATGTTTATTAAGTGATAACACAAAAAAATAAACAACAAACAATCTCAAACTCGTAAAAAGTGATTGCAATAAATTAAAAATTAATATTATCGACACCTAAACTGTAATGTAAAATCAGCACAAATCACAAAATGAATTGCTTAAATTCTCGATGTGTATACACGTATAAATCATTATTATATGAGAAAACTTGATCATAATTATTATATTCATACTTTCGCACCTCCCTCGTATATGGTACTGGTAATATTTTTTCTGACAAATTGATAATAAATTGCAAATTCCCACCGAAGTCAATTGTGTGTACACAACTTTTCTCAGTTTGCGAATTACTTACACCATTATAAATGTTACATTTGTTGCAAATTACCAAAATTACTGCAAATCTTACCGATCACATCTCCACAAAAAAAAAAAAAAAATGCACAATTCTAAATCAAGCACTAAGGAACATGCCACACATGCTACAACAAGCTTTTTTTTTAGCACGATAATAATTAATATTATTTAATATAAACCTTTGAGCGATACGTCTCGGGGGGAGGCACATGACTGTTAAACACCTGGAAATACCGCCAGTTAGGTCAGAGTCAACACACAAAAAATCAAACACAGATGAAACTTGTAAGCATTATTGTAAAACACTTGAGTTGAAAAAAACTGTTTGCCAGTGGTTGTAAAGGAACAAAAGCCATAGTATTTTCTATAAATCCTGTAGTTGTTTTATTTACTAACGCAATCTCGTAATTTTTGACTGTCTACTGCTTTAGAATTTATATTTTTAGGTTATATTTTAACATATTTCTGTCAAGCAGAGTTGCCAACCGTGGCATCGACAACAAACACAACAACAAAAATTTAGCCAATATATTTTTAAAATTCATTGTTTAAATTACGATATAACATCGTAATACAGCATCATATTGAGATTAGTTTATTATTTGAAACAGCATTTCCAGGGACGCCTAGGATTGTCTTGTTCTGGTGCAACATAAACTGATCAACTGTGGCCTACTTGTCCGTTGTAATGCAAAAAATTACAGCTGGAGTCGTCCTCTGTACAATTGTGTATAACTATTAAATATTAACTGTCATTAAGTATTAGAAATTAATAAATTAAAATTAATAACCATCAAGATGAGCTGAGGAACACAAGGTTTTTAATCGAAGTATTCCTGAGCTATTTGGACGCCACTAAACTAAAATCTGTACAAGGAAAAGAAAATAATATGGCTTTTTATGAGAAGTGCTGTGCGTCACAACCACATGTATAGCATTTTAAAAACTTACAGGGCTTGCAGGTGTACGTGGCCAACTGGGACTACTCAGTTCTCCATAATCTTCGTGTAATGAATTTATACTAGCTGCACCTGGCGACGGTACCGTACTCTGTGGCGTCGTAGGATGGCTGTAGTGTCCCATGTCATTTTTCCGGGATGCTTTCGGAGTCGTACATTGCGGGTCTTCTCCAGATGCTAAATATACATAATATTAGTATTATATATGTACATATTTGTGTAAACTTACCAGCTGAGGCATTTGACAGCGTTGACTGTTGTGAGCCTTCATCGATGGGTGTGCCATCCGGGCCAGTCGTTACGACCGATGTCACAGACCCACCCGAAGCAGCCGTAACGTGTGTATTAAGTCCCCCTTGAGCTGTGGTTGTAATACCATTATCCATCATGTCCGAAACCATTTGCGTATGCGAGTTAGGTGTCGAACTGGGCGGAGGCATGGGTCCGTCATGCGGATGATTATTAGGAAGAAGAGGACTACTAGCTGGTGGTAAATTTGGAGGACCCATCGATGGTGGTGGGCCCATGCCAGAGAGGTGATGGCCAGTAGGAGGTCCCATGTGGTAATTTTGGGGAGGACTAGGGCTTGGCGGCGCTGAACCCGATCCACCTTGAAAACTCATCTTGTGTTGAAGATGGTGTTTGAGGTAGTGAGGTGGTCTGGGGGTGGGACCTGGAGACTGAGAACCAGGCGATTGCGGTGGTGGGTTTGACCCATTCCCTTTGGACGACGCAGAGACAGAAGCGGGCCATGACTGCTGGTAAGGAGGAAATTGTGAATTCGATATATGGTTAGGAGCTGATCGGCTCGAAAACTGCTGTGGAGACATGTTATTCGGAGGTGGTGGTTGCGAGCTAGGGGGACCATAGCCTTGCCCGGGGTATTGTACATTACTAGGAGGTCGTGGAGGGTAACCAGTTTGGGGGTATTGATTTGGTTGGTACAGGGACATTTGTTGGTTTACAGACCCTGTCACTACCATACTCGGGTGGCCTTTGTACCCGTGTGCTGGATGAGGTGATGAATGTGGTGCGGAGTAACTGCTTTGCGTTACCATGGGAGTATGACTTACACGAGTAGGTCCATTTCCATCGGACTGTCCACTGGAAGGCCTTGGTGGCATGGGAATGTTTTGTCCTGCAATTATAACAAATGAGTCCCTTTTTAAAAACTGATCTGTGAAATATTCGCAAATCATAAGAGAAACAGTGTGTACATATTAGGACCGCGATAAACAGAAACGTAAGGTCCACGCTGATAAAACACATCACAGACATACCGTATAAAATAATATAGTTTTGAACCAGGTTTTTCAATCAGCGTAAAATTGCGAGTTTTTAAGGGTGCGCACATAAAGGCATTTATTCCTTTATATTTTTACCCAGAATAAAACGAGCATTTTAATTAAAGATAAATATTACATTTAATATAATACCAGATATGTATACAGGGTATTTCTAAATTGTTGCAGAAAAATTTAGAAGCTAATATATTACATTTATACCGCCTGGCAGGCAAATTATTCCAAGATATTTGTTTAGTTCAATAATTTTTAAATGTTAAATGCCCCTGCACTGCAAGAAATGAATGAATCGCTGTTCAGTTGTCCTATCAGTAAAATGTTACAATAAAAGTGCAATTTGTTGGATTATAATTATTAAATACAGTCCATTATCAAGAAGTATGCAATTATTTTAATATCTTAAACTCAGGAGATATTCCAGCAATATTACTGCATTCGATAAAAGAAACGGAATGAGCCTGTAGTTAAATAACAATAACAAAAATACAAAATGTGGTTGTGGATAATTTACAGCAGCGATCGATAAGATACTGAGGTTTTAAGGTCATCAGCAAGGTTAATCCCGCTTGAATCAAACCGATATGATAGCCTGTAATTACGCCTCGCGTAGATATGAGTTATCAGTAAGTTAACGCAATGTTAGTGAAAATAAAGAGCAGAATTAAATATGTATTTTTTGAGGGAGCATTTAAGAAAGCACTCGACTGTGCAGATCATAGCGACTGATAAGACAAAGCTAAAAATAGATAAACAAAACTTGAAGCTGGTATTTTTATTTATATGTTACAGTAATTTGTCTACACTTTATATTTGTTATTCTCCCAAGTCTCTTTTATCATTATGTTTCTGTTTATTATATGATACTGACATCTGGTTAGATTACAACAATTTAGTTAGAATATAACTAAGACTATATGGTTTTTATATAAATACTGACCTACAGCAGGTGACATCGACCTAGATCCTGTAGATCCTGTTGGTGATGGTGTCGGCCTCATCCCCTGAGAATTAGGGGTACCCGGTGCGGGGCCACCAGAACTGTCATTACTGTTTCCTCCGCTAAGGTCCTGCAAAGAAATATTGACCATCGAGTATAATGGAATAAAAATCAGTCTTTTTATTTCCAATTGAAATAGTCAGTCTGATAAGTTTATACCAGGCTCATTTCATTAGAAAGCACTGTCTGCGCTGAAATAACATCGAAATCGTTCTTGAATATAACTTACGATACCCGTATGTATACTGCAGTCGACCACATGAGTAACCGGCATACATAAGACGATATTTACTGATACTGATTTTAAAACAGCTAAACTGAGAGTAACTATGATTACCCTTAATATTTTTTTTGCGGTTCAATGTACATAATACACAGTGTTGTACGGTAGTACTGTTAGTAATTTTTTCAAAACCCTGTGTGTTCAGATTAATTTCTTAATTTTTTAATACCACTTTACTTTATATTAAATCAAAATAAAATTTACGTTATTCTTGAGTGATTAATAAATCGAAAATAAAAATGTTTTTTCCAGATTATGGACTTTTCCGGTCATCCTGTACAGAAAATATTAACTCTTAGCAGAAATGTTGTTTTCAAAGTAAGCAGGCGTTTTTATTAAGGGAGACTTTTTGTCGAAAAATCGAAAGTAAAAAGTTTTTCCTATTGTGATTTTGTGAACCTATTCCGGTATGATGATAAACTATAAACTATCATCTGCACATACAAAATTGACATAATTGTCCAGATTGTTCCAGCACAGCAGACACAATAGACCAGGTCTAGGACCAAGGACCGTGGCTAGGCTAGGACCCTCCTTGAAGCTATTTTTAGTACCAGCTTTTCCCAAAAATATTGGCCGGCCAAGGTTCATTTTTATAATGATCTTTTATGCAATCCAAAAACAATTAATAAAATTAATTTAAATATATATCAATGTATATTAATTTAGGGTCCTGCTGACTCCTGCAACAGTGCCTCAGTACCTGATAATTATGTAGTAAATTTATAAAATATTTTATAATCGTAATAATGACTAATGAGATAATTGTTTATTACCTGCGATTAAAATTGCAGTAGGTCAATAAACTATTGTTTAGGTTTGTGAGTTAACTTTAATAATCATGGTCTTGGCTGTTAAGTGTGGAATATCTAAGATACTCTCAGGGTGGCACGAGAAATTATTATATTACATTAATATACAGGGTCCTGCAACAGTGCGTCGGGCTTCCATAGCTCCTATACCATACAAGTTAGGAAATTCATTCGAGTACAGTTCTTAACTAAATGTGAAGGAGCACCGCAGGAAAATATTTTCGAACGTCTAGGGTGTTACAAAATATTGTGACGCCTGTCAGGCAAGTTGTTTTTAATGAAACACCCTATATATTTTACCATATTTCAGACGGCCTTAACGTTCCTCATTCTCACCTAAAATATGAGAACATTCTAATGCTTCACTTGGAAGTAAAAAATTAAAAATGAAATATAAAGCAATTTACATCGCTAAAGAAAAACGTTCTCAATTTTTCCGAAGTTTTTTCAAATGGAACACCCTGTATATTTTTATATAGTAATATGCAGAATTTGAATGAAAACATTTTTTGTATCTGTTACTATTGGAATTTCTGTCCGTTTTTGAGATAATTGGCAAATATTAAAGATGGGCTGATAGAACGACTTTAATTTAAAGAAAATTTTAATAAAACAACAGTACATTAAACTACAACTATATTAAATGTCCAAAGTGTCTTCCATTTTGCTGTAAACATAAATTTATTCGTTCTCGAAAAGACCTTTCCACTTCCGTTAATATTCCGAGGTGAAATAATTTCAAACGCATGTATTATTCTCTCCCGCATATTTTTCTCGGTTGTCTACGGCTCGTTGTATACGATGTCCTTGATATAATCCCATAAGAAAAAAAAAACAGTTTTAAAAAAATTTTAAATCGCACCAAAAAATCCATTAAAATCTGTCTCTATTTTCATTTTCTCCATTTCTCCATTTCCGAAGACACTTTGAACATTTAACGTAGTTGTAGTTTAATGTACTGTTGTTTTATTAAAATTTTCTTTAAATGAAAGTCGTTTATCAGCCCATGTTTAATATTTGCCAATTATTTCAAAAACGGATAGAAATTCCAATAGTAACACCTATACAAAAAATGTTTTAATTCAAATTCTGCATATTACTACGTAAAAATATACAGGGTGTTCCATTTGAAAAAAAACTGAGATAAATCAATTTAAAATACTCGGAATTTGAATTTATTTTTCGAGTGCTCTGTACATGATGGAACACAAACAATTTTAGATACGGTATCCTACGACCATTATCAAAAAGTTTTGAACCTTGTTTTGTTTTCAAATCTCCGTTCGGAAAAATGGAGAGCGTTTTTCTTTAGCGATGTAAATTGCTTTTGTATTTCATTTTTAATTTTTTACTTCCAAGTGAAGCATTAGAATGTTCTCATATTTTAGGTGTGAATGAGGAACATTAAGGCCGTCTGAAATATGGTAAAATAGATAGGGTGTTTCATTTAAAAAAACTTCCCTGACAGGCGTCACAATTTTTTGTGACACCCTGGACGTTCGAAAATATTTTCCTGCGGTGCTCCTTCACATTTAGTTAAGAACTGTACTCGAATAAATTTCCTAACTTATATGGTATAGGAGCTATGGAAGCCCGACGCACTGTTGCAGGACCCTGTATATTAATGTAATATAATAATTTCTCGTGCCACCCTGAGAGTATCTTAAGCCGGACTCAGACGACTGGTGTACTTGACAAATACACCAATATTGGTATACTTGACAAGTGTACCAGCTCATTTAGGCCATTAACCAGCAACGGCGCTCACACGACGTGTACAATTTTATTTAAATACGCCAGCAAATTGGTACAATATTGGTGAAATGAAAGACCATGGATATCGGTCGTCTTGAAAATGTCGTTGCATGTGCAGCTTTCGTGGTAATGAGTGGGTGTTATTTAAAGCTAATGAAAATAAAAAGGATTAACAAGAGAAGACGGTGGATGGCATCTTCATCACTCCATCTTTAAATAATAAACACAAGTATTTTGGAAACAAGGAACCTCTTCCATCCGCTTATACAGAATGAATAGTAGCGAAGCATGGCACAATTATATGTACACCTCGTGTGAGCGCAACCACAAGTATCGACAAGTATGCACTTGTCAAGTGTACCAATAATTGTAATCCCTTTGACTTGTGTCATTTTTACCGACAGACGATGGGAAACTGACCAGTACTCACCAGTGACAAATAATTGTACAAGTAAACCACTCAGACGACATGGCAAGTATACGCCATTAACAAATATTGGCCAAGTACACCAGTCGTCTGAGTCCGGCTTTAGATATTCCACACTTAACAGCCAAGACCATGATTATTAAAGTTAACTCACAAACCTAAACAATAGTTTATTGATCTACTGCAATTTTAATCGCAGGTAATAAACAATTATCTCATTAGTCATTATTACGATTATAAAATATTTTATAAATTTACTACATAATTATCAGGTAATTCATTAAGTAAATGGCTTTTTTTTAATGTTTAAATTCAGTATTAAGATTATTAGGATCTGAGCTAAAACTATTTAAGATAGCAGAAAAATTGGAAAAAAGTTTAATTAGATTTCTTGTAGATTCTATTGCTTTGTACTTTAATTATATACGGGGAGTGAAAGTGTTTAAATGAATTTTTGACACAAAAATATGTAATACCTACTTCTGTTTAATTAAAACATTATAATAACATCTTCGTTAACAATTTTCTCTGGATATTCGAAATATGTTTAGATTATTTATTTACCAGTGATACATAAGTAATTTACATAAAACATAATACATATAATCATTCGTTTTGATTTAGAAAGAAAATAAAGAAAAAGTAGGCAAACAAAGACAAATTCTACAAAAAGGTAAACTTCAGTTGTTTAATCGTATTTAAAGAAAAAAGAAAAGTAACCAATTTTAAATTATGTTAATTTTATCACTTATCAGTGGATGAAAACAAAAATTGGTGGCGTTTCCTCAAATCCCATTCATAAATAACAAATTAATAATTTAACCTACATTCCAGCAAATTCCTGGTAAACATGCAGATTTAATAGGGTTTTACGAGTATGTTTACTATTAATTATACGCATCCTAGCCACCTGTGCTTTTAAGAAACATAATCATTTTCGACAGGGAAGTAGGTCATATTTTTTAAACGTTAGTTTAGTGGTATTTTTTATCACCTTGTATAATTATTTTTGTTTATATTTACATTAATCTACTTATAACATTCTAGCAAAAGGCATCTCTTTGCAATTTGACTAATTAAATTTCGTTTAATATTTATTATACGTTTTTCCGCATCTGCCAAAAAAATAAGTGAATATCGCCTAAACCGTAAGGTTTTGATATAGGTATGTTACACATAATGGCACTAGAATTTAGTGTAGAATTTAAAAATGCGAAAACATATAGGGTGTTCTATTTAAAATAACAAAGTTGGTTGCTACTTTCGGTATAACCGGAAGTGGCAGAAAAATTACAATATTTTAGTTGAATAGAGAACCATGGGAAACCTATGGATAAGAAATTGTATAGCTGTACTATAAATAGTTTCGGAAATACAGATAGTTTGAAGTCGTGGTGATACACCCTGTATAAGAAAAAAATATTCCATTTTATTAGAGTTTAATTTCCTAACCCTTTAGGATAGGTATACGACATATTTAACTAAAGTTGTAGGGAATAAATAGGCCTATAAGATTCTGTAAAAATATGGGGTAATACTTATTTAAAAAATTTATAATATATTTTTCATAAAAAAAATTTTCTGGATATTCGAAATATTAGATTTATTTACATAAAATAAATAAATATTTACCAGTGATACATATTAAGTAATTTACATCAAACAAAATATAATCATTTGTTTTGATATAAAGAAAAAAGTAGATAAATAAATAACAAATCCTACAAAAAGATAAACTTGCATGTGGATTACGTTAATCGCATTTAACGAAAAAAGAAAAGTAACCAATTTTAAATTTACTATTATCAGAGAATGGATAAGAAAATTAAGCGACACTTTCTTAAATTCCATTCATAAATGACAAACCAATAATTTAACCTACATTCCGGCAAATTCCTGGTAAACACGCATTGTTAATCGGCTTTTCGAGTTTGTTTACTATTAATTGTACGCATCTTAGCCACCTGTGCCTAACTACAGAGATAAGACTTAGAACGTGGGGTAGGTACAGGCAGTACAGGGTTGTCATTATATTTCGTATAGCAATATTAATGTCTGCTGTCGAATGTAAAGTACCTATTTAAAAGATGATCATTTTATTGAAATAATGTGTTAATAAATATTATTAATCTTGCAGAAACTATTAGCCCAGGGTCGATCCAGTCAAACCTTGAACAAATTAGAGACAAGCTGATATTTGGTATATAAGTTTATATTGGGGTCCTTAAAATACCACCAAACCCCACCGGTAATCCGCCGTGCCTGTCACCCCTAAACAACCCCCGAAAGGGGTGAAAATCTAGTTATTTGGCAATATCTTAAAAACAAAGCTATATACGAAAAAATATGAAGATAGAAAAATTAAAGGGCATAAAATTTCCTATAAAATTGCGTTTAGCAGATATATTTTGCTTTACCAGTGGCGGAGTTATGATATTTTTAATAATTGGGTATTTTGTAAAAATATTCTCTAGCCTTTACTTATTGGATATTGACATTAAATATACATAACAATGTATATGGATATTTTGGTAAATACATTTCATACATTCTTACATCAATAAATTAGAAATAAAAAACATACCAGTGGAGTACTATATTCTAATCTCATACATTATTTTGTATTAGCTAATAGAACTTTAACATTTTACGTTCCTATTAAATGTAACAAAATAATTATTTTAAATATCCGTGGAATTTCTGTTACGAATTGAGAGGAATTATTTTTATATTAATAATATTAAGGACATATATATATACCGCATGTCAAGGCAACTGAGTAGACTCCATTACGCTAAACAAAATTTGTATATGCTACGCCCAGGAAGAAGTTCGAAACCAAATAAAATTACTAATACTTCAAAGTTGCAGCATAAGTGGGACCTTTAATAAATGTTAAATAAATAAATAAATAAAGTGTAAGAATTGTATTTTGTACTAAACTTCGCCCATCAATTTATTATTATTATTATTATTGCCATGCACGTCATTTCCGGATCCATCTGGCCTGTTTACCAGGGGAAAAATTAATTTGGTCAATACTGTGAAAAAGAAGAAGTTGGTTGACCTTCTTGAAGAATTTTACAATTCAAATATATCCAAAGACAGATTGAGGACCTTTATTTCGACATTTTTTATTTCCGTATACGTCAAAAATAGAACAAGTACCGATTTGAATAACGTCAGATACATTATCTACCAGCAGTATGTAGCAAAGCAAAGTTTAAATAAAGATTTTAATCTGGCTTCACTTCCACCGATCATAAATGCAGCTCAGTACCATGCATATAGGACATTTCATCCAGCAACTCTACATACATATTTTATTTACATGTATGAATAACTTTTAGGTTCAAGCATGGTTGAATAATAGCTTACCACTCCAGGACTGGGGATGGATTTCTAGTGATTCCGGAATCTCTCCAGTCCAGATGGATCAAGATATAGACCCCAAAGGGTTCCTTAAACAAATTTTTTGCAACTGTTCACCAGGTGGTTGCAAAAGTGCATGCTCATGTCGTAACCTGTTTTAATAGGGCAGTTGAGGATTTACAGGCAGAAGACGACATCTCAACATGCAGATAAAATATATTGGATAATAAGTAATTAAAAACATACATTACATTCATTTACTTAAACATAACCTGTAAGTATTTTAGTTTATTTAAGAAAAAGCAACTGTGCTACTTACTACATAAAAACTCATATTTTATGTATTATTATAGTTTTAATCTGTTTTGGTGTAAAAGACGTAAAATATATTAATGTAACGTAATTATTTTGTGGGAAATGTGTATTTTGTTAAAATATACCGGAATTTACAATACGATAACTCCACCACTGGTAAAGCAAAATGTATCTGCTAAACGTAACTTTATAGGAAATTGTATGCTCTTTAATTTTTCTGTCTTCATATTTTTTCGTATACCTATAGCTTTGCTTTTAAGATATTGCCAGAAAACTAAAAAAAGTCCGATTTTCACCCCTTTCGGGGGTTGTTTAGGGGTAACAGGCACAGCAGATTACCGGTGGGGTTTGTTGGTATTTTAAGGACCCCAATACAAACATATAACCAAATTTCAGCTTGTCTCTAATTTGTTCATGGTTTCCTATATAAAACTTCAGATCGACCCTGGGCTATGCGGTATTATGTCCTAAATATTATTAATATAAAAATAATTCCTCTTAATTTCTAACAGAAATTCCACGGATATTTAAAATAATTATTTTGTTACATTTAATAGGAACGTAAAATGTTAAAGTTCTATTAGCTAATACAAAATAATGTATGAGATTAGAAATATAGTACCTACTCCACTGGTATGCTTTTTATTTCTAATTGATTGACGTAAGATGTATTAAATGTATTTACCAAAATACCCATACCTATATATTGTTATGTATATTTAATGTCAAAATCCAATAAGTAATGGCTAGGGAGTATTTTTACAAAATACCCATAACTCCGCCACTGGTAAAGCAAAATATATCTGCTAAACGTAATTTTATAGTAAATTTTATACTCTTTAATTTTTCTGTCTTCATATTTTTTCGTATATAGCTTTGTTTTTAAGATATTGCCAAAAAACTAAAAAAAGCCCGATTTTCACCCCTTTCGGGGGTTGTTTAGGGGTGACAGGCACGGCGGATTACCGGTGGGGTGTGGTGGTATTTTAAGGACCCCAATACAAACTTATATACCAAATTTCAGCTTGTCTCTAATTTGTTCAAGGTTTCCTATATAAATCTTCAGATCGACCCTGGGCTATATGGAAAAACGGTACAATACTTATTGGTCTTGCACCGGTTGTAGAAATAATATAAAAGCGATGATAAAAATTTCTTTTTAATCACGCGTTAACTACTTTGATTTTAACTTTTTAATAAAGATAATAAAAAAATATAAAAGATATTTATAAAACACCGGCAATTTATTTTTCCAAAAGCTCAAGAAACATAGTTTCTAATGTTAATGTTACACGTTACACCACCCCAAATTTCTTTACACTATTTATTTTGATTTCGCAAGCGCCGGTCCATACACTAGCTGTATGGTTGAGATATTTTACAAATTAAAAAAAAAAAAAAAAACGAACTCCCAAGTGGACGTGTAAAGACGGTTAGGTCAGAATATGCAATCACCTCACCGGCATGGGATGAATGGCCTCTGTATGCCCAAGGTGTTGGTGCAAAGGAAACACGGATTCACGTTCAATGGGGCCCATAGCGCCGGGTCAAATTGGTGTAGTGGGTTCGGTCTATTCACCCCTCTGTTGCATGTCAAGGCAACTGAGTAGACTCCATTACGCTAAACAAAATTTGTATATGCTACGCCCAGGAAGAAGTTCGAAACCAAATAAAATTACTAATACTTCAAAGTTGCAGCATAAGTGGGACCTTTAATAAATGTTAAATAAATAAATAAATAAAGTGTAAGAATTGTATTTTGTACTAAACTTCGCCCATCAATTTATTATTATTATTATTATTGCCATGCACGTCATTTCCGGATCCATCTGGCCTGTTTACCAGGGGAAAAATTAATTTGGTCAATACTGTGAAAAAGAAGAAGTTGGTTGACCTTCTTGAAGAATTTTACAATTCAAATATATCCAAAGACAGATCGAGGACCTTTATTTCGACATTTTTTATTTCCGTATACGTCAAAAATAGAACAAGTACCGATTTGAATAACGTCAGATACATTATCTACCAGCAGTATGTAGCAAAGCAAAGTTTAAATAAAGATTTTAATCTGGCTTCACTTCCACCGATCATAAATGCAGCTCAGTACCATGCATATAGGACATTTCATCCAGCAACTCTACATACATATTTTATTTACATGTATGAATAACTTTTAGGTTCAAGCATGGTTGAATAATAGCTTACCACTCCAGGACTGGGGATGGATTTCTAGTGATTCCGGAATCTCTCCAGTCCAGATGGATCAAGATATAGACCCCAAAGGGTTCCTTAAACAAATTTTTTGCAACTGTTCACCAGGTGGTTGCAAAAGTGCATGCTCATGTCGTAACCTGTTTTAATAGGGCAGTTGAGGATTTACAGGCAGAAGACGACATCTCAACATGCAGATAAAATATATTGGATAATAAGTAATTAAAAACATACATTACATTCATTTACTTAAACATAACCTGTAAGTATTTTAGTTTATTTAAGAAAAAGCAACTGTGCTACTTACTACATAAAAACTCATATTTTATGTATTATTATAGTTTTAATCTGTTTTGGTGTAAAAGACGTAAAATATATTAATGTAACGTAATTATTTTGTGGGAAATGTGTATTTTGTTAAAATATACCGGAATTTACAATACGATAACTCCACCACTGGTAAAGCAAAATGTATCTGCTAAACGTAACTTTATAGGAAATTGTATGCTCTTTAATTTTTCTGTCTTCATATTTTTTCGTATACCTATAGCTTTGCTTTTAAGATATTGCCAGAAAACTAAAAAAAGTCCGATTTTCACCCCTTTCGGGGGTTGTTTAGGAGTAACAGGCACAGCAGATTACCGGTGGGGTTTGTTGGTATTTTAAGGACCCCAATACAAACATATAACCAAATTTCAGCTTGTCTCTAATTTGTTCATGGTTTCCTATATAAAACTTCAGATCGACCCTGGGCTATGCGGTATTATGTCCTAAATATTATTAATATAAAAATAATTCCTCTTAATTTCTAACAGAAATTCCACGGATATTTAAAATAATTATTTTGTTACATTTAATAGGAACGTAAAATGTTAAAGTTCTATTAGCTAATACAAAATAATGTATGAGATTAGAAATATAGTACCTACTCCACTGGTATGCTTTTTATTTCTAATTGATTGACGTAAGATGTATTAAATGTATTTACCAAAATACCCATACCTATATATTGTTATGTATATTTAATGTCAAAATCCAATAAGTAATGGCTAGGGAGTATTTTTACAAAATACCCATAACTCCGCCACTGGTAAAGCAAAATATATCTGCTAAACGTAATTTTATAGTAAATTTTATACTCTTTAATTTTTCTGTCTTCATATTTTTTCGTATATAGCTTTGTTTTTAAGATATTGCCAAAAAACTAAAAAAAGCCCGATTTTCACCCCTTTCGGGGGTTGTTTAGGGGTGACAGGCACGGCGGATTACCGGTGGGGTGTGGTGGTATTTTAAGGACCCCAATACAAACTTATATACCAAATTTCAGCTTGTCTCTAATTTGTTCAAGGTTTCCTATATAAATCTTCAGATCGACCCTGGGCTATATGGAAAAACGGTACAATACTTATTGGTCTTGCACCGGTTGTAGAAATAATATAAAAGCGATGATAAAAATTTCTTTTTAATCACGCGTTAACTACTTTGATTTTAACTTTTTAATAAAGATAATAAAAAAATATAAAAGATATTTATAAAACACCGGCAATTTATTTTTCCAAAAGCTCAAGAAACATAGTTTCTAATGTTAATGTTACACGTTACACCACCCCAAATTTCTTTACACTATTTATTTTGATTTCGCAAGCGCCGGTCCATACACTAGCTGTATGGTTGAGATATTTTACAAATTAAAAAAAAAAAAAAAAACGAACTCCCAAGTGGACGTGTAAAGACGGTTAGGTCAGAATATGCAATCACCTCACCGGCATGGGATGAATGGCCTCTGTATGCCCAAGGTGTTGGTGCAAAGGAAACACGGATTCACGTTCAATGGGGCCCATAGCGCCGGGTCAAATTGGTGTAGTGGGTTCGGTCTATTCACCCCTCTGTTGCAGATTATGTAAATTTTCAACATACCAGCGATATCAACGGTAAAATAAGTGCTGGCACGAAGCGACTCTACGGATAAGTAACGCGCGGTAATAAACTAAGTAGAATTAAAAAGCCGATTTTACTTTCTTATTGTATACAGGGTCAGAAGAAAGTATCACATATTTAAAACTGTGACGTAAAACAACACTTACCGCCGCATCAGGTGCGTGTGCGTTGGGGGTGGTCGGGGGTCCCGGCCTCGAGGGAAACCCCTGGTGAGACTGATGTTGAGGACTAGGTGGCATGCCAGGGCCCGGCCCCGGCGAATGACTTGGAGGTTGCGAAGGTTGCGGCGAGGGTTGACTTACAGGTGCGGATGAATTTGGTTGCCCCGGACTACCGGGCCGGTGCTGACCTGGACCCGGAAGTCCACCCGACCAACCGGACCGACTCTCCCCATATCCGGGACTCGGCGTCGAGCCACCTCCATAGGCTGGTGATAACTGAAAATGAAAAACGAAAATGTATTTTCCACATATAATTGGGTACATTACTAGAAACGTTGTAACCCCTCAGGGGCTCAAGAAACTACAAAATATGAAACGGTTTGTAAACTATGTTCACAATAATTATAATGAACACTTTATACAATAGTAGTTATGTAACAACAAATTTAAAAACCAGGTACAGGATTGAAAAATAAATAACAAGAATACAATATTTATTTTATATACTATGGAGGAGAATTTTCATTTTCCATTCTCCGTTCTTTTCATAGTTGACGCCACGCAAGCCCTATAATTTACTACCGACAATACTAATGTTTCGCGTTGTAAAATTTTAGTATTTTGAGGAAGAAATTTCTTCTATCTAATTTTTCAGTAGCATAACATTCTTGGAATATTTTATTCAAATTTTCCTTAAACGCCAATAATAGGTATCAGTCCTAAACTATTTACATTATCTATTTTTTCTAATGTGCTGCTGCCACCTTTAACACTCACTTGCTCTCTCATACATATTCCAGGTTTAGATCCAAAAATGATGTAAGATTATTAGGTACTAAGTAGAAACCATTTGTTAGTTTTAAAATATCAAGATCTTTATTTGTGTGAACATGCAGTAAATGGTTCAGCTGTCACCATATACGTAAACCTCGAAATATTTTATATTGGTTAAATCGCTTGTGGATATGGTAAAAAGCAACGGCCCAGGAACAGACCGTTGTGGCACATATTTTATTTTAGCATTTTTACTTGTATACTGCTCGATTATAAGGGAGCCCAAATGGAAATAATTAATATCAATTCATAGTTTATGATACCGAAGTCCTGCAAAACCAGTAAAATGAGAAAGATGTCAGAACAATTATTTTTAGAAGAAAATAGTTTTTTCATACATATGTTTAAAAACTATTTGTGCGTCAGTCTGTCGTGTAAAGGTTTCCAATCTAATATACAGGGTGAGTCAACAAGATCACCTCGGTCGATATCTCGTTTAATATTTATTATATCGAAAAATTTTTTTAAACAGAAATTGTAGGAGAACAAGAAGACCATATTGTAGAATTATTTCCAATTATATCGGGGGTTTTTAATATGAGAGTTGCATATAAAATTTATATTTTTTTTAAATGGGGCACCCTATATATTTGTACACTTTCTTATTTTTTTAAATTGCCTGTTCGAGTATATCTAGTTTTTGAAATGCCATCATCAGGTAATTTCTAGAAATTCGTATATCATTGGAGGCATCGACATGAGTGTTTTTCTATTTCAGAAGAGGAAATCAAAAATAAGATATATCTAGTTTTTGAAATGCCATTGCGTCGTTGTCGAATTATTCGACTTTTTCAAAAAAAAAAAAAAAATGTTGCCTGACGACTTCATTAATAAAATTTGCAAGAGCGGTATGTTCCCAGATTAAACAATTTTTTTTTTGTGAATGTTAGGCAATGCTATGCCCATCCTCCAGATATTTTAGAGTTGCAATTATTTGTACAGGGTGTTTATTGCGGTGACGCAAAAAAAAAGTTTAATCTATCACAACTATATATATTTTTAAAACACCCCGTATATATTTTTTTATTAACCTATAGTTATACCTAAAATCAACGATTTCAAGTGAAATTGCATTTTGATAAAATCATCAGCTAATTTCTAGAAATTCGTATATCATTGGAGGCATCGACATGAGTGTTTTTCTATTTCAGAAGAGGAAATCACCAATAAAAAGTAAAAACCATTTCAATGGAATTGCAAAATTTCATTTCAAATTTCAAAAACTAGATATACTCGAAGAGACAATTAAAAGGAAAATAAGAAAGTGTACAAATATATAGGGTGTCCCATTTAAAAAAATGTAAATTTGATATGCCACACTCATATCAAACACCCTATATGATTGGAAATAATTTTACAAAATGGTTTTCTTGTTCTCCTACAATTTCTGTTTAAACATTTTTTTGATATAATACATATCGATCTTTATACATACAGGGTGTGTCACGAAGACCTTCTATTAACTGTTTCTAGCAGAGAACTGCGCACACTGGAATTCAGAAAATTTGTATACAGGGGTTAATCACAATGTTCCTTCTATCGATTAAAAATATTCTCGATTAGATGGGACTTTCGATTCTACCGGAAGTTGGTATCAACTCGCCTATTTCAAATGAAATATACTATTTTTTACGAGATTTTTTATTACATTTTTAGATTCCACATCGAAATTTAGTGGAAGTCTTAAAAGCATACCCTATCCTAAACTTAATAGTACTTATTCGAGATATTTCGACTTTTTCAAAACTTTTGGGAAAATCATACTTAAAACTTAATCAGTTCTATTTCCTTTAGTTCTTAATCTAGAAGACTCAAATTTTAGATGAGTAATACTAAAATGTATTTAAATATCTGCAATTGCAATATGTGAAATTTGTTGAAAGTTATACAGGGCGTCAAAAATAGACTGGCCAATTTTGTTGCACATTCTGTTTTATAATGCTATTGGATGCACCTTTTTTAGACGACATATAATTATTCCACAGCCAACCTGCCGCTAAGTGTCGAATTATATTTGTCTCTTATAAAACACAGTGTGTTCTATTTAAAATAAGCGAGTTATTGGACATTGAATTGGACCCAATTGGCCCTGTATATATTTAAATACATTTTAGTATTACTCATCTAAAATCTGAGCCTTCTAGATTAAGAACTAAAGGAGATAGAGACCGATTAAGTTTAAGTGTTTTTCTCAAAATTTTTGAAATGTCGAAATTGTCTTGAAAACTTGTTTCGTTTAAAGATAGGGTATGTTTATAAGGCTTACACTAAATTTCGATGCAGAATTCAAAAATGGAATAAAAAATAGTACACTAAATTTGAAATAAGCGAGTTGTCAGCTTCCGGTAAAACAGGACGCCCCATCTCAACGAAAATATTTTTAATCGATAGAACATTACGAGTAACCCCTGTATACAAAATTTCAGAATTCCAGTGTGCGTAGTTATCCAGAAATGGCTAATAGGTCTTCGTGACACACCCTGTACATTTGTGCAACGTTCAATCTTACATAATTATGTAATTAAAAAAACGTGAAACCGATAACGACATAGGTAAGTAAAGGTTTTGATATCTACATTAAACTAAAAGAATCCGAAATACGCGTTGCTAGCCACATTAAAAAACCAACTTCTAGTTCTAAATACCTAATACAATCCCAGGTGTAAAAGTTGATGGCAAGGAAAAGTACTTGGTTTCCATAATTATTCTAGACAAAATAGAATCTGTCCTCTTCGAATATGTACTTTTTCTAGGCACCAACCTTGTACCTTTACCACTACCGTGTGTCCACCCATTGGAACCTTCATAGGCGTTTTACAGCTTTCTATTCTTTGTTACGTACCGTTTTATATTTTAAAGCGGTTGAAATGTGATCTTGGTCACATCCTTGGGTTTAATAGAAACGATCCATCTGCACGTTTGTATCGATTACATATGGAATACTATTTATGCAGCCACAGCCATAATCTATGCAGACAGCGTGCCGACTATAAATTGATAAGAAATATAAAGTATAATTTTTGTCGCTTTGGTAGATATGTTTGGAAAACTGAGGACCTAAAACAATTATCGATAACGATAATTTAAGTAACACTAGTAATAAAAATCACAAATGAAAATACAAAATAAATTTAGGTTGGAAATATTATTTCCAGTGTACTCGGATATTGGGTGTGTGTCCGTAGTGTATCCTGCACAAGGGGGTTAAAAATGTTAAAATGCACACGACAGATATAAAAAAAACCCATAGGCGTAGAGAAAAGGGTCGCCGAGACGGCCACATAACGAAATTTAGAAAAAAAGCGTAGTAAAATCACTGACTTTAAAAACATTACACTCTGTACAGCATTGCAAAAGTCGATACAATGCATTATTGTGAATATAAATACCTCGATCTTCAACTTCCTGTTTAACCGGAAGCAACGTTTGCATAATTGAAAAACTTTGTTCTATTTCAAAAGGGATCATTCACAGCCCTTAAGTTTGAAGTAAAGGTGTATAGGTGTACGGGTGCACGAGTTCAACCCATTCTATATGAACGAGTTCTGCCCAGATGATGGGGTGATACCATTACGCACAAAAGAGGTACAGGTAGACACTCAGGTACACTGAATTAAATATTCTTGAGGATCGCTGGCATGTACGATTTACGGCACTTGTAACATTCTTTGAGGGGCGCCTACAGCGTCAGACCGATTGATTGCATGCGTCTATCAAACCCTCGATCAAACCCTACTATAACTCAGACAGATAATAAAACAAAATCTTTCGACTGTAGAAGAACTTTTAGCCATTATTTGCACCATGAATGATTCCAAACCAAAAAAATCGGGAACCAAAAAGTAATGTAAAATTACCCTTTTGAAGATTCAAATTTAAACCAAAAGTGCAATTGAAAAATGTAGAATTTAATTGAAAAATGTAGAATAACCTAAATAACTTCCAAGTAGCTGTCAACATATTAACATTTCTAGCGAAGTTAGTGAATTTTAATGATTTCTAACAACGTTTCTGTTACATAGGCAATGATGGTAAAACATCGGCAGCTCCAAAACCTTTAAAAGATAAATATTCTATACAGGGTGAACCCCAACTTATTTCATTCCTTTTAAGGGGGGATCTCTGTTGATATTTGTAACACGAATTACGAGTAAAAAATATATAAAAAAGAATGACAAACTGATCTATCTTAAGTAAAAATCTATTGAACTTTTGAGAACCACTGCATATCTCCACCGATCCAAATGAGGTGAACAACATGCTTTGTTTATCTAAGTTCTTTAGAAATTCCAAAGATATAAAAAAAAACACCATAAAATCACCGGCAAAGTTTTCTTGGAGTCTCATCATGTACCTACTTCGAACGATAAATTATCCAAAAAAACTTCACAGAAAAGCCGGTAATAAAGAGCGGTTGGGATGCGGATTGATGCTTGTGGAAACAAATGGTATAAAAAATATGCGTTTCACAGACTTCCGAGCAATTTAATTAATAGTGGTGCGGCGGTAAAAGCTAGTGAACCAATCTTATTTTATTTTCGATTGAGATAGGCCAGTTGTTTTCAAAATGTTGACGTAATTTGATTTTTTTTCCTCGAAAACTGCCGCGTGTATTCTTAATTTTTTTTATATGGATTAAATTACCCTTTTGAAGATTCCTACCATCCCTTAAAATTAAATAAATTAGTTGGAGTTCACCCTGCATATTACATATCCAATATACAATTTGAGGTCATGGAAGGAACGAAGACAAATTGTCTGGATATAGCAATTTATTATGTATAAATAAATATAGGTACACTAAATAAACATTTTGTTGACGCTGATAAATAAAATTTATGGGACTCGTAACATTCTCAAATGCTATTAAATCAAACACAAGAACAAAATCATTTGAGTGTAGAAAACGATTTTTTAGCCATCATTTGCACCAAAATTATTTCGTTAGAGATTCACATTTAACAGTCAAGTGCAATAGAAAAACGTTGAAAACTCAAAATTCCCAAGCAGCTGTCATTATAATAACATTTCTATACTTTGTTTGTCGAAAAGATAGAAATCGACCCCGCCCCATTAATTTTATGGTAGCGCAGCACGGTGCACGCAATAGTCAGTTTTACACGATGAAATTAATGAAAGCTGCGATAACCATCAGATTTCGATGAAAACCTAACCTTAAAAAAACCGTCTTAACATGTAATCAACATTAATAGTTTGCAGTACGTACCTTAATACACAAAAGGGTGTATTCTGTATCTCCTGTCGTTAATTATAACTGGCTGTTAAAATTCTTATCCAATCAGGCCAAAGATTTCCTCAAAATGAGGGGCTCTGATTGGATAAGAATTTAACAGTCAGTTATCATTAACGACAGTCGATACAGAATACACCCTAAAGTAAGATATCTTTATAACGTCCAGGATGCTTCGAACACGACAGGGATTGGGACGAATATACGAGTGGCCGACAACTCGCCTCAGTTCGAAATTTGTACATTAGGAGAAGGGCGCGGCAGTGCGCTATGGCCACTCACTGCTCAGCAGTTAGCAGACTGCAGACTGTTGTTGTTAGTATCTCATTAACCGTGTTGGGATGTAGGTAGAACTCATGTCTGAAAGAAATTTGATTTACGTATTCTGGATCAACGTTTCGAAATTTTTCTAACTTCAATAATTCATCCTAGATAGGATTAATTATTGTAATTTTAAAAAAATCTCAAAACACATTTAACTATTTCCATTGTTTGTTTTTCGCAACAAAAATGTGATTCTACAACATAAAATTAATTGTCGCAGCATCTCGAGTGTTGCAGGTGTAATAAAAATTATTATAAAAGAATCCAAACAAGGAACAGTAGACGCGAGAGCCATCGGCTACAGCGCGGAGATCCACGATCCCACCACTGTGTCCGCTCGCCTACAACGGGCACAAGTAAATCGCGCAAACTAATACCCATGTTCGAACCTCCTCGGTCTTTACTGTATACAGTAATGTATGGCTCTCGCGTCTACTGTTCCTTGTTCGGATTCTTTTATAATAATTTTTATTACACCTGCAACACTCGAGGTGCAGCGACAATTAATTTTATGTTGTTTATGTTATCACATTTTTGTTGGAAAAAAAAATGGAAATATTTAAATGTTTTGAGATTTTTTTTAAATGAATTATTGAAGTTAGAAAAATTTCGAAACGTTGGTCCAGAATACGTAAATGAAATTTCTTTCAGACATGAGTTCTACATCCCAACACGGTTAATGAGATACTATACTAACAACAATCAACAGTCTGCTGACTGCTGAGAGCAGTGACACAGTGACAGTGAGTTGGCTGCGCCCTTCTCCTAATGTACAAATTTCGAAATGAGGCGAGTTGTCGGCCACTCGTATATTCGTCCCAATCCCTGTCGTGTTCGAAGCATTCTGGACTTATCTGTAGGTACACTAAAGAAACATTTTCTTGACACTGGCAAATACAATTTATGGCACTCGTGACATGTTCAAATCCTGCTAAATCAGACACACATAAAAGATCGAGTAAAAGATCATTCTACCGTAGAAAAATAATTTTTAGCCATCAAATACTCTCGACTTTGGAGCCCCAAAATGTGGTGTAATGATAAAATTTAAGAGCGTGAGTAAATTATCTTTTTAGCGACATTTCTAGCGATGTTTCATGACGGTAACAAATCCGCAATTACACATACTTTATTGATTGATATTTTATATGGGAGAAGTATATATTACACATCCAAGAAAGAATGACATACTATCAGGGCCACCCTAACTACAGGGTTAAATGGGCTATAGCCCCTCGGGGCGCCAGTCTTTTGGGGCGGCAATTTTGCTTGCACTCAAATCAGTTCACCCCGCTCCCGCTTCCCCTCCATGTATTTTCTTATGAAGAGGGACGCATTATCGTTAATAGCCCACGGGCGCCAAAGATCTTAGGACGGCCCTGCATACTATTTGAGGCCATGAAAGAAACGAAAGCAAAAGTGTAGATATAACGATTTATTGTGTATGAACAAATATAGGGTACATTAAATAAACATTTTGTTGATGCTGGCAAATAAAATTTACGGCACTCGTAATATGATCAAACCGTATTAAATCAGACACACATGAAACAAAATTATTCGACTGTACAAGAAGAACTTTTAGTCATCATTTACACATTTAAATACTCTGTACCATATGGCTCCAAAATATGGCGCAACGCTAAAATTTAGGAGTGTGAGTAAAACCACCCTTTTAGCCAAATTTAAACCAAGAGTGCAATAGCATATTTGGTTTAAATTAAAATGTAGAAAAAGGTAAATAACTTCCCAATTAGCTGTCGTTATATTAATTAACATTTCTAGCGATTTTTGATGACTTTTAACGATTTTTAAAGATGTTTCTGATAGGAAATGCAAAGGACAATTTCTTCTCGCCCAGGGATCTTTCAGGCCATTTTTACAATATACACGAAGATTAGACCACGGATAGAGGGGTTGAAACACAAAGGCAGAATAACAAAGGAACTGCTATGGTTGAAACTTATATTCACCGAACGATTAATGTAAAGTGGAATTCGAACCCGAATAATGTTTAGCATTTATTTTGTGGTTGTTGCTAAGTATGTCAATTGATTTCTAGTGCCACGCTTTCGACTGTCGAATCGGACTTGCGTGAACAGGGACTAGTTACATCTGCAAATCTATTCGTTACGAAGATGGTTGTTTCATTTGTGGATATTTTATTTTAAACGATTTTTTTAATAATATTCACCCTTAACGCACGCACTAGTCATCTTTTACTGGTCAAAATATAAACTGCTCGCGATAAAATTCTAATACTGTTTTTCAATTCATTCTTAATTCATAGATTAATAATGTTTTTTACTTAATTGTAATAAACGTTTTAGAAGATCCTCTATCTATGTTCTTCCATTATTTGATGGTATTTTTAGTTCCCCGCTGTCAGGTTGGCTTCTGGTGCTACGGCAGAGCTTTTCTCTTTCATCCCTGCGGACCGGGGTTCGATCTGCAACAAAAACACTTTTTTTTCTTTTTTTACCAGTGTTAATACAATGAATCAAATAAAATTAATATAATACAAACTATAAATTTAACCTTACGTTAGCAATTACCATAAAAAAACAGGAAATCTTTTAATACAATTAACGAGCAAATTTAGAGTTGGTATAGATGTGAAAATATAATTTTACTTGCTTCTGTTGAAATAAAACAAATTGAACAGTAGTAATGAGTGCGTGCGTCAGTAATAGCATAAGGATTAACTTTTTACTATATTATTTATTTATTTCTATATACGTTCCAACAAACACACATACAGACAGACAGACAGACATACCGACACACACGAGGTGTACTGATGAAAGGCGATATTTTCGAAACACCCCGTATACATATATAAAATAATTTTTTTTACACAAAAATAGCTTGTATATAAAATAAATGAATATATATCTTTTAATAACATGTACGTAATTAAACATCAAAAATTCACAAAAGAATCTTGCATGTGGAATAATTCATAGTTACCTTTACAACAAAATTCAGTGTTTGGAGAATTGGAAGTTTAAAATACAGCTCCAATTTCGAGAACCTGATTTTTTAAACTAGCACAGGACCGTACTTCAAATTTCTTACTCTTAATTGGTCGGTTCTAGACAATTTTTAAATTACATATACCGGGTGGCCACGAGTCAATGTACGCCCCCAATTTTTTGGTTGTTTTTGAATTTAAAAATTTCGTTTTTGGTATACGTGAATAAGACAAAAGTGGGCTATTTTTAGACTAGCAGGAACGAAAATATCACTTCCGGTTGAATCGGAAGTGACAACAATTTATTTTCTTAAATGGAATGACCATGTTTTTTGTGGTGTTTTATAAAACATGAAATTCTAACTGTAACAGTTTTTTTTTTTCAAATTTCAAAAATTCCAAAAAATAAGTGAGATACGAACGATTTTTTATTTTGTACAAAATGGTCGCGTCAGATAAATGCGATGTAAGAAAATTACTAAGTAGGCTGTGGAAATTATTAGCAAGGTGTCTGTAAAGAATAAAATAGTTATTTAAATTACTGATAGATACGACTATTTTTAGGTTTTTCTGAAAAAAACGGAATTTAATTTTCATTTTCATTTCCGTAGGGGTCCTATGGAAAATTTTTAAATGGGACCGTACCATTTTTTTTTATTATTCGGACATAATGATTCATAAGCTTTAATTTGTTCGGCAATAATCATTTCTTAACGAGATCCTTGTAATAATAAAAGTGTTTTTAAAAGGTTCATTCAAATTATTTCTTGTTTAATTTGTGCTTACCTTATAAATAAATACCCTACTTTTATTATTACAAAGGATCTCGTTAAGAAATGATTATTGGCGAACAAATTAAAGCTTATGAATCATTATGTCCGAATAAAAAAAAATAGTACGGTCCCATTTAAAAATTTTCCATAGGACCCCCTACGGAAAAGAAAATGAAAATTAAATTCCGTTTTTTGAGAAAAACCTAAAAATAGTCGTATCTATCAGTAATTTAAATAACTATTTTATTCTTTACAGACAAGCTTACTATCTTGCTAATAATTTCCACAGCCTACTTAGTAATTTTCTTACATCGCATTCATCTGACGCGGTCATTTTGTACAAAATAAAAAATCGTTCGTATCTCACTTATTTTTTGGAATTTTTGAAATTTGAAAAAACTGTTACAGTTAGAATTTCATGTTTTATAAAACACCACAAAAAAACACGGTCATTCCATTTAAGAAAAAAAAGTTGATGTCACTTCCGGTTCAACCGGAAGTGATATTTTAGTTCCTGTTAGTCTAAAAATAGCCCACTTGTGTCTTATTCACCTATACCAAAAACGGAACTTTTAAATTCAAAAACAACCAAAAAATTGGGGGCGTACATTGACTTGTGGCCACCCGGTATATCACCTTAGTTTCTATATTTTAGGAAGGATAACAAATATTAAAAAGCTAAAAAGAACATTCGCAGACACCCTGGATGTATTCAGGGAGCGCGCCAAGGGTACGTAGAAAGATTATTCTTCAACTACTATACAATTTGTAAAGTGATATTGCGGCACCAAGTAAAACTATGTGCAATTGTACAGATTGATCTTATTTTTTTCAAAACCGACGCAGCGTTGCCAAGTCACACCACTATTCCTGCAAGTGCAGATATTTTAAAAAAATCACCTACGCGTTTGCGCCACCGAGTATTATTTAGGGAGTTTGGCGACATGAAAAAGCATACTTTTAAACCACAAAAAGGGGGAAACAATCTCTGAAGAATAATCAACTTATTCTCCAAATAAAATAAAAATACATTTAGTAGGTAGGTACACAAAAACCAAATTAATATTTCTGTAAAATAAAATAAATTCTCCAGATTGGTTTCCTACATTTCGTTCGCAGCCAGCAAGTGCGCGGCTATCTGCACTGTTATACTTCTCCTTAGCGATATAGTGGGTTGAAAATATAACGCAAAAAACCCTCAAAGATGCCGCGCTCCCCACAGTCGGAGAGATATCGAGAATGGGTCAGGGCTGGCTTTAGTTGTTACTAAATATTAACGATTAATTTTGGAGGCAAACTCTGAACTCCATTAACACGTATTATCTCATCCCCGTGACCGCAGTAATGGATGCGACCTGCGCATTGCTATTTAGTAAGTCCTGCCCTAGAAATATAACAAAGAATTCGTCGCGTATTTCGCTCTGCAGAGATAACGTTCAATGTAATTATTATTTTTTAATAGCCATCCTGTAATACTTCTCAACGATATTAAGGTGCCAACACATTTCTTAGGTTTCAACTTCCCTATGTGTTGTTGCTCCATTTACTCCTCATAGAGAGAGTGTACAATGTGCATGTCGGCTTTCTTTACAAGTTTGCGTGATTTTTTCAACCCTCTATATCGCCAAGGTTTACTATGCGTGTATAAAAAATTCGCTGCTGAGATAAGACTTGTCAAACAGTTTACAATGTTTGGCCACGTATCAAATTGAGGATGCCTCAGGGGGATGCTTTGTGATTAACGGCCAGGATGATTAAGCAATCCCCGAATATCTATATAGAGGTTTAGTTGAGGTTGAGACCGACACTAATAATTATGTTGGCCATGCTGAAGTTAAATAAACAGACTGGCAGATATATCTACATTAGATAATCAACGATTTCAAAAGGATCAAATATACCTGGGATTTTACGAGCACTTCTGTAGGTCGTTAAGTCATTAGTGCCACTTAATTAAGTATCTGACTGAAATATAACAGGCTTGTCTCGTGATTGGGTGGCAAAAATATCGGCCCATAGAAACGCAATTCGTCCTTTATTGGACCAGAAATCACCAAAACATGTTAAATTCTCCTGAGAGGGCTAAAAAGTGGACCCTTGAAGTTGGTTTTTATTTGTTATCTCCAAAACTGTTCAAGTTAAAGTGTTGAAATTTAACACAACCACTAAACTTTTTAAGCCTAATAAAAAGAGGTGAATATCGTCTCAAAGTTTTTACCAAGGGTAGAGGTCAAGCTGCAGGAGTGGGGGTAAAAATAACCACAACTTTTTTATTTGCAATTTATTTCGAGTTTTGACATCAAATTATGGTTTATCAGAGTTTTTCACAACGGAAATGTCCTCTTGTGTAACTTCGACGGGAGGCACTGTTTTCGAGTAGAATTGTTTACAAAAGTGTTTAGTACCTAGTACATGCCTAGTGATTTTCTGATTTTTACCCCCACCCCTACAGCTTAAAGTTTAGTGGTTGTGCTAAATTTCAACATTTCAACAGTTTCGTAAAAACCATCTTCAGGGCCATGCAGCTCCCTCAGGAAGGATTTTGGTGCAGAGGTAAGTTTACTCTAATCGATTTATTTTGACGTCAGGGATATGTCGCAATGTCGCATCTTATTGTGCACTTATTTCTGAGACACCTTGTATAATACATATAATTTTTTTGTTACTATGATTGGTGGTTTTTCGAGTAAATCACACCATTTTCAGGCTAGATTTAAGAAAATTGACTTTCTTCATTCTACACAGCTATAATCTATAATACAGGGTGAAAAGCCCCGAGCTCCTATTACTAATAATTTTACACGTCGCCGTTTACCGACACTTAATTTATATTTTTTCCCATACGTCCTCTGCTTCGGCCCCCATACTGTACAGACGGGGTTTTGCATTTCTCTTTCCTTTAGCTTATTTAAAATTTTGGTGGAATATACACGATAAGGGCATGTTGCAAGTGTCTCAATAACAACACTTGAAACGAAACAACATTAGAAAAAATGATACAAAATAAATACATTACATAATAATTTACAAAAAATCATCCAGCAACTTTAAGAACGTGACATGCCAGAATTCAGTACAGAACAACAGAACGTACATTATATTTTCACATTTATACCAATAGACGTATTTACGATTTTCCTACTTTTCCTTGTAATATCAGGTTTTAAATAAATTGTAGTTCGTATTTTAGCAATTTTATTTGATACATTTTACTAATATTGGTAAAATAGTGTTTTTGACGATCGATTCCAATGAACAAGGTTTTATAAAAAATTGCTGTTGGCAATCTATTAAAATGATGTACCTAAAATGTAAAAAATTCGCCATTTCTTCTATAACAAATGATACCTCTAAAAATAACAAAGCTATAAGAAAATCTTCAAATTGGCTCTTTACAATTACTTATAAATCATAATGAACACGTTTTAAAAAAATCCCAAATTTTTTTTACTGAATTGGGAGAACGATGAACTTTAACATAAATGTAAGAGCCTGGATAATCGCCCTGTATTTCAACGATCACAAAAAGCCGTATCAAGGTTAATCATCTAATTTCAAAAATATTGAGGTTCAAATATCGCCCATATTTTTCCAATATCCACTTCAATCGTGCACCAGTTTGTTTAGAAAATATTGCCAATTTTTATTACTTATAATGTATTTATATATTTATGATTACGATCGGTTCCAGGTTGAAACCGGTGCGCAAACTTTTTTAAAATTCATTACATTCACAATAATTCACAAATAACTAGTTGGAAACACAACAGTAATTTGGTTAGCTAATAATATGACGCATGACGTTCCAATTAATTTTATTCTTTGGAAAATCTATTAATGGAAGTTGGAACAATTATCACTGTAATTTGTATATTTTATACAGGCGTAAAACTGTTTCAATAATCGTTTGAATAAAGATAAGGAACAAAAGTAATGCCATTTAATGATAATTAATAAATATGATTAGATAATATTTTGTTTACAGTTAGCTGTGATATAAAGACTCACTAAAGGTCGTCATTCACACTATTCAATTTATAAATACTTCCGACACATACAGGGTCTGGCATAGCTATGGACTAACGTCTGTATCATTTTAATTAGTTGTTTAAAGCAAACATTTTTTGAATAAAATTCTGGTGACTTTGAAACTGTTTTCTTGCAATCAACGTTGTTTTTATGAATGGCACCCTGTATTTTATTTTTGTAGCCGAATTTGAATTTTTTCTCAATCACATGCCAAATCCAAAAAATACAGGGTGCCGTTTGAAAAAACAAGTTGGAGCAAAAAAAAAAAACTCAAGGTCACTAGAATAAGTAAAAAAATCACTCAAACAAACATTTTCCGTTCAAACAAATAATTAAAAAGATACAAGCAATATTCCTTACTTGTGCCGGATCCAGTATATGTTCGTGACTAATTCTAATAATATAAATATTTGCCATCAAAATAAACAGTAGTGACAACAGGGTTAAAGAATGTTTACATTCGACAAAATGAAGCGTTTTAAAGTGTACGAAAAAAATAACAAACCTCAACCGAATATTGTGTGAGAGCTTATTAAATATATATATGTATAGTTAGAGCACATGTTTATAGGTAATTAGTTCACGTTCTTTTGAACTCATTTCTAATTACCCAAATATTTTCAATAAACACCAACGAAAATATTTAATCTTTTGATAAATACGCAAAGCAATTTTCAATGCGCATGCCTAATGTTACTGGATTTCCGACCATGAAGTAAGGGCGTAGTTATCTGCCCTGCTGGCAATCACGAACGAACAAATTGAATTACTTTATCACTACCAGGGCCTTGACATCTATCGTATTTTACAATGTAGCAATTACATAATGTTCCCATACTGATATCAATATTAACACAATTCATTTCACTGATATCTACTTAACAATGCATGTATACAACTTTTATAAATATACAAACGTTAAAATCTGTCGTGACCTTACAGAATGCAATAATTTATGACTAAATTCCGGTCGCCTGAATAAATGAATTAATCTCGTGCACCGTCACACGTCACCGCTGTTCTATAAACAATAAACAAGCTGGTTTAGTAGACACTATAATCGAAGTGTATCGATCAGCCCTAATTTCGTATTTTCCAAGTGGACTGTGGAAACAAAAAGTACAAACTGTCAAAATTATCACGTGACGTGCAAGAAAATACAGGTATGGGGTTTTTAAACGGGAAAAATAAGAAAGCCAATATGGAACGGGTTCATTTATTCACCTGGTAGAACAGAACACAAAATTGGGGTGTTAGAATTGTCGCATTCGAACCGATCATCTCTTTCGGTTCTCCCATTTACATCTTCTGTAAAGTGTAATTCATATTTCTAACGCAGATAAAAAATGCCGCACTTACAAAGCAGAAAGGCGGCCTCTTTAACGATTCAATGGAGCCGCCGCACGTGCACCTTTGTCGGGAATTTTTTGTCTGCCTTAGAAATATGACTTCTACTTTACCTACACTGTACAAAATAAATGTATACCGGGTGGCCACGAGACTAGGGTCATGCTTATACCTCTTTCAATAATGATCCGATTTAGACGAAATTTGGTACAAGGATATTAGACCTAATTTCGGATTTACGTGCAGATATAGTCAAAATGGCCGACTTCCTGTTTCACCGGAAGCGCGAGTACCTTCGATTTTTTAAATGTATCACCCAGTATATTTTATGTTTTTCGGAATCTACAACTCAAATTACATAGAATAGCGTTGCCAAATTTACATTTTTTATAAGGACTTTTTCTTTTTTTCAAATTTATTTTTTACCGTAGAAGGCCGTGATTGGGAAAAAATCCTTTCCAGTTGATTCTAGTAACTCATATTAATAGTGATTTCATCAATTAAATCAATAACAAATGCCTCATGAAAGAATAAAATTTGCCAAACGTGTTTTTTTAAGAAAAAATCATTTTTTTAAATGGCACTTACTAAGGGCCATAATGCCATTAAATAGCAAATTTAATTACCAATCTAACTGCACCACTTCATCTTTGTCTAAAACTGAAAAATATTTATTATTTGTAAATTGTTTACTTTACGACCTTCTACGGTAAAAAATAAATTTGAAAAAAAGAAAAATTCCTTGAGAAAAATGTAAATTTGGCAACGCTATTCTATGTAATTTGAGTTGTAGATTCCGAAAAACATAAAATATACTGGGTGATGCATTTAAAAAATCGAAGGTACACGCGCTTCCGGTGAAACCGGAAGTCGACCATTTTGACTATATCTGCATGTCCATCCGGAATTAGGTCTAATATCCTTGTACCAAATTTCGTCTAAATTGGTTCATAATTGAAAGAGGTATAAGCATGACCCTAGTGTCGTGGCCACCCGGTATATCATTTTTAACTACCACTTGAGTATAAAAACCACACATTTTTTTTTCTTTTAAACACACCGTTCGGTTATTTTAAATGACGTGTATCTGTGTTATATACTAGTTGCCTCAATTTCTGGTCTCCTTTGGAAAATCTGCATTAATAAGTTGTCTTTCTCACTTATGTGTCTCGACTACTTGAGCAGCATACCGCATACCTAGATAAAAAAAATAATTAATGAAAGTGCAGACTTTGTAAATACACATTGTTGCGCGGATTAAAATTCTACTTTCTTGGCTTGATATCCGTTTATAACTTTAAAATGCAATTATTGTCGAACCTGTCAAAACAACTACTTTTCATAACTACATCTTATAAAACATTGAATTGAATAAAATCCATAGCAGCCAAAGCCAAAAAAAATATTGAAACCACTTTAGAACGCAATTATTTGCTACTTAAATTCGCCATAAAATTAATAATACAAACGATTAAAATTACCCCGGATGGCAACTTTGTAGTGTGTAATTTACGTGCGGGGTATGCTCCAGGCTATTCAGTGGGAAAAGGGGCACGTCATTAGTTCCTGTTGCCTCGTAGGTAAGAGCAGCTGTCAGAATTTATTTTCCCAAGAGCCAATGAAAATAAACAAGAACAACCCTTCATTGTAGCAGACGAGTTTCGGTCAGTGTTGTGGTACAGGGTCATTCCTCATATATTGACACCCCACTTACAGCAGGTATTTGATGAGTTATTTAAAAATCGTAAAAGCAAAAGATTTATGCTTTACTTTATATTTTTAGAACTCGTTGTCAAAAAAAAAAATGAACATCGGAAATGTAATTTTTCTGCATAAGCATAACCTTAATTTTTTTAAATGAAACACCCTGTATGTGGATCCACGTGTTTAAAGAGCACATTTCTCTGATTTCAAAAATATATAATTTTCCTACGTTTGGATAAGCCGTGTTTGAGATATTGGGTCCTAAAGTTTTAAAAACAATATTGAATAAATGAAGCATAGTAGCCGTGAATCTAGATTTTAAAAACAAATGAATTGACGTTTGTGAATATTTTTGTCAAAGTCAAAAAAATGCCTTATACGGATGATGAAAAATGTATAAAAATAATAATAATGCATCCGCAACGAGCGCAGAATATCGGATTTTTATACAACAAACGAAGAATATCACACTTTTCATCATCCGTGTAGTAAGGCATTTTTTGACTTTCGACGAAAATATTCACAAACGTCAATTCATTTGTTTTTAAAATCTAGACGACGCGGCCATGATGGTTCATGGCTACCATGCTTTATTTATTTAATATTGTTTTTAAAACTATAGGATCCAATAATCAATATATCAAAAACGGCTTATCCAAACAGAGGCAAACTACTTTTGAAATCAGAGAAATGTGCACACGTGATCCATATACAGGGTGTTTCGTTTAAAAAAATGAAGGTTATGCAGAAATATTACATTTCCGATGTTCATTTGTTTTTTGTCAGCAATTCCGAGGCGAATTCTAAAAATATAGAGTAAAACAAATCTTTTTTTTAATCGGCATTAAAGTACTTTAAAATCGTCATTAAAGTGATAGAAATAGATGACAGATAAAAGTAAACATACATTTTTTATTGCTTGTGATAATAATTGTGTTGTAATGTCAGTTAAAATTTTAAATAATTATGATGACATTTCTTAATGTCACTGAAAATTATTTAAAAAAATAGAGTTAATTAATTTTAATTTCAGTGTTTGAATTAAAAAAAAAAAATGTAATATGCACCTCGGTATTAAAGTTCCTTTTTATCACTCATGTGGTTTATTTGCCTCGGCAACTAAACTCCACATTCATGATACAAAGTTTAACTTTAAGGCCTTGATACACAAATAACTATTGTCTTTATAATTTTTTTAATAACTCATCAAAAATAGCTGCTGTAAGTGGGGTGTCAATACATAATAAATTCATAATACGCCCCTTCCTAAGCCATGTCGACATGTGGTTGTAGTGAACGTCCCCTTTGCAACGATAAATGCAGTTCTTTATATATCCGACTTTGAAATTGTTACACATATTCCACTTTCCCTCCTGTTATTTTTTCTCAGATTTAGCGACCGGATTATCGAAGCAATTGACCATAAGTTAGCCGCTAGCTGTCGGTGTGTAGATTAATGATTCACATGTCAAACTATATAAGCACAAAAAGCTGACGTCACTGCAAAAGCAAAGCTGAATAAACGTACTTTTAAATCCTATTAAATGCCTCCCCTTTTAAAGGTATGTTGTTGCTATGACATGTCCCTTTTCTGTTTGAATACATTAACATACAAATTTAGTGTGTTCAGAAACAGGTATCTTTCAGTACCTATTCAAAGAATTTGATATGAAATGAGTACTAAAGTAATTTGGGGTCCGTGATATCTTGACTTGAAAATTTCTGGTGGTGGATTTGGCCGATATTTGCACCCTTCGCGCGGAGATATCATGAAGTGCGGTTGAGTACGGGTACCAAAGTGGCCTTGTGTTACTGGGTAAGTAAACTAGTCATAATTGTTTACAACGTTGATCCCTTTACACGATCACAAAGTTATTACGCTCCGATTCATGATAAAATAGTCCCAAGAGGCTTTTTAAGTGCGATTCTATGAAATTTAAGTTAAAAAAAAATATTTCTAGTGCCCAATGCACGGATTCATAAAATTACTAACTTAGCTATGAAGGTGTGTCGGTGTAGATGTGGGTATGCATCTATTGCTCCGTGCTGATGAGGGCCAATAGCCTGAAACTGGTCCACGGTACTAGCTAATAATCGCCGGTATTTCTCTTAACCGTTTTCAACTCATTTTACAAATATCTCGGTTTCTTTAGGGAAGTATGTAACAGAAAATAAGTTTCATACCTCAGCAGAGCTATCTGAAAGGCTAAAGGACCAGTCAATTTCGAAACATCAGCTCTGACGAACGAACTTCCACCTCGTGTTCAGAATACGCATCTTCCGGAATCAAGTGCACCATGGATACGTTTTCTGTAAAAATAACAAAAATAAATTTTGCAGCACAACTTTTGCGGGAATATTCATTAAAAAAATTATCGCAATGAAAAATAGTAACCCTGGTGTACCACCACTGGTTGATACGTTCATAGTAAATGCAAAATTCTTTAAATTATTTCAGCATGGTCCTGTATTAAATGCACTTGCATGTCCTTCGAAATTATTTAACGCCTAATTTTTTAGTTTAAGGAAATGCCAGAGCAGTGACGTCAAACTTATTTTATTACATACTACTACACCTAATTTGAAGACCCTCAGATAATTATATGGAAATTTGCAGGTTGTAGATACTCGTTTAAAAAAAAATTACCGACGAGGATATCCAAAGTTGAGCAGGGGACAGTGGGAATATTTCTGTTACAAATGAGACAGGTATACTGTACAACAGTACAATATTTACCTTATGAAAGTATTTTCAAGGGATTTCTACCATATTCTAGGTTAAAATGTAAAAGTACTATAAAAATTATACCCCAAAACTATAAGTTTAAATTTGAAAAAATATTATCCGTATCCCCCCCCCCCCCAACCCACAACTTTGCGTTTCTTCCGAATGAGAAAATGAGAATGAAATTTAACGCTTTGTTTAAAAAAACAAACTCTCCAATCAAATATTCGTATTTAGACACGAAACCGAATTCAACCCCTGAAACCTTGCCTGGAACATCAAGACTCGTTAGTGAAAGTTGCATCAAAATCAGTTCCCTGGTTCCCCAGATAATTCTTAACGTACGCACACACCCGGCAAATACCTAACCTCACTTTCTGAAAAGGTGTTGACATCTGCGTGTAATTGGTGAATCATTAATTTTACCTTGGAGGAGGTCTAATTTTGAACGCTATTTATTCAATACATTGAGGTGGTGGAATTTCACATATCTGTAATTTCTATAATATCGTAATAAATAAACAGTAAAACAATCGTCGCACAGTATACCTTTAGGTCGAAAAGAAAAGGTAAGGAACAAATTAAATATCTTCAAAATGCCGAAATTTTGGAAAAATCGCTCGGCCTATTTTAAAAATATTTTTTATTCTACAAGGTGTCCCAAAAAAGCTGGGCCGTGATCAACTTTGATTTTTCAAATGGCAACTCCCAATTTTTTTGCAATTTCGAATTCCTTGTAAAATTCTAAACATTTTCTATGTATTACACCCCATATCTAAAATCAATCGTTTCTGAGTAATTAACATTTATTCGCATTGAACAGGCTAATTAAATAAAAAATGATTAGAAACAGATCAAGAAGAATTTATCAATCGATTATTGTCCAGTAACCAATGGGAGGCACTTTCAACACTTTGAAATAATTAATTGTTGCTTACCTAAAAATAAAATACATTTAATATTAAAACTATTTGCTTTTTAAAGAAAATTAATTCAGTATCAATAACTCAGTAACGATTGATTTTAGGTAAATGGTGTAATCCATAAAAAATTTTACAAGGGATTCGAAATTGCAAAAAAATTGGGGTTACCATTTGAAAAATCAAAATTGATCACAGCCCAGCTTTTTTGGGACATCTTTTAGAATAAAAAATATTTTTAAAAATTGGTCTAATAAAGTCAAAATCGACCTGTCCGAGCGATTTTTAGAAAACTTAGGCGTTTTGGAAATATTTGTTCCTTACTTTTCGACCTCACTGTATATAAAATATAAACCGTAATTCAAAATATAACAGTCAGTCCTGTGTTACTTTATACACAGTAGAAACCACGGACATGTAAAAATAGGAATTAGACATTGGCAGTCTACTAACGGGGAGGGCTTGCCGCCGATGTGATCTTTCCTGGCCATGCACTCGCTGATATACTATACGTATGCACCTTAATGGTTTTAACAACGTCGGTTTTAACTATCTGTCGAATTTTATTTTGTAAAATAAATTTATCAGTCCAGCCGTTAACAAAAATGTATCAACGAAAATGGCGCAGCGCTACGAACAAGAATTATTTTTATCTGAATATTGACTTATGTATGGATACCGACGAAAAACTTCAGAACTGGTTAATAAACCAGACACCTGCTATACAGATAAGTCCAGGATGCTTCGAACACGACAGGGATTGGGACGAAGTGGCCGACAACTCGCCTCAGTTCGAAATTTGTACATTAGGAGAAGGTCGCGGCAGTGCGCTGTGGCCACTCACGCTCGCTCAGCTCAGCAGTCAGCAGACTGTTGTTAGTATCTCATTAACCGTGTTGGGATGTAGAACTCATGTCTGAAAGAAATTTGATTTACGTATTCTGGACCAACGTTTCGAAATATTTCTAACTTCAATAATTCATCATAGATAGGATTAATTATTGTAATTTTTAAAAAATCTTAAAATACATTTAAATATTTCCATTGTTTGTTTTTTCGCAACAAAAATGTGATTCTACAACATAAAATTAATTGTCGCTGCACCTCGAGTGTTGCAAGTGTAATAAAAATTATTATAAAAGAATCCAAACAAGGAACAGTAGACGCGAGAGCCATCGGCTACAGCACGGAGATCCACGATTCCCACCACTGTACTGTGTCCGCTTGCCTACAACGGGCACAAGTAAATCGCGCAAACTAATACCCATGTTCGAACCTCCTCGGTCTTTACTGTATAAAATTATGGGGGAACACGAAAGAGAACAAGTATGGCGCAGGCGCGGTGGCAATATTACTATACTTCCATCACGGGCGCAGACATTAGAGGAAATCAAAATTATGAAAATCATCAGCATGTACCTCAGTTAACCTTGATCAGACGTAAATATTTAATTCCAAATTTATGCAAATCAAATGCTCTGAATGGTTCATATAACGTTTAACATTACTAGTATCCTAGTCGTATGCACGTAGTAAGTAGGTACATAATATTATCAACCAATTTAGTAAAATTTAAAAAAATAAGTAAATATTGTATTAAATAACTTAAAGTGTATTATATTATAAAAAAAAATAGGTACCTACTTACCTTTAAATTCCAAATGTTGTAAAAATAACTTCACTGATTTCAAATACAATAAATCGCCACCTCTGGTGACCACTTTCAACAGAAACACTTCCTAGTTAGATAATAAATTGTAAACGATTATATTGACATCAATACTATAGATATGTAGCTATAAACACAATACATAAAGTAAATAAAGCAACTAATGCAATTTAGTCCCTTCGAAACGGGGAGGCGGATAGCCGTCTACATCGGGATGGGACGCGTACATTTATGTAGGCATATCCGGCATATCCATGTATCTTGCAAAAATGTTCCTACATAGAAGTTGTCTAATTGCATTACACCAAAATATGTAGAAAAAATAGTCACCGGATATATGTACATCAAGATCACTAAACCATGTACAACTTCTATTTGAAACATTTGCCACTAAATTAATATAAAAAGGTACAGGCATCATTCCATACTTACGCCGTACCCGAGGCCGTACCCTGTATTACGACGAGACGATCGCTGTCGTGGACAAATAATAAAAATTGTATGTACATCTACAGGGTGTTTCCTGAGTGACTGGCCATACGCTAGTGGAAAGTAGAGAACCCCGATGCGGTTTCAGAACGACCCATATTTTAAACCCTAATGCCCTTTGTTTCTGATATACAATACAGCATGTTTTCTATTTTTTGCCAAATTTTCGATCGGCCATATTTTTTTAATGGCTTCACCGAATTGAACCAAATTTGGCAGATATGTTTCACTAATGGATGTCTATATTATTCAGTAAACAAAAGAAAAAATAATATGGCCGTGGTCAAAAATTTTTTAGTAGGGGAAGTTACCTAAAAACATCACCCTGTATATGGATTTTTGGCAATTTTCAATGGCAACTTTAAAAGTACACTAATAGTGTACTCACACCACGTATTTAGTTTTTTTCACACATATTTAATGGTTCGAGAATTGGCAGTCAAAAAAAACATCAGCAATATACATAAGCGACTTTAATTATTGTATGTAAAAATATTTTATCCACGACTACTAAATAATATATGTACTTCCTCAAGCATAATGCTATCCATTATTCCCTGCAGTGAATAATGATTTTATTATTCACTGCAGTGAATAATGAACAAGGTTTCCATGACAACGTATCGGATATTTGTTAAAAACTTCATTAAAGGGGCCATGACATGTGAGTCAAAGCACGAAATTAACTGTAAACAACGTTGACGTTTAAATTTAATTTATGACACATAACGGCATGCTCATAAAAAATGTTAAAACTAAATAGTACTTATAAATATCTTCAGTAAAAGATTAGTCAAAAATATTTAATAGTCGTGGATAAAATAGGGTATTGTACTCGCATATAATGGCTATTATTCGCTGAGGTGATTTACGACACTTGCCTTCGGCTCGTGCCGTAACTTTCACCCTCGTGAATAATATAGGTCATTATATACTTGTGGAATAAAATACTATTATTTTACTGTCTATTTTGTTAGAATTTAACTTAACACATCTAAAATATAATGGGGAAAAATAATACAAAACAAACTACAACAAATTTTCAAAATATTTTCACACATTATTAAAGTCGTCCATGCACATTGCTCATATTTTTGTCGCTGGAGGACATGTAATTATTTATAAAATGGACTTAAACTAATCTGATAATTCTCGATTCTCGAACCAATAAATATATGAAAAAAAAAAAACTAAATAAGTGGTTCAGGTACACTATTAGAGTACTTTTACAGTTGCCATTGAAAATTGCCAAAATTCATATACGGGGTGAATAGGGTGATCGTTTTTAGGTAACTTCCCCGACTAAAACAATGTTGACCACGGCCGTTATTTTTTTCCGAGTTTTTTTCTTTTGTTTACTGAATGATGTAGACATCCAGTAGTGAAACATATCTGCGAAATTTGGTTCAATTCGATAAAGCCATTAAAAAAATATGACTGTACGAAATTTTGGCAAAAAATAGAAAACATGCTGTATATCAGAAACGAAGGGCATTAGGGGATAAAATAAAGGTTGTTCCGAAACCGCCTCGAAGTTCTCTACTTCCCACTAGTGTATGGCCAGTCATTCAGGAAACACCCTGTATAGTAAGAAAAATACTTTGAAATTATGTACCTATGTATTTAGTTGTATTTGAAGCAGGTTAAGTTTGTGTGAAATATACAAGGCAAAGTATCATGTAGCAGGAGGCGTGGATTCATTTCAATGACGCTGCGTGGGTCAAGCGTGCCATTAAGATCCAAGGCGTTGCGCGTTGGAGGCGTGGCTTGGTTCCACCAATGCTGCGAGAGGTGTGGCTTCTTTCCGGGGCTGTCGCGTTTGTAAAACATGCGCAGCAAACATAATTAAAACAGTCTTTCTACTTTAATATATTTTTTTATATCTTACACTCACATCGCTTATTTTATTCCACAGAATTAAACATGTAGTTGTATTATATCAGGGCATAAGACCTCTTAGAGGTAGGAGGAAAGGATTTGATGACTAGTGTTTATTAATAAATTGTATTTTTTTTTTATTATAAATTATAACCTCAAATAAATGGTAGAAACCACATATTTTTAAACGCCCTGTATAATTTTGCAATTTCAAAAAAAAAAAAAAAATCACGGAAGGATAAGAGAACATAAAAATGATGTTTGAGAGGTTTATAGAGTGTTAAAGAGCCGTACAATTTTTTCCAATATTTCACCAAGTGAAGTAGTGCGTCAAATGAATATTGTACCAGATTTCAGTCACGTCAAAATATGAAAAATTTTAATTGCACAGGGCCCCGCGTAAGTATCGAATATTGCCTCTATCTTTTTAATTACTTATTTAATAAGAGAATGTTTCAAATAAAAGTTGTTTAGTATACATCCCACTCCCCCTCAACCCAACAAAAAAAACTTGACGAAAACTAGGAGAACAGTGGTTTAAAGAAAGTAATATATTAATTCCGAAAGAACGATTAAAAACAAGAATTTAATCGAATTAATTAAGTTATCAAAGAAGTAGATATATTGTTCAACAGCATTCTTTTACATTCCTAACTGAATCAAACTTGGAATTTATTTAGTAATTAATTTTATCAATTTTGTTAACCTGATAAACAAACATATTATCTATGTACCTGCATCAATGATTAGGAAATCTCATCGATACAAGGCAAATACATGTTGGCGGTAAAGAACAAAGAAGCCGACGTTTATATATCGATTTGGCCGCTATAAGACACATAATAGATGACGATGTATAGTGGATATGGCACATAAAAGTCGCCGGCGATTTTCGTGTAAGGTACATTATTAAAACGTCGACGCGTTTGTCGGCAGTAAAGATCCTCAAACACACCGATGTTTTTTATGGGCCTTACATCCACTACAACGGCATAAGGCACATAAAAAACGTCTGAATTTTTATAGGTAAACATCCTCAACAATCAGACGTCTTTATGCGCCTTATGTACACCACATAGGTGTAAGGCACATTAAAACGTCGGCAGTAAAGATCTGAAGCACACCGACGATTTTTTATGGGCCTAATATCCACTACATCGATATAAGTCACATAAAAAACGTCTGAACTTTTGATAGGTAAAGATCCTTAAACAACCAAGACGTTTTTATGTGCCTTATGCCCACTACATCGATGTAGGGTGTTTGACGGTAGTAAGGATCTTCAAACACACCCGACGTTTTCTAAGGGCCTTATATCCACCACATCGATATAAGGCACATAAAAAAACGGCAGCACTTTTGATAGGTAAAGATCATCACACACGCCGACGTTTTAATGTGCCTTAAATCCACTACATCAAGGCACATAAAAAACATCGGCACTTTGTATAGGTGAGGATCCTCAAACACGCCGTTTTTTTATGTATTTAACATCGATTTAGTCATTATAAGGCACATAATAAACGACGATTGATAGTGGATATAAGGCACATAAAAGCTGCCGATGTTTTTTAAATGCCCTATAGCAATTACGCCGATATAATAAGACACATCAAAACGTCGGCGTCTTTGATGACGGTAAAGCTTTTCAAACACGCCGATGTTTCTGTATCTTACGTCCATTACATCGATATAAGGCACATAAAAACGTCGGGGGCCTTTGCTGGCAGTAAACGTATTTTTAGTGTCCTACATCGATGTGGTAGCTATAAGGCACATAAAAATGCAGGTGGCTTTTATGTGTCTTATGCCGATTTGTATATTTTTGGTGGATTTGAAAAATGAACTAAACTTTAAACAGTCAACAAAATACATTGCTTTATTTTATCATTTTCTTAGACGTTTATTTTCTTTGATCTGAACAGTCGTGGCCAAAAAACGGTATTAAATCTAAACAATTTGATTCATATGTTCTCCTACTTTTATTTAAACTCAACTCGTTTTTGCCGTTCAAATTGCACACTTGGTTTGGTCACGACAGCACCAACTTTTTTATTAAAACTATGGCTAAATCTGTAATTATAATTGAACCTATTAAAAAAAAATTATATTACATAATTTCCTATGACCTAAAGCGATAAAAAAACCTTTCGAATTTATTTACACATTTACGGGTGCCCGTCAAGTAACGCAACGTTGCGGCTTTACTTCCACAGGCTTTAAATTTGCCACTTTAAAAGGGGCAAAAATCGAAAGTAGATGCAATTTCAAACATAGTTATCACAAAGTAATCTATATAAGATTAAACATTATTGCACGTGTGTTTTTTGTCCTTGATTTCTATTCACTCGTTGAGATAGTTAAGAAATCAATAAGTCTACTTCAGTTACTGCAGAGACGGAGTTCATGGGCGTGCTTGAATTCAGAAAAATTACGAGGGTAGTCACGACCGACTAGTAGAAAACCGTTTTGTTACATTTGTATGCAAATTTTTATTCGATGTTGATTAACATTTAATGTTGTGGCTCTTTTTGATCAATAACAAACAAGATTCATTTATTTTCCAACTCTTCGGTTCATTAAACCATCATCAGGGGCGCTATTACCTAATAATGATTTTTAGTAGGTCGTTGAAATATAATACGTAAAATTTCCGCTTAATTTCTATCTATCACTCAAGATAAAAATAAATGTAATACAAAATTCTTCTTAGTAGCGAGTATTGTAGTGGAATAATCCATTTGCCTCTACTATGGCGCTTCAAACGATAAATAAAAACGCACAGGAAAAAGCACCTGCAAAATGGAAAACGTATTGCTACAAAGTATGGCATAATTAACGGGTTTAGTATATTGGATGGTTCAATATACCTAAATGTTAGAAAATTAACAAACCTCATTTGTCAGCGACCAAAAAATTGCTGTCAACGAATTGCGACTGTTTTTTAAAGCGTAGTTGTAACTTGTAACTTAACAAAGACAAGTAGCATAATAAATTCTGCAAGAAAAAATTATATAAAAAAATCTGGCAGGTAAATAATCAAAACGGGAAAAGTACAAAATTATGTAAGTATACTTAACACGGGCAGATTTTTTAAAATAATTCCTTCGTAAATCAGAAGAGATGACGAGTTCAATTAAAAATGCACTACCTGTGCCTGAGTCAACAGATCCAACTGTAAATGAATGCCTTCTTCTTCATCCTGCAACAAAAAATGAGAACATTATTTTAATTGACAACCCAAACGACCCAAAAATTAAAATATTATAATAAGAAACATATCAATCAGCGTGGTCACAGGAAGACGTACCTATACTTATGTAAGGAAGCGCCAGTGACTGAAGACCAAACAATTTTTGGACCTTGGCACGAGAAAGTACCTTCAAGATTTCCCGTTAGGATAAACGGTAACGCATGCAAGGGAATTTGTAGATATCAATTTTTAGCTTTCTGGTTGTAATTCTTTAAATTCCTTCCAGAAAAAGTTTAAATAGCTAATAGCTATTTTTATTACAAGTATTGTAATCGAAGAAAATAACCCTCCGTGATTTATTTCGCTTTTCAAGTTTCAGATGATGTCTCAAAAAGTGGGGTCTTTTAATTCCGTCTGTCTGTCTGTCTGTCAGCGTGAAAACACGGGAAATCTTTGCAAAATAATATTTATCTAATAAGATAAAATAGTAAAACTAAATTTTACTATTTACGTCAAAGTTTGTTAGTCCTAATCCTCTAATGTCTTAAAAAGACATAAAAACTCTTTTCAGAGCTTATTTGCAAAAATCTACATTTAACTGATGAAAAACCAGTACTACGAATGTAGAAAGCAAATAATTTAATATTGCAATTAGCCCCACCAGACGGATTAATCCAAAAAAGGACTCCTTCTGTTATCAGGCAGCGCACGTCGTCATCCCATGGACCGGTTTCTGGCTTATTAGCCTTCATCAGCATGGTACAGGTAACGCACGCTGTATGACAACAAAAGGTCCAGTTCTTGATAATCTCGATCGACAAGAAGAAATTATTTGCTTTCTACATTCGTAGTACTGGTTTTTCATCAGTTAAATGTAGATTTTTGCTCTGAAAAGAGTTTTTATGTCTTTTTAAGACATTAGAGGATTAGGACTAACAAACTTTGACGTAAATAGTAAAATTTACTTTTACTATTTTATCTTATTAAAAATTTACCTCTATGGATTTCTGACTTCTTTGGATTTCATTTCTAATATTTATCTATCATGTAGTTGACACAATTAACCTCGCAATTAACAAAGAAAAAACCGACTATATTTTTGGTAAAAAATATACCCTAAAATTATTACACATTGCGAAAAGGGGCAAGAGCCAGGGAAGTTCCGGGAAATACATTCAAAGATTTTTTTCTGTTCATTTTAAAAAACAAGAACAGATCGAAATAAAAATTTCTCAGCATTTAATTAGCTATAATTAATTGTTTTTACAGTTTTTTCTCTCTTTACTCTTTTAAATGTGTCAGAATAGGTCTTTCTTTTTTTGCATAACTCGTTTGTTTGAATTTGTTAACATCGCTCGCACGATGTCAAAAGTCAAAACGATTTTTCAAGCCAAACCAGCCACTTTTTTTTCTTTACTCGCCACTTTTTTCTTTAATCGACACTTTTTTCTTTAATCGACACTTTTTTCTTTAATCGACACTTTTTTCATGTAAAAATTACCAGAAAAATGAGTGGGAACCTCGGTGGGAGCAGTTAAATACCCTCAAAGAACGATTTTTTTATAAAATCGAAAATCGTTTGTTCGTGCACTCTTTTCATTTGCTCGTCACTTTTTTTTTCTAAAACCGACTAGAAACACAAATGGATGGGAATGACACAGCCAAAACGTCTTTGAAAAACTATTTTTTCTTGGCTAATCGTCTGCTTGGTGCTCGTGGACAAATTTTGTTACTCGTCACTGCTAGTGCATTCTTTTTGTTTACTCGTCATTTTTTAATTCCAAAAATGACCAGAATCGCGAGTGGGTGACTTATTATTACTTATCGCTGCTGTTGCAATCTTTTTTTTTTCGGAGTGACACAGTCAAAACGTCTTTGAAAAACGATTTTTCCTTAGTTAATCGTTTGCTCATCATTGCTGGTGCAGTCTTTTCGTTTACTCGTCATTTTTTAATTCCAAAAATGAATAGAAACGCCAATGGATGAGAGTGACGCAGTCAAAACGTCTTTGAAAAAACAAATCATTGCTGGTGCACTCTTTTCGTTTGTTAATTTTTTTATTGCAAAAATTGCAAAAAATGTGACAGGAGACGAAGTAGTCAAAACGTCGTTGAGAAACTATTTTTTTCTTGGCTAGTAGTCCGTTTGCGGTTGCTCGTGCACCAATTTTGATGCTCAGCATTGTTGGTACACTCGCCTCGTCTACTCATTGTTTAGTTCCAAAAATGACCAGAAACGCGAGTGGGTGACGGTGGTGCAGCCAATACGCCTTTGAAAAACGAATTCTTCTTATCCATTCGTCTGCTAACTTTGCTGTTGCACTCTTTTCGTTCGCTTGTCATTTTTAATTGCAAAAATTATCAGAAACGGGAGTGGGTGGAGGCAGCGCAGCGAAAACGTCTTTGTAAAACATTTTTTTCTTGGCTAATCGTCTGCTTGTTGATCGTGGTCCGTGGACCAAAATTCCAAAAATGACCAGATACGCCAATGAGTAAAGGTGACGCAGTCAAAACGTCTTTGACAAACGAATTTTTCTCAGCCAATCGTTTACTTATCATTTCTGGTGCACTCTTTTCGTTTGTCCGTCATTTTTTTATCCCAAAAATGACCAGAAACTTAGATGAGGGTGACGCAGTCAAAGCAGTTTTGAGAAATTCTTTTTCTTAGCTAATCGTCTGCCAGTAGTTGCTCGTAGACTAATTTCGTTGTTCGTCATTGCTAGTGCACTCTTTTCGTCATTTTTTAATTCCAAAAATGACCAGAAACGCCAGTGAGGGTGACGCAGTCAAAACGTCTTTGAAAAACGAATTTTGCTCAACTAATCGTTTGCTTATCATTATTGATGCATTATTTTCGTTTGCTCGCCATTTTATTCAAAAAATGACCAGAAACGTAAGTAAGTTGATGAGGGTGACGCAGCCAAAATGTTTTTGAGCAACTATTTTTTCTTAGCTAATCGTCTGCCTGTAGTTGCTCGTGGACCAATTTCGTTGCTCGTCATTGCTGGTGCACTCTTTTTATTCCAAACGACCAGAAAAGTCAGTGAAGTTTGTTCGTGCACCAATTTCGCTCCTCATCATTGCTGATGCACTCTTTGTGATCAGAAACGTAAGTGGGTGAAAGTGGAGCAGTCAAAACGAATTTTTCTTAGCTAATCATTTACTTATCATCATCATCATTAGTACACTCTTTTTGTTTGCTCGTCATTTTTTAATTGCAAAAATGTCCAGAACGCGAGTCGTTTGGTCATGACGCAGTCAAAACGTCAATGAGAAAAGGTTTTTAATAGATAATGGTTTGTTCGTGCACTAATCGTCTTATCACCTCACAGTATAAATGATATAGATGTACATTTTTTCCTTAGTAAAAATCATGAAACTGTATGCAATAATAGTTATTCATGTATCAAGGCATTAAAGTTAATCTTTTTATCATGAATGTGGAGTTTAGTTGACGAGGCCCGTAGGGCCGAGGCAAATAAACCACATGAGTGATAAAAAGGAACTTTAATGCCGAGGTGCATATTACATTTTTTTTTAAATCCAAAAACTATGAAATTAAGATTAATTAACTCTATTTTTCAAATAATTTTCAGTGACATTAAGAAATGTCATAATTATTTAAAATTTCAAGTGACATTAGGAAATGTCATAATTATTTTTAAATGTCAAATCGGAATAATTTTTTGTAAGAAAATCATTATTTTTAGCAATTATAATAGTGATAATACAATTTTGATGTAAAAAACTGTATTTATTTACCTTTTGTTATAACACAATTATTATTACAAGCAATAAAAAATTAATGTTTACGTTTATCTGTCACCTCGGCCAACTACAAAAATCGCACAATAATGGATTACTTTAATGACTATTTCTATCACTTTAATGACGATTTTGAGGTACTTTAATGCCGATTTAAAAAAAATAATTTTTAAAGAATTTGCATGAGCCTACTTGTGTATGTTTATAATTATTGTTACTACTACTTATAAGTTATAAAAAAAATGTAAAAGCTAGATTCTCAGCAAGTTACTTCAGCAACTTGGGAAACGATTAAGACACCATTTTTCCATAAAATAAATATGTATGTAAGCTACTGGGAATCGTTTATGACCGTCATGGATTATCCCAGTGTTTATTATTCCTATAGCAATTTTGTTCCTATAAATTTTTTTTTGTTTTTTTATATATTTAAATTAAAGTCAGCTAACACAAGTGGTTAATTATTAGTAGATGGTAAAACACATGTTAATATCATTTTACTTGAAAGTCGTAGGCAGGATCGAACATATTTGGAGGCCATTTCATAGCTATGAACTTAGATTCTTGAACTAGGTATAGGATAATTTTGTACCAAAATATTGTGCAGTTTAAAATTCAAAAAAAAAACTTATGAAAAGAGTCTTTGTAAGAACATCTCTAGTCTAGAAGAAACGTGAAATGATTAGAAAATAACAGTACGGGTTGTTTGAATATTGATAAGGAGCGACCTTGAAAATTAAATTCACTATACAGGGTGAATATCAATAACTCATTTTAATTTTAAGAGGGGGTTTCTGTTGATATTTATAACACAAATTACCAATAAAAAAAATATAAAAAAGAAAGTTGAAAAACTGACCTACCCTACGTAAAATTCGGGTAAACTTTTGAGTACCGCTTTGTCGCTCTACTGACCCACTTATGGGGTGAACATGCCTTGTATCCAAGTCACAGACTCCAAGTTCTAACAAAGTAAAAAAACGTGACAAAAAACGTCTAATAAAGTTAAGCCGCCGTTCGACGGTCTTTCATATTCGACCACCTGCAACATTACTTACATTACACAGGGGAAAAAATCATAAATGCAACACAGGTCGACACTGTTCTGTTATAAATTTGCGGTCGGAGACAAGTTAATTGACAGTGACAGCAAAAACTAGTGAATTTATTATTGCAAAAAACAAGGTGAATGCCAGAGGCAAAGACCTATCTTGATTTATTTTCTGTTGATATGTAAGTTACGAAGTTCTGAAAATGTTGACGTACCTATTTTAATTTATTTTCTTTCTCGAAAACTACAGGGTATATATTTTTTATTTTTGGTATATGGCCTACCATTACTACCATCCCTTAAAATTAAAATGAGTTATTGGTATTCACCCTGTATTCAATATTCAGTAAAATATCTCGCATATTGTGACAACTATTAAAGGATGTTAATTTGGTAAATCTAATAGTTTAGGATAAATAATCATCGTGCTATTGCTTACTATGATGATATGAAACCATGTCTCTTCATTGTTTAAAAACTAATCACCAAACGCCATTCTTGGCAATAGTTAATAATAATTAATTTTGCACACAAAGTGTTCTGACTAGCTGTTGTGCAGCTAGATGTGAAGTAAGTAAAGCAGTGAATTGTTTAAAAACTGCACATAATTATATACCATAACTGTTCTATTTGGAAAAACTCAAGAAACTTGAAAAAAGCTTAATTCCTTTTTAAAATATTTTATGTAATCCAATTAAAAATGCAGGTATATATAATCATTTTCAGGGATAAAATAGTTCCAAATTCATTTTATTACAAGGTTAGTGTATTTTAAATAATGGTATGAGAAAAGTCATAAGAATTTGTAAATGGTTTCCAATGTGGCTCATTTTTTCTCAAGAAGTGTGTCACGATTCCATACAAAATTGACAAAAACAGATAGCAGACTGCTATTTGAGTAAATTTTTACCAGAGTCATAAGGGGTGATTCCTATAACGTTCTCACCCCAATTTTTTTATTTGTCTTTGGAAATAAAATAAAAATATTCAACGTAACTTATAGTATTTTTTCCAAGGATTTCGAAAATTTCAACAAAAAAACAATTAAAAGTCGAATAAAAGTGGGAAAAAACAAATAGATGTTTTTTTTTTAATGGCACGCACTGTATATTTTTACACTTTTGAAAAAAGATTTAAATTCTCTTTCCAAGAATATAACATATACAGTATATTCACTTTTGAACCAAAGCAGTTTGTGAGTGAATAGGAGATAGTAGTAAAGCGAGAGCACTACACATGCGTGACTGCATGTCGATCTCAGAATGTTAGCGCTCTCGCTTTATTGTCTCCTATTCACTCACAAAGTGCTTTGGTTGAAAAGTGAATATACTGTATATTTACCTTCATATTCAGTAAAATACTGATAACAATTGAAATAATAAAAATAATATGTAATTCAGCAGGTATTTTACTAAATATAAAGGTAAATATGATACATTTTTGGAAAGAGTTGGAATCTTCTTTCAAAATTGTAAAAATATACAGGGAATTCCATTTAAAAAAAAACATTGCTATGTTTTTTCTCACTTTTATTTGACTTTCAATTGTTTTTTGTTCAAATTTTCGAAATCCTTGGAACAAATACTATAAGTTACGTTAAATATTTTTATTTTATTTCCAAAGGCAAACCAAAAAGTTGGGGCGAGACCGTTATAGGAATCACCCTGTACCGGGTGTCCGGGAATAACGTTCATATATATCAGGGGGTGATTCGTCAGCTCAAAATATGCAGAAAAATTCATATCAACATGGGTTCGGAAATGCCTACTGAAGGAGCTACAGCCCCTTAAAGTTGGGCTTCAAAAAAGGCAAAATTTGGCCATTCTAAAAATGTGACTTCTCCTCGGATTTCTCCACCAGTGGCGTAGTTAATAGGGGGGGGGCTTTATTTTAAATGGCACCAAATTATTGGTCTTGAATGTTAGCGAACTTTTGTGAAATTACTTAATAAGATCCTACCAAGATTTTTACATTAAAAAGTACTCTTGGCAGAACCTCGTAGGGGCTACTGCTTTCAAGAAAAACACGTCTTTGTGATGTTATGTTCGCACGTACGGCGGGACGCTCATATTTCTTATTTAATAAAAAACTAAGTAGGCATTTGTCAAACTTGACAACTTTTGTTAAAATCTTCCGAGTACCTAATTTTATGTTTATATATCTCCGACAACTGGGAAATAAAAGAACAAATTTCATTTTTGGGGCCCAACTTCAAGGGGCTGGGGGCTGTAGCTCCCTCAGTAGGCATCCGAACCCATGTTGACATGGACTTTTCTTCATATTTTGAGCTGAGGAATACCACCTGAAATTTATGAACTGTTTAGTAATGCATTGGAGTATATCGCCTGACTTTACGTTGGCCATATTCAAAGGTCTCCAAGAGAAAGAGGTATGCACTAATTTTGGTCACATCTTTTTCTTAAATGGACATACTTATTACCAAAAAAACTGTAGCAATGGTTTAATTATAGTTAAAAGTTTTTTAATAATGTTAATTGTGAATTGTACAGAATATTTTTTTGGCAATGTATAGACTAAGAAAACAATTATAACTAAAAATAGTAAGCTGTTTTGCTCGAGGTTTTGCCTTATATCTTGTGCTCTTAAGTTTATTTAGTATTGTCTTCTACGATATTCTTTCTTTTCTTGCTTCTTCTGCTTTTCTCTCTTCAAAGGGCCTCTCGAATGCTCCTACGTCGCTGCTGTTCGCGTTCTAATGTTTTTTCCTTTTCGATAGCATTGGATTCATTTTATATTCTGCAGTTCAAACCTCATTTTTCCATAAATGCGTCACCTACATATCTTTGACCAAGATTTAGGTAACAATTTCGAAATATTAGTTTGTCTTTTGGCTTACAGTTTCAAAAAATTTTTCCTTAAACCAATAAATTGTCAATTTAGATCATTTCCAGGTTGAGACATACTTTTTGTCAATAATATTAATTATTAATTGTACAGAACATTTTTTTGGCAACGTATAGACTAAAATAACAGTTATGACTAAAAATAGTAAGCGGTGTAGTGTTCTCTTGCATTATAACATTTTCTTGTGCTCTCAAGTTTATTTAGTTTTGTCTTCTACAATATCCTTCCTTTTCTTGCTCCTTCTGCTTTTCTCTCTTCAGAGGGCCTCTCGAATGTTCCTACGTCGTTGTCGTCCGCGTTCTAATGTTTTTCCTCTTCGATAGCATTGAATCCATTTTCAGGCCATATTATAGCAATCACTTGTTTTTGACCAAGATTCAGGTAACAATTTCGGAATATTAGTCTGTGTTTTGGACTACAGTTTCAAAAAATGTCTCTTTAAACCTATAAAATTGTCAGTTTAGACTAGGTATTTCCAAGTTGAGACATACTTTTTTCAATAATACTTCTAATCATCATGAATTAATTGTACAGAACATTTTTTTGACAACGTACAGACTAATTTAACAGTTATGACTAAAAATAGTAAGCGGCGGAGTGTTCTCTTGCATTGTAACATTTTCTTGTGCTCTTCTTAAATTTATTTAGTTTTGTCTTCTAAAATATCCTTCCTTTTTTTAATCCTTCTGCTTTTCTCTCTTCAGAGGGCCTCTCGAATGTTCCTTTTCTTCTTCGATAGCTTGTCCTGTTTTGGACCCATTCTATTTGAGGTCCAAACCTCAGACAGGCAATAAATAGCCATTTTTCCATAAATGCATCACTTACATAGGTATCTTTAACCAAGATTTAAATAACAATTTTGAAATAACAACTTAACTTTTGGCCTAGTTTTAAAAAATTTCTCTTTGGATCTATAAATTGCCAATTTAAACTAGCATTTTGAACTGGTTGTATTTGGTTTCAATATAATATATAATAGCTTAAAATAAAATTGTATCAAAATTCTACTAATCAAAAATAGTGTAGCGATGACAACTTTTAGAATTATTCATCAATAATTGACCATATTTAAACTCTACGTCGTCGCGTTTCGACCAATTTAAGTACAGTTATTGTTATTTTTATTTAATTGATCTGTTGGCAACAATTTAACTCTGTATACGGCGGTTTCATTAAATTAAGTCAAGTTATCTGCTGTCAAAAACTGTTTATAAACAAGAACTACTCGATCTAGATATACAAAATGCCAATTCTGTTAATTCAAAAATTGAACATTTCTATAAATACTTATACAGCAGATGTGGTCCTAAGACCACCAAAGACGCAACTTGCGCCAAAACAATAAAAGTTATAATTAGTGTCAAAAATATCAGTCCTCGGTACTGAAATTGCAACAATATTGAAACGGGCTGTACCTAGTTTATTTTAGGATGGTGGGATCACAATTAATATTCGGATCATAATAAACACATTAGATCACGACAGATTGCTAGGAACATTTTTACAATCCATCGCTCAAAGCAAAAGAAAAAGGTTAATTGTGTATTTCCTGTAGCTTCTTGCCATCTCGAAAATTTAAGAAAACTACGTGCATAGATTTCAACTTACACAACCATGTTTTAGAGCTACTCGATGGACAGCCCAGCATGGGGCAGCGATGAAAATATTTAATATTAGGTAAACAGTTATGCAAAATAAGAGGACGGTTAAATCAAAACACGGTTGAAATTTACCAAGACGTCGACATTCTTCGTGTACAGTAGTAAAGAGTTACGAGAAAAGTTCTTTTGGTGCTCGGCAAGACGAGTGAAACCCTAGGAGGCTGAGGAAGAAATTCACGGGGTTTTAAATATATTGTGAATACGGAAATGTTTGACGTCACTTTCCGACACGTCAACCGATTGCATAATAACAAGTGGGAGGTACGGCAATCGAGTGTCAGAGCAAGTTCAAGGCCAAAAGTTGCATGTTCGAGTCCGTATCAGCAGAGCCAGGGTTTAGGAGATGCTAGGGCCGATCACAGCGGCACGGAAATCGTAAACAAACTTCACCACGTGGCGTTCCTCCTGCCAAGCACCAAGTTTAGAAGGCAGCTCACGTGTACGATTTGGATAAATAAAGTGTTTACTTACCGCCAGTTGGGCTCTGTAGGGTGCAGAGGAAGTCGCGGAACCTGGAACAACAGCACCACCAGAACCGTACCCCTGCTGCAATGGTTTTTGCGCCGTCCAGGCCTGGTTGTAATGCTGATCGTGGTGGCCGTAACTATTCGGATATCGATGTAGCATGGGGTTGTTGCTCTGCAAGAGCTGATTCAGAGTAGGCGTCGGGCCTGAAGGCTGCGAAATCGACGATCCCGCCATAAACCGTTGATGAGGGATCTGCTTAGGGCCACCGAACGATTGACGCGGTCCGAACGCGTGTACACCACCTTCTGCACTATTATGAACGTCTCTGCCATACGAAAAACCGTAGCCATGACCGTCGGCGGCTGGTGACGGCACGGAGGGCCCCTCTGTCGAATACACTGAGTCTGAGGAGGCCCCGGCCGATGTGTCGGGCTCACCGCCAAGACTCGGCTCGGAGGCGCTATTCGGAGTGGATGTAGGTCCCGAACTTGCGTTGGTTTGTCCAGAAACCGCCGTCGAGCCGCCTCCATTGCCATCCTGTCGGTATTGACTCATCTCTGTGGCGATGTTTTTGCCACCGGTATTCTTGGCCTTTGTATGCACTACACTACCACCTCCGCGAGCACTCTTTTCGGATCCATTTTGCAACAAGGTATTCCGCACGTTCGGTTGATCCAATTGCACTTTCTCACTATTCACGTCATTTTGCTGCTTTTCGGCTTGTGCTGTAGCCATGTTAAGAAAAACGGCTGTGATCTCGCACGGCCGATCGTTGCCAACACCCCGCCGTTGTAGTCAACAACGGATGCTTGCCTTCATTTTGGGAGCCCACTCTGCGCCCTGGTCCTTGTAAACACATGCTAGATTACTCACTATATCACTTTCCTTATTTTGTAAATAAATAACGCCACTTTTTGAATAATCCAAAATAATGGACACATCTGACACAACTTAATTCCGTATCTACTCCAATAACACGAATGGAGGTTATGGCGGTTATGGGTGAAGGTCTATTTCCTACGCCAACATTTTATCTTGGAATTAATATATTTCTATAATACACACACAGCACTCCTTTATTTCTGCCACCTCGATAACTTTAACACTCACCTCAGTATGTTACTGTTTAATTATTTTCCCAACTGCCTTGACAAATAATTGAAGTATCCTGAAACTACTTTTTCCTCTGCTTGCAAATACGCCACAATGGCGCTGGATCACGGCAGAGAGTAGCAACCGCGCGTATTTTTCAGAGATAAACAAATGGCGGTCATATTTGAATGTTTGCCCAATAATCACTAGGTCCATTAAAACCAACCATCACATTATTACAACGATAATATTGATTTCAAAAATACAATGATTCAAAATAAAATACATATACACATATTTAAGACAATCAAAATAGTTTCCTCTTAAACGCATAGTTTGTTCCATTCGGATGATCGAATATCTGATCCAAGTAGTAGCAGATCAGTACAAATCGGGAAAATGATAAGTTAAACATCCAAGTACCTATTAATGCAATTTGATTATACTGAAAATGATAATTAAGTTAGGAGATAAACTAGAATTTACCTACACTTCGTTTTTTACCTCAAGAGACTCGTTTGCAGGAAATTTAAAATTGACAGTCCTGTAGATCAGTTTATGTGCTGATTTTGCAAAAAAATACAGTCACTGATAAGTTGCAACGTGAAATATTTTTCTCATTACTAAAAACAAAATGGTTTAACTGAAGTTTTTCGCTTTTCTATATTATTCACATTTCTATGTTGTGTTAAAGCATGTAAACTTCGCTGCAAAAACCAAAATGGTGCCAGCGAGGGCCATATGGTGTTCAAAAAACAACATAAGTAAGTATATCAAATGTATATTATAAAAAATAATTATAAAATATAAGCCTATTTTAGGAACGCTCAGTTTGATTATATATAACATTCGATATTATACTGATCCGTGTTCACGCTATGCGGAACTATCTGGAAGTAACGATCTGCTCAAAAGTCAATAGAATGGGGGATCTATTTACGTTGTTCTGGAGAATGCAACCAACATAACAATTGCAATATAATTTGTCAACTTATTGGCGCAGTTTTAAAATGGCAAACATATGGCTAGGTTGTTAATTGAAATAATAATAAAATTATTGAGCGTTTGCAGACTGGATAACGAATTTACTAGTGTCCAACCTAGAGTCAGCGGACCAGATCACAGCAGAAGCTCGCCATAATAAGACATGAAGAGAACTCTGTATAATGTAATATTTAGATCATTGCATTATTAATTCTGTAGTCTGTCATACCTTTAAAGACTAAATATTTCATTTTTATTGCTATTTTTTTTTTATATAACTCAATTAATGTTAAAATATGAGTACTCTGTGCCTTAACTATAGATGGCAGCACATTATGCAAATTCAGAGTACGCTTTAAATAGAAAGGTCAGTTCTGAAATTTCACCATAGATGGAGAATCACTAGAATCAGTCGATGTCATTAATCGACAGCTGGAGTGGGAAGCGTGGGAAGGAACACATATATTTTATCTATGGAACTGTGATGGGAACAGAGACATGGCTCTGGATGGGAACTGTGGGAAGATACTTTTTAGAGGTTTGTTCGTTTGAATGGTTTGTACAGTTTGGGAGTGGTGGTATGCTGGCATGGAAAGTATAAAATATGATAATGCATTAAACTGTTTAATATACTACTACTGATGAATAATATCCCTTATCTACGGAAGCCCGGTAGCGCCATACACTACTACATACATAGAAATGACGTCACAACTCAGGACTCAAAGAAGTGACGTCACATCTCTGTATGAACACAGAACAGGTAACAATTCCTGTTCTGTGGCATGACTGGCAGTTGTTGGCACTGTTAGCACAAGATATTATTAATTAGAAATACTTAGGTACCTACTACTGTTTATATTCCTACCTGATTATTTTTCATAATTTAATATAATAATTAATGAATTATCTATATATTCTATAGTTATTCTTTATTAATTAATATTAATTGTTCCTAGTCTCCTAGTTCCTACGTATCACAAAAATCATGTTAAGGAAGTGACTACCGCACGGTCCAACCGCTTTTTAATTTATTATTGCAGACTACAGAGGCTTGCCTCCGTATTGCAGACCGGTCCGACCGTGCATGAAGCTTTCTTTAAAACACGGTCCGACGCTGAACTAATTCTTACTTTACTCGCATTTTGTCAGTGGTACGATGGCCTAGCGGAAACGAGCCGGTCTTGATGGCAAGCAGAAGGTTCCGGGTTCAAATCCCACACGTTTTTTTTTTTGTATTAAATACATCAGGCATGAGGTCTATTGCGAGTTAGAAGCCGGAGGCAGGTTAGTTATGTGTGTTATTCCCCTGATAAAGGAGAGCTTGAGGAAGAAGAAATATTAATACCTATTTTTATTACACATTAAATATACTACTATATATGCTTCTAAACACAAAACACATCTTCTTAACAAGAACTCGAATCTGATGACTGATATCTGACAGTCTGGCCTGCGCAATTCGCAATCTACGACCCGCTCGTGTTTTAAAGAAAGCTTCGTGCACGGTCGGACCGTTCTGCAATAATAAATTAAAGAGCGGTTGGACCGTGCAGTAGTCACTCCCTAAATGGAATATGAAAAAGTAACCATAACCTAGTTTGCTGTTTGTTTGCTTCATTCAAAAGTTGCTCAGAGCAGGAGCAGTTCGAGAGCTCATGCCACAGAATAGGAATTGTAACCTGTTCTGTGTTCATACAGAGATGTGACGTCACTTCTTTGCATGCTGAGATGTGACGTCATTTCTATGTATGTATGTAGTAGTGTATGGCGCTACCGGGCTTCCGTACTTATCCCTTTAGTGTTCCTGTGCGCAGACCACGAACTTCTTCGTGGCTCAGACCAGACGTACGACGGTCGTAGTTCCGTCATTTCGATGTTCTGTTCTGTGGTATACTCGAAAGTATGTTTTGTGCTCGAGGTGATCACGTGACGTGCGCGCAAGGCTTATAGACTTACCAGCCTTGACGTGCGCGTGCGACACACAGACCTAAATAATTCTGTGCACAGAACATGTAGAACGCCCTCCCATAGAGGAACTAGGAACTAGAAAGTTAAATTTTTTTTACTTTGTCTGTGCGCCCTCTATCGGTAGACAACTTGTTAATTAAATTAAATGTTCATTGTGCCCTGTATTTAATTGACATTGCTTGCTTACAGTTTTCTATTAATTATTCAGCTGGATAGTAGTAGATGTATCGCTAGATGGCATTAAATATTTAGCGAACAAAATAAATCAATTTAATTTGAATTTTTGAAAAATGAATCATCTTATGTTGAGTTCTAATAATTTCAACTTCTCTTTTCCTTTTTAATTTCGTACATTTTTATTATCTACATTGATTTAATAAAATATGTTAATTTATTGTTGCTTTCTATTGATTTTATGATTTAATAATGAAGTTTTCATTCAGTAACTTTTCAAAAACTAAAAGTCCTTGACAGAAAACTATAAACTGAGAGCTTGTTTGTGTTAAGGATGAGATGTGAGATGTTTAAATATTTTATATTTAATAGTGACTTTCAATTTGCTCATAAAAACCAGGCATGTAAACGGTGGTATTATCTAATTAATAAATAAAAGAATGTTTATTTTGAAATGAGAACATTTTATTCTATTTTTGTACCTGTATAAAACTGATCTAAAACGCAATTTTCGTTTATTCATCGAAAAGAATTCCATATGCCCCTTGTGCTAGAGCAATTTCGCTTTGTGCCCAAAAGCGATGATAAACAAAAGTTGGTGCAGGGCCTCCGTCCAAGTAAGCTTGTACTTTTGGCCAATCTGGATCGTTCTTATACCACGATCTTAGTGAGATGAATGTAGCGGAAGAATCGATAACATCTAAATTGGGGTAAATACCAGTCCATCCACTTGGAACATACACAGGCTCGTTGAAACGAATGTAGTCCTCACGTTCCTCTTCCACAGAAACCCCTTTTTCTGTCTGATAGTTTTCCCACAATACGTCCAGCAATTCCTTAGCAGTCGTTTTTGCATCCTGATGTCCAGATTTAGCTGCATAATATGACAAAGCTCTAGCAGTTGCAGCAGCAATACCAACATCGTTACCGTACTTTTCTACTTTTACATGCAGATCATTTCCAGGCACTCCTGTCCATGATAATTGATCAGGAATACTGAAGCTCTTGCCGCTAACTTCGACATTATCTATAACCCAAGAGGTCCATTTGTCCAGAAGAATTTGTGCCTTTTCATCACCAGTTACATAGTAATATTGTGCCAAACGATCTATAGACCAAGCTTGCATGCCGTACCATCTATTAGATGGTGGATCGTGGTATACGGGTTCCCAGTCATAAAACATACCTGTAGCAAATGTTTAGTAAGTTAGATTTTAGGAAAGCAAATGGTGTTCTGATCTGCCATAATAACGTTTTATAAATTTTATTTATATCATTATTAGAATAAGTTGAATGGCAACGTACTGGTTAAAAACAAACAGATTACTAAGTCCACTGAAAAGTAAAAGCTTTTAGTTGATGTAACATTTAAGAAAAAATTCCTCAGTTCTAAGGCGTATTCTAAAAAAAATAATTGCAGCAATTTAACTATTTAAGGTAACATAGTTGCTAGAGCACTTAAGATGGCAACATCAGTAGAAAATGTTTTTTTCTAATGTAATACTTCTCGAAGCAGGCTCTCGATTCAGAATTCTTTAATTCACATAAATAGAAAATAAGGGTTACCGTGGAAAGTGTTTGCAGTTAGGTTATCAGACGGAGTATCATATCGCCCATTCCAGCTGTTGGTCGCGCCACCAGCAAACGCTCCTTCCGCTGTCTGTAAGTATTGGTAAAATTCCAATTGTGTGTCCAACGATATCTGCCAGTCCTCAACAGAAGTTGAACCTCTGGGTTTCATGGTGGGCTCATTCACTAAGGCATAGGCAGCCAACGGATTCTGGTAACCGAAATGGGCTGATCCATCTCCAATACGCCAGGCCCAACCACCATTGGTTGTCAGAGAACCCCCCCAAGCATAGTACCAGGAGAGCAGATAATGAGCACTGTTTTTTCCATTACCGGCCGAGCAGTCATATTTCCCGACACAGTTTCCAATTTTTTTAAAATATTTGTCAAACATGGAGTATCGCAAGTAGTCGCCCATTCTACCAGCCTTTGCAAGAGTGGTTGTTATTTGTGATAACTGTCCAATTTCATCTGCCCACTGGGCGGCCCAATAGGCTGCTTGAATGGCTCGGGCGTCGGCATCGGGGGCATCAGTAAACTTCCACTGCTGGGCATAGTTGTTGTCACCTAAAAAGTAAAGTTCACGTACGTGAAGATGTGTGTCTATGTAATGAACCAAATAACGTACCTACGAACAGATCCAAGAAACCATTTGTTCCTCCAAATTTGAAAGAATCGCAAGTTGGTTGAGGAATAGTTCTCCAGACGGATTCTTCTGGACCTCTCTGAAACGTGTTAATGTAGGATGGTCCATAAGCGCCAGGTCCATTTTCGCATCCTCCTCCTGTTTAAAGGCCAAGTACGTTATGTTTATTGAAATCTTTATAGACTAAAGTTGAATATCATCTCTTAGTGATGGTGAAGATAAATACTAGTAGGTATTTAAATTTTAAATTTATAGAATTATGTCTAACATTTTAGTTTTAAACGAATACTGCGCAAGTGTGGTGTGGCTTTACCTGGTGAGTCTCCAAATCCATATATATTGTCCACATCGGATAGCCAGTGCATGGCATATACGTCTGAGGTGCCGTAAGCGCTTACCAGCTCCTGGTACAGAGGGTCGTTACCAACAGGCACTCCAGTTTCCAAGGGCGATGGGTACTGACTAGGACTGTCTTTTTCCTCAGCGAAAGTTGCCGGGCTTGACGGGTTATAAAAATTGTTGGTAGGCTGATCCTCATGAGTGGGAATCATGTACTTTTCCATTGTGTCCCAGGCTTCAAGAAAAGTGGAGAAATCGCCACTAATTTTACTATACATGGCTTCTAGCCAAATATAATAACTGTACGCTTCAGAAGTAGTTTCATGACCGTGATCAGGAGCTTCTACCATCAAAGTTTCAACGGAATGGTATGGAATGCCGTCGTCATTGAAATAGCCATTTGATTTGTCGTGGATTTTTTTGTATTGGCTCAGGAAACGGTCTGTGTATACACCAGCGTTGGCGTGTACCACACATCCAATAAGCACTATAATTAATAGTTTCATTTTGGACCTGGAAATTGATTAGAAGGACTTGGTCAATAATTATACTAAATTTATTCAATTTGCCTTCTTTCTTCTTAAATTTAATAAATAATGTAAAAAATGCCAATATTATTTTATTTATATTTATTAAATGGTTTGCAATCATTTATAGAAGATTTTTATGATAAATAAATTAAACGATTCATAAAGTTGGTTAGGTATGCAACCCACTATGTCCGATAGTAGTATTTGGGATTGCCTAAATATCAATCATAATAAAATTTATTATATGAAATTTATTTTGTTTGCATAGCTGGCTGTATAGTTTTTTAATTCTTAGTAGTAGTTGGCCCACGGTGGGAGTATTTCAACACCCACCACGTATTGGAAACCTTAGATTTAGATCACAAATTTTTGAAATGCATGTTTTTTGCCAAAATATTTTTTTATCAAATACCTACTTACATTTTCCTACCTTGCGTATGGAAGGTTAAAATATATTTGTCTGGTGGCTGTTACACAAGTTTTTTTAAAAACATTTGTAATTACATTTTTAAATGTTGAGAGTAGGTATCTATATATTATGATAATGATTTGTAAATATAACGGTTTAGTAGAGTATCTATATTTAAGTTTAATATCATTGTTTTATTATCTTAATTATTTTGGCGTGTGCCACTATTTTTGCCTTAGTAGACAAATTGTTAGCTCAAAGTAGTCAATAACTTACTACCGCATTATCTTATCTTTGTCGTGTGCCATATTTTTGTCTCGAGTAGGCAACTTATTAGGTCGTCATGGTCAGGAAGGTCATAAAGTGCATTATATCTACCACTACTTTATTTCCAATTGGCGTGTGTTAAAAATTACACAGGCCTACAAATTTTACTCTCAACTAAACGAAAGGGTTTTCGATAATGTTTGTTTTTTCCTAGCAAGTCAGAATTTTGAGATATTCTAATCTGAAAGTGCGAAAAATGTAATTTTGAGATACGTTTGGGGCTATGCCACAGGTGCATTTAGCATAGTCTTTCCCTTTCATTTCCACCTTTGATAGTTTCAAAACTGTTTTTCCTTACCGAGAGAGAGAGATAAGATAATACCCAAAACGCACAAATCTAAAGCCCTATTTAACCCGAAGTACTTATACGTGAACTGCGTAAGCCCAAAACCCACAAATCCAAAATTCTATGGGTTTGATGAATTTTGGATTCAACATCAACGTGCGATATATCGGTATAAGGAGAATTGTTTTTTGTCTACCAAAAATGGAAATTGAAGGAAAAAATCAGAGCTGCATGATTATTATAAACGTAATGAGCGAAAAAATATTCTGTAGGTACTTATGCCAACCTCAGATATACCCCAAAATGGCCTGTTTTGCACCTTTAAATAAGGATATCTTAGAATGAATCATAACATGAGGTACTATAAATTTGTGTTTAGCACAAGAAAAACCTTCAAAATTACCTAATACTGACTTGCTTTATCCACATTTCTGATATTAAAATTGTTACCTACTGCAATAGATAGTAAAATACTCTCTTTTGTTGATTTTCTAAAGTCCGGTCACTGGCCAGCCTAAGCTTTAATTACCCTAAGCCTTCAGTTCATGTTACCGATTTATGTCTCTGTAAGTTCTGTGAGACCCAAAACTTTACATGTTAGAAAGCGTGCGGCCACCTGTTCCGTACTGATGACGGCTAATAACCCAGAAACCGGTCGCGGATGGGGTTTTGAACGTCTCCCGACACGATGATCAAAACGTTACGAATTCAAAACAATCAGCGCAGAAAAGAATTCGAAACCTCTTCTACAAATGACAATGACCAATGACCTATAGTGTTAATCTTTGTCAAGTTTCATATACCTAATCAAAACATTATTTTTAAATAAGTTTGCTTATTGATTTAATTTATTAAACAACTTAGGAAGTATTTCAATAATTATGAAGAAGTATAAACTTACATATTCTGCAGGCGACACTCAACTCCGGTTTGGAGTACTTCAATAATGGTTTTTATAGAAACTGATAATAATCAGATACACTTGAGCAAAATGTATCCTTAACCTTCATGATAGGATTGTACTGCGTGAGAAAAAAACACAAAATTATTGCTCGTCCTTTAACGTCATCACCAAGTTATTCTTATAGTGTATTGTACAGTTGACAATCCTCTTTATCATTCTGGATGAGTCAAGGCAACCAAAAAAATATTTTAGTTGTATCCGCAATCTACCAACACGGTAACGCAGCGGGCTGGATCTTGAGTAACAGGTATGGCTATTACTGTCTATCGGGGACTGGGCTCGAGACCCACTACCAACACTGTGAGCGTCCCGTGGCAGTATTTTTTGTGTCTCAATTTGAGGACTCCAGTCTAAAAATTTGCCATGGGCCTCACCTTGTGTTGTTACGCCACTGCAGGAATAAGCAAAAGTGCACTTTCTTTAATTTTAGTAACATGCGGAGGACGGTGACTTACCTAGTGGTTTAGCTTATCCATCTCTTGTGGTTTGACACGTTTACAGCTGTTTCCTAGATTATTGAGGGTTGCTTTGGTGGAATATTTATATCACCAAATGTATGATCGCATAACAGATATAATAGATATATAGTCGAGATGCCTTCTTGCACATTTTTCTCAGGCAGTATGCATACCACACTCCAGACACAAAAGTGTTAAAGATTTTCAATTTAATCCACAAATATTGTAGGCCTGTATTATTTTCCATGTTAAAAACGTTTTAGCGAAGAATCCAAAGTCAGCTCCACAGCTTTGGCGGTAGCTCCAAAAAATATTAGAATATTATGTTTAACAGGAGAAATATTAAAAATTTTGAGCTAATTTTCTGTAAATAATGAGACGATTGAACAAGTGGGTACGTGGCTTTAAATTTTAAGAGTGCAATCAAAATTCTGTAATCTGTTTACAGATTAAAGCCGCATATTTTTTATACATATTGGAGAAAAACAATCGAATTGAATGTCATCCTTCATCAGTGCATACATTTCCGTTACATGCTTTGGAAAATCTTGCCAGTGTTCGATGTCTCTTATTTCACGAGCACACATTGGGCGTGTTAAATGTTACCTATATTATTAGTAGGTAGGTACATTGATTTTTGATAAGTGTTGATGAGTGTTTTTCCTTCCAAAAATATATTTCTGCATTAAATCAGATATTGTTCCAACTTGTTTACACCATTTATATCAGATGGATCACAATCTATTCATCGAGAAGTACTTTGGAGGCTTTTTACTAGTAGACTTTTTTTAAATTAATACGGCTTATCATCAGGAGTGGTGGGCTGATCGATTAATTTGAATATTTTGTTGAAACAGAAATTAAAAATATTTTAATATAAATTAAAAACTTATGAATAAATAAATAACACAGAGAGAAAGTTTGTGCCATTTACCCCAAGAAAGAAACATGATGCAGCTACGGACACGTGTTTCGGAGTTATTGCTCCTCGTCAGCGCAGCGTAGCTTAAGCCATTAAGCTACGCTGCGCTGACGAGGAGCAGCTGCATCATGTTTCTTTCTTGGGGTAAATGGCACAAACTTTCTCTCTGTTTTATTTAACTTCCCCACAAAACTTCTTTCTTTGTTTGATTATATTATTGCCTATTAGGTAGAAATTGAACAGTACGCATAGAGCTCTATGTGCTGACTGTTACCATTTGAGGCCATAAATTGGTCCATGGTGCACGAAATCACAAATTGAGTACTGTGTGCTGTTACTTTCTAACCGTTCATAGTTATTGTTTCTGATCCTATTCACACGGATCGATTAAGGTACGCTGCGCTGACGAGGAGCAATAACTCCGAAACACGTGTCCGTAGCTGCATCATGTTTCTTTCTTGGGGTAAATGGCACAAACTTTCTCTCTGTTTTATTTAACTTCCCCACAAAACTTCTTTCTTTGTTTGATTAAATAAATAATGTTGAGGTTGGTCATTCTCTCAGAATCTTGACGTGATAGGAGAAACAGACAATGGATTCGTGTTCAGTATAAAAATAAAAACAATGTTTTGATTATAAGTTAAGGAACTTGGGCAAAGATTAATATTCGGCGATTGTCTTTTGTAGAACAATTTTCGGATTCTTTTCTGAGCTATGGAGTGTGGAACTGTACTTAATAGTTCGTTGTATCTGATTTAATCTAGGTGTTACGTTTCGATACAGATCAAGGCACTTTAACTAAGAGAGGAGAAAAGATTGCTAGTTCAGCCTCGACCACTCTAACGTCATTGGTACAAAAACAGTGGCTCAAAATATAGGAAATAATACGTTTATTGAATTTTTTTTTCCTCATAAAAAAATACTATAGTTTTATTTTTGAGCATTAAGGAGTATATAGTTGGAAGAGTTGCATCTATTTTTCTGAAAATGAGAGATTCCGAAGTTAAAATTCGGTATGGGTGTTATTGAGGTTTTTGGTAATAAGAGAATAACCCTGAATGTGTTACAAAAAATCTATCTATCGTATCAGTTGATTGAGGCTCAAGTACCATTAAAACAAAAAAAGATATTTCTATAAATTTTGAACCACGACCAGCGAATTTTCGTCCATTTTATCAAGAGGAGGTGAATTACTAGACAAATATTTGAAGTACTTTTTGCAACTTAATTATTTGATACCTACAAGGAAATAAAATACATCTTAAAACTCAATAATTTAATATCTATCAAACGAAACAAAACTTTGAATTTTGAGACCATACGACACAATCCTGACATAAAGATTTGTTGCATTCCTTTGTCTTTTAAACACGCCCATTGATTTAATTTCCCAATAACAACAGAATACTCCATAGATTTTCTTTTCTTTCTTGCCACTTCGTCAAGTTCCTCCAAAATATTGGAAAAACTGGGAACATCTTTCTCCTTCATCGATCTCTTCTTGGTACCCCACCTATAAATTAATGCTAGAGTAAGAATTTTGGGTTGATTTAGTCTTGGCCAACGCGACCAATGGTGGCGCAAACCATATTGGCAAGAATGGCATATAAAAAACAAAGACACGCCACATAAATTAGACAACCTTCAAATCCAGGGCCAAAGCTGTTCGGGAGGAAGTTGCAGATTTAAAGAAACGCTGACACACATCTATTATCAAAAACACCTGGTATTAATTCATCCTGAATCATATTCGAGTTGATTGGAGTAACAGATGATTGATCATTAGGTTGTGTTAATAGATTCGTTTACTTGCAACTTGAATTATTAAAGATGTTTCACACGATAAAGATTGTGATTATGAATTCATGATAAACAAAAATACTAACACAGGTGTTAAGTACCTGGTTGACGCAAATTTCATATCTTTCATCTCTTTCCGAGCTGCTTACGTTGACTGTGGGGGATAGGTTTTGTTTGCTAAACTTCTTGCTTTCTTCAAAGCGGCATTTGTCACCTTGGTTGGGGAGACCTTGGCTTGAATCTGGAAAAATGAAGACTCAATATCTTTGGAAGCATCAGGCGGTGTTTGATTCTCATATAATACTCCCCGGTGGTAGCTAATGGATACCAGTTATAATTGTGTAAATTGGGCATACATCATCTACTCCTGACTCCGGCATGTCCTGTGGTGGACCATTGTTTTATTGACACCGTTTCGAGAAGACACAATAATTCCTTCGACAGCTCTAAGGAATAATGTTCTTACAGCACACATCCTTTATTTTTAAGTCAGAATTGCAAGGCTTGCTTCAATCCATACATCACAAGGATGGGTTATCATGTCTTGAGTTCCCATCTAAAAAGTTGTGCAAATTTCTTAGTCAACTCAGTGCTTAGTAAAGTTTGCGTGTGTCTTTGTATAATTTGACCGTAATTATTATTATTTGTTAAGATGGAGGTACTTTATTCAAGAGTGCCTGATTAGATATCAATATCTATAAAAAAACAGCACGAGCGTGAAGTGAGCCAGAGTTGGTATTTGGATCCGTGTAAGCAGGTGAGATTAATTGTTTATTATTTTATATACGAGCAGGTACGTTTTTTCTGTGGCGCTGGGAGGTTGATCAAAGATTAGTATTAAAATGGTTTTTTATAAACAACTTTTGCTCTGTTTATCTGATTTCTGCTAAGCTCGGTACGAGGATGTAGAATAATGTCGCAAATTTTCCGGCCAACCCGGAGGATTGCTCCTGAACCAGATGGTTTCCAACCTAGAGCTTAATTTTAACGTTTTTCTACCCTTAGCCAGACTTTTTAAATTTATTTTCGCTGTTTAGGCTGGAAACCTTTTTTGACCACGACTGTGTGCATTCATAATGGTGACTATTCTGTTAACGTCAGACAGATAATAACCCATAGATGAATTGATGGTGGCAATGAATTATCATCGCCCTCGCGCGGGCAACCTTAACTATATTGTTTTTATTTCTGGGGAACTGCAAAAGAAAATTTTTATAAAATTGCAAATATCGCGTATTTAAGACAGAGGGTATATAAGCTCAATGAGAGTTTTCCTATAGACGCTTAAAAAATTTAAATATCAATTTTTTAAAAAGGGCGCAAGCCTGAGGCACTTCAATAATACTTAACATTGATTTTATCTCCTTTTGTTGCTGATTTAGTTAACGTATCTACATCTAAGTACTTAGTATTGTTCATTTATAAATTAAAATGTTGTTTTTGTTTTATTAATTAATTATTATTTAATTATTTTGTAAAACTTATTTTTCCATGCTTTCAGCAACAGAGAATTTAATTTTTTAACTGTTTCTTACGTTAAATTTATCATTTTTATCAATTCTTACCCATCATTTTTACTAAACTGATTTTAGTCCTGATTATGATATAAATGATTTCGAAACGCTTGTATTACAAAAAAATTTGTTGTGTCAATCGTTGGCCTCAATCCTACCTATAAGTCTAAAGAAAAAATTAGAGATGCAAACTGATGCAGTCATTCAGCGGGTTACAACCCCAAACATTGACTGTAACCGCTTTTAAATTAGTTTCCAGGTCCACAATGAAGACGTTAATTATCCTATTCGTGGGGTGCATGGCACAAATTATTAGTGCCGGCGAGTACACCCAGCGTTTCCAGGATCAGTACGCGAAAATCCACGACCCAGCCAACGGGTATTTTTCCAAGGAGGGTATCCCCTACCACTCTGTCGAAACCTTGATGGTGGAAGCCCCGGACCATGGCCACGAAACTACATCTGAAGCCTACAGTTATTACATTTGGGTAGAAGCTATGAACGGCGCCATCACCGGCGACTTCTCAGGGTTCAATACAGCTTGGGCCACCATGGAGAGGTACATGATTCCGATGCACGCAGATCAGTTAACCAACAATTTTTATAACCCGTCAAGTCCGGCTACTTTTGCCGAGGAAAAGGACACTCCTAGTGAGTACCCATCGCCCTTGGAAACAGGTGTGCCTGTTGGACACGATCCTCTGTACCAGGAGTTGGTAAGCGCTTACGGTACCTCAGATGTATACGGCATGCACTGGCTATCAGACGTGGACAACGTATATGGATTTGGAAACACTCCAGGTAGGGTGAAATTTTAATTTGTTGGTTCTCAAATCCAGCCAGACTTAATCTAATTGATCCAATATTTAATCAACAAGAACTGTTCTTGCTTCTGTAGCAATCGCTGCAAGGGTTGTTAAAGTCAGTCTTGTCGAATTACAATATAAACAGGTTTTTTGAGGCGCCATGTTTTCCCATGGCGTTTCTGGAGAACTGAAAAACTGGAAGGAGTTTCCTAGAAGAGAGGAGTCTCGTATTTGAGACTATTTTCCTGAAAACATGAGGTTATTGTTTTAATATCTTCAAGTCTCCAGAAAAGTCATTAGCGGACAAGTTTTTGTTTTTAAGATGTTTCGACATTCATCTAATAAATGGTCTTCATCTAATTTTCTGTGCAGATGGAGGATGTGAACTTGGACCACATTCAATTGGGCCATCGTACATTAACACCTTCCAAAGAGGACCCGAAGAATCTGTATGGAGAACAATTCCTCAGACGACCTGTGACTTGTTTAAATATGGTGGCCCACATGGCTTCTTGGATTTATTCGTAGGTATGTAGGAATCACAGTTTCGCATTTCTATGACCAATTTTTTATTTTTCGCAAAATAGCTCACATATCTAGTCAGTTTGATACCAAAGAAGAACATGTGATCTACTGGTACTAACTAGACATCATTTGCATTATTAATATGTAGTAATTTATTCTTCACCTTATAGCATGGACTACTTGCTTAATATAACACTGTCAAAAAAGTATATTTTTCTAAAACCGCGTTAAAGTCGGTCGAGCAGTTGCAGAATTGGATTCCAAAAACTTACAATAATTGCACGTTTTGCGTTTCATATTCAACTATTGAACAGTTTAGTTTTTTGTAAAGTTTTGATTCAGCAGCTCAACCAAGTTGAATGGGTTTAAGGCTTTCGCGGAGATAATGATTAGTAGAAGTTTTCAGGTTCTCTTCCGCGTTGAATCTTTTGGCGACCTTATGATATTCTTCTGTCGCTTCAGAGAAAACCAAGACAAGATGGTCCAAGGTCCAAATGTCAAAAATTCAATAGATAGAACAGAACTACGCTGGCAGTGAGACTGTTAAAGGGTATTTTTTTGTTTCATTTGTTTCTTATCCACCATCGAGTTATTGAATTTTCAGCTTTCAGTGTTGATTTGGCTGAAAAAATAAGTTGTTTAAAGTAACAAAGATGCAAATAATTAAGGTCTTTATTCTGAATACATTTGAATAAATATTTTTGTGGACGCCATATACACTATACAACGTGGTTAATGGATGATACCATATTGTTCCAACAAGCCCTGAAGCTTCAGTAGTTGAAGGGTACATTCTGACATTTTTCCTAGTGTAACTACTTAAGCTTTGAATAAATAATAAAAACTGATTTCAGTTTGATGATACGACAATTCTGTTACATTTTACGTGCACCTTACCTGAATAGAATTGGTCAAGTGGTTCTCGGTACAGGCATTTTTTTGTGCGCACGAAAAATTTTTGAGTGGCGTACATGTGCTGACAAATGTCAAATAAGTCGCTTCCGGTTGATTCTTCGATCATAGTGCTTATGGACATTTTTATGTAGAATTCATCAGGTCTTGATACATGACCAAGAATCTGGATTTTTCTCGAATTTCAGCGAAAAATCGAGTTGTTTGCGTTTCGTCAATTTATTTTTTCGGTTGGAAAATAGAAAAGACATAATGCCAATAGACATTCTTAAGCTCTGTTGAATGGATTTTTCCGATTTTAAATCGGACACGCTATTCGTGAGCTATTAAACTTTTCAGAAAATCAAACATGACCTTGAGAAGATAACTTTTAATTGATCAATTTCAACGTCCATCAAGTCGTTCCGTTTTACCAAGATTCATCTAAAAGCTTTCTAACGTTATCGTGCTACAAGTTTTCCAAAAAAAAAAAACAGTTTTTCAAATTGGTTTTTAATTTACAAAGAAATCAAGACTTTGAAAATGTCCCTCTAGACTTGGTGTGCAACAATTTAAGAAAAAAGAACTTGGGCAGCTTTTTTGAAAATTCTTGTCGCAAATTTCAATCACAATTTTTTTCCTCAAAACGCCTGGCCGTACCTTAAAGAAGGCCTTGCTCCAATACTACGTAGCTAACTCAAATTTCACCAACCGCCACTAGATTCGTTTTCTCAAAATTTTGATAACATTTTTTAATAAGTACTCACTTTCCACCTGTATCATAAATTACTGCTTCTAGGTGACAATAACTATGCGCAGCAGTGGAAGTTTACTGATGCCCCCGATGCCGATGCCCGAGCCATTCAAGCAGCCTATTGGGCCGCTCAATGGGCAACTGAGCACGATCAGCTTTCCGAAATATCTGCTAACCTCGCCAAGGCGGGAAGAATGGGCGACTACTTACGATACGCCTTGTTTGACAAATATTTCAAGAGAGTCGGAAACTGCGTAGGGAAATACGATTGCCCAGGCGGAAACGGAAAAGACAGTGCTCATTATTTGTTATCCTGGTACTACGCTTGGGGCGGTTCCATGTCAACAAGTGGCGGTTGGGCCTGGCGTATTGGAGATGGAGCAGCTCATTTCGGTTACCAGAATCCGTTGGCTGCCTATGCCTTAGTTAATGAGCCCACCATGAAGCCCAAAGGTGCGACTGCTGTTGCGGACTGGCAGATATCGTTGGACAGGCAGTTAGATTTTTACACCTACCTACAGACATCGGAAGGAGCGTTTGCTGGCGGTGCTACCAACAGCTGGCACGGTAGATATGATACTCCGGATTCGAACCTAACAGCAAACACTTTCAATGGTACGTAACAACTAACCACGGTATGATAATGTTAAATCAATTTTATTTATTTGGTTGATTAGGCTGGTTCCGAATTCTTCTGATTATATATTTGTTGCAGGAATGTTCTACGATTGGGAACCGGTATACCACGACCCACCATCTAATAGATGGTACGGCATGCAAGCTTGGTCTATAGATCGTTTGGCACAATATTACTACGTAACCAGTGACACAAAGGCTGGAACTCTTCTGGACAAATGGACCTCTTGGGTTATAGATAATGTGGAAGTTAGCGGTAACAGCTTCAGTATTCCTGATCAATTATCGTGGACAGGAGTGCCTGGAGATGACCTGCACGTAAAAGTAGAAAAGTACGGTAACGATGTTGGTATCGCTGCTGCAACTGCTAGAGCTTTGTCATATTATGCCGCTAAATCTGGACATCAGGATGCAAAAGCAACTGCTAAGGAATTGCTGGACGTATTGTGGGAACACTACCAAACGGAAAAAGGAGTATCTACAGAAGAGGAACGCGAGGACTACATTCGTTTCAACGAGCCTGTGTACGTTCCAAGTGGATGGACCGGCTACTATCCCAATGGAGACGTTATCGATTCTTCTGCTACTTTCATTTCGCTCCGATCGTGGTATAAGGATGATCCAGATTGGCCTAAAGTAGAAGCCTACTTGAACGGGGGCCCTGTACCAACTTTCGTTTATCATCGTTTCTGGGCTCAAAGCGAGATTGCTCTGGCGCAAGGAGCATACGGACTTCTCTTCGACGAATAAACTTGTCTTGTAATAAGTACCCATGTACATTTGCTTAATGTTTTTTATTGATTGTATAAATATAAATAAATAAAGAAGCTATCGAGTAGTCGCTTATTTCTTACTCCCAAATCGTTGGTATTTTTGCTTTGGAACCCCGTATTGTTTCTGCTGCTCTAATTTCTTCTACGTCTCTTCCTAGTAGCTGATAACAGAACTCACTACGACTTCATTTGATATTGGCTTTGGCAGAACGGCATAACTGAAATAGGTCGAGTTGGATGCTGTGTACTTTGGAGGTGCACCAACTGATTTTCTTGTGTTTCGTTTGCTATCACCCCTGCTGTCTTTACCTTGTCCGTGGAGTCTTTATCTCCTAATCTAGAATTCCAGTTAGTCGAAGGTGTAGGTCACAACGCTCCTTGAATACGTCTTTGAGTTTGCACATGGTGTGTGGTGTTTCCGAATGTTGGAATGGACCTAGAAAGACTAACCGGCTTCATAGTATTTGCCTCCGGATTCGAGCTCAGAGACTGTCTTCCATTTCTTTTTATGTTCGGTTTCGATGGCCTGGGTTTTCGCTGATGCTACTCCTACTACTTCTAGTAGCTGATAAACTGTTGCTTCCAAAGAACTCAATACTTCTTCTTATGGGGGTAAGTTGAAGAAGGCGACCGGAAAATTCTACAGATCAGCTCTACGAAAGCTTTAGAATTAGCTTCACTAAACATGAATACTGTTCAGTTAAGGACCGCACCAACAATTTGAAGGGAATTTAAAGGCTTATGGGTATGTGGGTGAATGGCAAAGTAATTTAGAAGAAACAGCCATGGTAAAAAAACTAACATTAGTCATTCGGCTTCGTTTGCAAGATCTTTCAAGTAATCAACCTTCAAAGTAATCAAGACATTGGAATTGCAAATCAATTAATAAATTACACGGTTTTATTTCAAATGTTTGACAGCAAGTTTTGCAACCATCAGAATTTTTTTTCTAAATTGGTAACTTTTTGTCCCAATTTATTAGGCAGAATTTTTCTTGCTTTCTGGTTGTTTAAAAAAAGCGCTTGCAGAACCTATGATGTATTTTTTCTTATATTTGAAGTAACTCACGTTAAAGCATAATTGTGGGTCACTGGCGATCAATAAATACATTTGATAAATGACCATAAGTCGCGCCTAGAGGTTACCATGGTTATTAGGGTGTGCGATGCTATAATCTGTGGCAAAAATAATTTAACTTTTGTCATGAGACGTAATGGGGAATAAGATAGTAACGTTTACAGATGAACAGTTGGAAAATTACCAGGTAAAACTGAACCTTATACAATATTTACGGACTTTTAATGTTTGTGTCTTTACTAGGACTGCACTTTTTTTACAAGAAAAGAAATTTTAAGGTGCGTATAGTGATTTTTGTGGATTTAATTAAGTGCCGATTCAATTGCTAAATACAGTGTTAAACATTTTTTATAACAATCAAGTAAGGTAAGGGTAAACTCCTATTTCTTCTAAAATTAAATTGACACCTACCTTATGATGAATTTTATCCTCTCCTAAACAGATGTCTTGAGGAGTTGTTTCTATGTTTACCAAACACATCACATAAACAGAAAATAACTATTTGATTTGGTCGATTCTAATTCCAGAATTTATTGGGGCCCAATCCCAAGTTACTTACCTTTCGCAATTAACGGCATCAACCTCGATGTCAGTAAAAATGGGGTCAATTTATGGGCAACAAAAAAATAAACGAAAGTTTTTAACTACCCTGTAAAATTGTCCACATTATTAACTCTGGAGGTGTAATTTTTTTTCCATTTTGCGTGAACTATGAACAGTATTCCATCGTAAGTGGGCTTATCCGAGTCATAAAAAAGGAATCCAGTGAAATTATGAGCAATGTTAACCTTGACAACTACACAATGGTATCGGTTGAACGATACAGGGTGAACTCTAGAAAAAGTAGCAGTACAGTCGCGATCAAAGGAAAGTTTATTGCAATAAGTTGGAAAACAATTCCAATAGCAACAAGAAAATGGAAGAATTAAAATACCATATTGGAAAAGAATATGATTTACTATGTTTTGTGAGCACGAGTGGAAGACGCTCGTGCTATCAAACGTGCTGATATTAGCTATGCAATTTCTTCAGAACAATCTCCATGAAAATACCGATAACAGAAACTGATATCGCCAACAACGCGACGATGTTCCAAAGTAGTTATCGAGCTTGTTTGAGCTGCATCGGTTTCAGATTGAATCCAAAATTTTGAATGTTGTTCAGGTGCAGATACCCAATTTTGTGAACAATATTCTAAACCAGGACAATTTGTTCTCTATATAACAACAATAGTTGTTGTGGAGTAAAGTAGTACAGCTCTATAAGGGAAGGATTGAAATCTCAGGATATTCGAGCCCTGTTTCACATTTTAGCCAAATCAGAATTAACTAGTTGAGTTTGTCTGCATTTTACAGTCTCCACAGAGATTCAGGACTTACGTAGAGAGCACTGTTCCTAGCAAAACTGTGCCCCAGGTGCAAAAAGCAAGTCGAGGGACAAAGTTGGCGATAAGACCGATCCTTGGGGAACACCCGAATTGGTACAGAAGGTTTGAAGTGAGCGGTTGAATGGAAAATCTGGTGTCCGTTGGCACAACTGAGCTGGCTCACCATAAGATGGAAATGCTATGGAAATATTTTGAGCTAAGAATTCTTCAAATCATCCAATTCAAACTATTCCAACAGATTTTAGAAAGTATGAAACGGTAAACTGGATCCACTCGAGCAATCTTCCAGTTGGAGGGGAAGACAGATTGTTTATATGAAAGATCAAAGGTCACGATTCAATCAGTTTCAATATTATGAAACCAAATTGTCAATTCTGTCAAAATTACATACAATATGTTTCAATGGTTTAACTCAATAAAGATTAATAAATTAGTTATAATACTTTACTGAACAAATCGGGTTAGTTAATATTTTAAATGTTTTGATTTTTAGGGTTTTTAAGAGATTTCGTGAGGTTCGCCCAGACTTGATTCCCAAAGAAATGAATCAAGATGAAGCAGTTAACGTTAGAATACCAATGGAGAATATTATAGAGAAATTACCAGAATTACGTGTAAAGCTAAATATTTTAAAAATATACAGGGACTTTGAAAATGTTTGATTTCAGGAGAATCCGTTTAATAAAAGAATATGCCAGGTATTTTCTCGAGATGGAACAGGAGATTTGTCCTTTGAGGATTTACTAGATATGCTATCGATTTTTAGTGAACAAGCACCTCGAGATATTAAAGTATTTTATGCTTTTCGTATTTACGGTTAGTATAGAAAAAACTAATGCTTCTCTACACGGCAACTTTATCGAAGTATTCTTTCAGATTTTGATAGCGACGCACATATTGGACCAGACGATATCAACGAGGCTCTGCTCCTGCTAACAAGACATACGCAAGAATTAACGTTAGACGATAGGCAACAAATCGCGGAAAAGGTGATGGAGGAAGCTGACGTTGATGGCGATGGAAAACTTTCCTACATGGAGTTTGAACATGTGATAACTAGAGCTCCTGAATTTATTTCTACCTTCCACATTCGTATATAAATACGGCTTTATAGAAGCCAGATCCACGCAGAACACAAGTTAACCTCTAATATTTTTATTGCACTTGGTGACTAGCCATGTATCTTCGTAGATACAGTTAACAACACTACTATTACAGGCTCGTGAGCGAGCAGTCCAACAATGTGTCAAAATGAAAAACTATACGAATGTCATCAGTATAGTGTTCCTCAGAGCACTATGGTCCTTCCAATATCCACCTGATTCTGTCAGGACTCCTCGGGGTTAATAGTTTCGAATACACAGCTATTCTTTATACTGTTGCCTCTTTGGGAGATGTAATTGCTAATTTAAAAAACAAAATACATGTCTAAATATAAATCCACTGGCTTCTTACAAAACTTGCTGAGCTAGATGGAAGCAATTGGTTTGTGGGGTACTTAACATCTACTCATGTTAGCTCAAAAAGATGGAAGCCTACAAGCTGATTTTAAGCACTTCAAATAATTGTTAAATATTAAACAATAAGAACTTGGGTAATAAAAGTTATGCATAAAATGGAAATAACGTATTTTTCTGATATTCTATTTCAGCTGGCAAGCTTCTTAAATGCCTATTGGATAACTGTATTGCTCTGCTATTTTGCTAGAACAAAAAAAGCAAGACGGAAAATCATCACGATAATAGATCGAAAACTATAGCTAAATATGTTTTACTTACCTTGACTATCGTCTGTACAGTCTTTTAGAAATAATTAGACACTTGAAATCCAATTCAGGACCTCCTACGAGTCCTATAGAGGTATGCCCACAAACGCTTCGTTAAATAATTACGTTCCTCTAAAGATGGAGGCTAACATTAGGTTAATTTTTTTTTTTTGAAAAAAGATTAAAAAAATACAATTTTGGTAGAGCTTTTCTACTAATAGTAACGCTTAATTATAAAGGATATTTTTTAATCACCCCTTGTCGGTAAATTGGGTGAATCACTGAAATCAGCAACTCTAATTTTATTTTTTTAATACGCTTGATTCATTTGGAAACAGTTTTGTGTTTTTTATTTACTAACGGTTTTTGAATAAAAAATAAATAGTCGTTACACAAGGTTATTTTCCAATGTGGATCGAGATGATTTTTTTAATCTATTAAAAAATTAACAGTTTTAATGAAAAAATAAAGGAGACAAAAGAGGTTCTTAATTGATTAAAGCTCTCAAAAGCACATTTTTGTAGGTACAATTCGGGCCCATTAAAAAGTTTGATGGAAAAAATAAATTTGAGGTGATAAATTCACCCATTTTACCGATAAGGGACGATTGAAAAAATATCCATTAGAAGCGTTGCTATAAGTAGAAAAAATATGTAAAAATTCGTTTTATCTTATTCCAAATTCGAGAAAAAAATTTCAAATCTAATTTTAGCTTCAATTTTTGGAGGAGAGAAAAAATCGATGGGAGCGTTCAAGAGAAAAATCAAAAAATGGTTTTAAGTCTACTTAGACTATTGCCAATATCGGCTCACTAATATGTAACATATGTATATTGCAAAAATTTCTTCTTAAATTTAATTTATAAGGTAAACAGAAAGCCAGGAATAATATAATAAATATACAGGGTGTTAAAAAAAGTAGGTCAAGCCATTAACCACAGATTCTTTGGACGAAAATAATGAGCCTTTTAAACTGCGATTTTTTATTTTGGCCAGTAGTTTTCCTTATACAGGGTGTTAAGTTTAAATTTTGAAAATTATCTTATTAATAATTCTGTTATCTTTCAAAATTTTTACCTGAAATTTTGCACAGACTTTTATCTTATGCAGATACACTTTTTGTGCAATTTTGGTCAAAAAAATCAAAGCGTAAATGGGCAAAAGGAAGGTTGTGGTATCCATTAACCATCTCAACTCTTTCATACGTACGCCTATGATCTCTAAATATTTCTTTTTAGATTAAATACTTATTTCCCTAACTTTTCTTACTCCTATAAAATTTTAATTCAGGACTTGGTTAACGAGATATTCCAATAAACTTTGCTAGTGATACGAATTTCACAACAACGTATTTGGAATTATTTCAGTTGAAGTAATTATGTTTCTGCATAACGTCACATCTCTAAATTGGCACTTCAGATTAAAAACATATTTTTAATTTTTAATTTTTGGGGAGTGAAAGGTTTTGTTTATTCGGTACCAATTTTAAATAAGCAACAATTACGAAAACGAATTGTAGACGGTGCAAGGCGATTTAAGCAAAATTATTTTCTTTATATTAGTATTTTTAATTGCTTCTTTTACCTACTCCAGTGGCACAGTTAAATGAGAATTAATCTAGGTTTTCTAAGAGAAAATGTGTACACCACTGGATTTTTATTTTATCGAATTTTTCTAACTATGCACAACAAAAGGGGCTCCTATCATTTTTTGCCAAAAAGTAATCAATTTAAAGAAAACCAATGGTTACTACAAACAACAATAGTAAAAATACTTAATAAATTCCCAAACTAAGATTGAAAATGAATCTGAATTTATTGAAATATCGCGTTAATCAAGTTCTAAATTAAAATTTTATAAGAGCAAGAAAAGTTAGGGAAATAAGTGTTTAATCTAAAAATAGATATCTAGAGACCATAGGCGTACGCATGAAAAAGTTGGGGGGATTAATGGGTACCACAACCCCTTTTTGTCCCCGTTTGCGCTTTGACTTTCATTTACCAAAATCACACAAAAAGTGTAACTGCATAAGATAAAAGTCTGCAAAATTTCAGGTATAAATTTTGAAAGATAACAGAATTATTAATGAAAAACACCCTGTATAAGGAAAACTACTGGCCAAAATAAAAAAATCACACTTTAAAAGGCGCATTATTTTCGTCCAAAGAATCTGTGGTTAACGGCTGACCTACTTTTTCTTAACACCCTGTATATTTATTATATTATTCCTCGCTTTCTGTTTACCTTGTAATTTAAGAACTGCTGAAACAAGTTAATTTAAAGGCAAGATTTGCCTTTTGTGTTTTGTGACTTATTTGATTAAAAAATAGAGAAATCAAATTAATAGACAGAAAAAAGATAAAAACAATTTTAGTAGAAATTTTCTAAATACTAATAGTAACGCTTCTAAAGGATATTTTTTCAATCATTTCTTGTCGGTAAATTGGGTGAAATCAACAACCACAATTTCAATTTTGATTCATTTGGAAACAGTTTTATTTTTTCTAGAAAACTAACAGTTTTTGAATAAAAAAATAAATAGTCGATCCACAAGGTTATTTTTCAATGTGGATCGACATGATTTTATTTATTTTTTTAAAAATTAGCAGTTTTAATGAAAAATTAAGGAAACAAAAGATTTCTAAATAATTAGGTTTTCGAAGGCCCATTTTCATAGGTACAATTCGGGTCCATTAATAATGAATAAAAAATAAAATGGAGGTGTTAAATTCATCCATCGTACCGATAAGTGTTGTTATAAGTAGAAAATGTATATTTAACCAAATTCGTTTTTTATCTTTTTTCAAATTTGAGGAAAAAATTAAAAATTAAACTAGCTTCCTTACAGAAAAAAAAATCGATGAGACAGTTTCAGAGAGAAATTTAAAAAAAACTTACTCTTAGTCCTACTCCTTGGAAACCGTAAAAAACACAAAATTGACGTCTTTATGATTTCTTAATGAAAATATGCACATAATATGTATATTAATTCAAACAACTGTTTAAATTGGCTTAAAGTGAGGTTAATTTAGACACAAGATTTATCCTTTATAACTGATTTATACAGGGTGTTTGGAAGGTCAATGCAAAGTTGGGGAGGTGATAGGGTAGGCCATTTAGACTTACGCCAAATATACCTTAGTCAAAGTCAGGTTTTCGCGTTTTTCGAAAATTTTGGATTTCTTTAAAAAAATACGTTTTTTCACATTTGTCTCCTATTAAAATATGATACCTTGATGATAATTTTTTTTTTTTAATAGGAAAAAATTAATAAGCAAGTTTTTGTTAAATTTTTATTTTCAATGCTTGAAAATTACTTTTTGTGATTAAGTATTATTAATAAAATCAGCTTGCCTGCATTATAAAAACAAATTTAAAAACATCTGTAATTTATGGCTTTAATTTTTTTGTAGACAGTTGTTCTTTACATTTTCCGAAAAGACACACGTTATGCTATTCAAAAAAAAATTATCATCAAGGTATCATGTTTTATTATAGTGATAAATAATAGAAGACAAATGTGAAAAAACGTATTTTTTAAAGAAATCCAAAATTCTCGAACAACTCGAAAACCGTAAGACTTTGTACTAAGATATATTTGGCTTAATTAATTCTAAAAAGCCTACTCTATCACCTCCCCCAAGACTTTGCATCGACCTTCCAAACACTCGGTATATACAGGGTGTTCTGAAAAACACTAACATAAATTCAGGGCCTGATAGAATTTTAAAAAATATTACAATTTGTTCCTATGAACCATGGGCGTATCTTTTTCCGTTTTCAAGATACAGGGCGTTAAAAATAATATTTTAAAATCTAGTTTCGGTCCTATCTTCCACAAAATTCGACCAAATGAGCTGAAATTTTGCTACGGGAGGTTTCTGGGGATGCTAAATGCTCTGGTGTTATTAATTTTTGGCTATATCATACAAGGCGTTCAGTACATTACTCCGTGGGAACAGTTTAGGTCCTAACTTTTTTGAGATTAATCTTTTTGCCCCTTTTGTCACTTGATGTTATGGCAAATTTTATTCTAAACAAAAAGGGTGCTCTTGTAAGAAGTGCTAAAATTTGCCCGTTTTCGAGAAAAACCAGTGCACCAAAGTCAAGCAGCTGGTATCCCAAATTGTTGGTTTTTATTTCAAGTAGGCTTTGGCACCTAGTTGTTGTTACAGTAGTTTCATTAATAAAACTCAAAATCAAAGTTATTATTTGAATGGTAATAAAAAGTAATAGTTAGTTTATTTCTGGAAAAGTTTAACACATACTGAATACAATTGAAAAAAAGAATAACTAATTATTACTAACAGAAAATTAAAATTTAAGGAAAATTATTTTCAACGCCCTGTATCTTGAAAACGGAAAAGATACGCCCATGGTTCATAGAAACAAATTGTAATATTTTTTGAAATTCCAGCAGCCCCTGATATAAAAAATCCAGAAATCCAAATAATAGACATACTTGTAATATTTATGACAGTAATAAATACTTCTATATTTTGATATATCAAGTGCGGGCATTTCGTTTAGTATGATAGCAACAAGCTATCAGTGGGATTTCACTTATAAGTTTTTATATTCAGGGTGGATTGATAGACTAAAGGGGTGCATCTGCTCCGGTGCGAAGAAAGTGGATAATAAAAAATCGGTCTACGGATGGTGGACCCTTATGGTATAAATTAGAAAATAACTTCACTGCTGCTCACTGCAATCAATCAGTTTATATCGCGTTTTGTGTTTTTTTTCGGTTTCCTGATTCCATCTTATGGGCTGCAGCTCAGCGGCGTAGTAAAATAGGGTGGGTACAAGAAAAAAGTTTTATTTCTTTACTTACAGTATTTACAAACTATTTTATATACATTTTACAAATCTACAAAATTTCTAAGCTACCACATTTGTACCACGTTTCAAACAAACAATCGTGCCTACAAAATTTGTTCACATAATTAAGTAGTTTTTATAAAAAGTGCAACTTTATAAGATCTAAGAAAATTTTAAAGAGATGTGCAAAATAGCGGCCAAATTATAAATAACAAGTAATTATTAAATTACTACAAAAACTAGGTAACATGGCCTTGAGAATTCCTTTAATGGGAAAAGCCATAAAATAGACAAAACTAGAGCAAGTTATATAAGAGAGATGAATCAGTTATAAAATCGCAAATCAACCTAATTTTTACTTCTTTGGTGTGTATATTAAAAAAATATACGATCGTATTTTCCAGTTTTATAGTAAAAACTTTATAAGTAAGTAATAATATACAAGTGTTACATACAGAAACAAAAAATGCTTTGTATAGGAAACGAAAATTAAAATTATAACAAATTCGAATAGCCATGTAAAACTACCCACAATGCAACATTTTAAAATAAATTTCACTCATATCTCTTTAGTTTCATTTTGCATGACTGAAAAAATCACAAATAGGTACAAAATTTTAGTTAAAGCGTATTGCTCGTTTTTTTTAACTAGCCACAAATAAAAATAAGATTGTAAAGTGAATACATTCTTTGTTATGGGCGCCGGCTACACAGGGGCACAGAGGCCCGTGCCCCAAGGAAATAAATTTTAAAAGATTAGAAGAAAAAAATCTCATGTCAAAATAGGTTGTATTAGCTTAAGACAAAGAATAAAATCATCGCTACAGAAAACGTTTAAAAAAAAATCGTAGAAAACGTTGGTTTTTATTAACCAGTTCATCAGGTACGGCTACTTTAGGTCGACTCTAAGTGCCACGCTCCTTTTTTTGCAAAAATGGAGCAATTCATTTTCAACCGCCACAAAGGTACCTACCCCTCAGGAAATTTACAAACTCGGCGCCCACGTCCTTCACACATTATTTTTACTAAAGTCTATATAAAACAAAAAGTAAATGTTCCAGCATTTTTTGGTTAATGTATAAATATTAATCCACTTGTGATGTATATAACAGTGGATTCGTTTTATCTTTGAATAATTTATATAAACAACGTATGCAATTCATATCGGACCAGCCGAAAAATTACACATTTACATATACACTAATATGTACATATATACATACATGCGTATACAGGTTCGGAATAAGTAAGGAATAAAGCCCGTAACTTTTTAATTATTTGTTTAACGGAAAAATGTTCCGAATGGAAGTTGTTTGACTAAATTTTTCCTGCAATTGTTTTGTTGGCTTTCTTGAAATTTTTCGTTTGCCATTTGAAAAACGAGGATAACTGCCACAGCAACGACAGCAAAACAGAAAAATGTCCAAAGGCAACGAAATACGTAAAAAAAAATTGCCAAACAACTTTTATTTGAAACACTTTTCCATTTAACAAATTATTAAAGAGATACAGCCATTATTCCGCACATACGCTGGACCCTGTATGTATATATACAGATCGGTCCGTCTAAATAAGAACAGAAGTGCTACAAGTCCAGTCGAATTTTGAGCCGAATCGAAATACGACAATTTCCGACGCGCCCGGTTAAACCCCTCGGAAGCGTACAGCGCTATTACTGATTTTACTCTGCAAATTAAAGCAAATAATTAAATAAGGGCACTACTTGCAGATACCCGTACGTTTTTTGTTTGCCCAGCACGGGTTAATTGAAAATTTGATTTAAATTTTTTTTTTGTGATAGGTACACTCTATTCCTATTGCGAAGGGCCGTGCTGTATATATATGTATATATGTGTATATGTCACTTGTCATACACACCACGCGTAGTTAGGTACGTAAAGTCAAATTGAACACAACATCGGTTGAGATTATGTCTAGACAATACAACTATAACACATTTATTAAAGCAGGGCGTCGATGATAGTGGAAGGCACAATAAAATTGGTCCCGTTAACTCTCTGGTGCCTGAACCCTGGGACAAAAACTACGCACTACATCCCTGAGGGTGACCGACCACACCTCCGTCCATGCGAGATACATGAAAAAGCACTGTTAGGCTCAACATATCACAAGATCCGAGATGAGTTCGTTCTAAATAATCTGTACGAGCTCATCATTGGGCACTGGAATGTGAATGGAAACTACTTGAGCTCATGCATGTTTTTGCTTAACAACAAATTGTTATGAGGCCCCGATAAATGTCTTATCAGCTCGGGTAACGATTCGAATGACAACGGGCAGAAGCAACAATTAAACCTGCCCGAATTACCATCATTGGAGGATATAACGTTTCTATGTACAGAACACAAATGTTTTAGTAAATGTGCTTTTTGTTTGAACATCGCCACACACAATCTACACGCGAAGGGTTTTTCACCCGTATGTACCCGAAGGTGAGTTTTTAGGTTCCAAGACATACCAAATTGTTTGCCGCAATATTCACAACGATACTCCCGAACTTGAACCGCAGGTAATGATTGTTTACTACTTCCTGTTGCATGTGAACTCTCAGCTGCGTCATCGTTCGCATTTGCTGAAAACGACAGCGGCTGTTCCCGAGATTCCTCGTTACTTGCAGGCGGATTTACTTGCGTTTGGCACAGCGACCAAGCTCCCCATGTGTGCTCGAATGTTTGATACGTATCTGATGTCAGACTTTGGTCTGCACTTGGTGGTCTATATTTTACCAATACGTTTTCTGAGGGCCCTGAACTATCTGGATGTTGCCCTGGAGTTGGCGTGTGGGTTCTATCCACTAGAAACGGTGGTGCCGACAAGGATAAGGGGTGATGGGCTGCTAACAATGGAGGAAGCGTCTTGTATCTGTGATGCTGGTGATGACCTATATCATCAATGTACGACGGAGAAAATGGAACGAATGGTGGATTTTGCGCTGGAGAATTATGAAAACCCGGACGTCGTTTTCTATGAGGAGTCACCACGTAATTATCCGGGCTCTGTACAAGTGAAATTAGTTTTTGATCTGCTATAGGAGGTTTTAATTGGGAAAACTCCTCTTGGTGTTTTAAATCTATTGGTTCGATGTACATACTTTTACGTTTCATTCTGTGGTGGTGATACTGGGAGAGTTCATGTACCTTGGGTGCAATTTTTACTGTCGTTTGGCCAATTTTTAACGTGTCAGGGTTCTTTTGTTCCGATTTCTGATTGAAATAAAATAACGTTACTAAAAACTATATATAAAAAGAATAGTGAACTTACCTCGGAATTACTTTCGTCGTCGTTATCCTTGTCATCATTATCCGTGTTTTTAATATTAAGGGATAAATTAACTGGATTTGGCGACCCCCTGCTTTGATCTAACGTGTTATTCCCTTCCAGTGTATCATCATCATCGTCGTCGTCGTCGTCTTTAATTTCCCCTTCTTCTTTCTCGTCATCGTCCGTTTCCCTTTTCACTAGCACTGATTCTGAGTTCTCATTCTCGGTGGGAGTCCAGCTACTGTCATCTTCAGAGTGGTTCTTGGCCTCATCCTTACTGGAAGACTGCCATATATCCGACTTGATCTGAAGCAGCTCGAACAACTCCTGAATGCTATCCAATTCACTCGACTGTAATTTAAATATAATAAGATATAGTCCGGTCTGCAGGGGTCGGAAAGTCGACCTGAACCTGACAAGATTCCCATAAAGCTGATAATTGGTACATATCTAGATTTTTATACTTCATGCTTTAAATCTCCTAGCGCCAGATTTTAAAGTAGATTTTTAAGGGAGAAAACCTATTTGTGATAAAAAGCCTTACCACGCAATTTTCTTCCATTTGAAACTGATGTTCTTGAACTCTTTTATCACGATCGCACTATTTTGTGAGGAAGATATTACAGTAAAAGCAAATCTCTAAAATCGACGGCTTCTTCTCCTGTTGTCTTGTTTTTGCTGAGCATTTTTTCCTTTCACTAGTATCTGATTCTCGGAAATTCATCGCGATCCTAAAGGTCATGGCGGTTTTAAACAAACTAACAAAGACTCCTCCGCGTTCCTCCATGGAAATGGGTCTGGAAATGGACTCTTTTCTAGCTGCCAGCACATTGCGCCTCTTTACAATTATTGTTTGTAGTTTATTTGTGGCGGATAGTTAATAACTTAATTCTGGGAATCACGCCAAATTCTAAAAAATAAATAGAAATAAGAAAATTGCCAAAATATGTCAAGATAAAAGTGTAGTATCAAAGGCAAACCTCAACAGTTTGCCCCAGAAAACCACTGTATATAGTTCTAAATGAATATAAATACAATATTGTTATCTAAAATTCGCATCAGTGGTTTTCTAGTATTTTACACTAGAAAATATAACAAAATATATATTACATAATATATAGATATATATATTTATATGATATGTAAAAAACAATTATAAAACAATAACTTATCTTAACAGAACGTTTCGAACCAAAGTCTAGGTCCTTTTTCAACTGTGATTACAAAAAATGGACTTGTCATAAAAGATCACTTTGACACCTGACACTGATTATTAATTAATGCATAGATCACTAGATAAAGAATTCTAATTTATTTTGATATTTCCGTCACGTACTTCTTTTTGGAGAATCGGTAGCCAGACTTCGTCTAGCAACACTGAACTAGTAGAGACACAGTCGGTACTATTTAGTTGAATACAGGCACTCTCTTTAAGTTTTCGTTTATTACAATGTGTCTAATGTATAAAGACTACCTATTTTCAGCTAGGAGATGAATTTTTTCAACAAGATTTTGGAATGGCAATGGGATCTCCTCTATCTCCCATCATGAGCAATATTTTTATGGAATATTTTGAAGATAATTATGTAAAAAATTTTATTAACAAACCAAAAATATGGTGGAGATATGTGGATGATATATTTTAATATGGCCCCATGGCCAAGAGGAATTAAACGGTTTTCTAAATTTTATCCATAATAAAGAAACAACTATTAAATTCACCTTAGAGATTGAGAATGATAATAAATTGCCTTTTTTAGATGTATTAATTAATAAGACAGATATTTTGGAAACTAATGTATATAGAAAAAAGACTCATACAAATAGATATTTGAATTTTAACTCCAACCACCACCTAAATGTTAAAAAAGGTGTAATTAAATGTTTGTATGAAAGAGCTAAAATAATCTCTTCAACAAATGAAATTTTTAATAACGAAAAACTTTTTATAAAAACTGTCTTAAAAGAAAATAATTATCCACAGGATCTTGTTGAGCAATCATTTCTTGAAATTGAGAATAGACAAAATCAGCAACAACAGAGAATTTTGAGAGAACAACCGGTAACCACAATGACCATTCCATATATTTTTGGTTTTTCTGATAGACTTAGACGACTTGGTAATAAGTTCAATATAAGAACCACCTTTAAAACTTGCAATACCATCAGATCATTCTTAACAAAAACCAAACCTTTTAACAGTGTTCAAAAATCTAAAAATTGTATTTATAGCATTCCATGCGAGTGTGAAAAGCTATATATAGGTGAGACGTCTAGACCATTAGAAGTTAGAATATCTGAACACAAAAATAACGTTAAAAATTATCAAGTTGATAAATCTACACTGGTACAACATGCTTGGAGTAATGGCCACAGATTTAGTTGGACACAGGCAAAAATAATTCAAACGGAGACACATTGTAATAAACGAAAACTTAAAGAGAGTGCCTGTATTCAACTAAATAGTACCGACTGTGTCTCTACTAGTTCAGTGTTGCTAGACGAAGTCTGGCTACCGATTCTCCAAAAAGAAGTACGTGACGGAAATATCAAAATAAATTAGAATTCTTTATCTAGTGATCTATTAATAATCAGTGTCAGGTGTCAAAGTGATCTTTTTTGACAAGTCCATTTTTTGTAATCACAGTTGAAAAAGGACCTAGACTTTGGTTCGAAACGTTCTGTTAAGATAAGTTATTGTTTTATAATTGTTTTTTACATATCATATAAATATATATATATATATATCTATATATTATATATATTTTGTTATATTTTCTAGTGTAAAATACTAGAAAACCACTGATGCGAATTTTAGATAACAATATTGTATTTATATTCATTTAGAACTATATACAGTGGTTTTCTGGGGCAAACTGTTGAGGTTTGCCTTTGATACTACACTTTTATCTTGACATATTTTGGCAATTTTCTTATTTCTATTTATTTTTTAGAATTTGGCGTGATTCCCAGAATTAAGTTCAATGAATCTTTACAATTATTTCACTTTTCATCAAATATAACTGCAATTCATTTCCAATATACCAGCGAATGTGTGTTGCTTGTAGGGAGGGCAAAATTCTACATCAAACGAAATTTTAAACAGAAAAACAGGAAACAATTAGGAAATAAATAGGAAAAAAAGACTGAAATGTAAATTACAGTGACGTGCATATAATTTCATTACGAACTGATAGATGGCGCAGCTGTCAGTTTGCTCAAGAGGAGTCTAGGCTGATGCTAAACGAAATACGATTGCTGTTGTAATTAGTTTGTAGGTTTTAATATGTTGAGTAGAAGAGCTAAATCTGGACGCATAGACATGGGTACCAACAGTTTTCAGCTTTGCGGGAATTTCGGCAGCTTCAGCTCCTGTAGCAACTGGACTAAGCGCCATTTTGGTTTTTTAATGCATTATACCTTTATACAAGCTTGTCCGTTGTAAAGAAAATCTAAGATGTGGCGGAGGTGGCAACTCTTTACTCCTGGGATCAGAACCACGCTGGGCCCGTGCGCATGGACGCTCTCCCCCAGGATGCGGCGAACTAAGGGACTTGCTGATGCCATTATTAACTTATGCGCACTTAATGTTGTTTTGTCGTCACATATAAAGGTCATATCGGCGTAATTTTCTGAAGCAAAACAAGTTTTGATCTCGTCGACTATAGTAGCATGATGTTTCCCATAATGCAAGGTTAATAATCCGTGCGAATCTTGTTCCTCCGAGTACATGGCGAATTTCGTAATTTGGAAAGGGACAACCTAAACCCAAAAAACAAGAAATATTAAGTAATTGATTCAAACTCAAGCAATTCTTATCAATTTTAGCATAAGCATTAAAAATTTAAAAACTGAACAATATTTTGAAAATTGCCGTGTCAACGTTGGTGTTACAGTGGGTAAGCAAATTTCACGAAAGCATTACTTAAAACTGTAACATTGACGAGTTAACCTGCTCTTACTGACTTTAGCAGGCATTTCTACTTGATCACAGCGAACTGATCCGCTCAAGCGTGAAATGCACAAAAAATAATGAGTAACAAATTATTTTATTTTTAAATGTATTCAATAGGAATATATTTTTTTTTCTTGCCATAAAAATTTGCGTGTGTGCGAATATTAAAAAAACAAAAAATTATTTATTAAAATGGTCGTGTCCCAAACAATGTAATGCCAGTGAAAATTATCCAGTTTCCTACATTAGGAGAACCCAGCAAAATATATTTAGGCTATTGATACTCCTTTATATTCACTTTCAAAATCAAGATGTTGTCCCATTTATGGAAGAGTAAGTGGCGTAGATACATACCTTTTCTATAAATATACAGTACGCCACTGGATATTCTTAAAAAAAATAGTGAACTACTAAATTGCCTATAGAATTATTTTTGTAAAGTTTGGATAGAACAAGCCATTTCTGATTTATTTGTAGTTCTTTTGGGTAGACGTTTTAGAGGAGATGATCTGAAACGTCAGCACAACAAATTTTAGCTACAAATAAATCGGAACCGGCTTGCATCAAAGTTTTGCAGAAATACAATTTTCCTCGGAATTTTATGGGCAATTTAAAAGTTAGTATGTCAATTTTGAAAAGAATAACTTTTGCCTTCCCTTAGATATTAAATTATTTCTTTTTCACTGAAACTTTAGCAACATGGTGACGTCTTTTACACATCCCAGTTAAGTCATTTTTGGTTAGCGACGTCATATGACTAATTGTTGACGTCTGTGCGACGTGTTTTTTAAGACGTCTTTATAACGTCCTTCGAGAGACGTATTTATGATGTATATTTCTGACTTAAAACTGTCACAAAAGAAAATTTTCACTTGAAAAAAAAAATCCTGAATTTTCTATTAAAGATTAAGGAAATATATTTGGCAATTGAAAATCCTTAAATTATAGCTGTACATGTCCTGTCCAGTTTTGATTTTTTGGCTGTACAGCTTTAAATTTGTTGTTGGTCTGTTAAACTCCTATTTCTTCTTAATCTCTAATATAAAAAATATGTTTTCTTCAAGATGTTCGATTTTTCGAGCTCAATAGGACCCCTAAATGTCCCAATGCTGGCTGTCAAGAAAGTAGAAAAAAATGGTTAAAAAGACGTCACAATTACGAAATAGTACGTTTTTGAATTTTGGCCGTCATTTTGACATATTTAGACTAAAACTATCATGTCAAAATTATATATGTCACCATGTTACTTGGGTAAGCACTTAGCACTTTTAGAATTATGTTTATAGAAAAAACTCCATTTTCGACACCGTCGAATGCGAATGGATTGCATTTCATTTTCATGGTGTGGATAATACTGGTTCACTTAAAAAAACTGTGCCCTATAATATACTCCTCTCATGGTGGTGTGGAATGCGTATTATCCATCACAGAATGAGTAACAGTAATGAATAGCTCCATAATCTTGTATCAAAATTTCACAAAAACACAATCATATTCAGAATTTCGTGGGCAACTTAGTAGTTTAGTATTTTTTAAAAATATCCAGTGCGATCCAGTGGCATGGGTGCTACATATTTTTAGAAATAATAGCTTTTGTCTCCCTTTTGATATTAAATTATAATCTTTCTTTTACTGACACTTCAACACCCTGTAACAAGTGCATTTTTCGAATTAGGTTTATATTATTTTTATGTACTTCCAAAATTTTCCTCCTCAGATCCTGCATATTAATTGCATTGCTTTGCACCAGATTTTAGTATATTTGATTATACAGTGAGGTCGAAAAGTAAGGAACAAATTCAATATCTTCAAAACGCCTAAGTTTTGGAAATACGCTCGGACAGGTCGATTTTGATTGTATATTAGGCTTATTTTAAAAATATTTTTTATTTTACAAGGTGTCCCAAAAAAGCTGGGCTGTGATCAACGTTGATGTTTTAAATGGCAACCCCCAATTTTTTTTGTAATTTCGAATTCCTTGTAAAATTCTAATGTATTAAACCCTATTTCTAAAATCAATCCTTTCTGAGTTATTAACATTTATTCGCATTAAACAGGCACCAGAAATTATTAGAAAAAATCAAGAAATCAATCGGTTAGGTTATTGTCAAGTAACCAATGGGAGGCATTTTGAACACATGTTAACATGATTTTCATTTGTTGCCAACCTAAAAATCAAATACATTTATATTAAAAATATTTTCTTTTTCAAAAAAATTAATTTTAATTATCAATAACTCCGAAACGATTGGTTTTAGATATAGATAATACATAGAAAATGTTTAGAATTTTATAAGGAATTCGAAATTGCAAAAATATTGGGGGTTGCCATTTGAAAAATCAAAGTTGATCTCACAGCCCAGCTTTTTTGGGACAAATTGTAGAATAAAAAATATTTTTAAAATAGGCCTAATCGACTTGTCCGAGCGATTTTTCCAAAACTTAAGCGTTTTGAAGATATTGAGTTTGTGCCCTACTTTCCGACTTTACTGTATACAGGTCTCAAAATTGCAACTTTCCTTTCAGCACTGTACATATTGTTTGCCTGAGTGCCTCATACGAGTTTTAAATTTTAAGACCGGTTTTCCTTACCACAAAAAGGTTTGCTCAACGAACAAGAGACGAAAAACCTGAAACAGGACCGTACTCAAAATTATCGAATGCAGGCCAAGTGCTGAATTGAAATTGCAAGTAAAGCGTCACAAAATTATAAATGTAAGTGTATGTTTTGTAAAAAGGATGGTGAATTGTGTGAAAATATGCGAGGATTGTTCCTGAGTTAAAACTGTAAAAACACGTTTTATTGATGACGAAGAGAATACCATGTAATTAAATGTTGCGGATATTGTGAATCGAACTTGCTGTAAGTGCTTTCAAAACAAAAAAAAAAGAGATGCAAATAATATATTTCAAGAAAGATTTACGTTTAGTTTGTCAAAAATCATTACAGATAAAGTTATTTGAATAATGACCATAAATGTATGTAATAAATTGACTTAATAACCAGAACGAAATCATTTCTTAGAAAAAATGAGTGCCTTAGACTTAATTGCGACCGAGGTCAAGTATACTAATAATTGTTTTGTGTGCATTAAAAATGTATAAAAAAATCCAGTGAAAATTTCTTTCTTTGGTTTCTTCAAAAAATGCCGAGAAATAAATATACAGGGTGTTACGCCATCGTATGTCACGAACACATAGGCGTGGAACAAAAACAAGAAAGAAAGTCCTTTAAATTTTTGTCCAAGCTTGATGGCTCTATTCGTTTTTAAGTTAAAATTTTTCGAAAAAAAATAATATTTTACAACTTTTTAATGAATAAAGATATCGCCGTAAAATTTGGGGAACTATATGAACTAAGGATACGACATCTTTTACCGAAAGAAGGCATTTCATTTATAACCAGTGGTGTAGATGCAGGGTATGTCTGCGGCTAAGCAAAACAAATATGTGACGCTCCTGATGAAATTTTTAAAACACATCATTAATAAGTTTTACATTTCATTTTTAACAAAAATTATATCTTTTGTTTTTTCGTATCTCTCATAGTTGAACAATTATTACAAATTTTAGATGTCAAAACACTTATAAGTACTGTTTAATCGTGGTTACTGTTGATTTGTACAGTTTTTGTTGCTATTAAGAGTTGCAGTTTGTGTCCAAACTATGAGAGATATGGAAAAACCGAAATATACCATTTTTAGATATCATTTTTGTTAAAAATGATCTGGTGTGTTTTTAAAATTTAACCAGTGGCGTCACATTGTTTTTCTTAAGGTCGCAGACATACTTTACTTCATATGTATTGTTAATACAGGTAAGTTTTACAACCTAAAATTCAACATGCAGGTAAATAATTAAAAGGCATCATCCGAATAATACGATGAGGCAAATTTGAAGTCTTCAAAAATAGACTCATACTTCTCTGTCTACAGTGTACAGACTCAATCAAAATTGTTTCCATTTTTTTTTTAGAATGAAGTTTGATTATTTCACAATATTTTCTTGTAACAAATTGAGAGTGGTAAAATACGTAAAGAATTCTTATTTTTAGGTAAAATAATAGTACACCATCCCGTGTCTAATATGGAACTAATAAGACCATTAAATGTTATTTATTAAAAGCAAAAGTGTGTTATGTTTATTTTTAAACATAGGGAACCACCCATGTCGGGCAGGGCACAAATACAACCACGGACATGATTTAGTAAGGACAACTTAGTTGTTTGAGGTAAAAAAGATGACTGATAAAGTGACGGTCGTCAGTTATGGTGCTTAAAGGTTAAGGGATGACTTGCTACATTTTGTCTGATGTGTACGTTGTGATGTAACTTTTGCAAAAAAATAATATTGTCCATGAAAATACTGGTAAGAGTGAAATCGTCATCAATGTGAAAATGTTCCAAAGTGGTTAGCTCTCGCCGAAAATTTGTAAAGCTCGATATTGAATTGAAGGTTGAATAGTATCGGCCTTATAATGGCAACATTTTAATCAATTTGCCAGAAGGTGATTGAAATGTTGCCATTATGCAGAAAATGTACTAATCCAAAAAAATAAAGAAAATATAAGTCATTTGAAAAACAAAGTTAACTACCCCAACAACGAAACTATACCAGAAAAAATAATTTAAGGTTACCAGAAAATGGAGGAGAATTAATCAATAAGTTTTATTTGAGGCATTCCTCCATTGGACAAATAATTAAAAGGATGTGGCATATTGTGGCGGACCCTGTATACATATGACCTTGACACTTTATAGTACTTATAAATTTCTGTTTCGTATAAAACGTTTTCTAAATAATCTCCTCGATAATCTCAGAAGAGGAAATTAAAATAAGATTTTGTATTTAAAAAAAATGTAAATTATCTGCAAAATCGGGTTAATTTTTGACGCAAAATTCTTTTAATTCATGCTCAACCTAACTAATTATAATATACATTGAACCGACAAGGTTAAGGCCCGTCGAGAGGCCCGTCGATAACGAGCGATCCCTTTCCGTTAGTATACAAAAGTAGACGTCACTAATTTGTATCTCGCATCTCCGCAGCTTTTACATTTTTTAATCAACAGTTCGAGAGAAAATGGTAGGTATTCTACATCATCCATGATAGAAATAATACAATTATATACAGGGTGTTAGGCAGTTATTTAAAAGTTTGTAGGGAATGTGATATTGCCGCTAGAAAGGGCATAAATTAGAGAAATTTTTAAAAGCATTTGAACATCTTGTTCGCGTTTAGTTTTTTTTAAATGGATAATTATCGAGACTTTTTTGCGATTGAAACTGCCTTGTCATTTTCCAAATTTTTACGGCTGAAGAACCTAAGCTACCCTGATCAAATTAAACTAGAACAAACTCTATTTACTGAACACAAATAGTTAAGCCCCTCACCACAAATGCGCGCTAAATTTTAATAGAATGTTTCAATTGGTTAAATTTTTAAAACCCATAAACAACCAACTGTGCTCCAAGAGCAGTTTCGATTTGTGTCGGTCATTGCGTTTTGGTGTTTTAACGTTCTGTACATATATTACCCTATCTCTGATTCTGTGGTTTTCACTGTTTTGTAAAGATTACTGTTTGGTTATTTGTTGTTTTCATTTCCTGTCATTCTCATTCATCTAATAAAATAGTATTTTTCAATACTTTGGTGTACATTTGTATATAATATTGCATTTATATGCAAATGTATATATGTGTATGTGTGTATATATTTTATATGTATACGTCCGTTTATTTATATACTAAATGGTAATTGTAATACTTATATTATATATATGTTTATTTGACAAAAAAATATTTACATATTTTTATTTTTATATTTATATGTTATAATTTATACAGTAAAGACCGAGGAGGTTCGAACATGGGTATTAGTTTGCGCGATTTACTTGTGCCCGTTGTAGGCAAGCGGACACAGTGGTGGGAATCGTGGATCTCCGCGCTGTAGCCGATGGCTCTCGCGTCTACTGTTCCTTGTTTGGATTCTTTTATAATAATTTTTATTACACCTGCAACACTCGAGGTGCAGCGACAATTAATTTTATGTTGTAGAATCACATTTTTGTTGCGAAAAGACAAACAATGGAAATATTTAAATACGTTTTGATATTTTTTTAAAATTACAATAATTAATCCTATCTAGGATGAATTATTGAAGTTAGAAAAATTTCGAAACGTTGGTCCAGAATACGTAAATCTAATTTCTTTCAGACATGAGTTCAACATCCCAACACGGTTAATAAAATACTAACAACAGTCTGCTGACTGCTGAGCAGTGAGTGGCCACAGCGCACTGCCGCGCCCTTCCCTAATGTACAAATTTCGAACTGAGGCGAGTTGTTGGCCACTCGTATATTCGTCCCAATCCCTGTCGTGTTCGAAGCATCCTGGACTTATCTGTATACTACATGACTTTCCATAATGTACATTCAATGTATTACTGAATGGATAATAAAGATACTATTACTACTAAAATACTATTACTATGTATACAGAGTGACCCATTTGAAAGCGGGCCACCCCTGTAAAGTGGCTATTTTTGGTCCGATTTTGATCAACTTTTTTTTAGATTGTTGCTCATGGAAAACTGCATTTTGTGGCAAATTGATAGATGTCTATCACAAAAATCATGGCCTACTATGCAATTTTTTTGGAGCGAAAATTCGAGAAATCATATTAGCGATTATTTTACGTGAAAACTAAGTACGCCACTGTGTTCAGCGTCCCCTAAAACGGGTCTGTACCAAATTTCATCCAAAAATATCGCATGTTAAAAATTGATATTTTTACTTTTAAAAATTAATTTATACCCAGAAATGTTCAAATAATTGTCTCAATAAAATAATTTGTTTATAAGTTGCTTTTATTCACTTATTTCATGAGTTACTTGATGTTCACAATGCATTTCCGGGTATAAATTAATTTTTAAAAGTAAAAATTTCAATTTTTAACATGCGATATTTTTGGATGAAATTTGGTACAGACCCGTTTTAGGGGACGCTGAACACAGTGGCGTACTTAGTTTTCACGTAAAAAAATCGCTAATATGATTTCTCGAATTTTCGCTCCAAAAAAATTGCATAGTAGGCCTTTTTTGTGATAGACATCTATCAATTTGCCACAAAATGCAGTTTTCCATGAGCAACAATCTAGAAAAAAGTTGATCAAAATCGGACCAAAAATAGCCACTTTACAGGGGTGGCCCCCTTTCAAATGGGTCACTCTGTATATTAAGGTACGTAATGAAAATAATTAATATTGATTTAAATTTTTGCTCATTGTCGGTACTTTGTTAGCTTATAATTTTTTCTTCTCTATCAGCGTTAATTATCGATTTAATTGGAACAGTGATACAATACAGATACAGATAAAAATTATTTTTAGCTGCTAGAACCATACACAAATGAGTTATGACAGTTAGAAGAAGAATTTTAGGAAATTTTCAAAAATACCAAAAAAATTAATAATTCGAAAACCGTGACACTTTGTATACATAGAGGTTATTGTGGCTAAATATGCTCCAGATGGTCTAACCCTAACCTATCCACCCTTTCCATTTGGCAAATCATCTGCCTAACACACTGTATATCAGTTTATTAAATGTGTGAAATATACTAATTATTTATATTTTCGTTTTTGTAAGACTTGTGTCACTTTAGCATAAATTTATGATTATCCATACGCAACTTCCTGTAAAGATAAATCTGTATTTATTCGTAATTTCATTGAAAATTAGTACATTACATTACTTCGTACATTAAACTGTATAATAGATAATTATAAATAAAGTTTCTGTTTTTGGGGACCAGCATAATTTGTCGCTCAACAAATCAGTCCAAGATCTGCTGACCCTCATCAAAACATGAGTGGAAAATTCGGGCCAGTCGACGGTGATGGAGGAAAATTATAAAACCAACAACAGAAAATTGGACACCAAGTTAAAATGTCTCGGCACTAGTAACATATCTAGTTATATAAAAGTAACGAAGGTATGAAGGAAAGAAACAAATTTGTATAAGGCATGCCGTTACCTCATTATAAAACTAATATTTCCAAAAGTTATTTAACAGTGAGTATCGTTAATTACTTCTAGCAAATGTACGACAGTGTTTCAATGCGTATATTATAAAACTTGAAGTGATTAACGTAGTAACGAAAATTTTTCTTACTAACTTCTATTTAGTGAACAATTGTTACCCCTATAAATCTTGAAAATTTGTCACGGCTGTTGTAAAATATCATACAGTTGTGTGGCAAAGTTTCTAAAAATATTTTCACTTAAGAGTTTATATAAGCCTCGATATAAGCGCACCTAGTTTTATAGCGTGTGTAAATTTTGATCTGATCAAAAATAAGTTAAATATTAAGTTCTAATACATAATGTCTTTCTCATTTTGACAAAACATCATGAAACAAATGTAGTACTCTTATAAACATTGGAAACTTTAATATCACCCTGAAAGTGTTGATAAAACGTCTGGATTCTGGAAAAGTGATCAGAAACCTTGTGATGAAATGTACTACTGACTACTGTACTTTAATTCCGTCCAGGTTTTTAGTAATCTGCTATCCACAGTGAAATACTCGACAACGAATTGCTATATTAATAAAATCGAGAATAAAATAATCTAAAACTACGCAATAATAAAAAGCGGCCACGATGCATCTCCAACAAGAGGATCACCTAAGTTACTATTATCGAGTAATTTAAGGTAGTTAACGATACTGTTATATAACTCGGGAAATATTAGTTTTATAATGAGTAAGGACATGCCTTATACCAACTTGTTATACAGATTGGGGTAATGGTTACTGTTTTATAAAACCTTACCTTAATAAACCTTGGTGAGTATAACTGACAACCTGAACCTTTCTGATATACCTTCGTTACTTTTATATATTCTGTATACAGGGCGTCCCGAAATAACGTGAAAACCTCCTAAAGGTAGATTCCTCATCAAAAAATAAGTATAGTCTTTTATGTACAGTAAGGTCTAAAACGGCCTCCTTGAGCCGCTAGACCTCCTCAAAGGGGGGCACCAAAAAGTGATTTTATTTTTTTTTCTCGAAAGTGACTAAAGTTAGCGGAATGAAATTTGGGTACGACTTTGTATTTATGGAAGGTCTTCTTTTCAGTGCATTTTTATTTTTCTACTTACTTTTTAAATAAGTTAAATAAACAACCCCTATTGAATTTTTAGTCAGAACTTTTAAACAGATGAATTTTTTTTTCAAATTCAAATTTTTCCAGAAAGCCACATGTATTCTACTACTTTCATCTCTCTTGAAAATTTATCGTAAATCTCATCAATTTCAAATAAGAAGATATTTTCTGACCCCTTGCATAATAGCCGTTTCTGTTAAATTGAAAACGGAGTTTGATACCAAAAGAATAAGTAGGCATGTGTCACTGTTACCATAATGTCATGTTATTGTCATGAATCAAATCTGACAAAAAAAAATCACTTTTTGCTGCCCCCCTTTGAGGAGGCCTAGCGGCTCAAGGAGGCCGTTTTCGACCTTACTGTATATAAAAGACTATACTTATTTTTTGATGAGGAATCTACCCTTAAGGGGTTTTCACGTTATTTCGGGACACCCTGTATAATGTTACTATTACCACCGAGAAATGTTAATTGAAAGATATTTCTATAAATACTTATTGGTATAGTAGTTCAAAAATTGGTCACCTAAAGTTTTGTAATATCTATTGCAGTGCCTAAGTTATATAGAGGTTGTTTGTTATATACGTGTCATTACTTAGATGTAATTTAATAATTACAACAACTAACACCGATACTAACACTCTTATAAACCTAGAATAGTCCTGGGTCATGTTTGTTGCGTGGAGGGTGGAGGATGTCAAAAAGGTGTAAGAAATGAGATAGTGAATGAGAATACACCCAAGCCATAGGGCTAAATGGGCTATAGCCCCAGGGCGCCATCCTTTTAGGGCGGCAATTTTGCTTGCACCGAAATCAGTTCATGTATTTTCTTATGAAGAGCAATATTGTTAATAGCCCACGGGCGCCAAATATCTTAGGACGGCCCTGGACTGTTTGTGTAAAACCTAGTAAAAATACGTAACAAGCAAGGAAAGTAGAATAATTCGTAAAAACATGAAGGGATAGGCTTTAATCTAAGTGATTAAATGATGAATTAAAAAAAATTAATATACGTGTCTTGGGCTTGATTTTCGAGAAACACCCAATGGCGTAAACCGCGATCGTCTATCTATTTCGACTACCGAGCTACAGAGCGTTTTTTCAAAGTTGGCATTTTTGGGTGAGTAGAATCCATTGCTGATAAAAAGAAAATTATACATGCTTCAGTTTTCGAGATATACACATAACTCGTGTTTTCTTTTTTAATGGAACCCTGTAAATTATTTCATTATTCGATTACAATTTAAATTAGCTTTCCAATGATATACTTATAATGTTATTATATTTATCTCTAGAAAATTTTTGAAAAATTACATATGCTTGTGAGGAGGCCATGGAAAACTATTGTGCGCATATTTTAGTGCGCGACAGTCTCGGAATGAGGGCGTGAGTGACCACACGATGTTGGTCAAATAGCCTATCAAAATCAATAGCACGCATGTGTAATCACGCGACAACGCAGGAACGAAGCCGCACCTCTCTATGACAGCATACGACTGACCATGCGACATTGGTGGAGCCAGGCCACGCCTACGCCTACCAGCGTTGGATTTCAATAACACGCGTGGCCCAGCGTCATCGAAACGAATCCACGCCTCCCAAACGCAGAAATAGATCCAATAGAGCTCGGGCAAACAGATTTTCTTTTGCTTGTGAATAATGTAAACGTTGAGGCGAAGAAATATAAAATTAGACGTTGTTAGACACGAAAATATAGCTCTCATAAAATATAAAATTCTTGTCTTTACACTTTTCTGTTAATTTAAAACAGTGATATGTTTCGACTTCGGTTTTAACACATATTTTTCGAAAATTATAAATATTGAGTTAAAAACCAAATATGCAACGCCCAACTTTCAGAGAAAACAACAAATTCCATCGAATTTGGATATCGGTTTTTAATGAATCATCGCAATGAATGAATTTTTAATTCCAATATTTTTTTTGCTTATGAATTTTGTTTGATTCAATGTTTTATATCACATTGTTATGAAAAGTAGTTGTTTTAATAGATTCGACAATAATTGCGTTCTAAAGTGGTTTCAATATTTTTTTACTTTGGACACAAGTTTGGACAATATGAATTCTGTTTGATTCAGTGTTTTATAACATGCAGTTATGAAAAGTGGTTGTTTTAACTGATTCGACGATAGTTACATTCTAAATAATAATAATAATAATAATAATAATAATATATTTATTAACCAATTAGATACATTTAAGTACATTTGGTAAGTCAAAACAAAATATAATTTTTAGAAAGGAAAGAACCTCGGAAAAAACAAAAAAATAAAGAGTTAAAGGGACGAAATTCACATAAATACAAGAATAAATATAAAATTTCATTTGGGAAATTAGTTATTGCCTAAATAAGTGATTTTGATGATTTTCGGATTATATATGTTTATACAGGGTGTTGCAGTTTTTTCGTTCATAACTTCTGTAAACGATAGAACCTCGGATAGAACATATCAAAATAATAGGTCTTTCCTATAACATTTTTCTCTAAAACGTTTCGTTTTCAAGATACAGGGCGTTAAACTTTTAAAAAATTATTACTCTTTATTCATTATCTCCTAAACAAATAAAGGTTTTTTTAATCAAACTTTGTACACTTTAGACATAATAAAAGACCAATTTTTTGACTTGCAAAAAGTTTTTCAGAGAAAAACAGTGGCGCAGTTATGGGGTTCAGTCCGTATTTGAACACCCTAAACTTCTACGCCAATGATCAGAAATCATATTTTTATGCAAATTTTAAAACTTTGATGTATTTCCCATAAAAAGTACTCCTGGTGAAATTTATTGGGAGGCTTTCTATTCAAGATATTTAGATTCTTTCTAATCAGGGGTATCCTATGCACTTTCTATTAACAGGGTATTTGCTAAACAAATTAAAGAATTATTTTAATACATATTTATTTAAAATGATAAATAATTAATAATCTACAATAAATGCTCAAAATGATATCCATTTTTTTCATGTTTATGTTGTGAATAACTGTCAATGATTTAACGCCTACGGAATCCTGTCATTTTCAACCAAGATGTAATTCCTTAATATACCCCTGATTAGTAAGAATCTAAATAACTCGAACAGAAAGCCTCCTAGCGACTTTTATCAGGAGTACTTTTTTGTGGGAAATACATCAAAGTTTTACAATTTCTATACAAATATAATTCCTGATCATTGGCGTAGAAGTTCAGGGGGTTTAAATACGGACAGAACCCCATAACTACGCCATTGCTTTTGTAAGAAAAACTTTTGGAACGTCAAAAAATTGGTCTTTTATTATGACTAAAGTGTAACAAATTTGAATAAAAAATCTTTATTTGTTTAGGAGATAACTCGGGAGATAATGAATAAATAGTAATAATTTTTTAAAAGTTTAACGCTCTGTATCTTGAAAACGAAACGTTTTAGAGAAAAATGTTATAGGAAAGACTCCTATTATTTTGATATGTTCTATCGTTTACAGAAGTTATGAACGAAAAAACTGAAACACCCTGTATATTCAGAAGTAGAACATCAATATATAAATATATCAAAATGGATATGTTTGTTATTGTGTTTATCATTGCCATCCTAACCACAGGGCTAAATGGGCTATAACCCCCCGGGGCGCCAGCTTTTTAGGGCGGCAATTTTGCTTGCACTCAAATCAGTTCACCCTGCTCCCGTTTCCCCTCCCATGTATGTATTTTGTTATGACGAGGGGCGAATTATTGTTAATAACCCTCGGGCGCCAAATATCTTAGGACGGCCCTGCAACCCAGGAATGGTTAACAAATTCCATCCAAGGATTTATACAAGAGGAAGGAGCGCAATTTGAGCAACTAAAATACTATCAACTTTTTTATGAATTGGAATAATTACAATTATACTAATTATGCAAGCTCATCTTCAAATCATAGCGTTGTATAGAAAATAGAATAGCATTTCAGTGATACCTCACACAACCCATGATGGCATTTGAAAAAATCAAGATGAAGCCTATGCAACCTTCGAAAGGTAAATTGAAAAAATTATGTACAGTGTTAAAATATAAAAGCTTCTCTCAAAATTTCAAGGTCATATTTCCCTGTTGCATACGAAACAGCTTCCCTGTACATATGTGTAATGTGTATACCTTACAAAGACCTAAGTAGCATATAATTACGTTATTGTTACATTAAACAGCAAATGTGTACGTATCGTAGATATCGTACGTATGTGTATGGGGATTAAATTTAGTTTAGTAGTTTGCTTAGAAAATTTATATTATTAATTTAAGCAATGAATAAACATTTGTTTTGATTACAATATTGCGAGTTGAGTTATGTAATCTAGTCTTAAAGTAAAGAATATAAATTTGCATATTAACAGGTTGGTCTCCAGAATTTCTATGTAAATAAAGAACTATCTAAAATAATCCGTGCCGTTCATTAACAATTATTCCAACAGTTCTGCAGGTATGATGAAATTTCGTATGCTGACTGCACGTTTCGATCTCTTAAAATAATTAGATTACGAATTTTTTCGAACGGTCTATTTTGCAGGTTCTCTACGAACTTTACTTGATTTTAATAAAATGACGTTTCGATCCAATATGATTTATGCAAGTGATACAGATCTTTGTTGAATGTTGATTGAATGTGACTCTGGCGCTACAGGTACAGGAGTTTCGAAAAAAATGACCAGACAGACAATTCAGATTTAAAATGCAAATCGGTGTGTAGGTGGGAAACGGATAATTTTCACACATAATTTTGAAAACAGTGAAGTGAAAGTTTACCTTGAAATGCAAAACAAAAACTACTCCCGTTCCATTTCCCTCTCTCAATAGTTAAGCAATAAAGAACATAAAATCGATAAATACGATTAAATAGGTTCTTTCAGTTGCTAAATAATTAAAGAAAAAATCATATTATTAAAGGTAAACAACATTCTTATGTGCAGACCTGAGTTTTAGTCAGTTAACAAAATGACACGCCTTTAAATTTATTTAGATTTGCAGCACATGTGTTATGAGTGTTATTATGTATTATACCTATATATACTTTCGTTTTCGTTTCAGTAGAGCTTTAACGTATTAACATATTCATGAACATTAGATGCTGCGTAACACATGGGAAATGCAGTGGTTATGAAACCAGTAATGCATATATAATATTAATTATAATTAGGTACGACTTATTTAATTAATGGTTAGAGTGAGTGATATATTTTGTTAACGCTCTTTCTTACTGACGAGCGATGACTAAGTTGGATTAATAGTTGTAAGTAGTTAATGTGTGTCAAGTAAATATTTAATTTAATTGGAGATGCCATGATATGAAACGAAATGAAGTAATGTGAAATTCGAGTTGGTATATTTAGAATATAAAAAGAATTAAAGTTTTCTAATAGTTAAATGATAGTTAATAATGTGCTGTGATGTAATAAAAATAATAGAAATGAGTTACATAATCTAAACTGAAAGCAGTTCACAATTGCACGAGGCGCGCCTAAACAATGCGCGAGTTAACTCTGAAGTAATAAAGCACGAACGAAGACGCAACAGGTTGGATGGGGATTTGTACGTCGCGTTCCCTGTTTACCAATATGAATGAAAAGCGATGCACAATGCACGATGCAGGCCTAGATTTTGATGCAAAATAGGTGAAAGATGAAAGGGCTTACCCGGAAAAAAAATTAGTCCTAAAGGGCACCCGCGACTTTTAAATCCAAGGAGTAGTCGCGAGTACCAGATGAGGATTCACCACCGTAACATCGAGCCATAGCTCCACCACACCACCACACTGTCGATGCCGTTTTCACCGTCGCCGTCGCCGCAGAGTCTGTACCGCGTTTGATCGCGTCTTCTTGTTGGTCTGCCTCGCGTCGAGTGTATTATATTTTTGGGGCACGAGTTTTCAACACTGGGTTGCGCCACAAATGAAAGTAAAAGTGAACGAATGCGAGCCTTCACAACGGCGAAGTATACGGTATTGAAGCAAGTATCCTGAAGTCCTGAAAATCAGTTTTTGGGTGTATTTAACGCTGCAGAATTGGGTCCACTGCCACCCTCGAAAATTTACAATTATGTGTAAATTATCAACATCAGCTTTACTCACGGGATCACACATAATACTACTTAACTCTTAATTTCTCCCTTTACTTTCCCCTCTTTTCTTTTTAAAACCCCCACCAAAACGCACAAGTTTTTTTCCTATTACTAACTCACTCGCAACTTATCTTTCTCTACTTTCAAGGTCGGAAGAAGCAGGCGACTGCGCGATATTCAATAAATTTTTTGCTCTGTGTACTATTTGGCAGAGCATAGCCGTAGCGGAATTTCGCCACAGTATATAGAATCTATTTTAGTATTTTAGTTCCCGTACGCTCTACAAACTAGTGCTGTAATTTTGCATTCGTCGCTTTGCGACTTGCAGCGAACAGCATTCCGAGCGTTTCATTTGCTTTCACCGACTTCGCCAAGGAGACTCGTCGCAAACGGGGCCCGAACAGGGGCCACAACCGGACTTTCACAATACCCGCTCCGAGAGGGGGAACTGTTGTATAATACCAATGCAATAACAAAACTATGCTGGGAATAGAAAGATCTAATGCATCTCGAATTAAATCTGTAATACAGCCAATTTACCACAGCCTCCTTACGCTCACTCAGTTCAGTCATTCGACCTTATCAATTACCATATCGTCATCATCGTTTACACATGCACGTCTCTACCGCAGCAAACTGCTGCTGCTAAAAACTAATCCCAACTTTTATTTCGATCGAATGAATGAGTTTTATTATCTATGTCAACGCTAATTGATATTGTGTATCGTAGATGTAATAAGCACAGCATAAACGTTATCGTAATAACCTATTGTTATGTTAGAATTACGTTATGAGAACGAGGGAAAGTAGTTACATTAAAACACTTTCACTATCGCGTAATGTCTGTCTGGACTCTGCAGATACCTAGACACCAAGACACTCGACCTCCAAATCCAAAACAACCACTTTATGCATTTCAAATCTCTTATCATATCACCAAACCGATTTAAATCAAAGTCTGTTTGGGCATTTCAAACCTTCACCGCATCCCATTTTTTTACTCTCTGCTTGGTTTGCTAACATCAATATTTTATCGTTGCCTAAATTAAGCCAAAATCTTTCTCTGGGCTGTGCACTGTGCAGTGTAAATGAATAAATAATGTGGTGATAGGAATCTCATAACAAATGGCGTAATACAGGCGAGCGTTGTGTTAAGTAATTGATCGTTTTGTGTTGGTTCAACTGTCCTCGAGACTGATTTTACCTGTTTGAAACTTTCAAGGTCTCTGCTTTGTAGGGAAGTGAAAGTGGTCTTGCTTGAACTGACACGGCAACAGACAACAGCGCTCGGGTACGATGCGAGGGGTACCAAGTAAAAGCGAATCCACGGCCAGGCCGCCACCCCCTTCAGAATATCCCCCTAACCAGCTCTGACACATTTATTTAACGTAATTCGTGATTAACTAGAACTAGATTAACGAGGGCATAAAGTCCAATGTGGGCCGATGTTGCAGCGCATATACAAACGAGAATGGGATGCGAAGAGAGCATCCTTGAAACTTGAAATATCCGCTCTCCCCGTCGCGGAAATTAATTTGCACTTGCTTGTGCCACAGGTAAAAAATGTACTCGCTAATCTAACTAATATTGGCAGCAGCGTATTGCAAAACACATGCTCACACACACTGTTAACCAGGTGAAGGATTAAAACGTTGTTTTGCTCAAATTTTTGCCTAGCCTAGAACAGGGACCAGTAAAACTCTTTATCTTATCTATAAAAGACACCAGGAAACTTTAAGGGCTCCGTTCACGTGACTCGAAGAGAGAGAGGTCTGATGGGAAAATATCTAGTAATCGTTAAATTAAACCATAAGAACAAAATGATTGTGAATCTATTCGAAATTTCTTCGGCCAGTTCCGCTACTTTTGGTCTTGGTTAAAAGTCTAAATGCAAAGTCTCTCACGCAAAATGTAGATAAACATTTTTTTATTTACCTACTTAGTGCAGCTTATTGGTTTTTAAACTTCGCTGTGGGATGAACCAGAAACCACCTTTACCTCTTATTAGTTAACATGATCTTGCATTTTTTCTCTACATTAACTTTTGTTTTCGCATCTGTTTCAAATTTGTTAATTTACCTCACCAATAGCCCAGACTCTGGATCATCTGATGATTTGTTCAAAACCTGACTTTCCGTGTGGTCTAAAACCTCCAAATTCACTGAATTCAAAAATATTTTTCTACCAATGTGCCACCATTAAATTGTTACATTCCGTGCATTCTCAAAAATAACGTAATTGTCTTTAGAGATAAAATTAAAACAAGCTTATTGAACAATTTCTGATATGACTCTATTAAAACGCAGTCCCAAAGAAACAAATAAAAAAGTGAACTGAAATCTACGAAGTGGACCTGCCGTTTTTGGTTCATTTCACAGCGAAGTTTAAAAATTGCCAAAAGAACACTCCCCTAAGTTCTATGCACCACCTATCTACGTTATTGGAGTTAATGATTAGCATTTTCGAAAGAAAAACTAATTTTGAAAAATGTTACTTCAAAAGAAAAAACCATATCTTCGAATATAAGAGGGAGATCCTTGGGGATAACTGAAATCAGTCAAGTGGACTGTTAACTAATAATAGAATGAGATGTTTGCAGTTTTTGGTTCACTTCATAGCGAAGTTTGAGAATTGTCAAAAAAAACATTCCTATAGGTACCAACTCTCCACGTTATTGGAGTTAATGATTAGCATTTTCGACAACACAAGAAAAGTTATTTTTGAAAAATATGTCACCCTGTATTAATATTGTTACATTAATGAAGATTTTCAAAAATTAACGTGTACTTTTGGCTTTGGAGTTAAAATTCAAATAGGTCTGTTTAACAAAGTCTATTATACAGTCTGTCCCAGATTGGGAGTGCATGCATTGCTATCTCGGTTAGTATTAGAAAAAGAAAAACGGTTACATGGGGAAACTTTTAGAGAATTTTACGACCATTTCGACGTTTTTAAATTTGACCTAGCTATCTCCGTTTTCGAGATATTTAAAAAACTGAAAGTACATTGTTAAGACACTTTTTTAAGGTGCTTTCCTTGGCAATACCAGAAAATCTTTATCGTCATTTGTTTTCGAGTTAATGCCACTAGCTTCGGTTTTTCTAAAGGTGCCATATTGGATATTTTTGTGGTTCAATAGAGCTGTAATTCCCTTATCAACGATGCATCTACCACACGAAAAATTACTTAGTAGTGTACAATATGAAAAAAATCAGTTTTATAAGTAGGTTGTGAAGAAAATATAATTTAAAATATTTCAGAAAATGTACAACGACGTGTAAGAAGTATTTTATTCTGATGTTAACAGAAATACATTAAGGGGAGACAGGGTAGGATTCGAATCACTCGGTATTCGAATCCAGGATCGAATCCTTGTTGAGGATTCATTCGAAAGCGGTATTCGATACTTTATTACAGGATGATTCGAGGATTCGTGATCCGGATTCATAAGGCAAATGAAAAAGGATTTGTATTCGAATACTCTTATTAAGGATTCGAATCACAAAAAGTATTCGAATTCTCAGAAAGGAATCGAATCGGTGATATGAATACTTTTTTTCATGACGGATCCTTTTTTGCGTAGTGCGTTCTTCGAAATTTAAGTTCTCTAAAAAGCAAATAAAAATAATATATATATTTTTTAATTATTATTAGGATAGTTTTAATTTTTTTAGCTATGTATATGTAAATACTAAATATTAAAATAAAAAAAATAACTGAGTAATGTGTATACTGTATGTGTACAGAGGGATATTATTGAAAGATTCACTCCCGGTAATTTTTCTATTTTTCTACTTAGAAACGAATGGCAAATACAAAAGTTATGACATTTTCCTGCAATTTCAACGTACTTATCGAAAAAACAATTATACAAGGCGTCTTCGAGATACAATCCTAACTTGTATTTTTTTAAAAGGAATACTCTGTATGTTTCTATATTTACGTATTATCCCAATTTCGGCGATATACAGGGTGAGTCACCAAGAGCGCCTCGGTCGATATCTCCTTTAATATTTATTATACAGAAAAAAGTTTCAAATAAAAGTTGTAGGAGACCAAGAGTACCATATTTTAAAATTATTTCTAATCATACATAGTGTTTGATATTAGAGTGGCATATCAATAGTATGTTTTTTAAATGGGACACCCTATATATTTTTGCAAATTTTTATTCTTTCTTTAATTGCCTTTTCGAATATATCTGGTTTTTGAAATTTCGTTGCGGCGTTGTCGAATTATTCAACTCTTTTCAAAAAAAATGTCACTTGCAGACCTCACTAATGAATTCTGCATGAGCGGTATTTTCACAGATTAAGCAAACTTTTTTTGTTAAGTGTTAAGCAATACCATGTCCTAGCCTCCAGATATTTTAAAGTTGAAATTATTTGTACAGGGTGTTTATTACGATGATACAAAAATGGCTAACTTTAATCTATCATAACTTCATTTTTTTAAATGGAACACCCCATATATTTTTACATATTTGGATAGAGTTTTTGTCGCTCTACAATTTTTATTAACCTATGGTTATACCTAAAACCAACGGTTTCCAGTGAAACTGCATTCTAATAAAAACATCAGGTAATTTCTAGAAATTCGAATATCATAGGAGGCATTGGCACGTGTTTTTTTTTGTTTTTGCAAGAAGGAACTATGAGCATTATAGTTTGAATTAATGTAAGTTTCATCTCTTATAAATGAAAAGAAAGTTGTCTTATTATTCTACATTTAAATACTTGAACCGTATGAATTTTCCAAATATCTAGATGACATTTATCACTGACATTTGTTTGTAACAAATTTGAAACGCTTTTAATTTGCAGACTTTATTGTTACGTTAATTTCTACTTAAATTAGTATCTATTTAAAATGAATTTTTCTAAGCAAGAAATAATTAATATGATTTACTGCATCGGGAAGAGTTATGGTACTGGCTTGTTAGCCTCTAGATTGTATGATCAAAAATATCCAGACCAAAGACATCCGGATTCCGAATTGTCACGCTCTGTAGATATGAAGGAGAGAATTAGAGCTGCATTTCAAGAAATTAATGTTCAGAAATTAAGAAATGTTAGCCAGTCTTTTTTGAGTCGTCTAAGATTGTGCGTGCAAGAAAATGAAGGACACATTGAACATCTTATGAACCAGATACAACTAAAAAAAAATGTATTTACCGTTTTGTTATAAATGAATTGTTTCATGTTCGTAGTTCCTTCTTGCAAAAACAAAAAGAACACGTGTCAATGCCTCCTATGATATTCGAATTTCTAGAAATTATCTGATGTTTTTATTAGAATGCAGTTTCACTGGAAGCCGTTGGTTTTAGGTATAACTATAGGTTAATAAAAATTGTAGAGCGACAAAAACTCTATCCAAATATGTAAAAATATACGGGGTGTTCCATTTAAAAAAATGAAGTTATGATAGATTAAAGTTAGCCATTTTTGTATCATCGTAATAAACACCCTGTACAAATAATTTCAACTTTAAAATATCTGGAGGCTAGGACATGGTAATGCTTAACACTTAACAAAAAAACTTTGCTTAATCTGTGAAAATACCGCTCATGCAGAATTCATTAGTGAGGTCTGCAAGTGACATTTTTATTGAAAAAAGTTGAATAATTCGACAACGCCGCAACGGAATTTCAAAAACCAGATATTTTCGAAAAGGCAATTAAAGAAATAATAAAAATTTGCAAAAATATATAGGGTGTCCCATTGAAAAAAACATACTTTTGATATGCCACTCTAATATCAAACACCATGTATGATTAGAAATAATTTTAAAATATGGTACTCTTGGTCTCCTACAACTTTTATTTGAAACTTTTTTCTGTATAATAAATATTTTAAAGGAGATATCGACCGAGGCGCTCTTGGTGACTCACCCTGTATAGGTACAGTTAGGTCGAAAACTAAGGACAAATTCAATATATCTTTAAAACACCTAAGTTTTGGAATTTTGATTTTATATTAGGCCTATTTTAAAAATATTTTTTATTCTATAAGGTGACCCAAAAAAGCTGGGCTGGCTGTGATCAACTTTAATTTTTCAAATGGCACCCCCAATTTTTTTGCAAACATTGCTATTTGATGGCCTATTGTGTTTTTTATAGAAATTTTGATTTTAAATTCGTATTCAGCATCATCAAAAACCCCCTGATACCAAGTTTGAACAAAATCTTTCACGACTTTCCGAGAGATGAGCTCGCATTTTTTTTAAATCAAATACTTCAAAAACTCAAAAACTGTTGTCTCGTTCCTTTATTTCCTTCAGCCCGTTGAAATGTGTCATTAATAAATGATAACTATATTAACGAGAAATTTGTAACAAATAAAACAGCAGAACATGAAAAATTATTACTCTAAGCCAATGAAATATTTTGTTCAAATTTGGTATAAGGGGGTTTTTGATGATGCTGAATACGAATCTCGCGTCAAAACAATCACATTTTGAGTATATACTTCCCACCTAAATTTGAAATTGATCCGTTTTTAATTCCTGAGATACGAGGGTGTACTCATGAAAAGTGAATCACCCTGTATATTATATGTATATCGCCGGAATCAGGATAATGCGTAGATTTCAAAAATATAAAAACATACAGGATATTCCATTTAAAAAAACACAAGTTAGGTTTGTATCTCCCTGTATAATTGTTTTTTTTTTTTAATAAGTTCACTGAGATCGGAAAATTTCATACAACTTTCGTATTTACCATTTTCTTTCTAAGTGGAAAGATAAAAAAGTTAGGGGGTGAATCTTTCGATAATATGATAATATACCTGTACTATATGCTGTAATAATAATTTTAAAGTTAAGTTGAAAATTCGGATTCGTGATCCGAAAAAGGATTCGAATCATTTTTTTGTAAGTAAAGGATCCGAATCTGGTATCCGTGATTCGAATCATTTTTGAGGATTCGTATCCGTGAGTCGAATCCACTTTCAGAGGATTCGTCCCAGCTCTGCTGTGTAGTTCAATATTAACGCGATGTCAAAAGTGTAAAAAGAGAATTAAGAGCTCTATTGAGCCATAAAGAAATCCAATATGACGCCTATAAGAAAAACCAAAATTAGTTGCATTCACTCAAAAACAAATGACGATAGAAAGAAAGCACCTTAAAAAAGTCATCGAAATATTCGAAATGGTCGTAAAAGTATCTAAGACTTTCCCATTATACCGTTTCTCTATCTCTAATAATAACCAAGATTGCATCTAATAATAACCAAGAAACTCCCCCAATTTGGGAGAGACTATGTATACGTAATTTTATTGAAATTCACTCGAAAAGAAAAGAAATCGTATCCTCACAAATAAGCGGGAGAACTGAAATATGACAAGTGGACTGTCTTAACTAATAACGGAACTATCTCATGAAGTAAAATTAGAGCCACTTGTGGTTCACTTTTCAGCAAAGTTTAAAAATTGTCAAAAGAAAAAATTAATTTTTCAAAAGAGTTAAAATTCAAATTTGTCTATTTGGTAGTCTTATACAGGATGTGCACCTAGTGCACGGAAGTCCAATATCTTGAATAATAAAAATAAATATAAGGGCTGCCTCATTAAGTAGAATTAGATGTTTGCCACTTTTGGTTGACTCCACACTTCACAGCGAAGTTTGAAAATTGCTAAATAAAAAACACCTCTCTAGGTTCTACCTCTTATACACCACCTATCCAGATTAATGAATTGAATGATTAACGTAGTTTTATTGAGTCACTCCAATAGAAAAAAAAATCGTATTTTCACAAATAATAAGAAGAAACCCAATCTATCAAGTCCTACGTGCTAACTAATAACGAAACTACCTCAAAAAGTCGAATCAGCTTTAGCCACAACGAAGTTTGAAAATAGTCGAAAGAACACTCCCCACTCCCTTAAGTTCAATCCTGATACAAAATCTCTCCAAGTTTTTGAACATAATGATTGGCAGTTACAAAATCTCAAGAACCTACAAAAATGAAAACACAATAACGAATAAAAGAAAGGAGCATTAAGTACTTCAAAAGAAAAGATATCAAATATTAAACCTTAGCTACGTTTTTAATAATCCTCTTAAAAAATAAAAAGCAGTAGAGCAGTGTAATTTAAATTGCAATGTTATGGAGGTTTGTAATTTCATTTGTTTAACTGAATTTTGAATTTTCCACACAATTAATTGAGGTTCCTTCCAAATTCTCTGTTTTACAAAAATCTGTCTACCAGTTAGCAGTTAGCGTATTTATAATAACTATATATAACTGCAGAGTTTATAACCAATAGTAACATTTTCGTTAGGTACCTTTATATTAACTGCTTATAAAGGGTGGCCCATAATGTAATGACACATTTTGAAGTCTAATAACTTTGCCTGAAAAACCTATAGGTAAGTTTTTGGTGTTCGATAGAAAAACTCAAAAAGTTTTTTTGTGTTGAAAAAAAATACAGGGTATAATCTACTTTAACGTTCAATGTTTAACACTAAAGCAGTGGCTACTAAACTTCACTTAAAATTATAATAAATGTACCTCTTCCACCCTCTCACCCCTATAAAATAACGCGAATTTTAAAGAAGCGAGAATATTGTATATTGTACTTGTTTCCACACCACCCCAGAGGTAAAGTACCTGGCGCGTTTTTTTTTACGTGGTGTCCCCTGTAGGCCTATTCCACAAATTATCAGAAGGTTACCTACGTTAATTAATCTTCATCGTCTTCCATAACCTCGGTTTTCCTTTTGTGTTTTTAATTTTTTTCTTTGTGTTGCCGTATTTTTTTATACATACGGCTCATTGCAAAAAATATTCGTGTAAACTTGTTTGCGGGTGGGTTTTTCTTTTATGCTGCTAGGAAAATGGCGATGGATTGCGTTCATAAAACGCACATGGTGGAGTGGGGACTATCGGCATTTTTGGAAAATTTTGAAAATAAGTAAGTAATTAATAAACAAAAAGCTGTTCGGTTATTACAAAATACTGATACCTAATACCAATACAGGGCGATTTTTTGATGCATGCAAATATTTTAATTGGTAGCAAAGTTTGACTCCTCAAGTACGCCAGTTTAATTTCCACCATTGGTTAATTAGGGAGGTTGATATTATCATGTCTTATTAGTCTCTTTTCATATAGCCCACGTACCAAATTTGGTTTGAATAACTTAACAGTTCAGAAAATAAAAAATAGGTAAGAGCTAAAAAATCTTATCTTTCAAACTAATAAGGCTAGAATAAAAAAAAATGAATGCCATAGGCGAACTTGTGGACTCGAACTTTACCACCACTTAAAAAATTTGTGTAAGTCAAAAAACCACCGGTATTTTTCAGTACGACGCTTCATTGGACATTAAACTGATTTGAAACCATTTAGTTAGAGTTGTTGTTTCTGTGTTAGTGGCTAACACAACGCATTAAAATATTTTCTTTGTTCCTTTTTAAGTTGTTTTTGATTTAAAGTTGTAGTTTTTAAAAATCTTTTTAATAGAATGTGATGTTTTTATTTATTTGTACTTGTTAAAAATAAAGTTTATTTTTTGTACAAATTTATTTTAATGTTTTTTTTTTTCACTTATTTAACGTCGGCCTATTTCCGCTACCGAGGCCAATCACCGACGCCAGGAGACGAGCAACCCCCAACCTGGAAATTTTTGCCGAACCTCTTATCTTACTAAGAGTAGGGATTTTTTACTTGCCTAACATTTAATAGACAAGGGACCGACTGCTTTACATCCCCTCCGAGGGATGGTATATCCTCAATACACCTCTCGCCTACAGTTGTATTGCTTCTGCGATATAACTGATATACAAGCCGCTAGAAGTGGGGAAACGAGACCGCGTCCTTCCCCGGATAGTCACCCATCCAAGTACTGAACGCGATAGCTGTTGCTTAACTTCATATCGCTATGAAGTGAGTCAAGTCATTTTAATGTTAAAAACCTTTTATCTCCAACAACAGCATTATATTACCGTTATATAAAAGACTGAATAAGCAAAAGTTCAGGTAGGTAATTACAATAAAAAATTCAAAATTATTTGTAGAGGGAGAAGTAGGCACCCCACTCCGTGGATAATTTGGTAGGGTGGCAAAGAAGTTTTTTTAAGTTATCTTCATTCCTGCACTAAATAGTATCTAGGGTTTACAAATATAAGTCGATCCTAATGGGTGCTAAAGCGGCCTCCCACCACATAAGTTATCCTGAGCTGAGATCTGACTTCCGGATTAATTTTCGTAATTAGAAAGTGTTCAAGTTGAAATAAGTGGGCACCATTTTCAGAACTTCGTAACTCACCTATCTCAACAGAAAATAAATCAGGATAGGTCTTTTTCCTCTGGCATTCACCTTGTTTTTTGCAATCATAAATTCACTAGTTTTTGCTGTCACTGTCAATTCCGCAAATTTATGAAAGACCGTCGAACAGCGGCTTAACTTTATTAGACGTTTTTTTGTCACGTTTTTTACGTTAGAACTTGGAGTCTGTGATTTGGATACAAGGCATGGTGTTCACCCCATAAGAGGGTCAGTAGAGCGACGAAGCGGTACTCAAAAGTTTACCAGAATTTTACGTAGGGTAGGTCAGTTTTTCTTTTTCTTTTTCTTTTTTATATTTTTTTATTGGTAATTTGTGTTATAAATATCAACAGAAACCCCCTCTTAAAATTAAAATGAGTTATTGGTATTCACCCTGTATATTCCGAGATATATTCAAATTTTCCATTTTTATCATCAATTTTCTCAGTACACTATGTATGAAAAAACTGTAAGATTTCTGGTTTTCCCCCCAAAACAAACATGTCTACAAGTTCAGCTTTGTTACAATTCATTTTATAAAACTCCAAATATGTCAAAATTAACACAAATGAGAACTGACGACCGATCGTTGCGATAAGTGTATTAATGTTCGTTTGTGCAAGACAATTTATACCAAACTGAGGTTTAATTGTTTGTCAATACCGAAAACAACAAAATAATGTACAAAAATCCATTACAGTAAGGGGCCAGATAAATATTATCTACCCACATGAATTGGAAGAAATTGCCCCACTAAATCGCCTCATTTCAAACGCGCATAGAGATTTGTGTCAACCAAAATATTATATAAAGAAATATTCAAATCGCCAGGAGAGGATGGCATTTTTCCAGCTCTGCTAGAAAACGGACTGGACACTCCTCATGACTGGTCCAACTGGTCGGTGATTAGGGTGATATACATACCTAAAATGGGTCGAACAGACCCAGAACCTACATCACTAAGACCAATTGGCCTGACATGATTTCTGTTGAAGGCCTTGGAAAAGATGCTGGTTGGACATACCAGAGGAAACATCCTGTACCAGTTGGGCAAGTCAACAGAATTATAAGCGCTTAATAACCTAGTCGGAAAAATCACCCAGTCCCTCCAGAGGAGGGAAGACACTTGTAGCAATTGTCCTCGACATTGAAGGAGCATTTAATAATGCACTGCCCAATTCCTTATATACAGCGTCAGCGACGACTGCAAGAGGAATCGAACAGACCAGATCAGACTGGATTTGGGCTATGCTAGAAAACAGAACCATATCAACGTCTCTACAGGGGAAACAGTCAGGTTTAGGGCCGCAAGAGGGTATTCTGGAATGGAGGGCAATGAAATTGATGACGCCCTAGGCAGAAAAGGTGAAGGATCACAATTACCAGAACCTGCACTCGGCATATCGTCAAGTACTGCCAAAACAGAAATATCAGCCTTGGCCAAGAGTAAAACACTCCAGCACTGGCAAGACTTACCAGGATTAGTCCATTCAAAGACGTTTCATACCGTTTCCCTCGAAATCAAGAAGTAAGAAACTATTAGAGCCAAATAGGTTAAACCTAAAGACTCTAATTGGCCCGTACACAGGGCACTGCAGACTAAATCATCACCTACACAGAATTGGACTGGTGGAAAACGCTGAATGCCGTCTGTGTCTGGAGGATGATGTAAAAGCTACCATAAGTCAATTTCTCCAGGTGAAATATTATTTAATACTCAACAAAGAAAATTTCCATCTACCCAATTAATTTAAATGTAGTTTCACAGTATTTCGGATTTCTTAAGCTTCTTGGCAATAGTAATAGTCATTGATTAAGGAATGAACAAGATACGCGACTTCAATGGTAAAGTGCGAGGCCTTTTTTGGCAGCGAGATCTCGGCAAGTTGCGGGCATTCCTATGATTTACGTAGTATGCTTTTGACAAACCTGTGTCGTGTCTGGTTTTATATCATTAATAATCTAGTGGTAATAAAAATTTAATGTCCAGATTAATTTTAGTTTAAAATTATTAACGTAGTATGTTCTCTCTGCGAGCTATTTCTCAACATAATTTTAAACTAAAATCAATCTGAACATTCAATTTTTGTTTTCACTAGATTATAAATTATATAAAACCAGCCACGACACAGGTTTATCAAAAGCATACTACGTGAATCACAGGAATGCTCGCAACTTACCGGATTCTCGCTGCCAAAAAAGGCCTCGCACTTTACCATTGAAGTTGCGTATCTTATTCATTCCTTAATCAATGTAATAGTATAGTGTGTTTATGTTTATATTGTGTTTTATCTCATGAATAACCATAATAATAATAAAAAAGTAAGTTTCTCTCATCGGTAACATATTTGGAGCGCAAAATGATACCAAAATTAATGTGTAAAACTTTACAAAATATTAAAAGAAAATTATTCACTTTCGAGTACTTTCGCCAAAATGGCGAATACGCCGTAAAAAATGCCTTGGGCTTGACTCGGCAAAGAAGAACTTCTGCCGGAGGACCTGGACGGAACTTTACCCAATAAGGTCATTAGTTTTTTTAAAAGACTGAACCTATTGGGTGAAATATAATTTGGTTTGAGCCACAATATACCGAGTGGTCGCAGTGGAGGGTCTGATTAATAGCCCACTCACAGTTATACCATATACCTACCATACCAATCAAAATGGGCAACATGTGGAGCACTGATTATAATTTTTTCTGTTGAATTATTTGATGGAACCTCTATTTTTTAAGTTTATTCTTGAATTTTGTACTTATTGCTCAATAAATCGAAAATGGTTAGATGTAGGTACATATAAAAAAATGTTCATTTTTCATTTCTATATCACATCGTCGAATAATATAATAACAGGGTGTTCCATTTGAAAAAATTGAAAAAATTCAATTCAAAAAGTTCTAAATTGAAAAATCATTTTTGGCCACTGTCTATATTTTTATAGTGTGAAAATGATGTCAAAAACATTAATTAGATGTCTCGTAACTAAAATTTACATATTTTTTTTCTTATAATCTCATAATTGTGACTGTAGTGATTTTTTCAATATGCATAACTCCAAATGAGATTATTTCAACAAAAAAATTCATTACACCCAAAGTTGGAAGATGATTCAAAAAAAATGTACTGATATACAATATACAAAGCATTCCATTTAAAAAAGGCACTTGATCCTGTAATATTGTATATTCGAAAGTAATTTCCGGTTATAGAGTTTTTTATCTAATTTACTTGTACATCGAACTCGAGCTATCGAAGTCCGACGCACTATTGCCCCACCCTGTATGCTGGAACTTCTCTACTAATTTTTTAAAACCTTAATAAACCTTATGAGTACAAGTAACTTCGCCTTAGATGCATTGAAAGTAAGTGAGCTAAATTTAGCTCAATTGATGCTAGACACAGAATTAAAACTTCTGTTTTTCACTCCTGGCGCTAAATTTATCTAGTTTTGGATCCTCTCTTTATCGGAGTAATTATGTTTGAGGTCAAAGACGTATCTTTCATTGAAAAATATTCATTCTTGAAATAATAAATACTATTCACAATTCTTCCTCTAGCGCATAAGTACGGGGTGTCCCAGCTAACGCGTTGGTTCAATAGCCGGTCTGATGTAGTTTTTCTGAGGAATCCGATGCCGCTAAGAAACAAACAATTGAGCATCAAAAAAAAAAAATAAAAATTATGGCCGAAAAACCAATTTTATTAAAAAATTCAAAATGGCGGATTTCTGTATTTTTTAATTGACTGTTATAAAGGTTTGCACGAAAATGACGTTCTTTGTTATAAAAAATAAAATTAAATAAACTTTGTCGAATTTTATCTACTTACAGATCTACCTATCCTACAAAACACTGCATGTTACTGTACGGATTTGGGATAGTTATCGTTCTCAAATTGGTTACTCCATATAAAACGTACTTACAAAAACGCTGAGTCCGCCTTTCTTTTTTATTTTTGAGGAGGATTGTCACAAACAAGGGCGGATCTCGGCCTTGAGCATGGGAGGGGGTAACGTGACAAACATGATCAAAAATTGGGTCGATACTTTTGCTTTATTTGTCTCACAAATATTTAAAATTTGATGGCAAACAGAACCTTGGGGGGGGGGTAATTATCCCATTACCCTCCCCCCTCCCCCCCATAAATCAGAGCTTGGAAACCAATAATTTGTCAATATGACATCATTTATTTTTGTTGCGATAATCAGCAAGAAGACCGTGCCGCATATTCTGGGACAAAAAAAAAGCCAAATTTAGATTTGTAATGTTTTTGGGAGGAGGATAAGTTGTTACCATAATAAGTCTATGGTTTTTACAAACAAAATACTAAAGCATGTGTCTAGAACTAAGTTGAAAAGAAACATTTATTTCTTTGGCGACGACTGTGACTGTACGTGTACGATTGTACAAAGTAAGAAGGGTTGCATCGCTAATGTGTAATATGAGTTGTCTAAATAGCAATGAATGTGAATTTTTGGATTTTTATCTGTTACCTATATTTGATGAAGGAGGACTATATTTATTTAATTATTTAACAAATTTTTTTACTGAGTGGTATAAATTATTGTTATTATCAGATACATCAATAGTGAGATCACGTCCAAAAATGACCAGAGGTAGGTACAAAATTAATTTACGTATTTTCCAACTCCACCAAATCCAAATAGGTACTTTCTACGGTTGACCTCGGGTGGTAGAGGTAGAGCCAAAAGTTTTTAAGGATTTGTCTTCAAGAAAGCTTAAAGCTTTTATCATGTTCCAAAATATTGACTCCAAGGATATTTTGGCTGTTCTTATTCCAATACGGTCTAATTATTTTTCGAAAAACTAGAAAATATAGTACATTCAAAGAGCGTAAGCATGGACAGCATGCTGGGAGCTACTCTCACCACAAACCACAAAAGCAAGCAAATAAAACTAATTCAGATTGTAGTGTCGAATTGGCTGTCCAAGTAGACAGTAAACATAAATGCCTTCCCTTGATTTCTATGTTCGCACCATTGTTATTCCTTAATCAATGGTTCGCACTATAGTTCGTACTTTTCATATACAGGGTGGTCGTTATTTATCTCCTTGCATGGGTAACTTTTTTAGTTTCAAAGCTGCAGAGTCGGTTAATAATGAGCAAATAAAATGTACGTAATGAAGGTCCAAATTAATTCATTTTGAGGTCCTCGTTTTCTTTGAGATTTATTAAAAAAAAAAAAAAGAGATTATTTCAACATGACCAAAACAGATAGGCATTCAAATGTTGAATTCTACGTAAAAACCCATTGATAATCTCTTATTTTTTTAGAGTTAGTTAATTTAAAAATTCAACCGTGTTAGAAAAACTGTTGTATTTGCGATTTTACAGCAATTGACTCGGGATCATAATTTAGGTATCGAGTGTCATGTTTAAATTAAATGAGCTAATTTCGCTTACTTTTTTTTCTAAGAAATAGTAGTCAATGTTATGAAATCGTTCATGAATGTATATGTTTATATTATATCAAAACCGTAATATGAAGGCACTCAAGGCAGTAGTTTCTTTCTTTTTTTAAGTTAGTCGTCTTTAAACTCCATTTTAAATCAACAGATCATTTTGTTTTTTCAGGATAACTCAGCAACCTGAAAGACATGGGTAATAGGTATACCTATCACAATTCTCAAAATAACAATGAATTATTCTCAAAAATTCTGTCCAATTTTGCCTATTTAACCGACTCTCTGTAGCTCTGAAAATAAAAAAGTTACGCATTCAAAGAGATATATATGACCACCCTGTATAAACATATGCATGTACTTTGTTCTCTTTAGTTTTAGTTCACTTTTGCTGACTGTCTATTAACGGAGAAGGATCGTCCGTCATAGATGGTATGCTCCTTTTCGTAACGTTATTTTGCTTTGAATGCCCAAACAGAAACAAGTATGATCTGGCTGGGCCTGTGATGGGAGTAATAGTACTTTCACCACGCCTGCAGCACGTTCGACAAGTGCGGCAAGCGTCTAAATTATGTAATTATATTTAAAAATACCTACATGCCAATTTGATATTCATTTATAGGTTTTTATTTTTTCTTCATGCGTAGTAAAATAAATAACTCCATAAGTCCTAATTGTCAATAAATAATGCAGGAAGCAGTAATTTGCAATTAAAACACGTTTTTAAATCGACACCCGAATAAGAACGAAATATTCCGAATATGTTGACTTTTGGTTTGTATTCAGGAGGCCTGGTGAAAACAAAGTTACACGTGCTAGAATCCGGCGAGATGTCTGTCACTATGGGGATGCGCACGTGACGTCACAACTAACCTAAAAAATATGCATTTATCTAAAATTTTCGATTACGTCAGTTTTATCAAAATTTCTGCTTGGATCCTGTACTATCAACCAAAATCTTGTTCGGTGCACTAAAAATAAAGTTTTAATTGCCTTGATCTAATAAAATAAGATGCTATTTGTTGGTTGGAATTCCAACCTATAATTAGCAGTCTATTTTTAATAATCTACAATATTGAAACTATAAATCTACTGTCTGAGAGAGTTTTTAAATGTTAATAACGGATCCAAGCTAAAACTACAAAAATTAAAATTTAAAACAAATTTGCAAAAACTAAATATTTAAGGTTATGTTAGTCATATGAAGAATAAGCCAGGGGCGTTGCCAACGTCTGCGCTAGCTTCGGCGACATCATGCTTCCATAATAAGCAGTGGGGTGTACATTTATCAAACTCAACGATGTTGATAAAAGTAATAACAGATTTTAAAAATATTCTGATACGCTTATATTATGGCACGTGCCGTTGTCAAGGATTTATCGTGGTTGCTAGGGGGCGGGGCTTCCACGGACGACCGCGCAGATATTGTTTGATGATGTTCGTGGCTCATTCTAATAGCGGCCGGACTCTACAACAAAATGACAACATACGATATCTATTAATAGGTAGGTACCACCTCTGTGTGGTATATTATTATGTTTGCACCTATTGTTTTTTCTGTATACAATAAAAGTAAAGAGGAAATGGAAGTACCCATAGTACTTTTAGCATTTTCTACTTCCAGTGTACTTTGCCTTGTCCAATGGCGTAACTAGAAATATCGAGCCCTTGCGCAAGCATACATATAGTCGAAGCGCCCACATTTTTTTAAAAAAAGTAAATTTTTATTAATGTTTATTTTCTTCTCAGTTTGCCAGTGCAGGGCCCAGGGCCTCTCGCACTTGAGGGCCCTTCCGCATTGCTAACCCTTGCTGTATAGTAGCTATGCCACTGACTTTGCCATAAACAAAGACAGATGAACGTCACAACTATACCTATGATCAAGTATGATGTAAAATACACGCTATATATTGACCAATAAGTGACGAGTAAATTACATGACCTTGTCATCTGAGTGGTGACATTTTAAATTCCGATTTTTGCTAGACAGGACCGGCCTGGCTACAGGACAATTTAACGGAACAAAGAATAATTTCATAGATGCAATAATGATAACGATTGTAAGCTTTATGCGAATTCGCTAAATCACAGAAAATAAGTCATTTTCTTATGTTTATAACAATTTAGTAAAAAATAAACAAGTAAAGAGTAGTCTAGTACTTGTGGATAAAAACAACTTAATACAAGTATTGATAGGTTAAATACAAAATTCAATATTCAAATTAACCAGTTAAAACTGGGAAATAACTTCTATGCCTTTGACGTGATGTCAAAGGAACAGTTAGAGGGTGTTTTTTGACAGCTAATTGGAATTAAAATGGTACAAAAAAACTGCACTGACGTTTCGGAAACTATATCTGTTTCCTTTTTCAAAGCTTAAGATTTGGATTTTTTATGTAATGTCGCATAAAAAATTGGATCTGCAAATATCCATAAATTTTTATGGTTCCCTGTGAAACCTTGAAGTTTACTGGGCTATGCTTTCCACTTCGGCTAGCCCAGGCAGAGAAAGTAATCGTTAATATATATTTAGACAACAGAAAAATTTTGCGAAAGTAGCTTGTCAAATGTAAACTTAATTCAAAATATCAGTTTACGACTTTAATCCAATTGAGTTAGTATGGGTTAGCCACCCATAAAGTACCTGTGCCTTCGAGAAACACTAATTTTTTGACGTACATCACAGAATTTTCTTTTCCCCATTTGCGCAATTTGCCAGGCGAGTTACATTGGACAAGGTGAAAAAATATTTCGTTGCCTTGTCTTACTTGGATTTGGGCATACAATACTCTCAAATTAAACGCAGTGATAGATACATTTAATAAAATAAAATATATATACAGAGATCACAATACAGAAGGACAGAATGAACCGGACAGTCTCCACCTGTTAAGGTGCAACGATTTGAGTAGAACATCTGACTTACTAAATTATTTCGAGAAACAATACATTTAACACATATTTAGAAATATTAAATCTAAAGCTCATTAGTCAAACCAGTAAATATGTCACACAGATTTTGGTGTTTTGTAATTGGTAGCAAATCCTTAAATATAAACGATTACATACAGAGCTGGCCGATAAAATTTTAAAGGTATTTATAATGCATAAGAGAAGAATAAACTCATTCTTAAAGCATGTTTGGTGTGGAAGGAGAAAAGAGGGCGATCGAGTGGTCCATAAAATTTGAGAATGTCTGACTACACAGTTGAGGAAAAGGTGCAAATAATTAAGTGGTATGCCATATTCCAGAGCGCATGTACAAAATAGTACCGTAAGTCAGGAATACGCTAAAAGTTACAAAATCCTTAAGTTGCCTTCTTAGTACTAACACAATTATCTCTTTGTTTAGCTTTATAATAGCCTAGCCAGCTCTGCATGTATACATGTAGAAACAGAGCCCAAACGATTGTGAGCCACGTGACCAAAAATAGGCAACCAAGTTCACATTTTGTTCTTTCTACATTCACAATATAATTTAGTGTATATATGGTTGCCTAATTCAGTGATCACACAGCTTACAATCATTTATCAAAACGCAAATCTTTATTTACATAATACAATCTTAGTTTTCTTCTTTTAAATATCTATATAATATAATATTGTGAATACATTTTGGTAAAATAAATACAACTTTGTCACACATACTTAAAAAATTTGGCACTCGAAGCTTAAAGAATGTCAGCGCTAGATAGTCACGTGTAAGTTGCGGCTTTGTCATGAGTCACAATAACTCAGCAAGTTTGTAAAGGAATAATATTTAATAGGTGTAATATTAATTTACTTTATATTTCCTGAGTTGCAAATATTATTTTTCTCCTCAGATCACATCTAATTACTAAAACAAATTTGCATTTTAATTATGACAATATTTGAAATTTAACACCGACTGTTAGGGTACTAATATAATCAATATTTATTTAGATAAAAACTAACTGCAAAGTACTTCCAAAATTGATGATATTGTTTTAAATTAATTATTTTAACGAATATAGTTAATAACACTCAGTAATGCTTTTAAATCCAAACTGGGTCACAATGAAAGTCGATATTGAAAATATGAGGACCTTATTTGGACTTGTTTATATTTAAAGAGAGATAATTAATCCTCATTCGGTTTTTAGTGTCCGAGTAAAAATAATTGTCCATCGATAAGCGCAACTACTTTTACCCTATCTTGTACGTACCAATTTTTGTTTGTTGATTTTCTAGTAAACCTAATGACCCAAGTGTATAACACTGTTGGCAACAATAGCGAACAACTCACTACAAATATAAATATGGAATTAGCTGAAGATCTATGCAGCAGTATCCTTATGGTAAATTATTTCACAGAAAATATATAAGTTGAGTTGAGACATAAACACTATCGGCGCTGACATTTTCAAGAACGTTTATTTAAATTTAAGTTTTTGTCACACATACTTTGTCAGTTGCGCATAAAATTCTTGTAGACACACATGCAACTGGGCAAACGTTGGCCTTTCTTCCGCACTCATTGCCCAACAATAAGCCATCACTGCGAATCTAAAATACAAAAATAATAAATATGTAGATATATGACCACAGTAATGCAGCAAGGAAGAGCGCTTTTCTCGCTGTATTACACACAAAAGAGTTGACACTACTTACGGTTATTTCTGGAAGAGAGGGATAATATTGGATACAAGCATTTGATGGGAATGCATTTGCACTTCCCACTTTTAGAAGTTTTATCATGAATAATTATTTTTGAAATTGATAATTATGATGCATATAAGCTTACTATTGTGCCCACATTGTATATGGGTAGGAGTCTTGATAAACATATAAACTCAATTATTAGGAGGATTTACGACACATAGTTTAACAACAAAGACTTACAATTCATCAGGACAGTTAATAGGTTGAGCTAATCTATACCCATCTTTCAAGTAAGCGGACATTTCAAAAGGATCGATTTCAATATATGGCTGTTGAGAGAGGGTCGTTAACTCCCAAAGTAACACTCCAAACGACCACACATCTGAACTTGGTGAAAAAATCTTGTGCAGTAAGCTTTCTATTGCCAGCCATTTGACCGGTCTGTTTTCGTTATCTCCTAGACAATGATAATCGGAAGGGAATAAGTCTCTCGATAAGGCATTGTCTGCTACAAGGACATTTAATTTTTCATCTACCCTGAAACAAATATATATATATTATTTAACTAGGAGGCGGATTGGTTTGTATACTTACACACAGTTTCTGGCAGCCAAGTCTTTATGAAGCAAATGTTTCTTATGTAGATATTGCATGGCTTGTATAATCTGCAATGCCATATCAACAACTTCTTGTGTCGTTAACGTATGATGAACGCCTTCAGAGGACACTTTACATTTTTGTAAAAACAATTTAAGGTTTGCGTAATTTTTATACGGATAAAGCAGGAACGGTGCCGTATGGTCCTCTATGGACACCCTTAGTATGCTTAATATATTTTTGTGATTTAAGGAATACATTGCCATTCCTTCTTGAAGTAAAAGTGATATTTGAACTTGACTCGCGTGATCGGTAACTGTTTTTATTATAACCGTTTCTTCGGTTCCATCTTCATTTGTGTAGGATCCGTGATAGACTCGCCCAAAGGTACCTTCCAGAATTATGCTGCTCAAGCGAACTCGACATCTGAAATAGTTTTGCATATGAATTTGGCCGATGGTACCAAGAAAGGCGGTAACAAATGAGTAAATGGAACATAAAGTGAATTAAACGATTTCTAGTTTAATACCAAAAAATCAAACTTTTAATTTTGAAATGAAAACAATAAGTAGTTTTTTTTTTGCAATGGGTCATAGACCATACAGCCAGTCACAAAATGAGTAATATATACTTAAAACTTAAATATAATAAATATATCCAATTATCTTTCAAGTCAGAGATAAAGCCTGCATAGACGTGCGATGGAAATCATTATAAGAAAACAATTGAGAAATAAAAAGCAATGGTTTAAAAAATTTACCTTTGCACTGTAAGCTCGGCAATTCTGTCCTGGAGATCTTTGGATCGTTCATCGATTAAAGAATAACTGGGCATTCTTCTGAAGCTACCATACGAGGAGGCATTAATACTATTTCGAGGTAATGCGGCAAGGAAAGTTGTAGTCGTTGTTGTTGGTCCATTAATACCCTCAATTGTCCTTCTACTGGTCTTTCCTTTTATATAATACAGAGTGACCAAAAAAGCAATGGTAATAATCAGTAATACACCACAACATACGGCTATGTAAAATATATTTGTCGAGTTGGAAAACTGAGGCATCGAATCCATTAAAACGTAAGTGGTAGATTTTTCAAACTGAAGGCAAATTTTCTTTCTTCGAAACGTTAGTGTGGTTACATTGTCGTTTGACACCGTTATATTTATTACTATCGCTATGTTGACTTCTGCTTCAACAACTCCTGAACAAGGTAAAGAAATAGTGAAAGTTTGCACAGAGTTCGGTATAGATCCAGTGTTAGAAATATTTAATTTCGGTGGAGGTAGTGCAGGTGAATTTGAGGTGTCTACTTTTATTGAATATGGCAGCTGGAAAAATGTTTATACATTAGAATTTGTTGCTGCTGTTCTTAATTTTATCGTATATAGACGGATAGCAGTGGCGTTTCCTGACAAACAGTTTAGGTGTGTGAATACGTAAAAAATGGCTAATGTATCTAATCAATAAAAATTTTTCAAAATAGTTGACTAAGACACTGTAACTACAACTGTGGCACCCTGTGTGTGTATATTGAAGAAAATATATTACTTACCATTTGCCCAGTTAAACTTTCCCAAGTAAAATGCAGAGACTCTATTTTGGATGGAATGGGAACAACGAAATTTAAAGCATAATTATTTATATTACCATTTCTGATATAATATAATTCGGCAGGTAAACCTAAAAAATATATAAATTTGATATACAAACAATAAAAATTTTAACAATAAAATATTCACAAAATGCGGAATACCGTAAAGATCTTAAAATTGGCTTATTTTTTAAACGCAAGAAAGGGGTTTTAGTTTAAAATTAATTTGGCAAAAAATGCTGTTAGAAACTCATGGTAAATTAGCCCCACATATATTGAGTAATAATAAACATTTATATTTACTGTTTAAATTTGTTTCCAGGTTCTATTCTATATATTTATTATTTTGAATGCTTAATATTCGACTATCCTGGTGTTCTTCACTTTAGAACTGCAGACAAGATGGGTGTAACGTAAAGCTATTAAAATAACCAACGCGAAGAGAATACGAAACCTATTCTACAAATATACTTACACAGGTGATAATAATTTCATTAAAAAAAGGAAAAGTAAGCGAATATAGAAAAGTTGTGTTGTATATTACTGATTTTAACTGCAATTTTGAGATACGGTGTGCGACCTTATCCCCACTGTTTCTAGTTAACGACGTAAATACACACGCATGTACTATATTTTGAAATATAATAATTCTACATAAATTAAACAATACTATAAAAAATATTAGTTTACCTACCTAAAAGTCTTTGTACTTCTGCTAAACTTAGGTAGAGATTTAAATATGCACATACAGAATTAAGATATGTTAAGAGTATCAATGTTACAATGCGATTCTGCATGTTGATTTTCATTTTCAGTTCATTCGGTAATCATTTTTTACATATTTAGGAATATCGCAACTACAAAAGCTTTGGTTATGTTTACACAACGCTACCGCTATGAGAATGAATGCATCACACGTCACACGTCACATAGTACACACCACAGAACATAAAAGGAGGTACACACACAGAACACAGAACATCTGCTTACGGAATAAATCTGTCATCTGTGAGCTGTATCACAGAAAATAGAATACCACTGAACATCTAAAAATAAACCAATCCTACCATCCGGAAAAATTACTTTACCAATAAAACTACAAATTTAAAAATCTACAAAAATAAAAATTTTCTTTAAAAATTCTCCTGGGGATAGAGAAGACGAGATGAATTCAATGGTGCAAACCGCAGCATGCATATCGAGAGGTAAACATTGTGTTTAAATTCAATGTATCCTTAGAAAATTCTCAAATAATTCGTGTAGATAGAGGAGAACGAGACCAAGGCTGGTAAACTCTAAAAGCCTTGGAACGAGACAAGTATATTGGAACCAACGACAACAAACCGCAGTTCGCTATCGCATATTCCGTCCGGGAGAAGGAGCTTTTTAAGTGCATGGATTTTAAATTAAATCTGAAATACCGAAATACCTACCTAATTCTTGGAGAAACAGGGCTGCAAAGGTTATTTAAATAATTAAACATAATTAATTTATTTGTTTCTGTAATCAATTCACTATGTGCTGTTCGACACAATTTAAAATACCAAAATTTATATTTCTCTTAATTACATTGAATATTACTTATAAAATATTATTTTCATGTGCAACGTTCGTTCTATTTATATGAATTTGTATAATTGATATACCTACTTACATAACAAGACATTTTTACATTTTAAAAATTCGGAGGTAGAGAAATTGTTTTTGTCAAATTTTTTTGAATAAACCAATCACGAGTAGGGCCCGCACGCCGCACGCCGGAAGCCGCAGGTGTGGAGATCCACCATTACTTTTATACAGGGTGATTCTAAAATGTATGGCCAAATTGATACAGCGTCAACAGGAGACCAAAATAGGTTGATTCAACCCAATTTACCTATCTACAAAAATGCACCCCTAAGAAGTTACAGCCCTTTAAATTTCAAATAAAAAAAACTTTAATTATTAATTATTATTATTTAATTATTATTATTTAATTATTAATTAATTATTAATTTAATTAATTGTTAACCAGCCTACTTGTACATTAAATAATAATACATATTTGCTACTGAGGTTAAAAATAGTTCGATGCATCTTCTTCATTTTTCTTGTTTAATTTGCAAACTATTGATATTATCAAAAAAATAAAAGATAGAAAAAAGTTTCCAAATTAAATTATCTATCAAATGATACTGGAAAATCGACTATACGTTAACGCACAGAAAAATAAGGGTGTGAAATAAAGGGTGACTGCCCCTAAATTACCCCATCCCTTTAATGTATTTTATTGCTGTTAATCTCAAAACATTGGCGTTTATTGGTAATGAATGTACACTGAATTAGAAAAAGATATCTACAGCCATTTGGGAATAATCAATAATTAAAGTTTTTTTTATTTGAAATTTAAAGGGCTGTAACTTCTTAGGGGTGCATTTTTGTATATAGGTAAATTGGGTTGAATCAACCTATTTTGGTCTCCTGTTGACGTTGTATCAATTTGGCCATACATTTTAGAATCACCCTGTATATTGTGAAATTAGCAACATCTGTTGGCCCTCTTATAAAATAATTCTGTGACAAAACTCTGCGTTCAACTTCATGCTCAACACTCTCAACAACTTAACCACAGTTTAATTAACTGTGAACTAACCCAACTTTTTAAGTTTTTATACTATTTTGTGATGTTGAGTTATTTTAAAATTAATAAAGTGTTGCTTTAATATATAAGAAATGAGTGACTCAGATACAACACCGTAAGTATATAGCATTAAAGAAATACACACATTAATATTGATATTACTTTAGAGTTTGGAAAAAGCTTTACCATATAGTTTCGGGCGGCAATACGACTACTATAGACTTCGTTGAAGAAATTTTAAATATTTGCAAACCAAAATTGGTTAAAGGCCTTCTTGAGTTTCCAGCTTACACGAAAGAAAGTTTCCAAGCATGGAAAGACAATCCAGGATTAAAAGATTTTGTGGCGGATGATGAAATGTGTAATTTTATTCATAATTTAAGTACAGAACTAGTAAGTCTTTTTGGTGAAACTATGACACGCACTTATTTCCTTTTCTTTTAAGGATTTAGATGTAAACGTGGCATGGACGATCATATGTAACTTTCTAATGTTTGAGTATTTTGGAAAAGTAGATGAACTGAAGTCAATAATTAGATACGATACAAATGTAAAATGTCTTATTGAAAACATTTGGTACTTTTATACAGGAGATCGAATGTTCATGCTCAAAACACTACGACACATATTTGAAAAGGTTTCAGACAAGGCATATGTTTTTCACAAGCAGTTCGATAGCTTTATAAAGGCTATTGATGCCAACTTATTATTTAAAAATTTGGTAAAAATGTTTGATAATCTGATTAATGAAATAGATAGAGATAAGGCACAAGTAATCTCTTCAGAGACGTTGCCTAGATGGATTCATAGAAACAATAGAGAGCAAGTTGAGGTGCTTCTGTTGCTAATCCATACTGTACAATACTGTCAATTAGATGGTAAAGAGTTGGAAAACTTGTTGGTTTTATTTATTAGGCATGGCTTTACCAGACATCCCTTATATCAGGGATCTACCACAATATCCAAACCTAAAGACCTGCTCGAGGTTAAAAGTGCTGAAATTGCTTGTGTTCTAACGGTAATGGAAAAATATTGGTAAGTTGTAGAGTAATAATTGTTCACTAAAAATGTTTTGTAAACAAAATAAAATCTCTTTAAAATATTAATATCGAGATTAATCGAGGGGGTTACTGCACTCGGCAATATGTGTACAAATCGCCGTCAATAGAAGGCAGTATGCGACAATAGACGGCGGTATGCAGTATGCGGCAATGCCTCAGCAATAGTCGGTAATAAATGGCAAATATACGATGGCAGTATGGCAATATATATGACTTAAATCTGCATAATACTGTGCTGTTATTACTGTTGAGACTCGTGTTGAGCGCATGAAAGTAACTCGAATGTAAGATTTGTGATTTGTAAATTTCTAAGCATAAAGTAAGATAATAATAGGCGTAAAAAAATTAAGTGTAACTTCATGAAGCTATATTTATTTCACACAAAAGTTATATATTAAAATAACTATATAATTTGTTGTTAGCGTCATTATTTTGATCATTGCCCTAAGAGAAACAAAAAAATCGTATACAGTACGTGTCGAAAAATAAGGGGTTTTCTCAGAAAAAAATAATTTAACTTTGATTATTGAAGTTTAATTTACTTAAAAAATACTACAAAATAAGTCCCAAAATTTTATGAAAAGGTGCACAAACATGCAAATAAAGTCTAATAGGTATGTTTTTTCCTGGCGAGGGGTTTTATTCAAATATTGACACTCATACTTCTAACAACCTGTATAGCCAGGATAAGAACAAAATAATTTAACGATCCTTTCAAATTACATTTGCGGACAATCTTAAAATACTGCTATATCCTCGGCTATATCTGATCACGCAGGTAATTCAACGACGTTTACAAAATAAATAGTATTGTATATAACTGAAAATTCAGTAAATTATAAAAATATTTAAATATTTCTGCATTTGTGACTAGTCTGATAAGTTGCATATTTTTGTGTACACTTTAAATGATGGATAAAGTATTATTATTATTATTGTTAATATGGTCAATATGCTGGCACTACGGCAATATGGGCAATAAATGCTACTTATTGCCAAGTTTTAGCAATAGGTATACATTACGTCCGCGGTAACCTCCTTGAGATTAATATACAGTTATTATTTTTTATGCGAATAATTATTTTAGGAAATATCCAGAGACGTGTACAACAATGTCTAGCAATATAGAAAAAAATTTGGAACTTTTACAAATTCAAGGAGACAATAGTGTTGTGTTATTTGCTTGGTCAGTGTTGAAGACTTCTGTTGTAAAATCGGATGAATCTATGGATTACTGTAATTCAGTTACTTGCGAATTAATTAAAAAAAAAGTTTTCAAATCGTTGCATAGGCTTCTGAATCGCCCAATTTTTTCTGTAAGAGAAAGACAATTTTGTAACTCTATTTTGATTGATTTGTTTTTAGAATTGCAAATCTGGTGATATAGTCTATGATGCGGCATTTAAGTTAATGGCGGAGTTCATACAAATTTGTGCAGATTATGCCTTCCTTAATGAACAGATAGGAGTGTGTTATGTTACAGCTGATTTGTTAAAACGTAAAGGCTTAGTTGTATTGGATTATTTAGGTCCTATTTTTCAATTATCGCTGGACGCATTTCCGTTTGTATTTATGCCTTTCTTGCAAATGTGTAAATCGTTACTCTCCTTGCCAGGTCACTATGATATTGTAAGTAACAATAATTATTATTCGGTATTAACAAACAATTTCACTGAATTTATCTTCATTTGGCAGATTATGAAGATGTTGAAAAATATACCCGGGTTCTTAGCTGAAATACCATGGAATGACCACAGAGAAAGTTTCCACTTGGTTGGCACTCAAAAATTGTTTATAGATAGTGATCTGTTTATAATACCAGAGGGCACCTTGGTCAAGAGATTTCGGTACCACGGAATGGAATTTGCTAGATTTATCTACCCATTTAGTTTTTTCTTGTTAATGGAACAGTTCACAAAATCACTGAGTGTTATCACCTTTGAGGTGGGCACAAGTTGGTATTGTTACGACAATTTAACTGAATTAGTGCAAAGAGGCTTTCAATTTATTATCGAAATTTTAAAATTGTACAAAGGTGATTTTAGGTCTGATACAGTGCTAAGATCTCTCGTTCAACGTTTAGAAATTGTTCCTACACAATTTTGTGAAGGTCCGTCAAAAAATTTCAGTTTTATCACACTATATTTCGAAGTTAATGTTACTTTGATTACTTACGATTTATTGGATTTTATGGAAGCTTTTCCTCCACATATGCGGAGGAAAGTTTTTCCACAAGTGTCAAATTATGAGAAAACTGACCAACAGTTGATGTACAGTCAGCTGCATAATGAATCTATATTGTTTACAAGCCTGAAGGAGGAGGAAGGTATGCGCGATCACAGTCTGCTTGTTCAGTATTTAATACTTATCGACAATATAGTTGAAGTAAGTATGTTGATTAATTTTATGATCACATGAACTACTTTTTGCCTTGTGTTTTTTTTAGAAAGACCTGTATCACCAAGAAGTTCAAGTGGCAGGTGTTTGGTATTTACTGAACGTGGTCTTTCCCCTTCATCAGCAATGGTCATACGATGATGATTTGCAGATGACGCTGATCTGCAAATACTGCATCACTATATTTGTAAAAGTGTTAAAAAACCAGCGAGGAGACAACTTTAAAGAAATATTTAATATGTGTTGCAATGCCTTTATGCATGAAGATGTTCTGATTGCCAGTTATATATCGGTATTTTACAAAGACAAATATCACGTTCAGAACATAATGGAAGAAGAATCAAATTGGATCAAGGGTCCTTTGCTAATGCACCTTGACAACATTCGGCTCCAGTTGGTGTTGCTTTTATTGCTATATAAACTTAGATGCAAAATTCCACCAACAACGCACTGTGCTATTGATGACAGAATCAGCGTTATAGCTAGGGCTGTATCCGGTCACTTAGTCAACCCTTACAATACATCTCTGAGGATACTATCTTGCAAATTTTTGGAGATATTAGCAAGAGTAAGAAATTATTAAATAATAATGTTACGACAATTCTCTATATTGGCTATAAAATATAAATATTATGAAAAGGCCATTTACTAAAGCCTTTCAGCAGGTCTTGTTCTTATAGGGTTAGGATCTTTTATTTACTTATGTGGTACAGTATGATATGGAAACTACTCGCCCTTGCATTTTTTCTATACAGTATACTCCGGTAATAACGTACCGTCTAGGGACTAATGTTTACGTACACTATTACCCGGAAGTACGTTATAACAGAAACACGTCAAAGCCAAAATCAAAGTTAGGAACTGCGTAAATGACCTTTAAAACCGAATGTACGTTATATCCCGGGTGCGTTATAACCAGAGTACACTAGTTATTAAAATAACGTGATTTGAGAGATCAAATATAAGCAGTAGTGATCTTGACTAAACATTGCCAAAGATATTACTTTAGGTATAACCAGCAGTGGCGGCTGGCTGGTGAAATTTTGAAATTTGCACAAAAAATAAATCTAAAATAAAATTTCAAAAGTCTGTAACTTTATAAAAAAGCAATATTTTCTAAGAAAATTTGAAACTTCTCGATAAATATTCCTCCTGAGTCAGAAAAAAATATATGTTTTTTGAGAAAAACCTAAAAATAGTCGTATCTATCAGTAATTTAAATAACTATTTTATTCTTTACAGACAAACTTACTACCTTGCTAATAATTTCCATAGCCTACTTAGTAATTTTCTTACATCGCATTCATCTGACTCGGCAATTTTGTACAAAATAAAAAATCGTTTGTTTAGCACTTATTTTTTTGGAATTGTTGAAATTGGAAAAAACTGCTGCAGTTAGAATTTCATGTTTTATAAAACACCACAAAAAAAACACGGTCATTCCATTTAAGAAAAAAAAGTCACTTCGGTTCACCTGGAAGTGATATTTTTGTTCCTGTTAGTCTAAAAATAGCCCACTTTTGTCTTATTCACGTATACCAAAAACGAAATTTTTTAAATTGAAAAACAACCAAAACATTGGGGGCGTACATTGACTCGTGGTCACCCAGTATATCATAAATATTTTTGTGCAGATCATTTTCACCTTTGCTGCATAGGTTTTTTGGCAATATAACATTAGGAAAATATAATATAAACTCTAGGATTAGAATATTTTAGGATGAAAATGTACCATTAATGGCTCTACTGGGTCTAGATTACGATCAAATTCAAAGGTTATTTTTGGATAAGCTACGAGACCCTATGGAGGATGATAGCGTTAAGATGCATATTTTAGATTTGATCAGCGTTTGTATTTTTTGCCAACATGGAATGACGGCTGCTTTTTTCAATGTTACAAGATCTCGAAGGTGGTACAGTGACAACAAGGAGAAGACAATTGAAGGAGATACTGTTGCAGATTTTATGATCGATTACCTTCAAAATATCAGAAAGGTAATAATTAAGAAATATCTTGAAAAAAGAAAAACATGTTTTTGTTACAGTCTCTCGATTACCTAAAAAACCCATTGCAAGTTGGTATATTGAGGGTAATGGCAAACCTTTGGATCAGCAGAAAGCATCACCTCATTAAAGATATCGTTGCCCTCGATGCATTCTGGCCTCTTCTGGCTGATCCGCTATTTCAGAGGTATGTTCAGTCACCGGCTGTATATGCCTACATTTTGAAAATATTCAGTATACAACTTAATGAACCTACAAGAGGAAACAAATTTAATTTGACCCTGGAAAGATTCCTAACGAATGAGAAACAGTTGGCATTATGGCTAAAATATATGTTGAGAGTACTGGATAATGCCGCAGATACCGAACTTGAAGTTGAAGACAAAGAACTGTTAATTAAGGCTTGGATGGAGTTTGTAGTGATGACTCAGAAAGATACTGGATTAAAGAAGTTCAAGGATGATAAAACAAAATTTCTATTCATCGAAATGTGTTTGGATGGAATTAAATCAATATTGGCAAACACACTGTGTTTAGATATATGGGTTAATTTATTCCTCATACATATATCCTATTGGGGCTTACATTTTAAGGACAAAGATCAGATTGTGGTGAAAAAATTGATAACTATGTATGGCATAATTAAACAGCAGTATAGCGCGTTAGATTCAGATTCTCGATCAACTGTTTTAACTATTGTTTATCGTATATTCAGAGAATTGAAAGACTATTTTTACACAAACACAGCAGACTTATTGGAGTTTTTAGAGCAAATTGGTCCAATTATGGATATTGAACACACATATTTAGAGGAAGACGTGTGGAAGAAAATAAAAGAAGATGGAGCAACTGCAAGAGAATTGATGATCCCATGGATTATGTGCTTAAATATAGCCAATAGCTTGTTAAAATTAGAAAATGTTGGTGATTGTGCTGTGTGGTTTTCATACCGTAATTATTTACCAAAGTTGATAAAATGCACTTGTGACTTGGTGAATGAACCAGAGACATTGACCTTGGCAAAAATTGCATTCCGCAGTCTTCAGTTATACGTGGAATCGCCAATGGCTTTAGATTTCCTGAATGTCAATATGATCAGGTTTTTTGACAGCATTGAAGCCCCTATTACAGCTCTGCTAGTTGGCAAAGGTAACAAGGTAAGGACCACATAAATGTTTTATCAAAAATGACAAAGAAGTCCTTTTTTTAGATACAACTGACGCAACTTGAGGACGGGTGGATAATGTGTACGCTTTTAATGAAATTCAATCTGGCCTTTTTAAATAAGTTCCAATATACCGCTCTGCCAACCTGCTACATGTTTATGAAGTTACATGAGCAGATTTTACAGCATATTATGCATATACCCGAGTCAACAGTGGCTCTAAAAGCTCTGGATGTATTGTTAAACACTCTGATATTTTTTGATAGTATGTTAATGCAGTGGCAAGTTGAGTGGTATAGGAAATCAAACAATACTTATAATTTTGTTGTGGTAAGCGCTACTTGCCAAGAAATTTGTTTGATTTACTGACATAGACTTTTTAGACAGGTGCGAAAAAGGTCATTAATTCTTGTTTGTACACCATACTACGGCCAAAAAATATTGTGACTTACACATTGGATAGCCATTCTAGACTGACCCAGATGGATAAAGTTCCAATGACATTAATGGTGGCAATTATGAACAAGTAAGTTAATTATTTTTAATAGAAATACCATACCATCTGATTGTAACTGTTTGGTGATCATGTCAATCGGCAAATAAAATTCTCAATTGGCAATAATCTGTTTTATATTTTTTTAAAAGTAAGTATAATGTTGGCATGAACATGAAATCTAAAGTACTCAACTAATTAAACTGGACAGAAAATCATATTAGCAATTTTGTAGTGTAGTTCGAAAAGTATTTGCTCAATTTTCAATTAGTTTGCATTTGGAAAGCTCAGCCTTTTTGCTGAGAATATCTTCATGAATTTCTTTAATTGTTCATCATTCAGATGGTGCAAAATCATCAACACGCAAGTGTCTCCCATTTTTTTAATATAAAGATATTCCATAACATGATATCTATAGACTTTATTATACAGAATGACCCACTTAAGATTGCAACACCCTGTATATCCGTTAATCGATAAGGCGATTCTTTGAACATTGTAAGATGTGATACATGTCAGTAGTGTGCGATTTTAAGGGGGTTTAAAAAGTCGATTTTTCAAAAAAGTATTAACGATTTTTTATTCAAATTTGGATTTCATTATCGTAAAGAACGCCATTTAGTGTTAAGTGTTAGAATAGCTCTAAGCTAAACTTCGCCAGGACGTTAATATAAATAAGACCATAAAATAAAAAAAAATTAAAAATTAAAACCCCTAGGTATCAATTGAGAAAATAATGTTTCGAAAAAATACTTTATAATTTGCTTGTTACGGATTATATACAGGGTGTTAAGAAAAAGTAGGTCAAGCCGTTAACCACAAATTTTTTGGACGAAAATAGTACGACTTTCATAATGTGATTTTTTATTCTGGCATGTAGTTTTCCTTATACAGGGTGTTAAAGTTTTTATTTTGAAAATATTTTTTATTAATAATTCTGTTATTTTGTTTTTTTTAACCTGAAATTTTGCACGGATTTTTATCTTATGCAAATACACTTTTTGTGTAATTTTGGTAAAAAAGTCAAAGCGCAAACGGGAAAGGGGGGGTGGGGGTTGTGATGCTCATTAACCCCCCAACTTTTTCGTGCGTACGCCTATGGTCTTTAGATATTTATTTTTAGATTAAATACTTATTTCCCTAACTTTTCTTACTGCTATAACATTTTGATTTAAGACTTGGTTAACGAAATATTCCAATAAATTCAGATGTATGATATTAACCCGAGGGGTTTTCACCTTTCACTACCGACAGTCTGTTACAAATTTTTACTAGTGATACGAATTTCACAAGAATGGCTGTGGAATGATTTTAGTTGAAGTGATTATGTTTCTGCATAACATCACATCTCTAAATTAGCACTTGATTCAGGTTAAAAAAAATTTTTTTTTTATTTTTAGTGTTTGGGGAGTGAACGATTTTGTTTATTCGGTACCAATATTAAATTATGAGAATGAATTGTGCAAGGTACAAGGCAAAATATCTCATTAATCAAATCTTAAATGAAAATTTTATAAGAGTAAGAAAAGTTAGGGAAATAAGTATTTAATCTAAAAATAAATATCTAGAGACCATAGGCGTACGCACGAAAAAGTTGGGGGTTAATAGATATCATAACCTCTTTTTCCCGTTTGCACTTGGACTTTTTTTTACCATAATTACCCAAATACATAAGATAAAAGTCTGCAAAATTTCGGGTAAAAATAACAGAATAACAGAATTATTAATAAAACTAATTAACAAAATTTAAACTTTAACACCCTGTATAAGGAAAACTACATGCCAAGATAAAAAACCATAAAAGTCGCATTATTTTCGTCCAAAGAATCTGTGGTTAATGGCTTGACCTACTTTTTCTTAACACTCTGTATACAGTGTGACCCACTTAAGATCGCAACATCCCTGCGTATATCCATTAATTGATGCTTGATTAACTTCAAACTTTGGTCGTAAGAAGAGATCGGTAAGGTGATTCTTTGAACATAGTACTATGTGATACATGTCAGTAGCGTGCGATTATAAGGGGGTTTAAAAAGTCAATTGTTAAAAAAAAGTATTAGCAATTTTTTTATTCAAATTTGGGTATGTAACCTTGTTAGAAGATCGTAAAAATATTATATTTTGTAACCGTCTAGAGATATCATGAATGGAATAGGTATACTCTGGCTAATGAATGTTAGTCGTTGCGTCATCACTGGTGATCGTACGGGCCAAGGCGGCCGATTATACCAGTGCCGGCGATGGAAAGTTAATGATATGATTGTCATCCTCCACTTACAAAATATTTCATTATACCTTTACAATCTCATATTAGTAAAAAAAAATATTATTGTCCAAAACTGCAAAATTAATCTTATAGATGTTGAAAATAACAATTTATTTTATATGGACCTCAAATTTGTTTGTATAATGTAAAAATATAGCCTGCTTATTCTTGACACAAAGGAACGTCTATGAGTGAAACCAGTACCGCGTCGTAAACGCTCAAACAAACTTGCATCCACTTTTGTCTAACACATAGCGTGCGAGAGACGCATTTCTGTTCAGTAGGTGGCGTTATGCCGGCGACGTTCGGGCCTATTTCAGTTTGATAAACAGTGCGCGTTGAATAAAGTCAGCATTTAGATTGCAATGTCTGTGATACACTCAATCAGTCGTGACGCAACGACTAACATTCGTTAGCCAGAGTATAACTATTATTTCCTCATTTAATTATTTATAACGTAAATCTTCTATTCTGATAACAACATTTTAATGTTTTATTTTTCGTATACTTGTATTCATATTGTTCAAAACTTCCCATATTATTACTACGTTTATGGAATGTATTAAAACAAGGCAAATTAAAATGTTTTAGGTTAATAACAGCTGCCGGCTTTGGATTTTCCATTTTATATCGTGTCAATCCAAGCCTAATTGATTTGATGGACGTCTATATCCCTGATACAATGACTATATTAATTTTGAATGACTTCAGCGTGCCGAAGTTTGAAAGACCAATACCAAGCGATCTAACTTATGGAAAACTGCTGTGCTTAGCCCATTTTATGTGTAAGACTTTAGATGCTCTAAATCTTGGGAACGTTGAAGTAGTAGACGAATTACCACAACAATATTATTCTAAATGTGTAGGTCTTGTTGAACATCAGAATCCTAGTGATAATCTACCGAACCAGAAACTTAGTTCATTTTTACGATACGCTATGTATGAATATTCTGGATTAGCAGACCCATGGATACAGAAATTAAATTATCAATGCGTAAAAAAATCATTAGACTTATTAATGATTTTTCTGGGACAACAGGTTTATCTGTATGTTAAAACTACAGATCCTGAGAATGCTCCATACTATAAAAGAAATTTAGCTTCGGAACTTCAATTCTTTTACGAACATATTAAAAGGCATACATCTTTATTACTTAATCGACAGACATCGACATCCCCACGTCCAGCCTACAAAGGTGATATGGATGTCATAAAGAGATATTTGTTGTATTGCAGAGAAAATGGTAAATCTGAGAACATAGTTGAAAACAACTTCTGTTTAGTCATTTCTCATTGGTTTACTAATATATGCCATATACATTGATGCTTAGTACCTTTTTTGGAATATTTTGTTAACCACTTTTGTTTCCGTAATATAATTATTTTGAAAATAAGTAACAATAAATATATTTATGTATATATTGTTATTATTTTAGTTATCCTCATGCAAGTCCTATAAAAATGAAACATTTCCAAGTAATTGTATACACCTTATTCTACTGAATTTTAGCAGTGACCAGTTTTATAGATATTTTCTGAAAATGTAATATAATAAATGAAGATTTATTTATTCTGTGATGTAAGTTCGTGCATAGAAGATGTGACATAGATGGCGCTAATAATAGTAAAAAAAATAGAGCAAGTATACACTACACGCGGTTTACAGTTTTTTGCTAATTTTTATAAACAATGCTTTTAATTAGCAAAGCGAAGTTGTGGGCCCGAGAGATATCTCATTTCCTTTAATGTTGGTATTTGGACCCAATTGTTATTTCGAGGCATGTTGCCAAATTATAGTATTATAGATAAACTTTAATACTGTTTTACAGATATACACAATATATTATTAAGATGTTAAGAAGTCATCGTAAAGGGTGTTCGCAGATATTTAAGTTATTTCCAAAATTATACAATTATATCCCCTATGAATTGAGTGTAATCAGTGTCTGATTTATATTTGATGTAATGGTTTAGTTAATTTTAGAGTGAAGAGGTTTTCATCCCCTGTGTTTAGTTAAGTTTAAGTGTGATAAGTGAAGAGATCGAGGCTTAGAGTTAATTGTAGAGTCCGAACCACATTTAGGACAGAGCCAGTTAACTTCCCATCGAGGTAAAAGCAAATCACAAATAAATTTTAATTTGCCTCAATATGAAATGGAATTATCAGCCTTCACAATTAAGTAGGTATCAGTGTATATTTACTCACTCGGCTAAATATCAAATGAATATTTTCAATTGAAAATTGCTTTCAAAAACTACGGAAAAAAAATACAGAGGCTAGCATTTTGAAATTTAAAAATATCTTAAAAACTCGGGAGAAAAGGGGGTGGTTACTTTAACGTGGGACACCCTGTATACTTGTGAATGAGTTCTGAGTATTATACGCTTTGCTACATGCAAGTTGTAAATTTTTGGCAATGTTAGTATTATGAAACGAAATGTAACAAATTTTATTTATATGCAATTCTAATTTCAGTTTGTAAATATTTTTATTTGATTATTATTCTTAAACTACACCAGAGATATGAGGTCAGATCTTATAAAGAGCTAAAAAAATATGTATTTCCCTAATGGTTTACCATATTGGTCACATAATTATAAGTTCGCAATCCTGCCCTGACTGGGCAAGTAATTTTTAAAGACGGATCTGGCGTCTTATCATGGCGGCCACCACGAGAGGTGTCTATTTGTCACAAGAACGTATAGTCGTTGGGTTTGTCATACGTATGTGGAGTCTAATTTGATTTAAGAAGTTTGTGTACGACACTTGACATTTGCTATTTTTTTGGTTGGGCACACTGTCGTGATTTGCGAATGTCTTCTCGTGATTCGTGATATAACAATTATTTTTATATATTTTCGTTTTATAAACTGTTTCAAAAGTGACACAGATACAGATGGCATCCCGACTACTAAATAAACAACCCCTAAAGTTGGGACAGACTATTTTAAGAGTTAAATTTTAGAATTATATAATCTAACCTATAAATAATATTTTATTATTTTTAGTGCCAGTCGACTATGTCAGCATTTGAAATACAGCATAAAACACCGTTGATTAAAAAGTTTGTAAGTTTTTGAAGATTAATAGTGTCAAAAGTTTAAAGTAAATAATTTTAAGACTCCGATCCCTGTCGCCTTATATGGTGGCCGTAATGCAGTGTCGATGTTACCTGGAGGAGGCATTGGCCCAGAATTAATGAGTTATGTTAAAGAAGTATTCAAGTATGCGGGAGCTCCAGTTGACTTTGAAGTAATCGATATTGACCCTAAAAGCGATGATAACACGGATTTGGAATATGCTATTACATCTATAAAACGTAATGGCGTTGCTATTAAAGGAAATATAGAAACAAAGAGTGAAAGTGCTGGAGTAACGTCTAGGAATGTAGCCATCAGAAATGAACTCGACTTGTATGTAAATATATTGCATTGTAAGTCTTATCCTGGAGTTCCTGCTAGGCAGAGTGATATCGATATTGTTATTATTCGACAAAATACCGAGGGTGAATATGCCATGTTGGAGCATGAGGTAAAACAACGCTTTTAAATATAAATTTTAAGTGCTATGATCTTTATAAACTTTCTTATTTTTAGAGTGTTCATGGTGTGGTTGAAAGTATGAAAGTTGTCACAGAATCCAATTCAGATAGAGTGGCAAGATTTGCTTTTGAATATGCAAAAAGGACCGGGAGAAAGAAAATCACCACAATCCATAAGGCTAATATAATGTAAGTAGCCAACTAGGATTTAAATTTTTATTTATGATTACATTTCATTAGGAAACTCTCAGATGGGCTTTTCTTAGATACGTCTAAAAAAATTGCCCAATTGTATCCAGAAATTGAACACAATGAAATGATTATTGACAACTGTTGTATGCAGCTTGTATCAAAACCCCACCAGTTTGACGTGATGATTATGACGAACTTGTATGGTAGTATTGTGTCAAATGTCGTTTGCGGTCTTATAGGCGGAGCAGGACTGTTATCAGGGACAAACTATGGAGATCATGTAATTTGGTATTAAAATCGGGCCAAATTCTTTTTTGATAAGTAAATTCCAATGTTTTATGAGCAATATCTGTATATTTTTATAGCAAAAAGAAGTTGGCTTTTTAAGTGTTGACACTTTCAGACTGTGACTTAAGTCACAGTATATTATTGTATATTATTCACCAGTTGAACAGATAAATCCATATTAATATGTTTTAGTATGCCGTCTTTGAACCAGGTACTAGAAACACAGGTACTGCTATTGCAGGAAAAAATATTGCCAATCCAATTGCGATGCTGAGTGCTGGAGTTGATATGTTGAAACATTTAGGACATCAACAACATGCCACTTTAATCCAGAGGGCTATCGTAAAAACACTGTGCGTGGATAAAATTCACACTCCTGGTATTTTATTAACCAAACTGGATCTGTTCTAATAATTAAAGCCAAATTTATTTCAGATTTAGGTGGTACTGCGAAAAGTACTGATGTTATCCAAAGAATAATTGACCACATCTTGCAAGCCGATATCAGACCCTGGTAAATTCTCATGTTGTGAAGTGGTGGTGGCACTAATATTTAACAAATGATCTGTGTTTAAGTAATGTCTAGTGTGCTAGTTTGGAATGCTTAACGTTAATTAACATTAAAGAGTTGTCTTTGTTACTTACCATATACATTTTCAATTTTTTTTTGCTTATTTTCGTTTTTTTTTCTTTTCCAGAGACACTCGAGACAAGTATTTATAAAAGGTATTTTAAAGTTTAAATGTCGTATTTATTTTAATTTATTTTTTGAAATGTTAATTTATATGATAATAAATCAATCATTTTTACAATAAATTTTTTTATTGCCAAATTTTTCCTAACAATATATTAATCCTTAACCATATAAATAAAATATGAAATTTTTAAAAAAAGCTAACTAAAAAACAGGAATGTAACGAGAGCTGGAACAAGAACATTCAACATTTAATTTATACTTTTGGTATCCATTTATATGATCCAGTATAAGTAAAGTTATTATTCAGAAGCATTTCGTCTGCTTCTCTTGGCCCCCTGCTGCCATACCTAAAAGTATATTTACTTTATATGTGTTAATTATGAGATTTACCATTGAAACTTTTTATAAAATGAACTAGAAAGTTTGATATTAAGATTAAATCACACAACCTACATAATTATGAATTATGTCAAGATTTACTAAAATGATTTGAATTTATATTCACTATTTTAATAAGGGAGACATGCGTTATTTCAGTCGATTTAACTATAGTTTGTTAAACAAGTAAATACTGGTAAAGTGACTTCAAAAGTTGCTAGCTGTTAGTTTTTAAATTCTAGGTTTAACTTGAGCTACACTAGAGAACTATATCGACATGATTCTCTAAAGTATAACACGAGTTAAACCACTATTTGAATGTGTTTATATTTAGGCTTTAGTTAGACTGTTATCTAACTGGATTAAAATGCTATGTGGATATTTATTTAAAGTTTAATACTACCTTAGACAGGAAAGCAAATAAGTTTAGGTTGTACTTTGTTCTGAATAAAACATACAACAAATCGCAAAATATGGGAAACTACACTGTTTATACAGTAAGCGGCAGCCAAGTACATACAGGGGTATCATACGAGAATTGACCCCCTATAACTTTTTAATTTTTCAAGTAAAAAAAAAATGTTTCCAATAAAAGTTATATGGAATTTTATTAGTTTTTATATGGAGATCTCTTTGAATATATAGGGTGTTCTATAAAAGCGGGACATAGCAAACTTGCATATTTTTAAATAGAACACCCTATATATTTTTAGTTTTTTGAAATCTAAATAGTTTTCTGATTGCAACAATATATATATATATATGTTGTATGTTTACATCAGTCGTTTGGAAGATACAGGGTGTTTAAATATCGAATTTTAAACTATAATACGACTATAAATGCTTCTTGAGCGGCTTTCTCAAGCTTTTTCTTATTATTCAAGAATATCGTAGATCATAGGAGGCCATGGAGGAGGCCAAAGCTAGCGCCGCCGTTGCAACGCCCCTGGCTTGTTCTTATAGCGGCCGGACTCTATACCTATGTATAAAATTCGATATTTTAACACCCTGTATCTTCCAAACGAATGATGCAAACATACAACATATATGTATCGTTCCAATCAGAAAAATATGTAGATTTCAAAAAACTGAAAATATATAGGTTATTCTATTTAAAAATATGCAATTTTGCTATGTCCCGCTTTAATGGAACACCCTATATGTTCAAAGAGATCTCCATAAAAAATTAATAAAAGTCCATACAACTTTTATTTGAAAAATTAAAAAGTTATGGGGGGGGCGGCTTAATTCTCGTATGATACCCCTGTACATAGGCCCGGGATTACAGCGAATGAGCAACCGACTTGCAGCGCACGCAAATTGACTCCAGCGCTCGCGTCCACTCTTTAAATTGTTGTACAGTCGATCTGTTGCACCCGTGAATATGAAATATTTGCTCATAAGTTCGTACGTACTTGGCTGCCGGTTACCGTATAACGATTTAGTTATTTTGTTCAGGTGTTAATTGACTTGAAGTAACAAAATCATTTTCTTTTCTATAATTTAAGACGTGCATCTAATAAAAAACTTACTTATATGGAATTGGTTTAATCTTTTCGCTCTCAATTTTGTGCAGCAAGGGTGTAAATATCCTCCATGCCTCACTTAATTCATCTGAACGTACAAAATGCATTTGTGACCCACAAAAGACATCAAGAATTAAACGTTCATAAGCGTCTGGTAATTTAACACCCTGAAAATAATATAAAGACATCAAGAATTAAACGTTCATAAGCGTCTGGTAATTTAACACCCTGAAAATAATATATGTTTATATGTATATGTACCAAATTGACCAAACATGAGAAACTTTATAAAATAATTATGATTTCATTTACATTAAATTGTTATCTACAGGCTGCTGTGAATTTATTTATTATTTAACTATTTATGTGTTTTATAAATACCGAAAATCTAAAGGTAACCTTCGGATCACCCTGTAACCTAATTTTTACCAAATAATGCAACAAAAGGCTGACTAAAAAATAGGGAACTCTTAATTACAAGAATCATTTATTTAAAAAATCGACAGTTTAAATAGGTCAGAGCCTCTACAATTTTCTTATAAATCCAATAAATAAAAGTAAACTTACAGCATATCGACTTCCGTATGTTAAATCAAGTTCAGTTTCTTCCATGTCAAAAGTCATGCCAGGGGTTTTTACCATTAATTTTACATAGAGAGCTTCACCCGGTTGAACACGAATGACGAGTTCATTCCTTTTAGGTTTTCCATCAAAAATATCTCCGGGGACATCTTTAAATTGTACCCTAACTTCAGCTTTACGTTCATTGAGAGCTAAAAAATGTAATTAAAATTAAACTTCTTGGTATTTTTCTTTTTTAATAAAATAAATGATTTGATGAACAAACAAATAATTAACCTTGTTAACTGACATGAGACCAAAATGTAGAATCTAATCTTTAATTGATTAAAATAAAATAAGCTTTTAGCTTTTTAAAACATAAATAAGAGTTGGGCTTTGAAAAATTAAAATTGTTTACATATCAAATAAAATAATCTGACGACACTGCTTAAGCGATAGTATAAGGCGATAAGGTTTATTTTGTATCGAGTACTACAATAAAGAATGTACCTAGCCCTTTTCAGAAATCAAATAAATTGTAAATAATTAGCTTTAACAACGTTTAAATATTCTTTTCATCTTGGGCTTCATTGGGAAGGATCGATTCTTTAGCTGACTGTAATCAACACAGCCGTGTAGTTCAAAATCATTAATAATATTATGAGATAGTTGATCGATGATGTGAGATTTACTGAGACTTCAAGGTCGTATGGTGCAGCCTCCCCTCTCGGTTTGATATGAATATACATACCTTTTCCACATTTAAGAATAAATGGAACATCATCCCATCTTTCATTATTTATGTGTAGTGCAGCCAAGGCGTAAGTTGGTGTAACTGAACCTTCTGGCACTGTGGGATCATCCAAATATCCAATTTTAGCATCACCCTCACCATCCGGATCCCCCACATACTGGCCCAAGACTACATCTCTCAATTCCAATTCTCTAATACTCTTCAAGACTTTAACCTAGAAGCATTGACTTCTTTGTAACAAATTCGTGTCGTATTGCATTATTTAACATCATATAAAGGGTGATCTTGAAAGTGGGACTTTTGAGGACTGATATATTGAATATTAATATATTCAATTCTTTGCTCCAGAATTGTCCATATATACTTGCTTGTTCAGCGAGCAAATATAGCATTTATTTCAACGTATTTCAGAATGAGAGTGTTAAAAAGTTCCACTTTCAAGAATGGTCTGGAGAAAACATGGGTATTAAGGTAAAACTAACCTTTTCATTTCTTATATCATCAGGATGGCAAGTTGCAGGTTTTTCCATTGCTACTAGGGTTAAAATTTGTAGTAAATGGTTTTGCATTATGTCCCTTATGATCCCAAATTCATCAAAATAACCGCCTCGTCCTTGGGTACCGAATGGTTCCTTAAAACTAATCTGGATGGAAGCTATGTTGTCTCGATTCCACGTAGGATTAAAAATGCGATTACCAAATCTAATTGTCATTAAATTTTGTACCATTTCTTTACCCAAATAATGATCAATTCTGTAGATTTGTTGTTCATTGAATAATGAGGCTAAGTGATCCGAAAGTTTCTGTGAGGTTTGTAAGTCACGACCAAATGGTTTTTCAATAATAATCCTGGTCCATCCTCTATAATAAAAAATTATAGATTTATAGAATGTGTTTTTAATATAAAATAAAAAAATTTATAACCCAATACATAGTCTTTCCCAAATTGGGGGCGATTTGCAATTTCGGTTATTATTAGAGATAGAGAAACGGTTAAATGGGGAAGTTTTAGAGAATTTCTTTTGTCCGCTCATGGGAACTGTCTGCTCATAAGAGATGTCCGCTTATTAGAGCTTTCCGTAACGAGCATTTTCATATTTTACGTTAATAAATAACTTTTTTTAGCATTGAGATGATACATTGTTAAAAAGGGAATTAAGATTGAACCATAAAAAAATTAAAACGCCCATAAGAAAAGTTAGTGGCGTTAACTAAAAAAAATGACGATAGAGATTTTCTGGTAATGCCAACGAAATCACCTTAAAAAAGCGTCCTAACAATGTACTTATTAAAATATTACCAGTTGTCAAATTATAAGTTTTTTAAATATCTCGAAAACGGAGTCAAATTTAAAAACATCATCGAAATGGTCATAAAATTCTCTATAACTTTCCCCATTTAACCGTTTTCCCCTTCTCTAATAATAACCGAGACAGCAATGCATGCACCCCCAATTTAGGACACACTGTATAAAGAAACTATAAGGCAGATAGGTATTACATTTAAATAACATTAAAAATCAATATTGAAAAATGTTTTTATGCAAAACTAATTTATTACCTAATTATTAAAATTATCGTTATAAAAATATACAAATTTATCACGAAATTAGCCGTTATAAATCAGTAACACTTTAATGCCATAATTGCAAAGTCATCTATGTATTTTATCTAATAGAAATATCTTAATACCCACTTAAATGCCTTTATCTTATCAAGTGATACAAATTAACGTAAGTACTAACTTTTGTGCCATACACGCATTTCTAATATGTACCGTAACTTCTTCAAAAACTGAGGGTGGTAGAGCTAGATAAAATAACCTATTGGCAACAGGGCCTTTTTCAAAGACGTTCAATTCCTGATTTAACTTTTCAAAGTCGGTTCTTGAATCATATGATCCTGCTAAATAATGATTTAATTTCCAGAACGTTTCATAGCGTTCCTCTTCTTCCACTTTTACTTTCATGTATGGCCTACATTTTTCTTTTATTTCAACTATTGAAGTTTTACTTCTTGCATAACCATAAAATATAGTATTTGAAGGAAGTAAGTTGTCTCTGTATAACCACCAAAGTGTTGGGTAAATTTTCTTACGGGCCAAATCACCCTAAAAATTCCAACAATCGATTTAGTTAAATAAAATAATATATGTTATAGGTACTTACGGAAGCTCCTAGGGTTACGAACACGTGAGGATATTGTCCATCAAAATGTGTTCCATCATGATCCATATCCTTTGATTTTAAGGATTTTCTGAATAAAGCCAGACATAATTCTGATTTTTTTGATTCTAAAAAAAAAAACAAGATACCTAGGTCAATTGATGGGGAAAAAAAATAAATAGCAAATTTATACCATCACAATCGGCTAGAAAATGTGTACTTATCGGCATTTTGCTTTCTTGATATGCCTAATATATGCCGAAGTATTAATTTGATTTGAATGAATGCTTAAATTAAATGGTAGTTGATAGTTTTAATCTGATGACTTTCAGCCTACTTCAATAACAAACTTTCAAGGTTGTGGGCTACATAAATACCATAATACAAGATATAAATTTTACCGCCGAAATATAATACAACAGGTTGTAGATTTTAAGTCAGACAACACTGTAAGGCATTGGTTTTTTTAATTTACAAAAAATGTAAAATTATACCTCTGCCCATTTTCGATTTATTACAATACCTAACGTCGGTACTGATTCCAATAAATATTAAATATTTAGTATTTTTATAAGTATATAAAACAAGCAGTGTTTTCAAATTTTAACTTGAATTTTAGGTTAAGAAAATAAATACGACGCACATTGATTTTTGATTTGCAAGTTTATATTTAGCCATTTAGCCAGTCCGCCAGTGGCGTATCTGCATAGGGTTCCATGTACAAATAAATCAATATACAGTCCTAATCGCCACGTGATTACAAACAGTATGCCTATAGGGTAGGTAAAATCTGCTCACTGTTGGAAGGCCTGGTTTGTGCAATGAACATTATTATTTTGTATCGACAAGTCCATTGCTGGCAGCCACATAATCCACGCCCCCAATCAAACTCATATATTGCAAGAACTCGAACACTAGATTAGAAATTAGCTTATCAAAACGAACGTTGTAAATTACTAAATTACCCAAAAAAATACCTATTTCATTTTAAGTTGATTCAAAAGTAGAGAGACGAGAATTATTATTGTGTATTATTGCGATGTAGCCAATAACCCTTACATTATTTGTAAAAAAATTAATACTCGGTATTTATTAACACAATTTATTTAAAACAAAAATGGTTATACTATTTATAAAAATTATTGTTAATAGTAAACACACAATTTTATGCGTTGAAATACCGATGTTGTCATTGACCAATCAGTTACCTGTAAGTTAGGTATCTATACGACAGTATACGTATTATTTTATTAATATAAATATTTATTTTTATAAATATTACCTACTTTATGAATTTTAAAATGCCTATCTTTAATGTATTTGGCGGTTCTTGACAGAGGGGCACACGAAATAATCATATATTTCACCAAAATTGCAAGTCATAATTAATTATAGTGTTGAATACCTATATATCTATTTATTTTATGAATTTTAATAATTTAAAAATTCGTACTTACGTGGTTTCACTGAAGAATTCATAATATAATTTATCGCGAAGACGTAAAAGTTTGCCAAATATTAAATAAACAACGCTCCACTCTTATATATCCTAATTTGCCTCTAAAAGTCCGAGCATCATATACTAATTTAAAAAGTTTGCAACTATACAAAAAGCGTTTAAATCATCAGGTAGGTAATCTCTACGTCATTAATTTAAAATTGCAAGTTGAAGCGAGACAAACACACCATATCTATTTCATTTCCAAATTATCGTCCTTATGTGCAAATCATTTAAGAAGTATGTACTTCAGCTGACTAGCAATTTGTGTAAATTCGATTTAAAATTTATAATTGCGATAATCTACAGGGTGGCCAAAATATATTTTATAGATTGCGCACGTAAAGTCAATAGGGATAGGGAGGACGAAATCTATTTTCTGCTAGAATTATTATGCCGAAATTCATAGAAAGCAGGTATTTAAGATAAAATTAACTGCGTTTTTAAAATCTTAGGTTTCTTATGCATGGTAGGCCTATTTTCATTTTGTAATGCTTAGGTAATTAGTCAGATTTATTGATTTAATAATTTTTGAGAAGTCCTGTAGGTATGTAGAATTATTGATCTCTGATTGTAGGTATATAAACTAAGTCTGTATTCTCCATTAATTTTCTCAGATAAATTGTACTAGTTTTAAATTATAATACCTATATGGCTGAATATGAATAACTTTTCACATAGGTAGGTATTTTTATCTAATCCACGCAGCTTGTCGAACACAAATATAATTAATTGATAACGCGGTGACGTTTCATAGGTATATGCAACTCAACATACAACATACAATCAATTGTAGATGTTCGTAGGTACGAAATAAATATACAGTGTGGACAAAAAATCAGACACACGCCGGATATATCTCCCGAAATAATGTATTTTCTCAAAAATACACGTCGATTTCTAAATTTAAATTGTCATATTTTAATAATAACGTTAAGGTACGGTGACATTACTACAGAAAAATATTTTGTTTTTTAAATAAATTGCAAAAAAATTTTCGATATACAGATTCGGAAATTCTTCGTTTACGGTCTGAAATATTTGCTAATAAGTGCAAGCAAGCACGAACTATGTGGACTATACTCTTTTAACGTCCTATCTACGATACAGCGAGAAGGTCAAGTTGGCATAATCTGACGTGTTCACTCTTCGGCTCCACCTTTACTCGACAAGGATTGGTTATCAAAAGAGTACAATCTACAGCTCGTGCTCGCTTGCACTTATCTTATTAGCAAATATTGCAGACCGAAAACGAAGAATTCCATCTGTTGCATTCGTCTTTCTGGAGGGATGTTTCTCCCTGGAAGTAGCGGGTTGCCACACTGACTATCGTTTTCTTGGATCTAGCTCCTGTGGTACTCGACCTCCAGTTCGCCTTTTATCTTTGCTTGGATGAGGTACCTCCGTGGGTCAGATATAGGGCCGCATTAGGGTTCGGCCAGGCTGGCGAGCGATTTGTCGTGAGCGAAAAATCGTGGACGACAGAGCGACAAAAAAGAAATTCAAACCGTAAACAACAAATTGAAGCGGCCATACTGACACAAAACATGTGCGACATATCGCTTAGCGCGTAAGCGTGTCGCTCTGAATTCAACGTTGTTTGATATCTGAGCGATATTTAGTTAACTGTGTGCTGTCACCACGCCAACATGGCTTCGTGTTTTAAAGAAATTTTGATATCAGAAGTTCAAAGTAGGCCTGTTCTATGGCAAGACACAAATAAACACTTCAAAAATAAGAGTGTGACGGACAACCTCTCCGGATATTTTCGTAACTGTCTGTACAAATGATGAAACTCTCCATACTCCTGTCTGTATCTATTAATGGGATGTACACCATATTTTTTTTACTCTGGGAAAAGTAACTGGGCAGAATATCGTCTTCCAAAAGCAGAGCAATTCGACGTTTTCGTGAGAGAGGCATTGTTTCAACTAAATGTTTAATCGCTTTGCGGTGAACAGAATGTCGCATGTCTCCCACTACATTGTCGTCCACGATTTTTCGCTCACGACAAATCGCTCGCCAGCCTGGCCGAACACTTAGCCGTACTATCGCAACAGTGTAACCTGCCACCATAATTTTTACTCTGTGCCAGGTCAGACACGATCGAAAGTTTTGGCGACATCCAAGCAGATGGCTCCGGTGCCTTCTTTCCGGTTGAACTCTTCATTAGAGACAGAAGTTGTGGTATAGTGGTTGTAGATGTTTTTGTGATGGTTCTTGAGGCAGTCGTGGCGATTATTGTTGTTGATGTTTCTTGGTATTGTTGCAGTTTTTGATGAAAAATATTGACAAAACTGTAGTGAAAGTGGTTGATATATCAAATTTTCTTTCATCATGTTTGACTTGATTTTATTTGCACCCTGTACACTACAATTGGGATCAAATAGCTAACAGTAAAGAAAATGAGATAGCTAGCTTTTGGGCCCTTGAACTTCGTACGGAGCCTTACCAACGTCAAATAAGTTAATAGTTTATCATGGCAACTATAGTAGGAGTCGATAAGGAGTAGAGCAGAGTAGGGTAGACGTAGACGAGACGAGCATCCGAAACCTACTTTTAAGTTCTGTGAAACACACCTGCTGTCTGCTGTCGTCTAAATTTGACAACAAAGTGAAAACTGTGAATGATTTTCAAGAAAATAACTAGTATATGATGTAGAAAAGTATCACTGTATGGTAGTTTTTGCACCTATTTGAATGTAAAATAGTAATGAATATGGCGAAATTCTGTAGTCGATTACTTGACAATTGTATACATTCCAAGTGTATTAAAATGAGTAATAGCTAAATGAACTAATCAGTACACACCCAAGTAGAGATTTAAAAAAAATTGTGAAATTATGTCTGCTTTTAATATAAAGCCGTCTAGTGGTTGGATTCATTCTGATAAACTTATTGCAAAACAAGGAGCTACGTATGCAGTGAGGGTTAGTACCTATTTTAATTATTATTGGTATATAGGGCTTATCGGCATAATATTTATATAAATTACTTTGTTACAGACAGAAAGCCGTGAAACTACATGTCCTCTTATTATTTAATTTTCTTTTATAGTTTTTTTAAGTGTGGCAAATAGGTAATTAAGTATTCAACAATATTCATGAAACCGTTTAATTAATGTTCAGTATGAACGACCTGCTGACAATTCAGTTATATACTTATAAATCAAAAATGTTAATTGGGCACCACCACATTTTAAAGAAACGTGTAATTTTTGTGACGAAATTTCTCTTTTTTAGTATGTTGGATATTTGGAGGTTAAAGTGTCTATGAAAACATTGGATTTCAAAACAAGATCAAGTGTCGCAAAGTAAGTTTTGATTTTAAGATATGTGCATTTCATTTAAAGCTAAAGTTATTTGTTTCAGAGAGTGTATTAACAGAGTTTGCGAAACTTCGAGATTAAAATCTGTAGATAAAAAGCGCAAGGTGGACAAGAAAGTTCTGAAAGCAATTGCTGATGTGCCTAACTTAAAATATGCTGGAATGAACGTAAACCTCAATGTGTCTAGCATAAATTTATCTCTGACGTCTCTCGATACGAATGTAGTAATAGCAACCCATGAAATGCCTCGAATATCATTTGCCTCAGGAGGTGATAGCGTAAGCTACATTTTGTTGGGGATTTGATTTGATTTTAATTGAAAACTTTTAGGATACACTAGATTTTGTTGGATATATAGCAAAGGACGCGAACGAATTAAGAGCTTGCTATGTCCTTGAATGTGGTGGAGGTTTAGCAAAAGATGTAATTTCAACAATAGGGCAGGCATTCGAGCTTAGGTTTCAACAGTTCACTAATAAATCGCCCATAATGTAAGTTGCATGGTTTCAGTTTACCATAAAGTATATTTATTTTTGCAATAGTCTGGGTACAACTATGGGTCATCCGTCAACTTCAACAGGAGGTGATGCTGATAAAGATTATTATAATGATCTACCAGGAAAGGTACCCCCAGATGTTTGCGAACCTCCGCCAGTGCCACCGTTACCATCATCAGTTCCGCCATTTACTACGTTGCCACCCGTGCAGAGTCCCAACTTGATAGACCTTAGTTCCGATATAGTATCACACGATGGGCCACATCATGATTACGTAAATGACAGTGTGGTGATACCAAGAGAGAGGGATGTTTTTGATATGCGTAAGTTAGATATCTGCCGTATCCGATGTAAATAACTTGTACTAGTAATTTTTTTAGAACCCTTTAATCAACACACATCATTTACTCCAGTTTACTCAAAAAGTGGTGAAAATAATCTCATTGCTGACCTTGAAAATGAGATTTGGTTCCATGGTAGAATTAGCAGAGCTGAGGCAGAGACTTTGCTGCAAAAAGATGGCGATTTTCTAGTGAGAGAATCAACAAATACAGTAGAAAGACAGTTTGTGTTATCAGGGATGCAGGACAATAACAAGAAACATTTACTTTTGATAGACCCTGAAGGAGTGGTGAGTATTTTTTTTTTAAAGTGTATTCTAGAATAATTATTACTACATTTTGTTTTAGGTTCGAACTAAAGATAGAATGTTCAATAGCGTTAGTCATCTCATACAATTTCATTATGAAAATGCCCTACCAATTATATCCGCAGAAAGTGCATTAGTCTTGCGTAACAAAATTCCACGGACTGGATAAACTTAACCGTTTATGAATTATATCAGTTATATCATATATGCCTTTTGTATATTAATGGTGGCTAAGATGGTGGTTAATACGATTTGCTAAATTGAATGCGTAGATATGTGATCAATATATTTTTATAATTTTGAATTACCCATTATCTTGCCCACACGAATATTTATTATAGCTTTTAAATGTATACATTAAAGGTCGCGGAGGTCCGAACATAGATATCAATATAATATGAGACATTTACTTACTTTTTACCTATTGTCTACTAATAAAGAGGGGATTGCCCATCACTGGTGGTTTATCATTCTATATCACTTTCATTCACTAAACCTAGAAACATGCCATGCCAAGTAGGTTTAATTGCACCTCTGGCTGGGGGAATAATAAATATACTATATCAGCTTGAATTAATAATGACTTTGTTAATTTCTTCTTTACTTTCACGTTCCTACCTCCGTGGACTTTGCTGTATAATATACATATATATAATTACATATGAAATATATAAGTACAAATCTAATGATTTTTTTATGGAGTATTTACATATATTTTTCTCAACGGCTTTATTTCTAATTTTATAGAAAACGTTAATAAATAAAAGTTTTATCTATTCCACTGAAGATCTTAAACATGTAACCGAAAGTCAATTTAACATCTATTAAAGCACGGTAAACAATGTTCTGGATTGCCAATACATTTCGCACAAAAGTATATGGTATTGTTTACTTCCCAAATAGATCAATTTGTCCGAATTTTACGGTCTATTTCAAAATGTAGTAACATGTAACATTTCACATTTTTTTAAAATTATATAACCGATTGAATTAAAGTATATATTCGCGTAAGATGCACACCCAAATTTAAAATTTCACAAGCCTGCCTGCACGTTCAATTTTCTGCATCGTTTACGATACGTGTCGAGTTAGTTAGAAACTGGTATATAATACACGAGCATTTATATACTTGCAAAGTTCCAACCTACACAAACCTTTTATTAGCAATTAATACGATGCAGTACAGTCCAATCGCCATAGGAGCAACGTTTGCAATTTATATGAAAATAAATCGGAGCCAATTAATGCTTACCCATTAAAGGAATTCTACAAACAGAGATTGAGAATGGATTTCAAATTCATTCTTGATTCTGTGCACTACAGACGGAGAAGGTAAGAGTCCATTTTCGAATGTCTGCAAATAGTTGCCAAAACTTACTAACGAATGGAAATGCATTTTTTATTTAAGCAGACCAATTCACATAAAACGACGAGATGAAGTGAAGATATTTCTGTCATTGAAAATTTCCTATTTAAAACATCCGTACAGAAATTTTATTAAAGGACTACTTTACTCGATACAATTTAATCGGTTGGAAACATTTCGGGAAGGGAGGGATATGTATTTGTAATGTTTTCAGAATTACATGAGCAATTAATCAAGCTTACAATCTTTGAGAAATGTGAAGTGGGAGAATTTTTGATATGTCAAAATGATCCTTGCTTTAATGCAGGTGTAATTTACATTAAATATCGTCGGCATTGGGAAAAAGAATGCGATGTGGTTTTTATAACAGTAAAATTTTGCAGTTGTTCACTAAAACAGGTTACAATATAAATATTTTATTGGAATCAGAGACGTGGGCTGGAATCTATTGGCGACATGGTTGTGTAAAATAAGTTGATGGTAAAAAAAGGTTTAGGGTTTAATTGTCGAAAATAGTTGAAACAAATAATATCAAAACATATTTATCTATCTGTATGTACACCAATCAATATACACTGTGTTGGTAGGCCTGCATATATTTATATGGATATATGTACCTCGACATAACACAGCCACCTTTGCAATTAAAAATGTACATTCAAAAAAAATTAATATAAAACATTTGGTAATCAAAAAATGCAAAACTTCTGAAAAATTATTGAGAAAAAACGGCTAAACCATATTAAATTATAAATAAGACTAAATAAAATTATTCTCAATAACTTCTCAAAAAAGGTTTCATGAGTACTATCTATAATACAAAATGGTACACTTCAACATGTACAGATTAGTCATCATAATTTAAGTAAATATTTATAACTTATTGTTGGCGATATCTATTATATTCTCTATCTGGGGGTCGCCAATCACCTGTTGAAAATCGATCTCTAGGGAATTGTTCGGGGGGGTACATGGGTGCCCCAGGTGTAAAGTTTCCACCATAGTATATGGGCCTTCCTGGCATCGGTGGCATAATATCTCTACCTCGCTGATATTGCCTCCAGTCTCCCTTTCCGTCGGGTGACCTAAAATTATATCTAATGACTAAATTCTTTGCTCAGAATCCAAATTATTCACAGGTTTTATCATCCAAATCATGCGTGACAAATTAGGACTTGAAATTGGTGATATGATATTCTATAACTGGAATTCGAATTTTAAGTTCACATGTGGTGGTGATAATATGGTCAACTTTTCGGTTTAATGATGGTAATGGTGGTTGTCGAATGCATGGGGTGTCAACTTAATAATTAATTAACTAATAAATAAAATTCAAAACTTGATATATGAAGCTCTCGGTTCATATTTTACGCAGGAACACTCATTTTTATATAAGTAAAAGAAGCCTCACCTTTTGTCGGGTCGCGGGTATTCCCTATCTCTGTGGTAACCAGGCACCCTTTGATAGTCAAACTGTCGTTTATGATCGCCTGGAAATCGTTCTCGAGACTGATTGTTACTCCACCTATCGTGGTCAACATGTGGCTGTTCATGTCTGAATACTTTTTGGGATCCCCCTGGCTTTCTATGTCGATTAAACCGGTATTCACTGTTATCTTCCTCGCTGATTTCTTCTCTCGGTCGCTTTCGCTCCTTTTCCCTTTCTGCATTTTTTTCTCGCCGTTCTTTTCTGCAAAAATGACCAGATAGTCAACAATATAAAATACAAATCTAAACAACCTACTTGTCAGATTGATGTTTCTTGAAATCTTCTTTTTCCGCATCACTTTCATGTTTTCGCTTAACATGTTCCTTACTAGAACTTCTAGACTTTTCTTTACTAGTAGAAGCACCATCCTATGAAATTTTATGATTCAAAAATATATATAAAAGAAATATAGATTCAGCCAAAAAGTATCACATGGATGCGTCACATCATTGCCTAGAAAAAAAAAAACAAATGGGGCATTCCCAGTATTTCTTTTTTGGTAAATAAACTTTTTTTTGTTTATTTATTATTCAACAAGGATGTGTGCTAGGGCCAGTTCATTTATAACTTAATTGTTTCAGGCAAATTTCAGTTTTTCAAATTCAAATCATAAATTATGGCTAACACGCATGTGGGGGGTATACTTTTTGGCAGATACCATAGATGTTTACCTTACGTACATCTTTCTCTTTCTTTTCAGCTTTTTCACATTTCTTACAAGCCTTCTTGTACAATTTGTATAATTTCTTTGCATCATACTCCGTGAATTTGGACACGAAATACCATAAATTACTGTAACAAAAACAAGAAATGAGAATTAATATGCTACTATACAATTACACAACTATTATTACCTTCTCCACTCTTTAATTTTTTCAGGATCAGGGTACTGATTAAGACAGTTGTTAATTTGTTCACCTATCTGTAATAGACAATCTCGAGTATGTTGTACCTGTTCGGATTCTGATAGAGACTGGTCAGGATTATCTAATGCTTTTAACGCCTTCTTGACTGGCCTCATTTTTTCTTTGCATTCGTTAAATATTGCAGGTTCTAGATCTCCTAACACATTAAGAGCAATGGGCTCGTTAGTTGAAAAATGCATTGGTCCAGATACTTTTTTATCCCTCTTTTTGTCTCTCTTTTTATCCTTTTTATCATGATGATGTTTATTATGGGAGTCTTCATCTTTTTCCTCTTTTTTAGGCTGAGGTCTAGAAATTTTTTTGGGAATCAACGATGGGTTAAGTGTGGTACTACTTTGAGTGGTGGACTCGTCGTTTGAACTGATGTCATCTTCAATAATTTCTTTAGTTAAAGGTTTGTCTCGTTCCTTAGGTTTCCGCTGCCTCTTTGGTTTTTGAACACCCTTTTTCTGATCAAGTTGTTTTTTCAAAATTTTTAGGAGATATTCGGCTCTGGATTGTAAATGTTTCGCTTGCGGTTTCTTATCTTCGTTTAATAGAACTTTATCTCCTATTCCAAGCGTTGGATCCAATTTTATTTGTTCCCATGACCCCAAACCATAGACATATATACCTTTTAACAATTTGGTGTCTTCTTCCGCTCCCCATTCAACATCAAAATGAGCAGATTTAGTTTTGGCATCAAATGCCCATCTGTTCCTGTCTTGGGGATCTGCCGGCAATACCTCATCCAGAGGTTCTAGTTCTTCTTCGCAAGCCATCATTGTTTTTGCGTTTACAGACACTCCACCTAATTTAAAAGAAGGTCCTCGCATTCTCTTGCGTCCTTTAGTTTCATCTTGATTGTTCGACTCGGTGTTTTCTTTGGTTTGTTCATTCATGTAAGCGATACATCTTTCATGCAGAAGTTCACCTAATTTTTTTAGTTCTGGCAATGGTTTTTCCTGTAATTCTGCGTCACAGGCCACAGCCTCTAATCTTTTCAGGGGAGCACTAAACTTTTTGTAGCTTTTAATAAACCGACGAATCTAAACAGAAATACAAAAATAATAGAATTAGAGATATTAAATATAAACTATGATTAGTACCTCAGCATCAGTAAAATTTTTAATTTTCTCCCGGTTACCGGCAGGAGGCCTTCCACGTTTTCTAGGCCTCTCATCATCTGTATCATCATTCTCAGCACTTGAACCCCCGGATTCTTCAGCATCTTTCTTACGTTTTTTTCTTCCTTTACCATCTTCTCCATCACTTTCAGATTGATTAATTTGCTGCAACGTTTTCCTACTTCGAGGAGGAAGATATAAATCTTCCATTTCTTTATTTTTCTCTTCCTCTTCAACTTTCTTTCGCAATTTTTCTGGTATAATTTCATCCCAATCTTTACTTTCTTCATCTCCTGCATTATTCACAGGTGAAGGTTCTGTATCTTCATCAAAAGCTGCAAAACTAGCAACTTTGAATGCAGAAAGAAGTTCATCACCAACCATTGCAGGAGCATCATCTCTCGTTTCAGCTCGTCGTAGAATCTCATCAATATCACACTACAAAAATACATAAATAAATTTATTTAAGAGACAGGCCTTCATTAGAACTTACGTTTGGTTCTTCGTCCTCATCTTCGTCTTTAAATAACTCCTCAGCACCAAATTTTAATATAGCAGTAAGATCTTCTTTATTAAATGGGTTGTTATTGGTAGATCCTTTCTTGTCTAGAACAGTTCTTCCCGTAGTGTCCATACGTTGAATAACCAAGTGATCCAATACCATCTTTTGCTTGGCACGTTCCACAATCTCCTCTTCAACGGATCTTGCAGTTACCAACCTATATATATTCACTTGATTCTTCTGGCCAATTCTGTGAGCTCTTGCCTGAGCTTGGAGATCATTTTGTGGATTCCAGTCTGAATCAAAGATAATTACAGTATCTGCAGTAGCTAAATTAATACCAAGACCACCAGCACGAGTGGAGAGGAGAAAACAAAAATCCTGGGAACCTTCGGCATTGAAGTGATCCAAGGCTTGCCTTCTAAGTTCACCCTTAATGCCACCATCCAGGCGTTGAAAAGGAAAATGCCTCAGTTGTAAATATTCTGCTAAAATGTCCAACATTCTGACCATTTGTGAAAAAATCAGAACTCGGTGGCCTGTTTCCCGTAGCCTAATCAACAGCTTATCTAACAACACTAACTTCCCCGAACCACGCAACAACATTTGTAAATGATCCTGTTGAGAATTTTGATTTTCATATTCTGTCGGTTTCGTTAGAAACGCGTGATTGCAACATTTTTTAAGTTCAATAACAATATTTAAAAATGTATTTGTCGAACCCTTGACACCCCTTCGAAGAGCATTATAATTTTTTGTTAATATCCACTTATAATACTGCTTTTGAATTGAGGTCATTTCTACTCGCAAGATTTGTTCGACCTTAGCTGGAAGGGATTTCTCAACATCTTTTTTCACCCTCCTTAAAATAAAAGGCTCTAGCTGTTTGTGTAATTTTCCATAACCTTTTGTAGCTGCATTTTCATGTTCCTTCTCAAATTCTTCCCAAAAATTGAATCTAATGGGAGAAAAATAATTAAAAATTAAGATAAGATAATCTTAGAATATTGTGTGGACCTACTTTTGTGGCATAATAAAGTGGAGAAGTGCCCACAATTCTTTCAAACTGTTTTGTAAAGGCGTACCCGTAATAAGTAATCTATGATTAGTATCAAACTCCATTAAGGCTTTATACAACAATGAGTCATCATTTTTTAAACTGAAAAAAAAAATAAAAAAAAAGTTAATGAAAAGATTTAATACAATTAAGGCTAATTATTACCGATGTGCTTCATCTACCAATAAAACTGCCCAGCTCAAACTACCCAGAAAAGCTTTGTCCTTAAGCACAATTTCGTATGTGGTAAGAATGGCATTGAATTTCAGTCTCTTTGAGCCTTCGTAACACCATTCGTATTGACGGATCTAAAAATGACCAAGTTTAATAATCGTTTATTACGAGTTATAAAAAGTCTTACAGCGTCCCTCGATTGGACGTCTCCCAAATATGTAACAAAATTCAAGTCTGGAGCCCACTGAGCAAATTCACGCTGCCACGATGTCATCGTAGAGAGAGGCACAACACACAAGAATGGTCCGTGCAAATGATGCGTGTTGAAGAGATAGTAAAGAAAGCATATTGTCTGAACAAAAAATAGTATCCATTAAAAATCTAAAAAATCAATTTTGTATTTACCTGCAAATGGTTATTACCTGTATCGTTTTACCAAGTCCCATCTCATCCGCTAAGATGACTGAATTTTCTTTAGTCCAGGAATGAATCATCCAATTTAAACCATTAATCTGATAGTCTCTTAGAACCAGGGCCTAAAAAAATAATTTTATTAGAAGTGAAAAATTTGGCTATAATTATTCGTTTACATTATCTCTGCCAGTCATGTAGTCTGGTTGGGTTTTGACTTCATGAAACTTTGGCCGGTACTTTAAAACTTTACAGTGCTTTGTTGGCGTTTTGGTGGACGACTCGCGATCTTCAAATTCTTTAATTTTATGGGGCCACTTCCTTTGTATAAGGACAGAATCTTCCCACGTTGAATCTGCGTAAGGCAGACTTTCCCATTTAATGTAATAGTCAGTGCCACCATCGGGTTTATTATACTTTGCTGTAAAAATATTTTCTGTTAATGCCAAAATTTTAATTTTATACACCTAAAATATTACCTATTATACGCTCTACATCATTAAAACTTTTTAAAAGATCTTGAGATAATTCCAACTGACATTCGTAGTACTCTACATCTTCAGGAGTTGAATATTTTAACCACTGCTGGATTTCAACCTCCTTTTTTATGAAATTTTCCAATTTCTTCAGACCTTTTACTTTTTGCTCCCTTAGAGTCCTGTCAGATTCCCAAGTGTTGTGGATATGGGCCCAATCCTTCCATTTGATAAGATACTGATCTTCCGTATTCTCCAAATCATTTGAATTTACTCCCTCATTTGGATCACCATTTTCTTCTATATAGTACATGGTGGTTATATTACCCGTAACTGAAACAATACATATATAAAATATTTGTTCAAATATTTCGTAAAAGTTGTTTACCTCCTTTTTTGCCTCTTCTTTGTGCTAAAATTTTTTCAATAGTTTCACATTTCTCTTCAGGTACAGGTTCTGCTGGTTCAGTATTTTCAACTTCCAGTAAATCCTCAGAATCAGTTTTATCCTCACTATCTTCTTTATAGCTGACTGTAGCAGCTGTTCTTCTAGAAACTGCCCTTCGACTCTCTTCATCGGAATCTTCATCACTACTTTCATCTTCGGAACTGTAATTACTTTTACTCCTTTTTGAAGGTTTCTTCTTTACTGCTGTAGCACGGGAACGAGCCCCCACCCTTTTGCTAGGTGGGGGCTTCTCTTGTGCTTCATTTTCGGAATCTGAAGAACTTGCATCATTATATTTCCAATCTTCGCCTTTTTTACTTTTCTCACTATCTTTGTTTTGAAGTCTTTGTGGTTCTTTTCTTGATCTGCCTGATCTTCGAATGCTGTACGAATCTGGGCTTTTATCCTGCAATGGGTCAATATTTGTACCGATAACTTAGCTGAACAACTGACAACGGAAGAAATTTGATTTAAAAAATCAATTAAGTCTAAATACGAATTACGATTTTAACACGTAGAATTAAAAGGCCTAATAAATTTAATGAATTATACAGTATTTATTCTTGAAAAACCAAGGAAAAATTTCAAATAATTTGCAACATAAATTGTACGATACCAAAGGGATGTGACTAATGTATAAGATTTACGTAACAAAGATTTGGCACTAGTCACACTAAAACACCCACCTCTTTTGATGAATCAGACAGTCTTTTAGACTTTGAGTCAGGTGATGTATTTGGACTGCTTGGATTGGAGAAATTTGTATCTTGAGTGTCATCTTCATTTCTAGACACTTCATTTCCAGAGCCATTTTCTACATTTTCCGCACCACTCTCAGAGCCAGACCCGGAACCAGACCCAGATGAAGATGAACCTGATCCGCTACCATCAAAATTTTAATATACAATAAAATAATAATACATTACACACTTTATGTATAGAAAAGAACAGAAAACTAGAGACTAGAAAACTGCGATATTTAGAAATAGTCCAAATTTAATTTAAATACAGTATAACCTCGCTAATCCGAATGGTATGGGACCAAGCCTTTTCCGAATTACGGAATATTCAGGATTATTGGACAGGTATAGGAAGATAACTTAAAATTAAACAAAAACATATTGAATACACTGTATAAATCATGAAGAGAGTAAGTAATATTTTTTGCTAGTCATGTTTCTGAAGCTGTGTAGGCCTACCGGGTGACAACGAAATCACTAGCACCCTTGTTTTGGATCTTGTTTTTCAAGGTATCAAAATGAAACTCATCATAGTCAATCTAGACGTAAAATGTCACATTTTGACTAATTTGAAAATTTTTGCGTACTTCCGGTTTAGCTGAAAGTGACAGCAATTTATTTTTAAAAACACCCTGTATATTATTGCAGTCTCAGAATCCTGATAAAATTTTGAATAGGTAGGACTGTTTTGGTGAGCTTTTACGCTGACTTGTAATTTGATGTAGAATTCACACATCACATAAAAAACATAGGTTCCTATTTAAAAAAAATGTGAAACATTCAGCTTTTGTTTTCAAATACACGAAAAAAAAGAAAATGATCCTAGTAGACATTATGCATGTCAAATGTGTGCAAATAATGCTATCAGCAAAGCAACAATAAATCATTTTTTTGTTTCCACAACCTCCCAACCACGTTTTGTTTTCTGGCGGTGAATCAATGGCCAACTTAAATTTAGTAGCCAATGTGTTATACATCATTAGAAAGGGAATTTTATGTAGATTTCAAATGTTGGGAAAAAATTGGGTGTTCTCATTTAAAATAAGAAAGTTGATACCACTTCCGGTTAAATCGGAAGTGGTTTTAACACATGATTTATGTCAAAATATGAGATTCTGTGAATTTATTTCATTATAAAATTTTGAAATTTTCATCTATGAAAATGCCAACAAAAATGGGGGGGTAACTACTTCTTGTGTCACCCGGTATAGTGCTGCGATCAACTTTAAATCGCCATAATGACAAGAAATAATTTAAAAATACAAATTTGACTTTTAACCAACAAAAATAGTTAGGTGCATTAATCTTTCAAAATTAATTTCTTGCAAAAAATTCTGTTTTGTTAATCACCCTGTAGCACCCCTTCAATTAAATAATACTTTCAAGTCCCATTGAACGGTACCGTCAAACCCAAAATTCATCGAGTATTAAACTAAAAAAAAAACTTATTTGTTTTTCATTATGATAGAAAAATAGTATAAACGATTTTAAAGTAAGCCATAAAAAACAAAAATTGTTTGGCAGTTATAAGAAACTTTATTAACAAACAATCCAGTTATGTTAATGCGTAGTGCAATATTTGCTTGTTTATTCGTGGGTTTTAACGTTACTACGTATTCAAGAGACAAACAAGTAGACATCTTACTAATTTACAGCGAATGCTGGTAAGAATACAACAGCAGCTGTCAAACAATTTTTGTTTATCATGGCTTACTTAAAGAATCATTTGTACTATTTTTCTATCATAATGAAAAATAAATAAGTTTTTTTTTTGAGTTTAATACTCAATGGATTTTGGGTTTGATAACGGGCTTTGAAAAGTTGAATTTAATTAAACGGGTGCTGTAGGTTGACGCCATTTAAAAAAAAAGACTTTTTTGAAAAAAACTAATTTCGAAAGATTGGAATGCACCTAGTTATTAAATTTGTTGGTTTAAAGCCAAATTTGTTTTCTTCATTATTTCTTATGTCATTTATGATGAATTAGAGTTAATCGCAGTACTCTAGATTCCAAACAAAACGCGGCTCTAAAAGAATCAAGTCGGCGTAAAACTCATCAAAATAGTTCAAACATGTTCATAATTTTCCAAGGATTCTGAAAATGTAATAATATACAGGGTGTTCCATTTAAAAATCAAGAATTGGTGTCACTTCCGGCTAAACAGTAAGTCCAAAAAAATCTTCAATTTCGTCCAAATGTGACATGTTACGTCTACATTAACATTATTAACAATGCAAAGTTTCATTTTGATATTTTGAAAAAACAAGGTACAAAACAGGGGTGCTATCTTTTAGAGATTACTGGATTCTGTGATATTCAATCGAATTACTGGATTTCCGAATTATCATGTTACCAGATTAGCGAGGCCATAATTGTATTGTGTGAGTGGGGCGAAAGCAGATTGCACTGTCAACTCTGTTTAGTAATGTTTTATACTTTTATACTAACTATAAAACATTTTACTATGACGAAAAAATGTGCATCTACTGCATAAGGTCCCTTCTTCGTTCTTATGCATTTCTATTACAGGTTTAAATGTCTCTGTTTACTGTAATTTCCAATTTTTTTATTTCAAACATGTTTGAATATGTCAACAATCCATCATTATACTATACATTTGAGTTGTTCTTTTTCCCTGTTCTATAAATCCTCATACTGTATAGATATACAGGGTGATTAATAAGGAATGGGTAATACTTTACCTGTAGATTCTCGTGGAAAATATTTTTTTTGCTTAATAACTGGGGACTAAATATCATAAAATGCACCCCTATCGAGATATTTACATTTTAGAAAATTCTGAGCACTCAATATTTTAAACAAACATCCTGATAATTCCTGGGCAATTGCTAAAAATGTTTAACAAAGTGTGGTATCAAAAAAATGTAACCATATTAGATGTATTTATTTACTATCTGTCAAATACATTACATTACTGAATTATTTTTATAACTTTAACACCCTGTATCTCAGTAAGTATTAATATTTGAACCCAGTTATTAAGCAAAAAATTAATACTTTCCACTATAGAATCTGCAGGTAAAATATTACTCATTTCTTATGAATCACCCTGTATACTGTATATACTGTTTCGAGATTTATTTTAGTATTATATATATTTTTTTGCCAACAGCTTCAGGATTGCGTTAATTTTTAAGGCTATGCAACCAAATTACTAATACTTTTCCGTGCACTAAAAATTGATCACAATCCTGAAGGTATTGGAAAAAAACTACAATACTAATATAGATTAATACGGGAGTGTAGCAACCTTCTTTTTAATTCTGCACTTCACACAATTGTGGAATTAAAGGTCCAAGGGAAAAAAAATCAACAACACTTATTGGATTTTATGCCGACATTTCGAAAAATTTATTTTTTCATTATCAAGGCTCACTGCAGTTAATAAACACAATTATTTTTTTTTCCTATTTTATGAGTATACAAAAAAAATAATAATAATTGTGTGTTTATTAATTGCAGTGAGCCTTGATAATGAAAAAATAAATTTTTCGAAACGTCGGCATAAAATCCAATAAGTGTTGTTGATTTTTTTTCCCTTGGACCTATAATCCCACAATTGTGTGAAGTGCAGAACTAATACAGATAATAGTCAAACATGAATGCATATACCGGTGGTGAATTTTTCGATGCCCACCATTGGTATCTCGGAAACTATAAGATATAGAGGATCGAGTAAATTAGACAAAAGTTGCACTATTTATGCTCTACAATTTCCTGTCAAGAAATAAGATATCTTGGTTCGTTCGCGGTTTATCCTGAAAAAATTGAAAATCGTGATTTCAAAACAAAATTAATATCTTCTATACTATTCATGCGAATTTAATGAAATTTGGCAAGGTTATATTTTTGACCACTACCAATTGAATGGCGTTGCAACGATAGTCAACATTTTTTTTTCCTTATGGCCGCCATATTGGATTTTTACACCATTAGTTAGAGAAGAGAAAATAGTTCTCTTTTCACCTATGTCACCAAAATAACTGATTTTTTAAAAACATGTTGATATTCAAATTAATGTAAAAATAATTTATAAAATCCAGTATGCTTTGGAAAAATAATTGCAAGCAACATTGTAATTCAAAGGCTATTATTAAATTATACACTCGTAAAAAATACAGAAAAATGCCAGGTTATTTAAACTTCTATTTCTATTAAATATTACAAACAATTAATTTATTAAAGAGTCAAGAAAACAAATAATACTATTTTTATTTTATAAATTGTTTGTAATATTTAATAGGAGTTTAAATAACCTGGCATTTTTCTGTAATTTTTTTACGTGTACAATTTAAAAATAGCGTCTGGATTACAATGTTGCTTGCAATTATTTTTCCAAAGCATACCGGATTTTATAAATTATTTTTACATTAATTCGATTATCAACATGTTTTTAAAAAATCAGTCTATTTTGGTGACATAGGTGAAAAGAGAATTATTTTCTCTAACTAATGGTGTAAAAATCCAATATGGCGGCCATAAGAAAAAAAAAGTTGACTATCGTTGCTCAAAATCCAGAAGGCTTAGAAAATTTCTATCAACGCAATTCAGTTGGTAGTGGTCAAAAATATAACCTTGCCAAATTTCATTAAATTCGCATGAATGGTATTGAAGATATTGATTTTGTTTTGAAATAACGATTTTCAATTTTTTCAAGATAAACCGCGAACGAATCAAGAAATCTAGCATTTCTTGGCAGGAAATTGTAGAGCATAAAATAGCGCAACTTTTGTCTAATTTAACCGATCCTCTATATCTTATAGTTTCCGAGATACCAATGGTGGGCACCGAAAAATTCACCTCCGTGTATAGTATACTCCGGTTATAAAGTACCCTCTAGGGACTAATTTTTGAGTACACTATTACCGGAAGTACGTTATAACAGAAAAACATCAAAACCAAAATCAAAGTTGGGAACTGCGTAAACGACCTTTAAAACAGAATGTATCCCAGAGTACACTGTATATACAGTAAATTACTTTTAAACAGACCAATTTATAACTGAAACAGACACGTAATAGTGAGAGTATTACACATTGACGGATGATTGAGATGTACTGTCAACTGACCGAAAGAATGACGTGACAGTTGTGCCAGTATTCACCCTTTCCCTAATACTATGTTTTATACTATTAATGTTGAAGCTTTCTATCTTTTGTTTGACAGGTAAGAATCGTGCGTCGTATGACATGTTCCTTCCCATGTAGTTCTACTAATCCTGTTGATTTGTTGAATAACAGTTGTGATTTTGGCAACAACAGCACTATACCTATTGCGATCTTGCACATGGTATTGCTAATTTTATTCTTTCCCGACTCGTCAAGCTAAATTTCTAAATAAATATTTGCCAATAGTTTACATATACCTCACTCAACCTGTGCATATAAATATTTATGCCTAAATATGTATATTTAGGTATATTCAAAACAAAACAGTATATATCACGACTATACTACGCTACAACTGATCTTGAAATTTGGCAAGTCTTGATATTAGTAAACTTTGTTGGACGACGTTGCTTTTTCACCTTCATGGACTATACTGTCTACATACGTACGTTCATATACGAGTATATGATCTTTTATTTTATATTGAACTTGCATTTACTTTTTACGTGGTAAAAGTAAAGAGAAAGCTCCTTTATAGTATTTATATTTTTTGTAACCTTGTTTTTAAGGGGTCACAAAGTAGACTCCGAAAAAGATTTAGGAAAAATAAGATATCTGCTTCTACACTACTTATTGCATTTTTAGTTTTATTGGACTCAATGGCCGCATTCAGCGAGCTCAACTGTTGAGGTAGCGTAGATTGTTTAAAGGTTACAGCTGCCGCTGTGATGACTGAATTTAATTCCCAATGAAGGCTGTAACCTTAAAACTCTCTACGCTACCTCAACAGTTGAGCTCGCTGAATGTGGCCAATAATAACTGATGAGGGCGCCACCGTCGCGACAACAGCTGATGTGAGAACTGAGAACAGTACTGATATAAACTTAGTACTGATATGTCATCACGCATTTAACTGGTAGTTCTTAGTGCTCTTGAAGTGTTTTTAAAGTGTTAACTGTGAATTTGTACAGTGTTGTGACTAGTTAAAACCAGAATCGAGGATTGGTTTTAAGAAAAGCCTGAAATTCAAGTCATGTACCTAACCCCATTTCTTGAAATTAATTTGATACAACGAACTTACCAAGTAATATGTAATCATTTTGTTTGAAATGAGGGGAGCAAACAAGCATATTTTTGGCGACTGGCTTTCCTATAAGCAGCACTTTTTCCCACGCAAATAGTCGGTTAAAATTTGACACTACACCAAATTTATTTGTGACGCCAACTTTATTTGCTCCTAGTTTAGGGAAATGGTGAAAATGCAGGGACGGAGTAACACTTTTTTTGGAATTACAACCCAAAACACAACAATTTGTGTTGCACTTTTTGCCAGTTTCGAAATGTTTTTGAGCACAATAAATCGTATGTTGTCAGAAATAGTACTTTTCTTGCGGCTTAGAAAATTCGCCGACAGGTGGGTGTCGGCCTGCTATCGAGCCCAATACAACAGTAGTATATGGCAAAAATTTGTTAGTCACAATGTGGAAATTTGACTTGTATTTCAAAGATAACTGCCTTGTAAGAATCTCTATGAAGAAATTTTAAACAAACGGAAAAAAGTACAGCGCACGTTTTATTGAATTTATTTTAAACAGGACTTACAGATTTAATTATTGAATAACGTATATCTAAACTTGTTTTCTTTTATAAATTTTACTGATAACTACTTCTAGGAAAAAAAACTAGGCTCTATGCGAGTCTTAAAATGAGGAATGTAAAGTTTCTATAGCTAAAATGTGAAAAAGTTACTAATAATCCCTAGCCATGAGATGTATCTGTGAGACGAGTATGATCTAAAAAATCTTAATAAATATATACATAATACATATCGTAATTTTTACTACTGCTGACCTGACGCATCCGATAAATTTTTGTATAATGTATTACGTATAGAACTCCATATGATGAATAAATCATTCTATTATATGTATTAATATATTTAATTTGTACAAAATTAAAATTATAAAATATAAATTTAGTTCGCTAGTTACAACAATTAACACAAATATAAAAATGGAGTTTATATTGTAAATTAATTTAGGTAGGTAATTCAAAAAATTTCTTTTAAAATCCAATTTTAAAGAAACTTCCAACTTTAAACATTAGGTTGGCTGTCAAAGGTCATATTTTTTAATAAAAAATAATTTATTTTGATAAAATAAATATAGGGAACACATTAGGAATGTGCTCAAGAAGGCTTCAATACTTTAGTAATATTTTAATTTTTCATTAATAATGTATATACAAAATTGTACACATATCTGTTTGTACAAACTTTATCTAACGAAATTTATCGATTTATACTTTTTTATAACAAATTTAAATGTTCACCAATTCCTAACGACACCATTTTTGTTATTTTTATAGAAAAAGTTTGGGGTTAAATATATAATTAATGTATAAAAAAATTATGTGTACCTACCTGTCAGAACCCGAATTGTTAGATGAAGATTCGCTTTTGCTATCGTTGTCTGATGCCGATGCTGAATTATCAGAATCTGTTGCTTCTCCCATCTATAATATTTATGAGAAGAAAATTTTAGTTAAGTTGGTAGTTAAATAACTCTACCGACTTAATTTTGTTTTTAAATATTTTTCTAATTTGTTTAGAAATTTTGGTAAATTTTTTTAACCTTGCCAAAATAGATATAAAAACCAAAGTATTATTCCAAGATGCAATGAATAATATCTAGTTGCGGAATAAAATATATTTAACGGGGGTTGATTAGGTTATAAACAATGTTAAATATCTAATTTACAATAGGTTATATAAAAAAAAAGAATATTCTAAGATGAATTTGAAGTGATAGGAACCGATAAAGACAACTGTGGATCATTTTTTTATAGTCTTCACTGGAAATTACCCTTAATTTGAAGGTTAGGTTGTCATAAAAACAAATTTTTCTAACCATGGGCATCATATCAATGCATGAATATACATTTTCTAGGTGAGTAGCAGTTAAAACTGACCTTTTAACACCATCTAGAATGTTGCCGGTTTAATAAACGTTACCAAAAATATGAAGGGGGTAGGTGGGTCACTGAATTTGTTTCTTTACTGATGGTGAATGTATTGGCCTGAAACTATATTTAATTCAGTGTTTAGTCAATAGACTAAAAAGAATAACAATGTTCTACAGAGTCTAAGGGCAGTATACATAACAAAACTGTTTACCCCATCAGAAAAAACACCACTAAAAGGGTAAATTTTAACAAAAACCACTGGTATAGGTCTGAGGGGTTTAGAGGTCCACACAGCTAAAAATTCGCATTGAAACAGAAAAAAACATTAACAGCAACATGTATAATGCTGGAAGGAAGCAATATAGAAGGAACTATCGCTGTAAACACTCAACTTTACTTGAAAATTGCTCAAAAGGGTCCATCTAAAAAATCAAAAATTTTGGGCTTACTAGAAGGATAAAAGTGTGGAGAATGTAAATCTGTAAAGAAAACAGTGGAACACACGTCGGTAGAGGGTTAAATTGTTAAAAAACTACTTGTAAACAAAAATATTCAAGGGAAAAGTGAAGAATATGTTACAAGTAATGGAGCCACGCCCTTGGGTTCACATTGAAATAACAATTAAAGGACACCACAAATTACAATAAAAACCAATCGCAGTTAAATAAAAACCCTTAAATTATTATTTTAAGGGATGAACTTACCTCGGGCATTTCCCAGTTTACTTTTCTATAATTTTACACTTTTACGACGAACTATCACGTTCAAAGTAATTTAAGAATAAAGAAAAAACATTCCTTAATATTTGCATAACGTTATAATTATGAATTATCTTATAGAAAATAAATAAATTAATGATTAAGAAAAAATTCTCAAATAACAGCACGACAAGTCGCCATTTTGTACTGTTCACGAACAAACGGAATTTAAAACGTTTAAATATAACTTAAAACTAAAATATAAACAATTTTTGTACACTTGTCGTTAAAATACACTATTTTAGGTTATATTATCACAATTTACCACTAGAGAGGGTTAAGTTAGTAAATATCGATGCCTCTTAAAAACGAACGCAAATGTTGACTGCGGCCATGTTTAAAATTCTTACCAAATCGACAGCGTAGCTAAAATGCGCTGACGACGGCGGCGAACGGGGAGATCACAAGTTTGCGGGGGAATCGGAGAGAAGGGTGTTACCAACACAGGAGTGACGTCATTCTTATCTCGTTTATGGGTTCTCAACATAAAGCTGAAATTCCTTTAAACGTGACTAAACGCAGGAGGAATGTACGGACAACATCCAATCAAATTTTGCTAACACGATTTCCGTTTCCGAGGCTTCAAGCAAATGTTCAAATAAAATCAATTTAAAAAATATGACTCTAAAATTATTAATTAAAGTACCTATGAAATACTGTGTACTGTGCACTCATTACTTGACGACATTTCACGAAGCTTATGTTGTGTTTGTTAGTTTCTACGGCAGTAAATTTAAACGAAAGACGCCGCAGATTAAATATTATTTGTTCATTTTTAAAAGAATAGGTGGTTACGTGTTTTATCATCATATTGGTGCTAATATGAAAAAAAATAGTAACAGAGTAACTGGGTCTATACCCAAAGTTAAATAAGATTGACTTAAATACTTAGACCTGGTTTTATAACAGCAAGTTAACTGCGAATCAAGGATAACTTTCAGGTTTGTTAACCTGAAATTGTTTTACAAATTGCTTGTCATCTTCATGGTCATGACTTGATCATGCGCATCATATGACACATAACCTTAAATTTTTAGTTCTTGCAAATTTATTTTCAACTTTAATTTTAATTTTTGTAGTTTTAGAGTGGATCCATCAAAACATTTAAAAACTCTCGAATCAAGGATAACTTTCAGGTTTGTTAACCTAGAAATTGTTTTACAAATTGCTTGTCATCTTCATGGTCATGACTTGATCATGCGCATCATATGACACATAACCTTAAATTTTTAGTTCTTGCAAATTTATTTTCAACTTTAATTTTAATTTTTGTAGTTTTAGAGTGGATCCATCAAAACATTTAAAAACTCTCTCAGAAAATAGATTTATAAAGTTTCAATATTGTAGATTATTGAAAATTTACTGCTAATTATTATAGGTTGGAATTCTAACCGACAAATAGCATATTATTTTATTAGATAAGGCAATTAAAACTTTATTAATAATGCACCAAACAAGATTTTGATAGTGGATAGTCCGTGTGACCAGAGCCATGCATGTCACTCATGCTCTAGCCCGCTGCGCTACCGAGTCGGTTTAATGTATACAACGATCAAGAACCTCAAAAATTGCCTGTATTAATTATTATACATTATTGCATTTATTTAATATCAGTAAAGCAACTTTTTATTTTTATTATAAGAATAATTTAAAATTATATTTCATTGATAAACTAGTAGGTAGTTAACTTGATCAGTAACGGTCAACAAAGCTTAAAGTTAACCTGTGATTGTAAAACTGTGCCTTAAGGTCCGGTTTTACAATCCGTTAACTACCTACCCGTCCAACGCCACCTATAAATATAGGTGGTATTGACCAGTCAGGGATAGTTTTCAAGTTAACACCGAAATTTAGCTGTATGGTCCTTGACCGAAAGCCATAAAAAAAAAACACCGAAATTGTGCCAGTCATCTTCAAGGTCATGGTTATTTTGTAGTTAACTTTGCTACTAGAACTACTACAACCAGCGTTGCCCACCCTACCGAATTAGAAAGCAATCTACCGATACACCGATTTACGACATCATCTACCGATTTTTGGTAATTTTTTAATAGGTATATTATATATTTATATACTGTATTTTCAAATCTATTCAATAATCCATTGAAATGCTGAATTTAGATTATGTTTTGTTTTTTATTGTATTTTTATTATTTTTTCAACAAGTTTTTTTAGGAAAAAATACGTATATATTTTTTTATGTTTTTTAATCAATAATTTTTTTCTGTTCTTTTATTTTTCAAACCTACCTATTTTCTTTGGTATTTACAAATTTTTTACCATTGGTTCTACTGACCTCAACAATTATTGATAGGTTGGCAACATTGACTACGTGTCAATTTTGAAATAACAGTTGATCATGCGCATCATATGACTAACATAACCTTAAATTTTTAGTTTTTGCATATTTATTTTCAATATTAATTTTTGTAGTTATAACATTTAAAAACTCTCCCAAACAGTAGATTTATAAAGTTTTAATATTGTAGGTAGATTATTAAAAATAGACTGCTAATTATAGGTTGGAATTCCAACCTACAAATAACGTCTTATTTTATTAGATCAAGGCAATTAAAACTTTATTAATAATGCTTGTCCAAACAAGATTATGGTTGATAGTACAGGAACCAAGCAGAAATTTTGATAAAATTGACGTACTTAATATTAGAAAATTTTAGAAAAATGCATATTTTTTTAGGTTAGTTGTGACGTCACGTGTGCGTCACCCATTAAATAAGAATAAAAAAGGGTGTTTTATGATGTTAAACGTATAGAACAATGACAGTGTAGAACCAAAGAGGCCAAACTTTAATATTGTTAGTTATTATACATTATAGTATTTACTTAATATTGATAATGCAACATGCAACTTGCTTATTTTTATTATAATATTAATTTATAAATATATTTCATTTTTGATTATTTATAAATTTATTAAACTATGTGATATAAATTTTATTATATATTAAATCTTTGACACGAGATTGACTTAATCTCAACAACTTAGTATATTATTTAAGTGATTTTCTATTTCTCGACTGTTTTGATATGTAATTGTAATTAATTATCAACGAGAAAAACTTATTTAGGAAAACAATATACAAATTTTTGATAAAGAATCAAACTATTACCGTCATATACGTGAAATGCTACGAATTAAAAGGCATAGTAGGAAAATAAATAACCTCTCTAATAAGCAGATATAATATAAAGTTTAAATATTGTACAATTTAAGATACAAATTGTAAGTACACACTGTAAACGACTGTATACATATTTTTTTGTTAAAATAATCTCTGAAGATGGTTGAATAAACCGAAATAATTTTTATTTATGTGACCAACAATCCTACGAAATTTCCAAAGAAAACATGTTTTTTATTCATTTAAGTCATTTTTCTAGTACCAACTTTACAATATTTACACAAAATTTTTTTTTTTAAATCAGTATCTAAATTTACATTAAAAAATGCAACTATTAGTAAACCAATAGTTAATTTGAATGTATTGGTCAACAAACTTTAGTTAACATACGATCGTAAAACCGGGCAATAGTGATTTAGGAGGAAATGAGATAAATATACAGGGAAACTTTTTTTAAATTATCCAAATACAGAGTGAAAAATATCGTATGCCTATGAGGGTATTCGGTTTAATTATTATTTACTTAAGAATTAAGGTGTCTTTTTTAGCATACAAAGCATTTTCTGAAAAATCTAATAGTGTGCACAAGAAACAATAAATTAAATATGTACTTTCTGAGGAATCTCTATTATTACTTCTATTCGAAAAGAAACACCCATTTATTTTGTCTATGAAGCACTAGGGAAAATTATATTAATATGAGGACGATTTTGTATCATTCTATTACGTTTAGTAACGTGCTGTTAAACAGTTATGAAGCTTAAAAATATAGGCTGCTGAACGGTCTCCGTGAAAATAATGATAAAAAGGGCTAACGTCATTAGAGAAATCAGAAAAAGCAATTAAAATATTATTTAACATCATTAGAGAAATCAGAAAAAGCAATTAAAATATTATTAGTTTTAGTGTTGTCACTATTTCTTATTTCATTGTAAGCTGAGTGCAGACTGACGAGGCAAAGTGGAAGTACACACAGATTCTAGTTTGATTTAGATCAGTTCTACTTTCCAAATAATTTGACATTTTATACTGAACAATTTTTCTCAATTTTCTTATAAAAAATTGTATGAGATTTACTTTAGTGTAAAAAAGGCATGAAATCTTATGTCGCGAAAAATTTAATCCTTTAAATTTCAACTGGTACAGGAGCTGATCGAAGATGAGGATGACCGCCGTAGTTTTGAGAAAACATGACTACTCGGATTTCGAATAATCAAAATCTATTATGGAACATCTAGTTCTCCGATGAAAGTAATAACCTCAATTGTAAGCACTGACGAATAACAACATTTTTTCAGAACGCATTAGCAAATCTGACAAATGGAGCCTACCATTTTGGGAGTTTACATCTAGGATCCTTTCTAATCTATCTATCAATCTAAATGATAACAGCTATTTTGATCTCTGATTTAATTATAACGAGATCTTATGTTTATGTAAGTATTGGAAGATGATAATCATAGAAGATATTATATTTTTAGCTAAATTTAATCCCCTTCGAATTATTTTTTTGAAGTCAAGTTGAAAGGCTAATAAGTAGGGATTGCAATACCGGTATTTCGGTATTTATTAAAAAAAATACCGGTATACCGATATTATACCGTTATTTTAAAAAGCCACGAAACAAAGCATTTCAACGAAATTAAACTGTTTCTTGACGTTAACTAATATCTAATCTGATCAAATTTTCTGTGAGAGTAGTAAGTATCTATGGTTATGATATAAACATTAAAATTGTGTAATTTCACGAATTACACAAGAGAAAGATTATTAGCATTGAAAAAGGAAACATTAAGTTTCCGAAATGTCTGCAAAACACCATTGTTTTTATATTAGTTTATTCATATTTTATGTCAAAAAACAAACCTTTAACTGTTCCTTTGACGTAAAGTCACACGCGTAAAGGTTATTTTTAAAAAAATCCAGGTATTTTTTAGATTGTCTGGGTAATGTTCAGAAGTGTGGCAGTAAATCACATGCCACAAATAACTTTTAGACAATAGTTAACTATAATAATTGATAACAGAAAATAATGTTTCTATTTAAAATAAACAACAAAAACGATAAAAAGTCCAAACAATAACAAAATAACAATACAAATGAATAGCAAATTGCTATTCAATATTGATAGATTAGCAATATTACAATATTAATAAAAATAAAGCAATATTAAAATAAAATAATTATCGCTGATCGCTGCCCTATGAGTGTATTATTATTTATATTTTCTATTGTATAGGGAAGAGCAGGAGATATCAATATATCAATCATCAAAGTGCAGATTAAATTATATTATAAGTATAAATTTAACTTTGTGTGCAGTGCGGATAAGCAAGACATGCACGACACGAGGAGACTCCACGACGACCACGACTCAACGTCTTCATTTCTCAAATCCGACTGCCAACAGACCGACCGAAGAATCTATGCAATAAAATAATAAAAATACCGAAATACCGGTATTTTCCGATATAAATACCGATTTTGGTATTGAAAAATATTGCTAAAATACCGGTTTTCGGTATACCGGTATTGCAGTCCCTACTAATAACAAACCGGAAGACCTAGATGAATAAAGAACACAAATTGTATCTGCAATCATTTCAGAAACACTTCGACGTAATTTTGCGCAACAATTATACTTCGAGGTTGTCATTTTAAGAATATTTTTTTTGCTTAAAACTCGAATTATCTGAATCAATGGATTTAAATTCAAAAAAACTTTACCATTAAAACCCACTAATAACTTTTCTTTTAATAATAACATATCACTTGGTTTCTATTGTTATTTGAAATTTTAAAGTGGGTGGTCCTAAACAGTAGATGGTTAAAGTAGTAGTCAATACCCAGTTTATGCGAAATGTCGTTAACCTTGCAAGAAAAATAAACCTGTTTACTTTTATGGGGACTAAATTAGTTTAAACAATAGGGAACCATTTTTAGTGTTTAATCATATCAAAAGGTTAGTTTTTTTTTTTTTTGAAGATTTCTGTTTAAAGTTCATACTTATACAGCAGAAGCAGTTGTGGCTGGTAAAATTTACGTTAGCCACTTCTTAATATTGGAGCATGCATCACTAACAAGACCAAATAAAGAAGTTTTATAATTTCAAATTTGTTTAAGGTTTGCAGATTTTTTTTATTCAAAATCGGGAGAAAAATTGATAAATTTCATAAATTTCGATTTCTTGTAAAGTTCCACTTTTTGACAATTTAATCTTGAAACGCATTATTCCAAAAAGGCGTATCTTCACAGGAAATAAAAATATTTTAATAAAATTTAATATCCGCTGACCAATTGTCCTGATTTTGGAGAGAAAAAAACTGTCTACAAATCTTTTACAAATATGTTCATTTTAAAATCTCAATCAATTTTTTCTGGAAAACTTCCACATTTTGTTCTGGTAGTGATGCCTCAAAGTATGATTTTGCTCCAACACTAATATAAGGCTTACCAGCGTACACTGCGATTTAGCGCACAGGTTATCTGTTTAATGCTTTAAACTCACAAGGTGTGATTTCCAACGCCAAAATTATGACAACTGGTCAAATATTTTTCTCAAAAGAATTACAGTAAATCAAAGTTACAAAAGAAAAACAAAGAATGTAAAATTAAAACAGTGCATGTTAAGCTAGAACTAAACTAAACTTGATTTGAATTTTTAGATCCAGTCCAGGGTTATAATTCGATGCAATATGGAAGACAGAAAAAACTTATTTTAAACGATACTTCTCAAAGTAATTGTTTACTTAAAAAGTCCCGAGTGATAAAGCGACCACCTTAAAAACGATTAAATATCCCTACCAAGTCTAATTGCTCTAACTTAATACGTTCTGATTTAATTCCACATTCTTTATTTTTCTATAACAAATTTATCATTATTCTTCAAGAAAGCATTTCTGGTTAACAATATTTTTGGTCAATCATCATAATTTTGACTCAATTTTATACACACGCCCTATTATATACGTATCACTTTTTTGATGCATATTATACTATTTTTCTATGCCGAAAGCAGTTCCTAGACAAGCCAGTGTTTTATAATAATTTTATTATTTAAAGTGTCTTACTAATTTTGCTACAGTAATCTTGTATAGGGCTGGGAATTATTATCGATATATCGAATAACGACATTTGCAATTGGAAATATCGATAAATGTCGATATTTATCGATATTTGGAGTTGGAAATAACAACATGTGCTAAATACGCGTCGCTTCATTCTGGCAGTTCAGTGATGAATGATTTAATTTTATTGTGCGCGCTCGGACATTTAATAGTCTAGAAACTTTATTTGTAAAATTAGGTGACATATAATACTGAAAGACAAATGTTCTATATAAAATTCAGCAGTTTTCTTGGTAAAATTACTTTGCCCATGACGTTTGAGTAAATTCTGTGATGTTTAAAAGTGCAATATAATTCCTAAAATATGTGTAGCGAATAGGGCTGGAAATTTTTATCGATATATCGATAAATATCGATATATCGAAATATTTTCAGTTATCGATATTCGATAACAAATTTTCAATATCGCCCACCCCTACTCTTGTATACAATTAGCTATAAGTGGTCTGCTTAAATTTTTCAAACAAAATTGTTTGCACGATTAAAAAAAATAAATTATATATAATATAGGTAAATAAATACATTTAGCTAGTATATTTTTGTATTTACTATGGGGCTGATTTAGCATTTAAAACAGCGCACAACTCTAAATCTTACTATATGTAAAACAGGGTTGTAGGTTGTAAGGAAAACCACTCAACCATGTTTATTAATCAATAGGCATTACAAGTATCAGGATGTAAAGAGTCAACAACTTTATTCAGTACTATATTCACCTAATGTCCATAACGGACATACTTACAAGTAAGTCGGGAGTGTCTACCAGAACGTCAACTTCGTAAAGTTGTCACGCTACAGATCAATCAGCCGTCATCCTGGGAGACATTTTCTTTTCCAGACATCCCGATACTGCTGCTGGTAAACTGCTGTCGCTAGGTGGAAGATTCGTTCTGCTCCTGTCCCAGTCAGCAAAGAGTGCCTGAAAACATATACTTATCTTATTACTTATATACAAAGTAGAATCGAACATCTTTTTTGTATAACATTGCGTTTACAAGATCATAGAATAGACATTTTACACACTAACTAACCGAAGGTTTATATTCGCATATTTTTCTTAGAGATTATTTTAAACTTAAACGTCTTAATGTTTTCATTTTCGGTTTTGGGTGCTTTGTCAAAAAAGGGATTTACTAAAAAAAATTAAAATATATATAATAATGGATTCCTGAAAGAGCGGATATGTCCGGTTAAAACTGGAATTCTAAATCATAATTTTGTAATTTGTGTAGGTACTAATGAGATCATAGATAATAAATGAGGAATTGTCACTAACCTTATTGCATATCGATAATTGCTGAATTCCTGAACACCCAGGTTTAAGAACTCGATGAAAGGATATTCTAGGTTCTCTGCTAACATTGTAACGCCGAAATTCTTGATATTGCTTTGCTGTCTACTTTCAGATACATTCCGTGGCGTTCTCCATTTTGTCACGTCGTCACGTCACCACACTGATTGACTCTTTACTTTGACGCCTGTGATGTGAACTTTGACTGCGATTTCTTGTGATATGTTTAGGTACTTTTCTCACATTAATTCCCAAATTAATTTGGACGCTCCAGATTTTTTTTATTTCAGCGTTGAATATGATGAAATAAATCATATGCGACATTTTTTCTGGGCGTCATTTACGTCTTAAAATTGAATTTGACCTAGAATAGTTACGTAATGTTAATGAAGTCCTGCAGAACAAATAACTTTTTTCTGATTTTAAAATAAATTTAAAATAGACTACTAACCTTCTTCTTTACGTTAAAACGAGCAAAACTTGCTTCTATAGCTCCAAAAACAATTGACACACGTTGCTCCGCTTGACGCAAGTGAAGTGAAGTGAATGGATAAAAAGTTGCGTTCGATTAAAAAAACTCAGAGGCAAGCGATCAGCAAAGTGCATTCATTTATCACTCTATTAAGTCACTGACACTGTCAAAGATGTCAAAAAAGTAACAAAACCCGGTAATTTATAAATTGTCTAATTAATTTTTTTATTTTCCTCTAGCAGCAAAAAGTGAAAAAAAAGGATGGCGTTGACAGAAGATGACTAATTGATTACCAGGAGTATCAAAATTTCAAAATAATAATTCGTTTTCTGTTGTATTGCATTTTAAAACTTCTGAAATTCTACTTATTCTACCAGGAGTATTAGGATAACAGAAGGCCAGGAGGTATTTAACTAATTACCAGGAGTAGGTATAAAAATTATAATTTGTTCTCTATTGAACTAGGTACACACATTAAAACTTGAAATTCTACCAGGAGTATTAGGGTAACAGAAGAACCAGGAGGTATTTAATTGATTTTTTACTTACCAGACGTATAAAAATCATAATTCGTTCTCTTAAAAGTTCTGAAATTCTACCAGGAATATTATTAGGATAACATAAAAACTAGGAGGTATTTAAAATGACCAAGAGTATCAAAATTACAATTTGTTCTCTATTGAACTGCACTTTAAAACTACTGAAATTCTACCAGGAGTATTAGGATAACAGAAAGACCAGCAGGATGTGTTTAATTTATTAAATACACCACACGTAATTACGTCCCCCTTTATCCCAGAAGGCTCTAGAAGAGCCTTGTGCGGGAGGGGGCTACACATTTAAAGACAAGGGGCACACATCCAATATCCGTGTATAATGGAAAAATCCCTCTCACAGTATTTTCCATTGCCACGACCGGGATTCGAACCCGGGACTTTTGGGTGAGAGGCAGGTACTCTACCATCTCGACCATCATTATTACCAGGAGCATCAAAATTATAAATCGTTCTCTATTGAACTGATTCGTATGGTGGTTTCTTTTATGGTCTACTAGTGGACTACTCCATTTCAGAAGACCATCTCAGTTAAGTCGAAATGTTAAGCATTGTATAAAGTTTAGTCAAATACTTTGTGAGTTGACAAATAAAATTACTTCTTTTGAATACGATGTAGTTGCTAAAATTAAAAAAAAATTCTATTGGAAAATAATTGACTTTTAGGCAACCTAAGATAAAAATAGTAAATGAAAGAAGACCATATAGTTATAGCAAAGACGATACAGATAGAAATAAAATTCAGCTGTTTAATCTACTTCTGGAGAAGTACTTAAAATTTAAATTTATTTTGTGATCTAAATACTATAATCAGCAACGCTGTGCCCGAGTTAAATGTTGCAGAGGGAAAGTCAATAATATGGAAGCAAAAGATGGCAAATGAAGTTCCTTGCGAAACAACTGAATTGGTATGAAGAACTCTAATATGACGGAGTATTTAATATTATGGTGGTCTGGGAGAAAATTTTACATCCACAAATACAACTGAGTTTGCAGGTCATAGGATAGTAGCTAGGTAAGGATGTACTTATACTATACTTTGTCAAATGCCTTGGAAATATATGACACCGACACCTTCTTTGGAGTCTCCAATTTTTGTCGTGTCATGGTAAGATGGTTCGTGAAATCAAAACAGTATTACTGGTTGCCTAAAAGCACCATCCGAATATGGTGATCTTCCTTTACTGTAGGAAGTTTGGATAATATAACAATGAGACACCAAATATTTCATTCAGATTCTTTTCCTTCTTTGCACATGAACATCTTCTAATTGATGGAAATATACCTGGTTTATAAAAAATACTAAAGAGTGGCTTCCATAGGTGAGAACGTTATACTATAGTACTTTTTTTCAGCGGTTTTTGCCGTAGACCATAAATTTCGGATTCTTTTAAGTCAGTTAGTCAGTCGGAGGAAAAATCATAGTCAGACTGGCGAATGGTTATAATTAACATTACTAATGAGTAATGTCCTATTATATAATCCTTATTTATACCCAACTGTAATATTACTATATTCAATTAACAAGTTCAGTATTTTTTTGTTTGTTTTAGATGAATATAAATAATAGAAAAAAAACCCTTTGGCGGAATGCCCCTTTATAGAAGCTTGAGTCACTATTTCGAAAATAAGTATCCAAAAATGTTCACTGCCTCTTATACTATAATTGGTGCGATACCCAGTGAATAACGGATCTATTTATTACTTATAGAGAAATGTTCTAGAACCCTGTAATTAATGCATTCCTGATTTAAAGTTTTTCACATTTATTTTTATGGTAAAATAGAGTTAAAGAAAAATTTTAGACCGCCATATCAATCAAATATGTAATTAGTAAATTATTTGATAAAAAATAATACTTTGTTTTGCGCATTAAAAAGTAGTTAAATATATTATTAGATATACTCCAGGTTTTACTCGGGAAAATTTAATAGACTTAGATTTAATAGATCTCGCAAAAATAAAAAGAAGTTAAACAAGTTAAATATGATACCTTCAAACTCCTCATTGCTAAACTATTTTATTATGTGATTAATTACTCATCTGGTCTTTCAGTTACCTTTCTAGAACGAAAGCAAGCAGTAAAACGTTTTGAGAATATGATACCTATGTGAATATAAATCTCTGCTTTCAGAATTATAATTTATACTTCAAAACTACTGCACACAGTATGTCGAAAGCTTCTAAGTAAATAAGAAAAATTGAAAATGCCCAAGCAGCAATTTCCTTGTCTTTTTCTAATATATACTAATCTGAACTGTAACAGAATGCTGGACAATAATTAAAGAAAACTAGAGCAGAATTCTTTCAGTTTGTTTAAAATCCAATTAAAACTTTTAAAAACAAGTTTTAAATTTCGCGCCGAATTCGGAAATATATGGTGCAATTTTACTGTACTTAGTTCTACCATCGCTTTTTGTTCCTAAACGCTGGATATTTTGGTTTGGTTAAATAATTAATAATTCATTTTTGTAATTATGCAAGTGCAACTAAAAACTTTTAAAATTTTAAACCAAACTTAACGGAACATTTCGCGCCATATTTTAAAATACATTCGGGTCATATCGCAGTCACTTTCCGATCGTCTTTTGTTTCTTTTAATTCGTGTTCTTTACCGCTTGGCTATTCGAACTATTGAAAGGCCAGTTTTTTCCTGTTGCATTATTTCAACGATTTTTTTAAAATTGCATAAAACTTATTTGCAAATAAGTTGTAATAGTGTTGTGTAAATAAATGGTTATGATACTGCAGAGTTTTGTGGTGAGTATATAAAATGGTTTTGGTGTTTGGTGCGATTTTAAAATAGGTAGATGTTAGATAATTAGTTCGAATTTCGGGTTCTTTTCGATAAGCCATACTCAATACTCAGTAAAATACCTCAAATCGTTTATGGCAAAGTATATTATATAGTAAAGAAAACTAAATTTTATCAAATAAACATAAAATTTACCAATTTTTGACAGCAGTACCTATACCTATAATTTATTTACATAAAATCGTACTGCCTGCCATACATATTATTCAGCTATTAAAAACTCTATATAATAAATTTACCAAGTAACAATTTAATATGGTGTTGGATTTATATGAATGAATTAATATGGATGGCTTATTACGTTCAACGATAAGTATTTATTTCTAGACGTTTGAGTGATGAAATTTAAACAAAGGCGCTTGCTTAGTTTTTAAACATACAAAGTATCAAGTAAGAGTTATTAGAGAATAGCAAAACTATAGGTAATTTATCATTCTGAAATATTTACCTACATAATCGTTTTTCTTGACTTAACTGACTGACTTAGCTGAAGCAACTTTCTGGAATCTAATATTTTGTGTTATGTAAGGTCTTTATATATGGAGTTTACTGCAATCTGAATGACAACAGTTTTTTTTTCCATTTATATCTGAAGGAAATATAAATAGGTATAAATCAATTTTTAAATTATTTTAGGACGCGATGGAATCAAAATCAAACCAAAATCTTAAATTCAGGTTTGAGAAAAACCTATCACGTTTTATTGGGCTTTTTTGGACGTAACTGGGTTATTTTAATGTAGACAAACATCTTGATTTTAAGTACCTATATCACACGCATAATAAATATAAGAGTAATGGAAACTCATCCATTGTGATTGTGGATATGTCGACACAATGTGAAATATAAATAGAGACATTCATTTTTATTTTCTTATATACTTATACAATATCTTCATAAATGATTGTAAACCATGCGACTCCAGAATAGTGTATTAATAATAATATACAGAATTAAACAAAACGTGTACTTGGTTGTCTATTTTTAGTCACATTTATTTACGATCATTTTGTGAGGGCTCATCTGCATATAAGTATGTGCATGCTCTACTGGACCACTTAACAAATATAAAATGTAATTTGTTGTATTCATCTAAAAAGCTTATTTTGCTTTTGTGTGTTGCGTATACAAGGCGTTTGGTAACTGGATTGCCAAAATGAAATGTCATATGTAAAATCGATTTCCAAGCATTAAAACAAAGAATAACTTTTTCCATATCCGGGCTTCGTTTAGAAAATATTGGGGTAAAAAAAAATTGCTTTATTAATTTTATTCAACACTATGTAATGATAACAATAAAAGAAACAAACTTTCACAAAAGTTATTGCAACGTAAAAAAACTAGAGTAGATTTTCAAAAATGCTACCATTTACATTGATGCACATCTGACAATGCAAAACAAGAGAATTTGTATACTTCTGCAAAATTTACAGTGTTTTGAATAGTATGCGTACTGAATTTAAAATTCTATTTTCTAATTACTCAATAGTATTTAATTGGCTCAGCATAAACTAATTGTTTTAAGTGACCCCATAAGTAAAAGTCTAGAGAGTTAAGGTCCGGAGACCTTGCAGGCCAATGAACGGGACCGCGCCTCCCTATATCCATCTCTCATTGAAATTATTCTGGAGCCAGTACCACATTTCTTCCAGTGTGTGGTGGTGCACACTAATAAAAAGTCATACAACACAGAGAAAAATAATTAGCTGATCACAAGCTGTCAAATAATAAACAAACTTTAATTTTAATAGCTGTTTTAGTTTTTACATTTTTTGAAATATTTCTTAAATGAAGCCAGATATGAAATAAAGTTACTCTTTGTTTTATGCTTAGAATTCGATTTTACAAATGACATTTCATTTTGGCAATCCAGTTACCAAACACCCTGTATAATCAATGTCCAGAGTTGGACTCAACGTTTACAACTTAAGGATGCCATTTGTTTTAATATCTTTGGATTTTAAAGAATGGTTGGATTTTAAATTTCAAACCTGCAGCTGACCCCATGTTTATAAAACTGGCAGTGTATAAAACGTTTTTAATTTAGTTAAAGTTAAGAGAAAATTAAATAATATAAACACAGTTATAATCGTGAAAGAAGTTAAGCTAGAACTAAGACTAAATACCTATATTCAATTAACTCACTTGGTTGATTGATTGATATATAGCGGGGTTGTACACCCCCGATACATGAGCTTTGTCCTTTTAATGAGATTTAATAGCTTCTTTGCAAGATTTTCATGCGGAAGATTTTCCCCGAATCGCAAATCACCAAAGAGGGCAAATCTCCTTCGGGCCAGCGCTTCGCAGTCATAGATTATGTGTGAGGAGGTTTCTTCCTCCTCTTCACATAGTCTGTATACATAGTACTGCCCCTATGCACGCCTATGCGTTGCAGGTGCTTTCTCATGTAGCACTGTGGCAGTGTCCTGTTAAAAGGCCCATTACATGTTTGATTTGAGGTCGTCCCAAATGGATGACTATCAAAAGTCAGATATTGAGAAGGTATTTTTTTTTTATTCACTTATTTAACGTCGGCTTATTTCATTTCCGCTACCAGGACCTATCACCGACACCAGGAGACGAGCAACCCCCAACCTGGAAATTTTGCCGAACCTCTTATCTTTTTAAAAGTAGGGATTTTTTACTTGCCTAACATTTAATAGACAAGGGACCGACTGCTTTACATCCTCTCCGAAGGATGGTATATCCTCAATACACCTCTCGCCTACAGTTGTATTGCTTCTGCGATATAGCTGATATACAAGCCGCTAGAAGTAGGGAAACGAGACCACGTCTTTCCGGCCACCATCCAAGTACTGAACGCGATAGGTGTTGCTTAACTTCATATCGCTATGAAGTGAGTCAAGTCAGTCCTCCGCTCGCTGCCCTTTGAGAAGGTATATACTTTGAAAGTGGCTTTCCTTGGTATTGGCCAGGTGTAATGCCCCAAGGTTGTGTAGATGTTCTTTAAAAGACCATCTTTGAACCGCCCGCCGCCAGGCCCTGTAAATGGTGTCGTAGAACCCACTCTTGCCAGGTTATCTGCTTTTTCATTGCATTCAACACCCGAGTGACGTGGTACCCAGATAAGTTCGACATTTGTAACAGTTCCTGTAGGCACTCCCACGTTATTTTAGAGTTTATACGTGGGGTTGCAAATGCTTTTAATGCTGCTTGATTATCAAACAGAATGCGTCTGTGCTGTCAGGAGTATACCTACTCATTGCATTCTATCGAATGCATGTCATAATGGCATACATTTCCGTGTGGGAGACGGTGGCGTTTGGTCCCTAGGGATAAACTAATATCCACCTTAGGTCGCACGCCATGCTCCAGTTCCTGATCCTTCATATTATGTCCTGGAACCCTCTGTATACCATACGAGTCCTTTGGACAAAAAGGACAAAGTACCTACCTTCACGTCATTCATTGTGGTTGGTTTTCACTACGAATGGTTTGTCAAAGAAGTCTTGGAAGCATGCAGTCAGTGTCCGTCATTAAGATGTAACTGATTTTGTTCATTTTACTTAATTTCACATTTGTATTACGGATAACAATATGCTACTCGGAAACTAACCATAGAGGGAGCTACATATTTGTAGACAACGGAGACACTCACTATTCGAGCGAACAAAGTACTTAATATCTTTAAAAAATATTCTAGTGCTACGGCTGAGAGTTGACCGTGGCCATATAGTAAACAAGAAAACATTAATTTAATGAAAGATTAATATTATGTATTTACTCAGGGATAAAGAATGAAATATTAATATATTTTTAAATATAAAGCAAATAAATATGGCATTTTTTACGTAAGCATTAAAATTACATATTCCTAATTTTACAGGAGTGATTTATTCAGTAACACGTGCGTATATACATTCTCTCAATGAATTTTTAACTATTATATTACTATATTTGAAATATTAAATATCCCTATATAAGATATATACAGGGTTCCCAGAAATAGGCGGATAGATAAATACTTACCAGGTAGAATAATTCTCTGACAAAAATTGAGGGGTGTATTTCATATTAGTCTCTATTAGCGAGTTGCACAATATTCAGAGCTGGTCAAATACTTTAAAAAAATACTTAAATATCAAATAATAAATATACTTTAAAAAAATTGAAAAGAGAAAAGTATTTAAATCATAAATAACAAAAGTAATCAGATAGTTTAAACTGGTATTTAAATACTATCAGAATATTTAATTATTTTGATAGCACTGAAATATTTTCAAAGTATGTATATAAATGCTTCCGTGGTATTTGTTTTCAGAGTATTTAAATACTTTTAAGGTATTTAAATATTTCAAAGTGTTTAAATACTTTTCTGATACCTATTTATATAATTTTGAAATATTTGATTAATACTTTCACACAGTCAAAAATAATGAGCTGTAGCTGTGGACTTGAAATAATATTTTAATGTTCATCAAATATTTCCAATTTTATTAAGAAGTAAATTTCATAAATTTCAAAAGAAAAAATCAGTGTTTCATTGGGTGTTAGTATCTTATGTTATGTACCTAGCTGGACACATGGTATATTTCTGTTTTATATTTAAAAAGGATTTATTTATCAAATAGTCATTGAAATAATTTTAAAAAATATTAGGCAACCAAATATACAATCAATTCGCAGCCGTAAGACGCAACGCAAATGCCTGAATGAAGTGATTCATTTCTATGCATGTCTTATTGTCTTGACAAGTTCAGAATCTGCCAATGTATCTGGTATTTGATTATGTTTGGAGTATTTATTTAAATACTTTTCAGATTTAAATACTATTAGAGAATATTAAAATATTTCTGAAACTATTTAAATACTATCGGAAAAGTATTTAAATCTTTCCGTAAAAATATTTAAATCTTTCTGTAAAAGTATTTAAATACTTCCCAGTTATTTAAATAGTTTTAAGTATTTAAATACGTTTAGGATCATTTTCATAAATACTACATAGTAAATATTTCGAACAAAGTATTTGCAAGTATAAATACAAAAAGTTTTTAAATACTCGGTATTTAAATACTTTATAGTATTTAAATACTTAATTAATTTAATTAATAGTATTTGTAAATATAAATAGTGCCCAGCTCTGCACAGCATATCAAAGGTGTATGCCAAAAGCTAGTTTTATTTTCTTATCTCCAAAATAATTCAACTTATAAAGATAAAATTTGATATACATATATATTCTATCCATACACAGATGATAATTTTCTGAAGATATATCATCCACGTAATGTCACTTTACTGCACCTTAAGAGGGTTAAACAAACTATACCCTTTTTTGCCTCTTATTAAAATTTTATATATTATATTCCATAACACTATTTAAAAAAAATACTTTCTCTCTTTTTATTTAACTTCCTCCTATTTCTGCTACTGAAACCTATCACCAACACCAGGAGAAGAGTTACCTTCAACCCGGAAATTTGGCCAAACATCTTTTTTGTCGAGACATGAAGATTTTTATACTTTATAGGACGGTATATCAATTACATAACTCTCTCTACGGCTACATATAGTTTTGCGTATACACTGATACAGGGTGTATCACGAAGACCTTCTACTAGTCGTTTCTAGAGAACTACGTGTCCTGAAATTCTGAAAATTTGTATACAGGGGTTTCTTACAATGTCTTATCAATTAAAAATATTTTCGCTGAGATGAGACTTCCGGTTCTACCAGAAGTTGACATCAACCGTTTATTTCAAATGTACTATTTTTATTCCATTTTTGGATTCTACATCAAAATTTAGTGTAATTTTTATAAGCATACCCTATCCTTAAACTTAATAGTTTTAGAGATATTTTGACTTATTCAAAAATTTTGGGAAAAACATACTTGAAGTTAATCTCGGTTCTATGTCCTTTAGTTCTTTATCTAGAGGACATACATTTTAGACGAGTAATAAAACTATTAAGTTTACCTTACACTAAATTTCGATATGGAATACAAAAATGTAATAAATAATAATACGTACATAGTACATACCATTTGAAATAAGCGAGTTGATGTCAACTTCCGGTAGCACCGGAAGTCTCATCTCAGTGAAAATATTTTTAAGGATAGGGTATGCTTATAAGACTTGCATTAAATTTCGAAATAGAATTCAAAAATGGAATAAAAATAGTACATTCTATTTGAAACAAGCGAGTTGGTGTCAACTTCCGGTAGAACTGGAAGTCTCATCTCAATGAAAATATTTTTAATCGATAGAACATTGTGAGGAACCCCAGTATAGGTGTACAAATTTTCAGAATTTCAATATGTTCATGGTCTTCGTGATACACCCTTTATAAGCCGCTAGGAGGTGGGACAAGGTCTGTATATATTTCTGTGGTCGTCACTCATTTATAGATACCAGCCGCAACTACTATATTGTTTTACATCTTATGACTCTTATATCGAAAATGAGTATGGTTAGGATAGAGCTGCGGTCGCTCCAAAACAAAAATAAACAGTACCATATTAGTTCTCACATAGAAGGTATCTACTACATTTTGTACAACGTAGTAAGGTTTCTCAACTCAATTCAGATTGACAAATGCAACTTTTTTTATTATAAAAGCATTGTAACTGATGAATTAAATTGAGTTTTGTTTCCTTAACCGTCTCTCAAGTTACCAAAGTAACCCCCGGAAAATCCTAGGTTTCGTGTTAAGCAAAGAGAAACGAGGCCCTACTAGTTTATTATGGAGTCTGAACCACATCTAGGGCATCGAACGATCGATCTCTGCAACTAAGGAAGTACACGTATCAGTGCATTTACCCACTCGGCTACCGTGCCCGTTTGTGAAATGATTATCAACATGATAAAGAAAAATTGAAAAAATCAAATTAGTTGTAGGTGGCTGTGGGCTGTGATTTCATAAGGTCAGGGTTTTCTAAATTGAAGGCGATTAATGGATTTCACCCATTTATACACCAGATAAGAAAATGCTGAATTTTCAATACTAATTGAATAATTCAAAATTCTCTTCGGTATTTTTTACCGTTATCGAGACATAGGTCAAAATTGGCTTTTTGAATTTTGGGTAGGTCCGGTAATCTTTTTTATATATTATCAAAGAGTAAAAACTTTGAGCACTATTTATACAGGGTGTCCCACTTGATGTATCCACCCTCTAAAATCTTTATTTGTGAACCGATTTTCGAAATCTTTTTTTTGCTGGATAGGGCTTGGAAAACTGCATTTAAGCTATACCTTATATTTCTTAATAAGGTAAAAATAAAAACAACAAATAAACAAATAAAAAATTATTAAGATTTACTATGGTAACAAAACTACGACAAAATTATTAAAAGAACAAGTTTTCTAAAAATAATCAAATTAATCAACTAATAATTAAATTGAACTATTCTCATTGAGTCCACCATTCACCCTTATGCACTTTTCCATACCGTTTGTTTTTTTTCAAAGATAGGTATATTACAATATTTTTTTCCAGTGAATATGGTTTAACTATAGCTTAATATTATGCTAAATTTGCAAATAAGTTGTAATAACGTTTTGCAAGTAAATGGTAATTATTTGGTACTGCAAAGTTTGAAGGTGCGCATGAGTGTATAAATTAGATTTTTAAATTCATCAGCATCTACAAATAAAATTGGTTTTGGTGTTTGTGTGATTTTAAAATAGTTAGATAATCATATCATTTACTATGTAGGGGTAATTGTCTATTTAAATTCAAAAATTTAAATAAATATTACGGTACACCAATTTATTAGCCTCTAAAGGTTATGTCAAAGAAAAATTGCAAACGTCTATAGGTATAAGCAAGAATTTCCTCTTGTATTTTTCAGTAATCACATAATATGTTAATTTAAACTGTAGCAAAACCCTGGTAATAATTAAAAAACAAGTAGGGCAAAATTCGTTTAGTTCGTTTATATAATTATTGTATAGTGCTTTTTCGCAGGAATTGTATAATCTTTATTTGTTTCTTGGATATGACTTTTCAAATTGTTGTGGCACAGTTTGTTAATACTAAATAATAATTCATTTTATAAACATGTGCAGCTAAAAACTTTCAAATATTTTAAGTCAAATTTAATTAACAATTCGCGCCACAATTTAAAATAGATAAAATACTTTCGCAGTCGGGAGTACGATGTTTTTTTGTTTCTTTAGTTTGTGTTCTAACCGCTTGGGGTTTGACGTTTGATTATTCGAACTATTGAAAGCAAAGTTTTTGTCGGTGCATTATATTTCAATGGTTTTATTAAAATTACATAGAATCTATTATGTTAAATTTGCAAATAAGTTGTAATAACGTTTTGCAAGTAAATGGTAATAATTTGGTACAGCAAAATTTTAAGGTGAGTGTATAAATTAGATTTTTAAGATCAGCATCTACAAATAAAATTGGTTTTGGTGTTTGTGTGATTTTAAAATAGTTAGATAATCATATCATTTACAATATAGGGGTAATTGTCTATCTAAATTCAAAAATTAAAATAAATATTACGTTACATCAATTTTTTAACATTATTAGCCTCTAGGTTAATTATGTCAAAAACTCCTAATAAATAAATAAGAAAATAAGGTTCAAACGTCTAGGCAAGAATTTCCTCTTGTATTTTTTAGTTATCACATAATATGTTAATTGAACTGTAGTAAAACCTTGGCAATGATTTAAAAAAAAAGTAGGGCAAAATTCGTTTAGTTCGTTTATATAATTAGTGCTTTTTCTCAGGAATTGTATAATCTCTTTTTGTTTCTTGGATATGACTTATTGACACTGTTGTAGCACAGTTTATTAATAATAAATAATCATTCATTTTATAAACGTGTGAAGCTAAAAACTTTCGAATATTTTAAATCAAATTTAATTAACATTTCGCGCCATAATTTAAAATAGATAAATACTTTCGCAGTCGGAAGTACGATCGGCTTTTGTTTCTTTAGTTCGTGTTCTAACCGCTTGGGGTTTGACGTTTGATTATTCGAACTATTGAAAGCAGAGTTTTTCTCGGTGCGTTATATTTCAATGATTTTATTAAAATTACAAAGAATTTATTATGTTAAATTTGCAAATAAGTTGTAATAACGTTTTGCAAGTAAATGGTAATTATTTGGTACTGCAAAGTTTTAAGGTGAGTGTATAAATTAGATTTTTAGGATCAGCATCTACAAATAAAATTGGTTTTGGTGTTTGTGTGTGATTTTAAAATAGTTAGATAATCATATCATTTACTATATAGGGGTAATTGTCTATTTAAATTCAAAAATTTAAATAAATATTACAGTATACCAATTTTTTTAACATTATTAGCCTCTATAGGTTATGTCAAAAACTTCTATATAAATAAGAAAAATTTCAAACGTCTAGGCAAGAATTTCCTCTTGTATTTTTCAGTTATCACATAATATGTTAATTTGAGCTGTAGCAAAACCCTGGCAATGATTTCAAAAATAAGTAGGGCAAAATTCGTTTGAATAATTAGTACTTTTTTGCAGGAATTGTATAATCTCTTTTTGTTAATTGGATATGACTTTTCAAACTGTTGTGGCAGTTTATTTATAATAAATAATCATTCATTTTATAAACGTGTGCAGCTAAAAACTTTGAAATATTTAAATCAAATTTGTTTAACATTTCGCGCCATAATTTGAAATAGATAAATACGTTCGGACCATTTCGCTGTCGGAAGTACGATCTTTTTTTGTTTACCGCTTGGGTTTGACTTTTTCAAACTGTCTAGTTGAAAGTTAAGTAACGTCTGAGGTGCATTATATTGCAATGATTTCATTAAAATTGCATAAAACTTGTGTTATATTTGCAAATACGAAGAACTGTTTTGTAACTAAATGGTAATTATGACTCGGCGCAGTTTTGATGTAAGTAAATATATATATAAATTACAAATATTCTTGCAATCTGGCTGTATGTCTATATCTTGAGTGTAGATTGGATAGAGGTATAAACTTATTTATAATAACGTTAAATAAATTAAAAATAGTTGCTCAGGATAGGGTAAATATCGAATATTTATAACGACATTTCAAATCGTCGAATGCCAAAGTATATTTGCTACTCACCAATTTCTTTCAGTTTAGTATATCACTGCTATACATACGACTACTAAAAGTGATATATACCTAATAAATTCAAAAATAATAAGTAAATTTCAAGGATAATTCAAGCGACAGCTAACGTTTAATGATATTTACTGCCAGGCTCTCGATGGCGAGTCATGATTTTGATTAAGGTGCTTGCTTAATTTTAAACTCACAAGTATCAAGTATTCAACCCAGAAATTTTGCTAAACATCTTTTTTGTCAAAGTGGGGATTTTATTTGCCTATAGCATCTAATATGTAGGGTGTATATCAACTACATAACTACTTCTCTACAGTTACATAGTTCTTGCGTATACACTGATATACAAGCCGCTAGAAGGTGGGAGAAGTTTCTGTTTCTCTGGTCATTACTCATTCAGATACCAGCTACAACTACTAACGCTTCACCTCTCAATACGAGTACGGTTAGGATAGAACCGCGGTCGCCCAAAACAAAAATAAACAGTACCACACAAGTTCTCACCATTATAGTACTATATTTTTTTAGAATGTACGCTTTTCTCAACTTTATTAAGATTGACAAATGTAACTTTTATTAAAGCATTATTGTAACTTACAAGTAACTGATGAATTAAATTATGTTTTGTTTCCTTAAAATGTTTTCTTAACCGCCTCTCAAGTTCCCTAAGTAAAACCTCCTGAAAATCCTAGGATTTTGTGTTAAGCAAAGAGAGACAAGGTCCTATAGTTTACTGTGGAGTCCAAGCCACATCTAGGGAAACGACAGTTCTCTCTGGGTCTAAGTCCAAAACAAATTGCAAATTGTGATTTGATATGATTTCATATAAGGATGGGCTTTACCCATTTGCACAATAGGTAGAAAAATTCTGATTGCGAGGTCTATTTTCAATACTAATTAAATGATCAAAAATTCTATTCGGTAACTCTTACAGTTTCCGAGACATAAGCCAAAATTGACTCATGAATTTTGGGTGGGTAATATTTTTTAGATGTTGCCAAAGGGCAAAAACACATTTCTTGTGCAGATTAGATTCTGAAAAGATATTTTTTATATGAGTCGTAGATTCTGCTCTATTTTAATTTCACCTTTTTTTTAATGGAAACTATAGTTGGTTTGGATCTAAAAATAATAATAATAACACCACATGTAATTACGACCCCCTTTATCTTGGAAGGCTCTAAAAAAGCCTTGATGTGTGGAAGGGGGCTACACATTCAGACAATAAGGGACATACACTTATTATCTGTGTATAGTGAAAAAAATCCTCACAGTATTTTCCTCTGCTACGACCTGGAATCGAACCCGGAAGTAGGTGCGCTACTTCTCGACCATCAGTCATCTAAAAAAGTCAATTTTAAACATACGAGAGCTATATTTAATATTTTGTTTTATAAAAAGAATATTTACTCAAATAATTGTCTCGTTTTCCATATAAGACATAGAATTTTATTTTATAAACAATTATTATATGCATTTTGATTTTTTGTTCGTGGATTCCATCAGCCAGCTTCACAGCTAGGGGGTATATCAGGGCGCCTGAAAACAAAAAGATCGCAAATTGATTACAGGTTCATCTACAAAGGAATGGTAACAAATGTCACAACCATGCGGTACGCTAGTAGACATTGTTATTCAAACGCAACAAATGCATCTTGTGAAAAATTATCTACTTTTTATATAGACCACTTGTTTCGACACCTATTATTAAACCTGCAGTGACGGATCATACAATACATTATTTTTTATAAATTGGGGACCAGTGCTGCAGCCCGAATCACCGTAAATTTGCAACACTTGTTGAGAAACCGTCACTGGCATTAAATACTAGGAAATTCAAATTTACATCTAAAAATTGTTGGACTAGTTTGTCATCGAGGCTTCTTCTGTCTTCTTGTAGATAGAACTGCTTTCAATTCTGCCTACAAAACGTAAGTAATAGCAAAGAGTTCTCACTCAACGTGCGCTCCGTATCTCCCAAATTTTCTTTCTTATGGGAGGCTCTCAGCACAAGCGCAATATGTCCAGAAAAGAAATAACGTAGGTTGCCTAGCAACGACAACATCTAACAGCACAATATCAAAATAGCACAGGGTAGAGTTTGCCAAAACGTAAGTGAAACGAGTTTTTTTTGTTAAACATGTAGATTCCTTAATTTTTTTTTCATTTATTTTCTTCTATTCTCTATTTCCTAAATTCATTTCTCTATGGTATGCTACTAGCACTTATTCGCACAGTTCAATCTGCCAAAATTTAAGGACCAATTAATTTTAAAATTATAAATATAAGGAACGGAAACAATTAACAGGCTGTACGCTATGAAAAACGTTCTTTGTTTAAAATAGAATGTAAATAACAAAAATAAGGAATCATATTTTTATATCAAGTGGCGTAACATGTTTTTTATCTAAAACACCCCATTTTCCTATACCACTGGTCCCAGTAAATGAATGAAAATTGTACTCATTAAAAGTACTCATCAAGTACCATGACATTTATATTAAAATTATCTTGGTCACGGGTCGTCATGGTATAGAAAACTACCGTTTTAGCTTTACCTTTCGACAATTATTACTTTGACAAAATTATTACAAGAGTAATTTAAGTTATTTACTTAATCACAAAAACCATTTGCAGGGTAAATTATAAAATATACAGAACTTTTTTATTGACATTTTGTCCATGCATGAAACACAATTATATTAAATTTCACTCTTGTTGCTTATTCTTGCTTCAACTACTGAAAACATCAAATCGTTAAATCTTAGGGAAAATATACCAATTTCTTGTTATACTGTATAATGTTGCGTTCGGAGGCATATTATACATTTTTGCTAAATACTTGTACACATTAGGTACCAAAAGAAATACACAATTAATGCAAATTGCTTGTATTCTTGACTGCATCGATATCCTTTACGGTTCTTTTGGTACAAATTCAAACATGTTTCTAAAAATTGTTGGGCCTTGATTAAAATTCTCCCTGAAGTACATTCAAATATCTTCTTTATGTCTTTTTTCTGCAGTTAGTTTATTAATTTTGAATTGTCATTCATGTTTCCTCAGACTGCCCCAAGATAGCGATTGAAAGTTTGCGTTGCGTCATCTGAAAATGTACATGATGAGAAAGTTGAATGGATATAAAAAATATTTGGTATTTTGTAAATTGTACTTATTCTTCTATACATTTGATTGTCTATGTTGAAAGACATTGTAATATTTTATATAGGAGTTGCATAATTTTTATTACTTCCAAAATCTTTATTACTTGAACAATTACGCAATTATAAGATTACGGCATATTAAGAGATAATAATACTGGTCTCTAATGAGTAAAAATTGCTATGGGCTTATAACAATTTCATTATTTTTGTTTTCTTATTAAAAAAACACTAGACATAAAGCAGGTTCATATAAACTATACAACTCCCAAATTCAAAGCAGGACCGGAGCGTGACCGTCTAGTAATATCTAGAAATATTTTGTTTGAAAAATAAATTTTCATTTAGGTACATTATTACTTTGGTAGGTATATAGGAAGCCAATTCATATTTTCGCGATCAAAGTTAAATTGTTCGAGATTTATATTTCTGTAATCCCTGTACTCACATATTTTTCATGTTTCACAGATTTAGGTACCTATATTATTTTTGCAAAAACTAATTTGTGATCAGTAATGTCCTCAGGAATATTTAGAATACCTGTTTCTATTAAATTTAATGAGTTGTTTATAGCAATAATGTCTATTAGGCTATTTGAGTTCGTGTTCGGATTTTCTCTAGTTGATTACCTTTATTGTTTGTTTAGTCATATGCTTCAAGTTACTTTATTAACTGTTATATACACTATTGGCAAATATTAATCTAGGAATGCGAAATCTGTAATGCAACTAAGAGAGAAGGTACATAGGTACAAAGCCTTCAGTTAACAAGAGACGCCTAACCATTCCTACACTCCTACTAAAGAGGGGATGTGTGCGACGACAGCCATCGGTTCAGCTTACGGCCGTGAGATATTTTTACGATGTTTTCATTCTTTTATCATGTTTATCGCTGTTGCATTTGACAATACAATAGCGGTTTAAGAGTTGATGTTATTTATTAGCCTTAAACCTAAAAACGAAATAAAAACTTGTATTTTAAAAATAACAGTTTGTACTTCGCAGGAGGAAGGCTTATTGATGAATAACTTTGTTGGACGCGACATCGCGGCCGGACGACACATTTGGCTGATTCCGTTGTCCCCTTCGACTGCGTGTTGTAAAGAATGGAAGGTGGGAGGTAGGGGATACCGCGTTGTCTGTTTAACTTGTAAATGCTTTAAGTTATCTCCGTCTGATGCATTTATATCGGCCTCCCAGATTCGTCCTTACCAATAGTGTATATCAATACGATGTCAAAAAACAAACCTTCGCCTTTATATTGTTCTGGTTTCAAATCATGCGATTTTGAAGTTCCCTGTTCCCTGTCCTTCGACAGTTCCTCATCAACAACTTCGCAACTCTACTTTATTTCATCGTATTCTCTAAAAATAAGTTACTTAGTTTACTCTTGAAGAGAACCTCAAATTTATTATCAAAAACATTTATTACCTACTAAATACCTACTTTTGTTCATTTACAAACTAGAATACCTACTTTTTGCAGTATTGTTGCTGCAGGTAGAATATCGATATACTTCTAATGAACTGGGGACTGGGTCTGCAAAACATACTGCCTTGGAAATGAACACTGCAAATTTTGTTCCAGGCGCCCACAATTTTTTAGTCACGTTGAACACCTAAAATTTGCCTTTTTTATTTTTTATTTCGTCGCCCAAAAAAGTAGGTGACATAGTGCCTGTGGCAATCACAGGTCACAGGTCACAGGTGGCAACACAGGGTGGCAATACTGGCAATGACAAATGTAGTAATCATCCGTGGCCATCTAGTGATCACAGTTTGAACTTGAACCCGGAAAATGTTTGGCTATTTGGCCACCTAGTGAAATATTTTTAAAAGTTGTTAAGTTCCTCCCAAGGATTTTATACTTTTACGAGCCATTACAATCCTCGAGGTCTTCCGATCAATAACCAACACTCAACAGCTTAAATCATAAAAATAAATATTATGGCAAAATGTTTTATCTGTTTTAATTGGTTAATAAGTAGAATAATATAATTACCAATTTATTCGCCTAAGAAAACCGAAAACCTGATTAAAAAAGTAACCGCACTTGCGCAAATTCCTTTTTAAGGTTGGTATAGAAATCTGTAACAATTTGATATCTCTTCGTCTACTGAGCTGTAGAGGGCGCAAGTTTGTATTTGCTCATGTAATTACATGTGGTGTTAATATTACACTACCTATGTTTTATTACATAGATTCGTAAATTAGTTATAATCTGGCAATATTATTACCATAACCATAAATATGGGTTATAAACTGGTAATCTAATAAAATTTTCGTTCATTTTCGTCAATAAAAACCGTTTCTAAAGTTACTACACAAGAGCCATCTAGTAAGCAATAGACGAAACGACAAATTTTGCCGCCACTTGTATTTTTTATTATGCTTTCGAGCATGAGAGAACATTTTACAAAGACAATCTGTAGTTTGTAGAAAACATTTTCAAAATGGCTAAATATAATTTCATTTCATAGATGCCGCGTGTTGGGTAAGAAGAAATAATATGAAAGTGATCTTTTAATTTCTTCTTAAATTAATATACCTACATGTAAGCCGAAACAATTTAAATTGGTGTATGGTTGTACATAATTTAAAATATAAAGTAATGATATAATATATTAATAATGCAAGTTTGAAAGTTACCACTCTGCCATCTATGAATTAATATATCAACTCCAGGAGATATATTTTGTTAGCTAAAAAAAAACCTAAAAATTTAATAAAATTTTCGCTATATTTGATAGTTTTCCGGTTAATTGAGGTCAAATGGTTTATTGTAATGCTCCCTAATTGCCAATGAGCCGGTATCTGCTATTCCGTAAAGTCGTTTCAAAGGGTCTTTATCATTTGGTCGTTTTCAGTCTAAATTGTTTGAAACGATTTTAAAATTGAGATAGGAAAAATAAAGCAATTGAGAGACAATAAAGGCATTTATTAATATATTTTTTTTCATTTCTATTAGCAGACACCGGCTCATTGGCAAATAAAATAAACATTAGAGAGAGCAATACAATAAATCATTTAACCTCAATTAACCGGGAAACTATCAAAAATAGAGAAAATTTACTAGAGACCAAAGATCATTTCATATACTAGATAGTCAAAGCCACTGTTTATTTCATCGCCCCATCTTCTCTCTCTAACACATGCAAAATTGGATGCCAAATAACAGAGAAGTATTGTCAGTATCATGAGTTAAAGTGAGATGAAGCTTAAGTTGAGGTCCATTTATGAGCGATAAAATTAAACAATAGGTCTGACTATCTAGTGTATACATGATCTTTGCTAGAGACATTTTATGTTCAGAAAATATCGGAGAATAAAAAAATCATATCCATTTTTTGAGACGACCATAGGCGAAGAAGTTCTTTTTTTAAAAGGGGTCCGTGGTCCCCATATCTACACCTGCGGGGGCGATATTTTCAAATTTTTCAGATCATTTGATAAACTTTAATCTAACATAAACAAAACCCAAATTTTATAAAAATCGTTCTAACCACTTTAAAGTTCGAAAACCAAGTCCCATATGAAAAATGTTTATAGGACAAACTACACTTATTTTTCAATAAAGAATCGATTCTCGAAGTTTCCGCATTTAAAGTGAACTCATCCTGTATAATAATTTTAAAAATAAGCACAAGGAATATCCTGTGTATAATTTTACACCACAATGTCTAATGTACATTCCATTTCTTGCCATTCTATTCTTTTCTGACATGTGAATATCTGCGAACGGTCATATCCTTGTGATATCTGGTTTTTCAAATTGTCATATCCTATAACCCTCATACTATGTGTAGAGTACCTTGCCGACAAAGAAGATTATTTTGTTCGTAAATTATGTTTTGGATTACAATATTTCTATTTTTCTTTTCAGATCGATTTTGAAAAAACATCGTAATATTTCCATTATGAATGAATGCAATTAATAGTCGAATTGAATTATGCACACATCGTGTAAGAACTTAATTCTAACAAACCGGCTCGACAGAAACACATGGATATACCCTAATAATGGAGTGTTCTTAAAAATGGTACCTACATTGGTTGGATCGGATGCTTAGAAAGTCATCAGTCATCATCATATTAAGAAAAGGATTCCACATCAACATATGCTTATGTGTTAATATGACGAACGCTTGTGAAGATAATCATAAATCCAACCTTAGCCCGTTTCATTGAGAAAAAAAAACGAAACGAAGAAAAGCAGCTTCCTTTAATATATATTATTTATACAACAATGCAAATAAATCATTGGGTAACGATATTATACCTAACACAAAAATCAAACTGTTCCAGCAGATTTTAAATTCAACAAAATATGTTGAATATGAATTTGTCTTTGTCTTTAGTTGTTGAAAACACACGAACATAACAGAATTCAAACGAAAGAAATAGCCAGGATTACAGGAGGGATTAATTTGGTAAACTGAACGTTTTTTTAAGTTTGATTTTGTTTTAATCTTATGTTTATGTTTCAGGTTCCCCTCAGTTCACTTTACCATAGATAGAATCGGTTCATCAAACTAGAGTCAAAATCTTGACGAGTGTATCTTGTTAATATCATAATGAATTTTTAAAATGACTTGGGTATTGTCAGTGTTCAGGCTTGTAACTGTATTCGGGGATGGTTATTAAGAACACGAAAACAATAATAGAGGGCAAAGATTTATACTAAGCAAGTTCAAGAAATGGAAGAAATAACTAGAATTGCAGGAGAAATTGATTTGGTAAATTGAACGGTTTCTTTAACTTTGAGTTTGTTTTAATGTTATATGTTTCTGTTACAGCTTATCCACAGTTCGCTCTACCGTAGAGAGAACGATCGGTTTCGTTAAACCAGAGTCGAGAACTCGACGAGTATCTTGTCAATATCGTAGTGTATTTTTAAAATTGCTATGGTATTACAAGTGTTAAGGCTTGTAACTGTATTCGGGGATTTTCTGGGGGCGTTAGTGTCCAGAAAAGCAGTTAGTAGACTCTGGTTTTCGCGCGTTAGTGATGGATGCTCCAGGATTAGCCTTTGCCCTCGTATGATCTTCACACCGTTTCGATAACTGGTGAGTAATAATTTCATAATTCCTCTTATGGATGAATGTGTTTTATATTTGTGCAGTTGCTGTCTCTTAAAATCTGTCGTTGTATTTCCGATTTTGACAAATATGGTTTGCAAATATTTTCAAAAAAAAAAAAAATTGGTCTGCATCCTCCTTTTGAAATTCTCCACTTCTGTACGAATGATGCTGAATTCTGAAATAAGATTTGTCAGTTCTGATACAATTAGCTGTCTAATTATTAATCTCTATTGTTTCAGGGTGTGACCAATATGAGGGATGTAAACGGCACGTTACTATAATGGGGACGAACTGGCTTTAGGGAAAGGAGATAAAGGTATAATTATTATTGCGTTATTTTCAATTAGTCTTACTAATTTTTTTGAAATTTCTGTTATAGGTAAGTTCCGAACGAGATAGGATATGGTGAAGACATCTTAAAGGGTAAGTTTATTTACAAATGGTTAAGTTTCTCGGGAGAAGAATCCGGAGTAATGTCGCCAAGTGAAGTTTAACGTGTATACTGTATTTGTTCTAAAAGTTTGTGTTCAACAATTTAACGAAGGCAAAGAAATAGAAAAATTAAAGACATGTAAGTGTAAACGAAACTGGTGCACAATTGAAGTGGATGTTGGAAAAATGAACCTCAATATTTTTGGAATTAGATAGATAGATTAGACTAATATTGATGCGGCATTTCATGATCGTTAACAATATTTATTGGCCTTCGTCTACCGTCAATAGATATTTAAATTGTTGGCGTTTCTTTTATCTACAGGGTGATTATTCAGGCCCTTACAGTATATATGTTTAAGTTCATCATTGTCCCAAATCCCTAAAAAAATTTCGGGATTTTTTTAAACATGTGCATTAGGATTTATAAGTAATGTTTAAGAACCAATTTGAAGATTTTTTTCATAGCTCTGTTATTTCTAGAGATATCATTTGTCATAGAAAAAATGCCGAATTTTTTACATTTTATGTTACAGCATTTTAATGCAATTGCAAATAACTATTTTCTCTGCTATATTCAACTCTTAAATATTTTTGACTCCTTAGAAAATATTTTCAAAAAGCCAACGGTCGAAAAAGATTGGCCTGTCCAAATCTACCGATATATCTCACTGCGATAGTTCCCAACAAAAATATAAGTCGTGGTTCTCTCAATTACAAATTATACGGATTTTTACAAAAAATTGTATCTCGATTAATAATAGAGATAGCTAAAAAATTCTGAAACCGTTTCGGCAATATTATCCAAGATCCTGAAACATTCTATTAAAATCGATAAAACATTATTTTAAAATTTTTGACCAAGTGTCGAATTTAAGAAGATTGGTGAGAATATAAGAACTTTTAATTAATTTTTGGCAATTGATTTCCTATTATGCTATATACCTAATTTGTTCAATATGCATTCGAAGAGCTAGGGTGCGGTGGGAGCGTTGAATAATATAGGTATCTAAGAAAAAGTTGTTGGCAATCGTATTATAATGCTGTAACCTAGTACTACCTAATGTAAAAAAATCACCATTTTTTCTATAACAAATAATATCTCTAGGGATTACAAAGCTATGAAAAAAAATCCTCAAATTGGTTCTTTAGAATTATTTGTAAATCATAATGAACTAAACGCGTTCATTCAAATTTCCAAAATTTTTAACATAAATGAAAGGACCTGGATAATCACCCTGTAGATAAAGAAACACCCACAATTTAAAAATCCAAAGACGGTGGACGAAGGTCATTGCATTTTGCTAACTATCATAACAAGCTGTACCGAGATTATAATCAACTACAAAAATATTGAGGTTTAACTATTGCCCATATTTTTCGAGTAAGTATTCATGAATTTTGTATAGATATCCGTGATGTATACGCTACATAATGGCTTTCGTCGATGAATAAGATTTAGCTCCCAAAAGGCTTCACAGGGAAGTATTTATTATCAAATAAACTGTCATGTCACTTTCAAGTGCGTTAGATGTCTAATTGTATTTTCTTTTGTTTCAGGGGAAAGGAGACATCTTAAAATTGAAGAATAAATCTTTGAAGACACGTAGCAATGCGCTAGGTACTTAGGGAATTGACTAAAACATACCTACGGTACAAAAACTGCCCTCCTGCTCAAGAAAATATGTATAATCAATCAAAGTGTAATAGAGCACTCCCTGAGTAAATACTCTTGGACTCCCTCGTTATCACATTGTAATCGATTATATATTCAAGAGCCTTCACATTTTCTGCCATCAATTCATTATTTTTTTTAAATACCAACTAAATGAATAGTGGTCAAATTTGTTTAAGAAGACGTAACCTTGTGATACTTAGGGAAATACAAATGGGACAATGACGGTCCTCCTGCTCGAGAAAAAATATGTAATCAATCAAAGTGTAATAGAGCACTCCCTGAGAACTCTTTGAGATCTTTTGGACTCCCTCGTTATCACATTGTAATCGATTAGATATACAAGAGCCTTCGTTATTTCTGCCAATAACTTAATAAGTTACCAATCGTATATGACATACCTTACATTACCTACCCATAATACGCTACGTAACTTTAGTAACTTTAAAAAAAAATGCAATTTTTGATCCTTCTCAAATCGAGGAGTTTCATGTATGTATTCAAATTGTATGGGTATATATTAATTTCATTTTTATTCACCAGGCCCAGCTAATGGATGCTGAGGACATATGCGACATGGAAATATGCGGAAGGAGCCATCAAGCGAATTATTAACCTCATGGAGGAGGAGAAGAATTTTAACACGATTAACACGAACCCCTAATCGTGCAAGCGGAACTTGCATGTTGAAGGAGAGCGAAAGCGGTTACAGGAAGATACACGGAAGATTGATTCTGGGGGGGCCACTTGTCTGATAGGCCTGAAACGGTCAGCAGCTACGCCCCCTTCCCAAAAAAGGCCCGCCTAATTAAAAAAAAATAAGTTGTGATACTGCTCACAACGGGAATTTAACGGGTCCAACTAATAAGAAAATAAGTTGTGATACTGCTCACAACGCTGGCTTTTATGTATTGGCATTGTGTGGGTGGGACTTTAAATATTAATATTTATTCAACAGGTGCAACATGCTTGAAGAAGCTGAATTGTGATACTGCTCACAACGGAAATTTAACTGATCCAACTAATAAGAAAATAAGTTGTGATACTGCTCACAACGCTGGCTTTTATGTATTGGCATTGTGTGGGTGGGACTTTAAATATTAAAATTTATTCAACAGGTGCAACATATTTGAGGAAGCTGATTTGTGATACTGCTCACAACGGGAATTTAACGGGTCCAACTAATAAGAAAATAAGTTGTGATACTGCTCACAACGCTGGCTTTTATGTATTGGAATTGTGTGGGTGGGACATTAAATATTAATATTTATTCAACAGGTGCAACATACTTGAAGAAGCTGATTTGTGATACTGCTCACAACGGAAATTTAACTGATCCAACTAATAAGAAAATAAGTTGTGATATTGCTCACAACGCTGGCTTTTATGTATTGGCATTGTGTGGGTGGGACTTTAAATATTAATATTTATTCAACAGGTGCAACATATTATAGAAGCTGATTTGTGATACTGCTCACAACGGGAATTTAACGGGTCCAACTAGTAAGAAAATCAGTTGTGATACTGCTCACAACGCTGGCTTTTATGTATTGGCATTGTGTGGGTGGGACTTTAAATATTAATATTTGTTCAACAGGTGCAACATACTTGAAGAAGCTGATTTGTGATACTGCTCACAACGGAAATTTAAATGATCCAACTAATAAGAAAATAAGTTGTGATACTGCCCACAACGCTGGCTTTTATGTATTGGCATTGTGTGGGTGGGACTTTAAATATTAATATTTATTCAACAGGTGCAACATACTTGAAGAAGCTGAATTGTGATACTGCTCACAACGGGAATTTAACGGGTCCAACTAATAAGAAAATAAGTTCTGATACTGCTCACAACGCTGGCTTTTATGTATTGGCATTGTGTGGGTGGGACTTTAAATATTAAAATTTATTCAACAGGTGCAACATATTATAGAAGCTGATTTGTGATACTGCTCACAACGGGAATTTAACGGGTCCAACTAGTAAGAAAATCAGTTGTGATACTGCTCACAACGCTGGCTTTTATGTATTGGCATTGTGTGGGTGGGACTTTAAATATTAATATTTGTTCAACAGGTGCAACATACTTGAAGAAGCTGATTTGTGATACTGCTCACAACGGAAATTTAACTGATCCAACTAATAAGAAAATAAGTTGTGATACTGCTCACAACGCTGGCTTTTATGTATTGGCATTGTGTGGGTGGGACTTTAAATATTAATATTTATTCAACAGGTGCAACATACTTGAAGAAGCTGAATTGTGATACTGCTCACAACGGGAATTTAACGGGTCCAACTAATAAGAAAATAAGTTCTGATACTGCTCACAACGCTGGCTTTTATGTATTGGCATTGTGTGGGTGGGACTTTAAATATTAAAATTTATTCAACAGGTGCAACATATTATAGAAGCTGATTTGTGATACTGCTCACAACGGGAATTTAACGGGTCCAACTAGTAAGAAAATCAGTTGTGATACTGCTCACAACGCTGGCTTTTATGTATTGGCATTGTGTGGGTGGGACTTTAAATATTAATATTTGTTCAACAGGTGCAACATACTTGAAGAAGCTGATTTGTGATACTGCTCACAACGGAAATTTAACTGATCCAACTAATAAGAAAATAAGTTGTGATACTGCTCACAACGCTGGCTTTTATGTATTGGCATTGTGTGGGTGGGACTTTAAATATTAAAATTTATTCAACAGGTGCAACATATTTGAAGAAGCTGATTTGTGATACTGCTCACAACGGGAATTTAACGGGTCCAACTAATAAGAAAATAAGTTGTGATACTGCTCACAACGCTGGCTTTTATGTATTGGCATTGTGTGGGTGGGACTTTAAATATTTAAATTTATTCAACAGGTGCAACATACTTGAAGAAGCTGATTTGTGATACTGCTCACAACGGGAATTTAACGGGTCCAACTAATAAGAAAATAAGTTGTGATACTGCTCACAACGCTGGCTTTTATGTATTGGCATTGTGTGGGAGGGACTTTAAATATTAAAATTTATTCAACAGGTGCAACATATTTGAAGAATCTGATTTGTGATACTGCTCACAACGGGAATTTAACGGGTCCAACTAATAAGAAAATAAGTTGTGATACTGCTCACAACGCTGGCTTTTATGTATTGGCATTGTGTGGGAGGGACTTTAAATATTAAAATTTATTCAACAGGTGCAACATATTTGAAGAATCTGATTTGTGATACTGCTCACAACGGGAATTTAACGGGTCCAACTAATAAGAAAATAAGTTTTGATACTGCTCACAACGCTGGCTTTTATGTATTGGCATTGTGTGGGTGGGACTTTAAATATTAAAATTTATTCAACAGGTGCAACATATTTGAAGAAGCTGATTTGTGATACTGCTCACAACGGGAATTTAACGGGTCCAACTAATAAGAAAATAAGTTGTGATACTGCTCACAACGCTGGCTTTTATGTATTGGCATTGTGTGGGTGGGACTTTAAATATTTAAATTTATTCAACAGGTGCAACATATTTGAAGAATCTGATTTGTGATACTGCTCACAACGGGAATTTAACGGGTCCAACTAATAAGAAAATAAGTTGTGATACTGCTCACAACGCTGGCTTTTATGTATTGGCATTGTGTGGGTGGGACTTTAAATATTAAAATTTATTCAACAGGTGCAACATATTTGAAGAAGCTGATTTGTGATACTGCTCACAACGGGAATTTAACGGGTCCAACTAATAAGAAAATAAGTTGTGATACTGCTCACAACGCTGGCTTTTATGGCATTGTGTGGGTGGGACTTTAAATATTAAAATTTATTCAACAGGTGCAACATATTTGAAGAATCTGATTTGTGATACTGCTCACAACGGGAATTTAACGGGTCCAACTAATAAGAAAATAAGTTGTGATACTGCTCACAACGCTGGCTTTTATGGCATTGTGTGGGTGGGACTTTAAATATTAAAATTTATTCAACAGGTGCATCATATTTGAAGAAGCTGATTTGTGATACTGCTCACAACGGGAATTTAACGGGTCCAACTAATAAGAAAATAAGTTGTGATACTGCTCACAACGCTGGCTTTTAAGTATTGGCATTGTGTGGGTGGGACTTTGAATATTAAAATTTATTCAACAGGTGCAACATATTTGAAGAACCTGATTTGTGATACTGCTCACAACGGGAATTTAACGGGTCCAACTAATAAGTAAATAAGTTGTGATACTGCTCACAACGCTGGCTTTTATGTATTGGCATTGTGTGGGTGGGACTTTAAATATTTAAATTTATTCAACAGGTGCAACATACTTGAAGAAGCTGATATGTGATACTGCTCACAACGGGAATTTAACGGGTCCAACTAATAAGAAAATAAGTTGTGATACTGCTCACAACGCTGGCTTTTATGTATTGGCATTGTGTGGGTGGGACTTTAAATATTTAAATTTATTCAACAGGTGCAACATATTTGAAGAACCTGATTTGTGATACTGCTCACAACGGGAATTTAACGGGTCCAACTAATAAGAAAATAAGTTGTGATACTGCTCACAACGCTGGCTTTTATGTATTGGCATTGTGTGGGTGGGACTTTAAATATTAAAATTTATTCAACAGGTGCAACATACTTGAAGAAGCTGATTTGTGATACTGCTCACAACGGGAATTTAACGGGTCCAACTAATGAGAAAATAAGTTGTGATACTGCTCACAACGCTGGCTTTTATGTATTGGCATTGTGTGGGTGGGTGGGTGGGGTTCAAATGGGTAGTGACGCGCAATATATGACACTGTTACCAGTTAGTGTCACTTAGCCTCTCACTGACCAATTCCGACTCTCACCTCCAAGTTGGCGAACCCCGGGAACCTGAGCAACCCTGTAGAAGATTGGGTAAACAACCCCAGTGGGAAACAGGGTCAGGGCGGACGAGAGCGGAAGAGATGGTCCTCCGAAAAGGGGGTTAGCACGGGGCTAACAACCCAGTCTGTAAAAAACACCTGTTACGAGATCTCAAGTTTATGAAGCCGGACAGATTCCAAGACGACGACAAGAGCACCGAAATAAGAGAAATGATTTAGAAGCTTGAGAACGAGTTAGAGAAATACAGGGCTGATATTACAGCCAGCCAAGAAGTTCGGTGGGTAGGTCAAGGTGTTATCCAGAAAAGGAACTATAGTATATACTACAGCTGCCACAAAAATAGGCATGAGTTTGGTACGGCATTCATTATAGCCAATAGAGTTAAACATCTCATCATAGACTTCAAGCCATTTAATGCTCGAATTAGCACTCTGAGGATAAAAGGCAAGTTTTTTAACATAAGCCTTATTAATGTCCACGCCCCAACAGAGAAGAAGACCGACGAAATTAAAGACGAATTCTATGAAGAACTAGAAACCGCGTACGACCACTGCCCAACACATGATATTAAGGTTATCATCGGTGATCTTAACGTCAAAATTGGCAAAGAGGACGCATACCAACAACACATAGGCCTGTCTAGTCCACATGATGCGACAAAGAGTACTTGCAAACAAGTGCTATTTTGGACTGGGAAAACACCTCAAAAGCCGGATACTATCTTTTAAGACAAAGCTGATGCTGAATAAAACGTTAATACTCCAGGTCCTGACATATGGATCCGAGACATGGACGCTGAGTAAAGCTGACGAAACCCTACTCCAAACTTTTGAAAGGAAAATCCTGAGGCGGATCTTTGGAGTCGTATGTGACAACGGTGTATGGCGCCGTCGTTACAACTTTGAGCTCTATGAGAAATACAAACAGACGGCAAATGGCAGGGATGTGGTAACAAACATAAAGATAGGACGACTCAGGTGGGCAGGACATGTCAATAGAGCAGACGACAATTACCCCCCAAAAAAGATCATGGTGTCGGAACCAGCGGGAGCTAGAAGCCGCGGCAGGCCAAAATTACGATGGAAGGATGGTGTCGATGAGGATGCACGAAGAATCGGTGCAGGGAATTGGAGGCAAGAGTCGCGGAATCGGCAGGAATGGCGAAAGAATCTAGAGAAAGTCGGGGCTCACACAGAGCTGTAGCACTAAGGATGATGATTGTGTGAGTGGGACTTTAAATATTAAAATTTATTTAACAGGTGCAACATATTAAAGAAGCTGATTTGTGATACTGCTCACAAAGGGAGTATTATATATTGGAACTGGGTGTTGCTCTATATATTAATTTAATTTTTTTTAATGGGTCCAACTAATAATAAAAAAAATATTGTGATACTGCTCACAACGGGAGTATTATATGTACATATATTGGAACTGGGTGTTGCTCTATATATTGATTTAATTTTTTTCAATGGGTCCAACTAATAAAAAAAAAAATATGTTGTGATACTGCTCACAACGGGGGCTTTCTTCAACAACCCAGGGGTACATTATTATGAAGCATTATCTAACTCAAAATTTTTCCGGCAGGTCTTAAATATTACAAGAAAATATTTTTAGTGAGGATATGTCTTTGGTTATCAAGAACACACGAACACAATAGAGGTCGAAGATTTATACTAAGCAAGTTCAAGAAATGGAAGAAATAACTAGAATTGCAGGAGAAATTGATTTGGTAAATTGAACGGTTTTTTTAAGTTTGAGTTTGTTTTAATGTTATATGTTTCTGTTTCAGCTTATCCACAGTTCGCTCTACCGTAGAGAGAACGATCGGTTTCGTTAAACCAGAGTCGAGAACTCGACGAGTATCTTGTCAATATTGTAGTGTATTTTTAAAATTGCTATGGTATTACAAGTGTTAAGGCTTGTAACTGTATTCGGGGATTTTCTGGGGGCGTTAGTGTCCAAAAAAGCAGTTAGTAGACTCTGGTTTTCGCGCGTTAGTGATGGATGCTCCAGGATTAGCCTTTGCCCTCGTATGATCTTCACACCGTTTCGATAACTGGTGAGTAATAATTTCATAATTCCTCTTATGGATGAATGTGTTTTATATTTGAGCAGTTGCTGTCTCTTAAAATCTGTCGTTGTATTTCCGATTTTGACAAATATGGTTTGCAAATATTTTCAAAAAAAAAAAAAAATTGTTCTGCATCCTCCTTTTGAAATTCTCCACTTCTGTACGAAGGATGCTGAATTCTGAAATAAGATTTGTCAGTTCTGATACAATTAGCTGTCTAATTATTAATCTCTATTGTTTCAGGGTGTGACCAATATGAGGGATGTAAACGGCACGTTACTATAATGGGGACGAACTGGCTTTAGGGAAAGGAGATAAAGGTATAATTATTATTGCGTTATTTTCAATTAGTCTTACTAATTTTTTTGAAATTTCTGTTATAGGTAAGTTCCGAACGAGATAGGATGTGGTGAAGACATCTTAAAGGGTAAGTTTATTTACAAATGGTTAAGTTTCTCGGGAGAAGAATCCGGAGTAATGTCGCCAAGTGAAGTTTAACGTGTATACTGTATTTGTTCTAAAAGTTTGTGTTCAACAATTTAACGAAGGCAAAGAAATAGAAAAATTAAAGACATGTAAGTGTAAACGAAACTGGTGCACAATTGAAGTGGATGTTGGAAAAATGAACCTCAATATTTTTGGAATTAGATTAGATTAGATAGATTAGACTAATATTGATGCGGCATTTCATGATCGTTAACAATATTTATTGGCCTTCGTCTACCGTCAATAGATATTTAAATTGTTGGCGTTTCTTTTATCTACAGGGTGATTATTCAGGCCCTTACAGTATTTATGTTTAAGTTCATCATTGTCCCAAATCCCTAAAAAAATTTCGGGATTTTTTTAAACATGTGCATTAGGATTTATAAGTACATAATTTGAAAGAACCAATTTGAAGATTTTTTCATAGCTCTGTTATTTCTAGAGATATCATTTGTCATAGAAAAAATGCCGAATTTTTTACATTTTATGTTACAGCATTTTAATGCAATTGCAAATAACTATTTTCTCTTCTATATTCAACTCTTAAATATTTTTGACTCCATAGAAAATATTTTCAAAACACCAACAGCCAAAAAAGATTGGCCTGTCCTAATCTACCGATATATCTCACTGCGATAGTTCCCAACAAAAATATAAGTCGTGATTCAATCAATTAAAAATTATACGGATTTTTACAAAATATTCTGAAACCGTTTCGGCAATATTATCCAAGATCCTGAAACATTCTATTAAAATCGATAAAACATTATTTTAAAATTTTTGACCAAGTGTCGAATATAAGAAGATTGGTGAGAATATAAGAACTTTTAATTAATTTTTGGCAATTAATGTCCTATTATGCTAAATACCTAATTTGTTCAATATGCATTCGAAGAGCTAGGGTGCGCTGGGAGCGTTGAATAATATATCTAAGAAAAAATTGTTGGCAATCGTATTAAAATGCTGTAACCTAGAATGTAAACAATTCACCATTTTTTCTATAACAAATAATATTTCTAGGGATTACAAAGCTATGAAAAAAAATCCTCAAATTGGTTCTTTAGAATTATTTGTAAAACATAATGAACTAAACGCGTTCATTCAAATTTCCAAAATTTTTAACATAAATGAAAGGACCTGGATAATCACCCTGTAGATAAAGAAACACCCACAATTTAAAAATCCAAAGACGGTGGACGAAGGTCATTGCATTTTGCTAACGATCACAACAAGCTGTACCGAGATTATAATCAACTACAAAAATATTGAGGTTTAACTATTGCCCATATTTTTCGAGTAAGTATTCATGAATTTTGTATAGATATCTGTGATGTATACGCTACATAATGGACTTTCGTCGATGAATAAGATTTATCTTCCAAAAGGCTTCACAGGGAAGTATATTATCAAATAAACTGTCACTTTCTAGAAGTGCGTCAGATGTCTAATTGTATTTTCTTTTGTTTCAGGGGAAAGGGGACATCTTAAAATTGAAGAATAAATCTTTAAAAACACGTAGCAATGCGCTAGGTACTTAGGGAATTGACTAAAACATACCTACGGTACAAAAACTGCCCTCCTGCTCAAGAAAATATGTATAATCAATCAAAGTGTAATAGAGCACTCCCTGAGTAAATACTCTTGGACTCCCTCGTTATCACATTGTAATCGATTATATATTCAAGAGCCTTCACATTTTCTGCCATCAATTCATTATTTTTTTTAAATACCAACTAAATGAATAGTGGTCAAATTTGTTTAAGAAGACGTAACCTTGTGATACTTAGGGAAATACAAATGGGACAATGAAGGTCCTCCAACTCGAGAAAAAATATGTAATCAATCAAAGTGTAATAGAGCTCTCCCTGAGAACTCTTTGAGATCTTTTGGACTCCCTCGTTATCACATTGTAATCGATTAGATATACAAGAGCCTTCGTTTTTTCTGCCAATAACTTAATAAGTTACCAATCGTATAAGACATACCTTACATTACCTACCCATAATACGCTACGTAACTTTAGTAACTTAAAAAAAAAATGCAATTTTTGATCCTTCTCAGATCGAGGAGTTTCATGTATGTATTCAAATTGTATGGGTATATATTAATTTCATTTTTATTCACCAGGCCCAGCTAATGGATGCTGAGGACATATGCGACATGGAAATATGCGGAAGGAGCCATCAAGCGAATTATTAACCTCATGGAGGAGGAGAAGAATTTTAACACGATTAACACGAACCCCTAATCGTGCAAGCGGAACTTGCATGTTGAAGGAGAGCGAAAGCGGTTACAGGATGATACACGGAAGATTAATTCTGGGGGGCCACTTGTCTGATAGGCCTGAAACGGTCAGCAGCTACGCCCCCCTCCCAAAAAAGGCCCGCCTAATTAAAAAAAAATAAGTTGTATTACTGCTCACAACGGGAATTTAACGGGTCCAACTGATAAGAAAATAAGTTGTGATACTGCTCACAACGCTGGCTTTTATGTCTTGGCATTGTGTGGGTGGGACTTTAAATATTTAAATTTATTCAACAGGTGCAACATATTTGAAGAAGCTGATTTGTGATACTGCTCACAACGGGAATTTAACGGGTCCAACTAGCAAGAAAATCAGTTGTGATACTGCTCACAACGCTGACTTTTATGTATTGGCATTGTGTGGGTGGGACTTTAAATATTAAAATTTATTCAACAGGTGCAACATACTATAGAAGCTGATTTGTGATACTGCTCACAACGGGAATTTAACGGTTCCAACTAGTAAGAAAATCAGTTGTGATACTGCTCACAACGCTGGCTTTTATGTATTGGCATTGTGTGGGTGGGACTTTAAATATTTAAATTTATTCAACAGGTGCAACATATTTGAAGAAGCTGATTTGTGATACTGCTCACAACGGGAATTTAACGGGTCCAGCTAATAAGAAAATAAGTTGTGATACTGCTCACAACGCTGGCTTTTATGTATTGGCATTGTGTGGGTGGGACTTTAAATATTAATATTTATTCAACAGGTGCAACATATTAAAGAAGCTGATTTGTGATACTGCTCACAACGGGAATTTAACGGATCCAACTAATAAGAAAATAAGTTGTGATACTGCTCACAACGCTGGCTTTTATGTATTGGCATTGTGTGGGTGGGACTTTAAATATTAAAATTTATTCAACAGGTGCAACATATTAAAGAAGCTGATTTGTGATACTGCTCACAACGAGAATTTAACGGGTCCAACTAATAAGAAAATAAGTTGTGATACTGCTCACAACGCTGGCTTTTATGTATTGGTATTGTGTGGGTGGGACTTTAAATATTTAAATTTATTCAACAGGTGCAACATATTTGAAGAAGCTGATTTGTGATACTGCTCACAACGGGAATTTAACGGGTCCAACTAATAAGAAAATAAGTTGTGATACTGCTCACAACGCTGGCTTTTATGTATTGGCATTGTGTGGGTGGGACTTTAAATATTAATATTTATTCAACAGGTGCAACATACTTGAAGAAGCTGAATTGTGATACTGCTCACAACGGGAATTTAACGGGTCCAACTAGTAAGAAAATCAGTTGTGATACTGCTCACAACGCTGGCTTTTATGTATTGGCATTGTGTGGGTGGGACTTTATATATTAAAATTTATTCAACAGGTGCAACATATTTGAAGAAGCTGATTTGTGATACTGCTCACAACGGGAATTTAACGGGTCCAACTAATAAGAAAATAAGTTGTGATACTGCTCACAACGCTGGCTTTTATGTATTGGCATTGTGTGGGTGGGACTTTAAATATTAATATTTATTCAACAGGTGCAACATACTTGAAGAAGCTGAATTGTGATACTGCTCACAACGGGAATTTAACGGGTCCAACTAATAAGAAAATAAGTTGTGATACTGCTCACAACGCTGGCTTTTATGTATTGGCATTGTGTGGGTGGTACTTTAAATATTAAAATTTATTCAACAGGTGCAACATACTATAGAAGCTGATTTGTGATACTGCTCACAACGGGAATTTAACGGTTCCAACTAGTAAGAAAATCAGTTTTGATACTGCTCACAACGCTGGCTTTTATGTATTGGCATTGTGTGGGTGGGACTTTAAATATTTAAATTTATTCAACAGGTGCAACATATTTGATGAACCTGATTTGTGATACTGCTCACAACGGGAATTTAACGGGTCCAACTAATAAGAAAATAAGTTGTGATACTGCTCACAACGCTGGCTTTTATGTATTGGCATTGTGTGGGTGGGACTTTAAATATTAATATTTATTCAACAGGTGCAACATACTTGAAGAAGCTGATTTGTAATACTGCTCACAACGGGAATTTAACGGTTCCAACTAATAAGAAAATCAGTTGTGATACTGCTCACAACGCTGGCTTTTATGTATTGGCAATGTGTGGGTGGGACTTTAAATATTAATATTTATTCAACAGGTGCAACATACTTGAAGAAGCTGATTTGTAATACTGCTCACAACGGGAATTTAACGGTTCCAACTGATAAGAAAATCAGTTGTGATACTGCTCACAATGCTGGCTTTTATGTATTGGCATTGTGTGGGTGGGACTTTAAATATTAATATTTATTCAACAGGTGCAACATACTTGAAGAAGCTGATTTGTGATACTGCTCACAACGGGAATTTAACGGGTCCAACTAATAAGAAAATAAGTTGTGATACTGCTCACAACGCTGGCTTTTATGTATTGGCATTGTGTGGGAGGGACTTTCAATATTAAAATTTATTCAACAGGTGCAACATATTTGAAGAAGCTGATTTGTGATACTTCTCACAACGGGAATTTAACGGGTCCAACTAATAAGAAAATAAGTTGTGATACTGCTCACAACGCTGGCTTTTATGTATTGGCATTGTGTGGGTGGGACTTTAAATATTTAAATTTATTCAACAGGTGCAACATATTATAGAAGCTGATTTGTGATACTGCTCACAACGGGAATTTAACGGGTCCAACTAGTAAGAAAATCAGTTGTGATACTGCTCACAACGCTGGCTTTTATGTATTGTCATTGTGTGGGTGGGACTTTAAATATTAATATTTATTCAACAGATGCAACATACTTGAAGAAGCTGATTTGTAATACTGCTCACAACGGGAATTTAACGGTTCCAACTAATAAGAAAATAAGTTGTGATACTGCTCACAACGCTGGCTTTTACGTATTGGCATTGTGTGGGTGGGACTTTAAATATTAATATTTATTCAACAGGTGCAACATACTTGAAGAAGCTGATTTGTAATACTGCTCACAACGGGAATTTAACGGTTCCAACTAATAAGAAAATCAGTTGTGATACTGCTCACAACGCTGGCTTTTATGTATTGGCATTGTGTGGGTGGGACTTTAAATATTAATATTTATTCAACAGGTGCAACATACTTGAAGAAGCTGATTTGTAATACTGCTCACAACGGGAATTTAACGGTTCCAACTGATAAGAAAATCAGTTGTGATACTGCTCACAATGCTGGCTTTTATGTATTGGCATTGTGTGGGTGGGACTTTAAATATTAATATTTATTCAACAGGTGCAACATACTTGAAGAAGCTGATTTGTGATACTGCTCACAACGGGAATTTAACGGGTCCAACTAATAAGAAAATAAGTTGTGATACTGCTCACAACGCTGGCTTTTATGTATTGGCATTGTGTGGGTGGGACTTTAAATATTAATATTTATTCAACAGGTGCAACATACTTGAAGAAGCTGAATTGTGATACTGCTCACAACGGGAATTTAACGGGTCCAACTAATAAGAAAATAAGTTGTGATACTGCTCACAACGCTGGCTTTTATGTATTGGCATTGTGTGGGTGGGACTTTAAATATTTAAATTTATTTAACAGGTGCAACATATTAAAGAAGCTAATTTGTGATACTGCTCACAACGGGAGTATTATATATTGGAACTGGGTGTTGCTCTATATATTAATTTAATTTTTTTCAATGGGTCCAACTAATAATAAAAAAAATGTTGTGATACTGCTCACAACGGGAGTATTATATGTACATATATTGGAACTGGGTGTTGCTCTATATATTGATTTAATTTTTTTCAATGGGTCCAACTAATAAAAAAAAATTATGTTGTGATACTGCTCACAACGGGGGCTTTCTTCAACAACCCAGGGGTACATTATTATGAAGCATTATCTAACTCAAAATTTTTCCGGCAGGTCTTAAATATTACAAGAAAATATTTTTAGTGAGGATATGTCTTTGGTTATCAAGAACACACGAACACAATAGAGGTCGAAGATTTATACTAAGCAAGTTCAAGACATGGAAGAAATAACTAGAATTGCAGGAGAAATTGATTTGGTAAATTGAACGGTTTTTTTAAGTTTGAGTTTGTTTTAATGTTATATGTTTCTGTTTCAGCTTATCCACAGTTCGCTCTACCGTAGAGAGAACGATCGGTTTCGTTAAACCAGAGTCGAGAACTCGACGAGTATCTTGTCAATATTGTAGTGTATTTTTAAAATTGCTATGGTATTACAAGTGTTAAGGCTTGTAACTGTATTCGGGGATTTTCTGGGGGCGTTAGTGTCCAGAAAAGCAGTTAGTAGACTCTGGTTTTCGCGCGTTAGTGATGGATGCTCCAGGATTAGCCTTTGCCCTCGTATGATCTTCACACCGTTTCGATAACTGGTGAGTAATAATTTCATAATTCCTCTTATGGATGAATGTGTTTTATATTTGTGCAGTTGCTGTCTCTTAAAATCTGTCGTTGTATCTCCGATTTTGACAAATATGGTTTGCAAATATTTTCAAAAAAAAAAAAAAATTGGTCTGCATCCTCCTTTTGAAATTCTCCACTTCTGTACTAATGATGCTGAATTCTGAAATAAGATCTGTCAGTTCTGATACAATTAGCTGTCTAATTATTAATCTCTATTGTTTCAGGGTGTGACCAATATGAGGGATGTAAACGGCACGTTACTATAATGGGGACGAACTGGCTTTAGGGAAAGGAGATAAAGGTATAATTATTATTGCGTTATTTTCAATTAGTCTTACTAATTTTTTTGAAATTTCTGTTATAGGTAAGTTCCGAACGAGATAGGATGTGGTGAAGACATCTTAAAGGGTAAGTTTATTTACAAATGGTTAAGTTTCTCGGGAGAAGAATCCGGAGTAATGTCGCCAAGTGAAGTTTAACGTGTATACTGTATTTGTTCTAAAAGTTTGTGTTCAACAATTTAACTAAGGCAAAGAAATAGAAAAATTAAAGACATGTAAGTGTAAACGAAACTGGTGCACAATTGAAGTGGATGTTGGAAAAATGAACCTCAATATTTTTGGAATTAGATTAGATTAGATAGATTAGACTAATATTGATGCGGCATTTCATGATCGTTAACAATATTTATTGGCCTTCGTCTACCGTCAATAGATATTTAAATTGTTGGCGTTTCTTTTATCTACAGGGTGATTATTCGGGCCCTTACACTATATATGTTTAAGTTCATCATTGTCCCAAATCCCTAAAAAAATTTCGGGATTTTTTTAAACATGTGCATTAGGATTTATAAGTAATTTTAAAGAACCAACTTGAAGATTTTTTTCATTGCTCTGTTATTTCTAGAGATATCATTTGTCATAGAAAAAATGCCGAATTTTTTACATTTTATGTTACAGCATTTTAATGCAATTGCAAATAACTATTTTCTCTGCTATATTCAACTCTTAAATATTTTTGACTCCTTAGAAAATATTTTCAAAAAGCCAACGGTCAAAAAAGATTGGCCTGTCCTAATCTACCGATATATCTCACCGCGATAGTTCCCAACAAAAATATAAGTCGTGGTTCTCTCAATTACAAATTATACGGATTTTTACAAAAAATTGTATCTCGATTAATAATAGAGATAGCTAAAAAATTCTGAAACCGTTTCGGCAATATTATCCAAGATCCTGAAACATTCTATTAAAATCGATAAAACATTATTTTAAAATTTTTGACCAAGTGTCGAATATAAGGTGAGAATATAAGAACTTTTAATTAATTTTTGGCAATTGATTTCCTATTATGCTATATACCTAATTTGTTCAATATGCATTCGAAGAGCTAGGGTGCGCTGGGAGCGTTGAATAATGTATCTAAGAAAAAATTGTTGGCAATCGTATTAAAATGCTGTAACCTAGAATGTAAAAAATTCACCATTTTTTCTATATCAAATAATATCTCTAGGGATTACAAAGCTATGAAAAAAAATCCTCAAATTGGTTCTTTAGAATTATTTGTAAATCATAATGAACTAAACGCGTTCATTCAAATTTCCAAAATATTTAACATAAATGAAAGGACCTGGATAATCACCCTGTAGATAAAGAAACACCCACAATTTAAAAATCCAATGACGGTGGACGATGGTCAATGCATTTTGCTAACGATCACAACAAGCTGTACCGAGATTATAATCAACTTCTAAAATATTGAGGTTTAAATATTGCCCATATTTTTCGAGTAAGTATTCATGAATTTTGTATAGATATCCGTGATGTATACGCTACATAATGGACTTTCGTCGATGAATACAGGGATTTAGCTCCCAAAAGGCTTCACAGGGAAGTATTTATTATCAAATAAACTGTCATGTCACTTTCAAGTGCGTTAGATGTCTAATTGTATTTTCTTTTGTTTCAGGGGAAAGGAGACATCTTAAAATTGAAGAATAAATCTTTAAAGACACGTAGCAATGCGCTAGGTACTTAGGGAATTGACTAAAACATACCTACGGTACAAAAACTGCCCTCCTGCTCGAGAAAATATGTATAATCAATCAAAGTGTAATAGAGCACTTCCTGAGTAAATACTCTTGGACTCCCTCGTTATCACATTGTAATCGATTATATATTCAAGAGCCTTCACATTTTCTGCCATCAATTCATTATTTTTTTTAAATACCAACTCAATGAATAGTGGTCAAATTTGTTTAAGAAGACGTAACCTCGTGATACTTAGGGAAATACAAATGAGACAATGAAGGTCCTCCTGCTCGAGAAAAAAATATGTAATCAATCAAAGTGTAATAGAGCACTCCCTGAGAACTCTTTGAGATCTCTTGGACTCCCTCGTTATCACATTGTAATCGATTAGATATACAAGAGCCTTCGTTTTTTCTGCCAATAATTTAATAAGTTACCTATCGTATATGACATACCTTACATTACCTACCCATAATACACGACGTAACTTTAGTAACTTTTAAAAAAAATGCAATTTTTGATCCTTCTCAAATCGAGGAGTTTCATGTATGTATTCAAATTGTATGGGTATATATTAATTTCATTTTTGTTCACCAGGCCCAGCTAATGGATGCTGAGGACATATGCGACATGGAAATATGCGGAAGGAGCCATCAAGCGAATTATTAACCTCATGGAGGAGGAGAAGAATTTTAACATCCTAATCGTGCAAGCGGAACTTGCATGTTGAAGGAAAGCGGAAGCGGTTACAGGATGATACATGGAAGATTGATTCTGGGGGGCCACTTGTCTGATAGGCCTGAAACGGTCAGCAGCTACGCCCCCCTCCCAAAAAAAGGCCCACCTAATTAAAAAAAAATAAGTTGTGATACTGCTCACAACGGGAATTTAACGGGTCCAACTAATAAGAAAATAAGTTGTGATACTGCTGCTCACAACGCTGGCTTTTATGTATTGGCATTGTGTGGGTGGGACTTTAAATATTAAAATTTATTCAACAGGGGCAACATATTTGAAGAAGCTGATTTGTGATACTGCTCACAACGGGAATTTAACGGGTCCAACTAATAAGAAAATAAGTTGTGATACTGCTCACAACGCTGGCTTTTATGTATTGGCATTGTGTGGGTGCGACTTTAAATATTAAAATTTATTCAACAGGTGCAACATATTTGAAGAAGCTGATTTGTGATACTTCTCACAACGGGAATTTAACGGGTCCAACTAATAAGAAAATAAGTTGTGATACTGCTCACAACGCTGGCTTTTATGTATTGGCATTGTGTGGGAGGGACTTTCAATATTAAAATTTATTCAACAGGTGCAACATATTTGAAGAAGCTGATTTGTGATACTGCTCACAACGGGAATTTAACGGGTCCAACTAATAAGAAAATAAGTTGTGATACTGCTCACAACGCTGGCTTTTATGTATTGGCATTGTGTGGGTGGGACTTTAAATATTAATATTTATTCAACAGGTGCAACATACTTGAAGAAGCTGAATTGTGATACTGCTCACAACGGGAATTTAACGGGTCCAACTAATAAGAAAATAAGTTGTGATACTGCTCACAACGCTGGCTTTTAAGTATTGGCATTGTGTGGGTGGGACTTTAAATATTAATATTTATTCAACAGGTGCAACATACTTGAAGAAGCTGAATTGTGATACTGCTCACAACGGGAATTTAACGGGTCCAACTAATAAGAAAATAAGTTGTGATACTGCTCACAACGCTGGCTTTTATGTATTGGCATTGTGTGGGTGGGACTTTAAATATTAAAATTTATTCAACAGGTACAACATATTAAAGAAGCTGATTTGTGATACTGCTCACAACGGGAATTTAACGGGTCCAACTAATAAGAAAATAAGTTGTGATACTGCTCACAACGCTGGCTTTTATGTATTGGCATTGTGTGGGTGCGACTTTAAATATTAAAATTTATTCAACAGGGGCAACATATTTGAAGAAGCTGATTTGTGATACTGCTCACAACGGGAATTTAACGGGTCCAACTAATAAGAAAATAAGTTGTGATACTGCTCACAACGCTGGCTTTTATGTATTGGCATTGTGTGGGTGCGACTTTAAATATTAAAATTCATTCAACAGGTGCAACATATTTGAAGAAGCTGATTTGTGATACTTCTCACAACGGGAATTTAACGGGTCCAACTAATAAGAAAATAAGTTGTGATACTGCTCACAACGCTGGCTTTTATGTATTGGCATTGTGTGGGTGGGACTTTAAATATTAAAATTTATTCAACAGGTGCAACATATTTGAAGAAGCTGATTTGTGATACTGCTCACAACGGGAATTTAACGGGTCCAACTAATAAGAAAATAAGTTGTGATACTGCTCACAACGCTGGCTTTTATGTATTGGCATTGTGTGGGTGCGACTTTAAATATTAAAATTTATTCAACAGGTGCAACATATTTGAAGAAGCTGATTTGTGATACTGCTCACAACGGGAATTTAACGGGTCCAACTAATAAGAAAATAAGTTGTGATACTGCTCACAACGCTGGCTTTTATGTATTGGCATTGTGTGGGTGGGACTTTAAATATTAATATTTATTCAACAGGTGCAACATACTTGAAGAAGCTGAATTGTGATACTGCTCACAACGGGAATTTAACGGGTCCAACTAATAAGAAAATAAGTTGTGATACTGCTCACAACGCTGGCTTTTATGTATTGGCATTGTGTGGGTGGGACTTTATATATTAAAATTTATTCAACAGGTGCAACATATTAAAGAAGCTGATTTGTGATACTGCTCACAACGAGAATTTAACGGGTCCAACTAATAAGAAAATAAGTTGTGATACTGCTCACAACGCTGGCTTTTATGTATTGGCATTGTGTGGGTGGGACTTTAAATATTAAAATTTATTCAACAGGTGCAACATATTTGAAGAAGCTGATTTGTGATACTGCTCACAACGGGAATTTAACGGGTCCAACTAATAAGGAAATAAGTTGTGATACTGCTCACAACGCTGGCTTTTATGTATTGGCATTGTGTGGGTGGGACTTTAAATATTAAAATTTATTCAACGGGTGCAACATATTTGAAGAAGCTGATTTGTGATACTGCTCACAACGGGAATTTAACGGGTCCAACTAATAAGAAAATAAGTTGTGATACTGCTTACAACGCTGGCTTTTATGTATTGGCATTGTATGGGAGGGACTTTCAATATTAAAATTTATTCAACAGGTGCAACATATTTGAAGAAGCTGATTTGTGAAACTGCTCACAACGGGAATTTAACGGGTCCAACTAATAAGAAAATAAGTTGTGATACTGCTCACAACGCTGGCTTTTATGTATTGGGATTTTGTGGGGTGGGACTTTAAATATTAATATTTATTCAACAGGTGCAACATATTTGAAGAAGCTGATTTGTGATACTGCTCACAACGGGAATTTAACGGGTCCAACGAATAAGAAAATAAGTTGTGATACTGCTCACAACGCTGGCTTTTATGTATTGGCATTGTGTGGGTGGGACTTTAAATATTAAAATTTATTCAACAGGTGCAACATATTTGAAGAAGCTGATTTGTGATACTGCTCACAACGGGAATTTAACGGGTCCAACTAATAAGAAAATAAGTTGTGATACTGCTCACAACGCTGGCTTTTATGTATTGGCATTGTGTGGGAGGGACTTTCAATATTAAAATTTATTCAACAGGTGCAACATATTTGAAGAAGCTGATTTGTGAAACTGATCACAACGGGAATTTAACGGGTCCAACTAATAAGAAAATAAGTTGTGATACTGCTCACAACGCTGGCTTTTATGTATTGGCATTGTGTGGGGTGGGACTTATATTAATATTTATTCAACAGGTGCAACATATTTGAAGAAGCTGATTTGTGATACTGCTCACAACGGGAATTTAACGGGTCCAACTAATAAGAAAATAAGTTGTGATACTGCTCACAACGCTGGCTTTTATGTATTGGCATTTTGTGGGGTGGGACTTTAAATATTAATATTTATTCAACAGGTGCAACATATTTGAAGAAGCTGATTTGTGATACTGCTCATAACGGGAATTTAACGGGTCCAACGAATAAGAAAATAAGTTGTGATACTGCTCACAACGCTGGCTTTTATGTATTGGCATTTTGTGGGGTGGGACTTTAAATATTAAAATTTATTCAACAGGTGCAACATATTTGAAGAAGCTGATTTGTGATACTGCTCACAACGGGAATTTAACGTGTCCAACGAATAAGAAAATAATTTGTGATACTGCTCACAACGCTGGCATTTATGTATTGGCATTTTGTGGGGTGGGACTTTAAATATTAAAATTTATTCAACAGGTGCAACATATTTGAAGAATCTGATTTGTGATACTGCTCACAACGGGAATTTAACGGGTCCAACTAATAAGAAAATAAGTTGTGATACTGCTCACAACGCTGGCTTTTATGTATTGGCATTGTGTGGGTGGGACTTTAAATATTAAAATTTATTCAACAGGTGCAACATATTTGAAGAATCTGATTTGTGATACTGCTCACAACGGGAATTTAACGGGTCCAACTAATAAGAAAATAAGTTGTGATACTGCTCACAACGCTGGCTTTTAAGTATTGGCATTGTGTGGGTGGGACTTTGAATATTAAAATTTATTCAACAGGTGCAACATATTTGAAGAACCTGATTTGTGATACTGCTCACAACGGGAATTTAACGGGTCCAACTAATAAGAAAATAAGTTGTGATACTGCTCACAACGCTGGCTTTTATGTATTGGCATTGTGTGGGTGCGACTTTAAATATTTAAATTCATTCAACAGGTGCAACATATTTGAAGAAGCTGATTTGTGATACTGCTCACAACGGGAATTTAACGGGTCCAACTAATAAGAAAATAAGTTGTGATACTGCTCACAACGCTGGCTTTTATGTATTGGCATTGTGTGGGTGGGACTTTAAATATTAAAATTTATTCAACAGGTGCAACATACTTGAAGAAGCTGATATGTGATACTGCTCACAACGGGAATTTAACGGGTCCAACTAATAAGAAAATAAGTTGTGATACTGCTCACAACGCTGGCTTTTATGTATTGGCATTGTGTGGGTGGGACTTTAAATATTTAAATTTATTCAACAGGTGCAACATATTTGAAGAACCTGATTTGTGATACTGCTCACAACGGGAATTTAACGGGTCCAACTAATAAGAAAATAAGTTGTGATACTGCTCACAACGCTGGCTTTTATGTATTGGCATTGTGTGGGTGGGACTTTAAATATTAAAATTTATTCAACAGGTGCAACATACTTGAAGAAGCTGATTTGTGATACTGCTCACAACGGGAATTTAACGGGTCCAACTAATGAGAAAATAAGTTGTGATACTGCTCACAACGCTGGCTTTTATGTATTGGCATTGTGTGGGTGGGACTTTAAATATTTAAATTTATTCAACAGGTGCAACATATTTGAAGAACCTGATTTGTGATACTGCTCACAACGGGAATTTAACGGGTCCAACTAATAAGAAAATAAGTTGTGATACTGCTCACAACGCTGGCTTTTATGTATTGGCATTGTGTGGGTGGGACTTTAAATATTAAAATTTATTCAACAGGTGCAACATACTTGAAGAAGCTGATTTGTGATACTGCTCACAACGGGAATTTAACGGGTCCAACTAATGAGAAAATAAGTTGTGATACTGCTCACAACGCTGGCTTTTATGTATTGGCATTGTGTGGGTGGGTGGGTGGGGTTCAAATGGGTAGTGACGCGCAATATATGACACTGTTACCAGTTAGTGTCACTTAGCCTCTCACTGACCAATTCCGACTCTCACCTCCAAGTTGGCGAACCCCGGGAACCTGAGCAACCCTGTAGAAGATTGGGTAAACAACCCCAGTGGGAAACAGGGTCAGGGCGGACGAGAGCGGAAGAGATGGTCCTCCGAAAAGGGGGTTAGCACGGGGCTAACAACCCAGTCTGTAAAAAACACCTGTTACGAGATCTCAAGTTTATGAAGCCGGACAGATTCCAAGACGACGACAAAAGCACCGAAATAAGGGAAATGATTTAGGTATATTCACATGGAACGTGAGAACTCTGTATATGCAACCGGAGCGCTACGGAAGCTTGAGAACGAGTTAGAGAAATACAGGGCTGATATCACAGCCATCCAAGAAGTTCGGTGGGCAGGTCAAGGTGTTATCCAGAAAAGGAACTATAGTATATACTACAGCTGCCACAAAAATAGGCATGAGTTTGGTACGGCATTCATTATAGCCAATAGAGTTAAACATCTCATCAAAGACTTCAAGCCATTTAATGCTCGAATTAGCACTCTGAGGATAAAAGGCAAGTTTTTTAACATAAGCCTTATTAATGTCCACGCCCCAACAGAGAAGAAGGCCGACGAAATTAAAGACAAATTCTATGAAGAACTAGAAACCGCGTACGACCACTGCCCAACACATGATATTAAGGTTATCATCGGTGACCTTAACGCCAAAATTGGCAAAGAGGACGCATACCAACAACACATAGGCCTGTCTTGTCCACATGGCAGATATTTCCCACATAAGAGAATCCACAAAGTGACGTGGACGTCACCGGATGGCCAAACGTAAAACCAAATTGATCATGTCTTAATAGATGCCAGACACTTTTCTAACCTCCTGGACGTGAGAACATACCGAGGCGCAAATGTGGACTCTGACCACTATTTGGTAGGGACGCGCTTGCGTGCAAGGATTTCTAATGTGCAAAAAGCGAGAGGTGAACGACAGCTTAGGTATAATACTTACCTATTAAAAGATCCTCAAACAGCTGAACAGTTTCAGAAAAATATAAACGATAACATAAATGGCATAGAAGAAGCTACAGCAGCACCAGAGGCTTGGACAGCATGCAAAGAGGCTATAAAGGCAGCAGCAAGAGACGTACTGGGTACGGAAAGACACAGACCATCAGAGAAATGGTTTGACGATGAATGCCACGATATAACATCAAGAAAAACGAAGCACATAAGACCATACAACAGAGAAGAACACGCGCAACCGTAGGAAGATACAGAGAACTAAGAAGAGAAGAAAAAATAATACACAGAAGTAAAAAGAGACAATTAGAGCACAATATTTTAGAGGGGCTGGAGGTACACAGAAACCAGACGGAAACAAGAAAATTGCACCAAAAGGTTAACAACATGAGAAAAGAGTTTAAACCAAGGACTAACGCATGTAAAGATAAACAGGGGAGCATAGTAAACGGCGAGAACGAGATACTGAAACGATGGGTTGAGCACTTCAGGGAATTGGAGGTAAGAGACACTAAGAATGATGATGGTGATTGTGTGGGTGGGACTTTAAATATTAAAATTTATTTAACAGGTGCAACATATTAAAGAAGCTGATTTGTGATACTGTTCACAACGGGAGTATTATATATTGGAACTGGGTGTTGCTCTATATATTAATTTAATTTTTTTCAATGGGTCCAACTAATAAAAAAAAAATGTTGTGATACTGCTCACAACGGGAGTATTATATATTGGGTGTTGCTCCTATATATTAATTTAATTTTTTTCAATGGGTCCAACTAATAAAAAAAATATGTTGTGATACTGCTCACAAAGGGGGATTTCTTCAACAACCCAGGGGTACATTATTATGAAGCATTATCTAACTCAAAATTTTTCCGGCAGGTCTTAAATATTACAAGAAAATATTTTTAGTGAGGATATGTCTTTGGTTATCAAGAACACACGAACACAATAGAGGTCGAAGATTTATACTAAGCAAGTTCAAGAAATGGAAGAAATAACTAGAATTGCAGGAGAAATTGATTTGGTAAATTGAACGGTTTTTTTAAGTTTGAGTTTGTTTTAATGTTATATGTTTCTGTTTCAGCTTATCCACAGTTCGCTCTACCGTAGAGAGAACGATCGGTTTCGTTAAACCAGAGTCGAGAACTCGACGAGTATCTTGTCAATATCGTAGTGAATTTTTAAAATTGCTATGGTATTACAAGTGTTAAGGCTTGTAACTGTATTCGGGGATTTTCTGGGGGCGTTAGTGTCCAGAAAAGCAGTTAGTAGACTCTGGTTTTCGCGCGTTAGTGATGGATGCTCCAGGATTAGCCTTTGCCCTCGTATGATCTTCACACCGTTTCGATAACTGGTGAGTAATAATTTCATAATTCCTCTTACGGATGAATGTGTTTTATATTTGAGCAGTTGCTGTCTCTTAAAATCTGTCGTTGTATTTCCGATTTTGACAAATATGGTTTGCAAATATTTTCAAAAAAAAAAAAAATTGTTCTGCATCCTCCCTTTGAAATTCTCCACTTCTGTACGAAGGATGCTGAATTCTGAAATAAGATTTGTCAGTTCTGATACAATTAGCTGTCTAATTATTAATCTCTATTGTTTCAGGGTGTGACCAATATGAGGGATGTAAACGGCACGTTACTATAATGGGGACGAACTGGCTTTAGGGAAAGGAGATAAAGGTATAATTATTATTGCGTTATTTTCAATTAGTCTTACTAATTTTTTTGAAATTTCTGTTATAGGTAAGTTCCGAACGAGATAGGATATGGTGAAGACATCTTAAAGGGTGAGTTTATTTACAAATGGTTAAGTTTCTCGGGAGAAGAATCCGGAGTAATGTCGCCAAGTGAAGTTTAACGTGTATTTGTTCTAAAAGTTTGTGTTCAACAATTTAACGAAGACAAAGAAATAGAAAAATTAAAGACATGTAAGTGTAAACGAAACTGGTGCACAATTGAAGAAGTGGATGTTGGAAAAATGAACCTCAATATTTTTGGAATTAGATAGATAGATTGGACTAATATTGATGCGGCATTTCATGATCGTTAACAATATTTATTGGCCTTCGTCTACCGTCAATAGATATTTAAATTGTTGGCGTTTCTTTTATCTACAGGGTGATTATTCAGGCCCTTACAGTATTTATGTTTAAGTTCATCATTGTCCCAAATCCCTAAAGAAATTTCGGGATTTTTTTAAACATGTGCATTAGGATTTATAAGTAATTTTAAAGAACTAATTTGAAGATTTTTTTCATAGCTCTGTTATTTCTAGAGATATCATTTGTCATAGAAAAAATGCCGAATTTTTTAAATTTTATGTTACAGCATTTTAATGCAATTGCAAATAACTATTTTCTTCTTCTATATGCAACTCTTAAATATTTTTGACTCCTTAGAAATTATTTTCAAAACACCAACGGTCAAAAAAGATTGGCCTGTCCTAATCTACCGATATATCTCACCGCGATAGTTCCCAACAAAAATATGAGTCGTGGTTTTCTCAATTACAAATTATACGGATTTTTACAAAAAAATTGTATCTCGATTAATAATAGAGATAGCTAAAAAATTCTGAAACCGTTTCGGCAATATTATCCAAGATCCTGAAACATTCTATTAAAATCGATAAAACATTATTTTCACATTTTTGACCAAGTGTCGAATATAAGAAGATTGGTGAGAATATAAGAACTTTTAATTAATTTTTGGCAATTAATTTCCTATTATGCTATATACCTAATTTGTTCAATATGCATTCGAAGAGCTAGGGTGCGCTGGGAGCGTTGAATAATGTATCTAAGAAAAAATTGTTGGCAATCGTATTAAAATGCTGTAACCTAGAATGTAAAAAATTCACCATTTTTTCTATATCAAATAATATCTCTAGGGATTACAAAGCTATGAAAAAAAATCCTCAAATTGGTTCTTTAGAATTATTTGTAAATCATAATGAACTAAACGCGTTCATTCAAATTTCCAAAATATTTAACATAAATGAAAGGACCTGGATAATCACCCTGTAGATAAAGAAACACCCACAATTTAAAAATCCAATGACGGTGGACGATGGTCAATGCATTTTGCTAACGATCACAACAAGCTGTACCGAGATTATAATCAACTTCTAAAATATTGAGGTTTAAATATTGCCCATATTTTTCGAGTAAGTATTCATGAATTTTGTATAGATATCCGTGATGTATACGCTACATAATGGACTTTCGTCGATGAATACAGGGATTTAGCTCCCAAAAGGCTTCACAGGGAAGTATTTATTATCAAATAAACTGTCATGTCACTTTCAAGTGCGTTAGATGTCTAATTGTATTTTCTTTTGTTTCAGGGGAAAGGAGACATCTTAAAATTGAAGAATAAATCTTTAAAGACACGTAGCAATGCGCTAGGTACTTAGGGAATTGACTAAAACATACCTACGGTACAAAAACTGCCCTCCTGCTCGAGAAAATATGTATAATCAATCAAAGTGTAATAGAGCACTTCCTGAGTAAATACTCTTGGACTCCCTCGTTATCACATTGTAATCGATTATATATTCAAGAGCCTTCACATTTTCTGCCATCAATTCATTATTTTTTTTAAATACCAACTCAATGAATAGTGGTCAAATTTGTTTAAGAAGACGTAACCTCGTGATACTTAGGGAAATACAAATGAGACAATGAAGGTCCTCCTGCTCGAGAAAAAAATATGTAATCAATCAAAGTGTAATAGAGCACTCCCTGAGAACTCTTTGAGATCTCTTGGACTCCCTCGTTATCACATTGTAATCGATTAGATATACAAGAGCCTTCGTTTTTTCTGCCAATAATTTAATAAGTTACCTATCGTATATGACATACCTTACATTACCTACCCATAATACACGACGTAACTTTAGTAACTTTTAAAAAAAATGCAATTTTTGATCCTTCTCAAATCGAGGAGTTTCATGTATGTATTCAAATTGTATGGGTATATATTAATTTCATTTTTGTTCACCAGGCCCAGCTAATGGATGCTGAGGACATATGCGACATGGAAATATGCGGAAGGAGCCATCAAGCGAATTATTAACCTCATGGAGGAGGAGAAGAATTTTAACATCCTAATCGTGCAAGCGGAACTTGCATGTTGAAGGAAAGCGGAAGCGGTTACAGGATGATACATGGAAGATTGATTCTGGGGGGCCACTTGTCTGATAGGCCTGAAACGGTCAGCAGCTACGCCCCCCTCCCAAAAAAAGGCCCACCTAATTAAAAAAAAATAAGTTGTGATACTGCTCACAACGGGAATTTAACGGGTCCAACTAATAAGAAAATAAGTTGTGATACTGCTCACAACGCTGGCTTTTATGTATTGGCATTGTGTGGGAGGGACTTTCAATATTAAAATTTATTCAACAGGTGCAACATATTTGAAGAAGCTGATTTGTGATACTGCTCACAACGGGAATTTAACGGGTCCAACTAATAAGAAAATAAGTTGTGATACTGCTCACAACGCTGGCTTTTATGTATTGGCATTGTGTGGGTGGGACTTTAAATATTAATATTTATTCAACAGGTGCAACATACTTGAAGAAGCTGAATTGTGATACTGCTCACAACGGGAATTTAACGGGTCCAACTAATAAGAAAATAAGTTGTGATACTGCTCACAACGCTGGCTTTTAAGTATTGGCATTGTGTGGGTGGGACTTTAAATATTAATATTTATTCAACAGGTGCAACATACTTGAAGAAGCTGAATTGTGATACTGCTCACAACGGGAATTTAACGGGTCCAACTAATAAGAAAATAAGTTGTGATACTGCTCACAACGCTGGCTTTTATGTATTGGCATTGTGTGGGTGGGACTTTAAATATTAAAATTTATTCAACAGGTGCAACATATTAAAGAAGCTGATTTGTGATACTGCTCACAACGGGAATTTAACGGGTCCAACTAATAAGAAAATAAGTTGTGATACTGCTCACAACGCTGGCTTTTATGTATTGGCATTGTGTGGGTGCGACTTTAAATATTAAAATTTATTCAACAGGGGCAACATATTTGAAGAAGCTGATTTGTGATACTGCTCACAACGGGAATTTAACGGGTCCAACTAATAAGAAAATAAGTTGTGATACTGCTCACAACGCTGGCTTTTATGTATTGGCATTGTGTGGGAGGGACTTTCAATATTAAAATTTATTCAACAGGTGCAACATATTTGAAGAAGCTGATTTGTGAAACTGATCACAACGGGAATTTAACGGGTCCAACTAATAAGAAAATAAGTTGTGATACTGCTCACAACGCTGGCTTTTATGTATTGGCATTGTGTGGGGTGGGACTTATATTAATATTTATTCAACAGGTGCAACATATTTGAAGAAGCTGATTTGTGATACTGCTCACAACGGGAATTTAACGGGTCCAACTAATAAGAAAATAAGTTGTGATACTGCTCACAACGCTGGCTTTTATGTATTGGCATTTTGTGGGGTGGGACTTTAAATATTAATATTTATTCAACAGGTGCAACATATTTGAAGAAGCTGATTTGTGATACTGCTCATAACGGGAATTTAACGGGTCCAACGAATAAGAAAATAAGTTGTGATACTGCTCACAACGCTGGCTTTTATGTATTGGCATTTTGTGGGGTGGGACTTTAAATATTAAAATTTATTCAACAGGTGCAACATATTTGAAGAAGCTGATTTGTGATACTGCTCACAACGGGAATTTAACGTGTCCAACGAATAAGAAAATAATTTGTGATACTGCTCACAACGCTGGCATTTATGTATTGGCATTTTGTGGGGTGGGACTTTAAATATTAAAATTTATTCAACAGGTGCAACATATTTGAAGAATCTGATTTGTGATACTGCTCACAACGGGAATTTAACGGGTCCAACTAATAAGAAAATAAGTTGTGATACTGCTCACAACGCTGGCTTTTATGTATTGGCATTGTGTGGGTGCGACTTTAAATATTTAAATTCATTCAACAGGTGCAACATATTTGAAGAAGCTGATTTGTGATACTGCTCACAACGGGAATTTAACGGGTCCAACTAATAAGAAAATAAGTTGTGATACTGCTCACAACGCTGGCTTTTATGTATTGGCATTGTGTGGGTGGGACTTTAAATATTAAAATTTATTCAACAGGTGCAACATATTTGAAGAATCTGATTTGTGATACTGCTCACAACGGGAATTTAACGGGTCCAACTAATAAGAAAATAAGTTGTGATACTGCTCACAACGCTGGCTTTTAAGTATTGGCATTGTGTGGGTGGGACTTTGAATATTAAAATTTATTCAACAGGTGCAACATATTTGAAGAACCTGATTTGTGATACTGCTCACAACGGGAATTTAACGGGTCCAACTAATAAGAAAATAAGTTGTGATACTGCTCACAACGCTGGCTTTTATGTATTGGCATTGTGTGGGTGCGACTTTAAATATTTAAATTCATTCAACAGGTGCAACATATTTGAAGAAGCTGATTTGTGATACTGCTCACAACGGGAATTTAACGGGTCCAACTAATAAGAAAATAAGTTGTGATACTGCTCACAACGCTGGCTTTTATGTATTGGCATTGTGTGGGTGGGACTTTAAATATTAAAATTTATTCAACAGGTGCAACATACTTGAAGAAGCTGATATGTGATACTGCTCACAACGGGAATTTAACGGGTCCAACTAATAAGAAAATAAGTTGTGATACTGCTCACAACGCTGGCTTTTATGTATTGGCATTGTGTGGGTGGGACTTTAAATATTTAAATTTATTCAACAGGTGCAACATATTTGAAGAACCTGATTTGTGATACTGCTCACAACGGGAATTTAACGGGTCCAACTAATAAGAAAATAAGTTGTGATACTGCTCACAACGCTGGCTTTTATGTATTGGCATTGTGTGGGTGGGACTTTAAATATTAAAATTTATTCAACAGGTGCAACATACTTGAAGAAGCTGATTTGTGATACTGCTCACAACGGGAATTTAACGGGTCCAACTAATGAGAAAATAAGTTGTGATACTGCTCACAACGCTGGCTTTTATGTATTGGCATTGTGTGGGTGGGACTTTAAATATTTAAATTTATTCAACAGGTGCAACATATTTGAAGAACCTGATTTGTGATACTGCTCACAACGGGAATTTAACGGGTCCAACTAATAAGAAAATAAGTTGTGATACTGCTCACAACGCTGGCTTTTATGTATTGGCATTGTGTGGGTGGGACTTTAAATATTAAAATTTATTCAACAGGTGCAACATACTTGAAGAAGCTGATTTGTGATACTGCTCACAACGGGAATTTAACGGGTCCAACTAATGAGAAAATAAGTTGTGATACTGCTCACAACGCTGGCTTTTATGTATTGGCATTGTGTGGGTGGGTGGGTGGGGTTCAAATGGGTAGTGACGCGCAATATATGACACTGTTACCAGTTAGTGTCACTTAGCCTCTCACTGACCAATTCCGACTCTCACCTCCAAGTTGGCGAACCCCGGGAACCTGAGCAACCCTGTAGAAGATTGGGTAAACAACCCCAGTGGGAAACAGGGTCAGGGCGGACGAGAGCGGAAGAGATGGTCCTCCGAAAAGGGGGTTAGCACGGGGCTAACAACCCAGTCTGTAAAAAACACCTGTTACGAGATCTCAAGTTTATGAAGCCGGACAGATTCCAAGACGACGACAAAAGCACCGAAATAAGGGAAATGATTTAGGTATATTCACATGGAACGTGAGAACTCTGTATATGCAACCGGAGCGCTACGGAAGCTTGAGAACGAGTTAGAGAAATACAGGGCTGATATCACAGCCATCCAAGAAGTTCGGTGGGCAGGTCAAGGTGTTATCCAGAAAAGGAACTATAGTATATACTACAGCTGCCACAAAAATAGGCATGAGTTTGGTACGGCATTCATTATAGCCAATAGAGTTAAACATCTCATCAAAGACTTCAAGCCATTTAATGCTCGAATTAGCACTCTGAGGATAAAAGGCAAGTTTTTTAACATAAGCCTTATTAATGTCCACGCCCCAACAGAGAAGAAGGCCGACGAAATTAAAGACAAATTCTATGAAGAACTAGAAACCGCGTACGACCACTGCCCAACACATGATATTAAGGTTATCATCGGTGACCTTAACGCCAAAATTGGCAAAGAGGACGCATACCAACAACACATAGGCCTGTCTTGTCCACATGGCAGATATTTCCCACATAAGAGAATCCACAAAGTGACGTGGACGTCACCGGATGGCCAAACGTAAAACCAAATTGATCATGTCTTAATAGATGCCAGACACTTTTCTAACCTCCTGGACGTGAGAACATACCGAGGCGCAAATGTGGACTCTGACCACTATTTGGTAGGGACGCGCTTGCGTGCAAGGATTTCTAATGTGCAAAAAGCGAGAGGTGAACGACAGCTTAGGTATAATACTTACCTATTAAAAGATCCTCAAACAGCTGAACAGTTTCAGAAAAATATAAACGATAACATAAATGGCATAGAAGAAGCTACAGCAGCACCAGAGGCTTGGACAGCATGCAAAGAGGCTATAAAGGCAGCAGCAAGAGACGTACTGGGTACGGAAAGACACAGACCATCAGAGAAATGGTTTGACGATGAATGCCACGATATAACATCAAGAAAAACGAAGCACATAAGACCATACAACAGAGAAGAACACGCGCAACCGTAGGAAGATACAGAGAACTAAGAAGAGAAGAAAAAATAATACACAGAAGTAAAAAGAGACAATTAGAGCACAATATTTTAGAGGGGCTGGAGGTACACAGAAACCAGACGGAAACAAGAAAATTGCACCAAAAGGTTAACAACATGAGAAAAGAGTTTAAACCAAGGACTAACGCATGTAAAGATAAACAGGGGAGCATAGTAAACGGCGAGAACGAGATACTGAAACGATGGGTTGAGCACTTCAGGGAATTGGAGGTAAGAGACACTAAGAATGATGATGGTGATTGTGTGGGTGGGACTTTAAATATTAAAATTTATTTAACAGGTGCAACATATTAAAGAAGCTGATTTGTGATACTGTTCACAACGGGAGTATTATATATTGGAACTGGGTGTTGCTCTATATATTAATTTAATTTTTTTCAATGGGTCCAACTAATAAAAAAAAAATGTTGTGATACTGCTCACAACGGGAGTATTATATATTGGGTGTTGCTCCTATATATTAATTTAATTTTTTTCAATGGGTCCAACTAATAAAAAAAATATGTTGTGATACTGCTCACAAAGGGGGATTTCTTCAACAACCCAGGGGTACATTATTATGAAGCATTATCTAACTCAAAATTTTTCCGGCAGGTCTTAAATATTACAAGAAAATATTTTTAGTGAGGATATGTCTTTGGTTATCAAGAACACACGAACACAATAGAGGTCGAAGATTTATACTAAGCAAGTTCAAGAAATGGAAGAAATAACTAGAATTGCAGGAGAAATTGATTTGGTAAATTGAACGGTTTTTTTAAGTTTGAGTTTGTTTTAATGTTATATGTTTCTGTTTCAGCTTATCCACAGTTCGCTCTACCGTAGAGAGAACGATCGGTTTCGTTAAACCAGAGTCGAGAACTCGACGAGTATCTTGTCAATATCGTAGTGAATTTTTAAAATTGCTATGGTATTACAAGTGTTAAGGCTTGTAACTGTATTCGGGGATTTTCTGGGGGCGTTAGTGTCCAGAAAAGCAGTTAGTAGACTCTGGTTTTCGCGCGTTAGTGATGGATGCTCCAGGATTAGCCTTTGCCCTCGTATGATCTTCACACCGTTTCGATAACTGGTGAGTAATAATTTCATAATTCCTCTTACGGATGAATGTGTTTTATATTTGAGCAGTTGCTGTCTCTTAAAATCTGTCGTTGTATTTCCGATTTTGACAAATATGGTTTGCAAATATTTTCAAAAAAAAAAAAAATTGTTCTGCATCCTCCCTTTGAAATTCTCCACTTCTGTACGAAGGATGCTGAATTCTGAAATAAGATTTGTCAGTTCTGATACAATTAGCTGTCTAATTATTAATCTCTATTGTTTCAGGGTGTGACCAATATGAGGGATGTAAACGGCACGTTACTATAATGGGGACGAACTGGCTTTAGGGAAAGGAGATAAAGGTATAATTATTATTGCGTTATTTTCAATTAGTCTTACTAATTTTTTTGAAATTTCTGTTATAGGTAAGTTCCGAACGAGATAGGATATGGTGAAGACATCTTAAAGGGTGAGTTTATTTACAAATGGTTAAGTTTCTCGGGAGAAGAATCCGGAGTAATGTCGCCAAGTGAAGTTTAACGTGTATTTGTTCTAAAAGTTTGTGTTCAACAATTTAACGAAGACAAAGAAATAGAAAAATTAAAGACATGTAAGTGTAAACGAAACTGGTGCACAATTGAAGAAGTGGATGTTGGAAAAATGAACCTCAATATTTTTGGAATTAGATAGATAGATTGGACTAATATTGATGCGGCATTTCATGATCGTTAACAATATTTATTGGCCTTCGTCTACCGTCAATAGATATTTAAATTGTTGGCGTTTCTTTTATCTACAGGGTGATTATTCAGGCCCTTACAGTATTTATGTTTAAGTTCATCATTGTCCCAAATCCCTAAAGAAATTTCGGGATTTTTTTAAACATGTGCATTAGGATTTATAAGTAATTTTAAAGAACTAATTTGAAGATTTTTTTCATAGCTCTGTTATTTCTAGAGATATCATTTGTCATAGAAAAAATGCCGAATTTTTTAAATTTTATGTTACAGCATTTTAATGCAATTGCAAATAACTATTTTCTTCTTCTATATGCAACTCTTAAATATTTTTGACTCCTTAGAAATTATTTTCAAAACACCAACGGTCAAAAAAGATTGGCCTGTCCTAATCTACCGATATATCTCACCGCGATAGTTCCCAACAAAAATATGAGTCGTGGTTTTCTCAATTACAAATTATACGGATTTTTACAAAAAAATTGTATCTCGATTAATAATAGAGATAGCTAAAAAATTCTGAAACCGTTTCGGCAATATTATCCAAGATCCTGAAACATTCTATTAAAATCGATAAAACATTATTTTCACATTTTTGACCAAGTGTCGAATATAAGAAGATTGGTGAGAATATAAGAACTTTTAATTAATTTTTGGCAATTAATTTCCTATTATGCTATATACCTAATTTGTTCAATATGCATTCGAAGAGCTAGGGTGCGCTGGGAGCGTTGAATAATGTATCTAAGAAAAAATTGTTGGCAATCGTATTAAAATGCTGTAACCTAGAATGTAAAAAATTCACCATTTTTTCTATATCAAATAATATCTCTAGGGATTACAAAGCTATGAAAAAAAATCCTCAAATTGGTTCTTTAGAATTATTTGTAAATCATAATGAACTAAACGCGTTCATTCAAATTTCCAAAATATTTAACATAAATGAAAGGACCTGGATAATCACCCTGTAGATAAAGAAACACCCACAATTTAAAAATCCAATGACGGTGGACGATGGTCAATGCATTTTGCTAACGATCACAACAAGCTGTACCGAGATTATAATCAACTTCTAAAATATTGAGGTTTAAATATTGCCCATATTTTTCGAGTAAGTATTCATGAATTTTGTATAGATATCCGTGATGTATACGCTACATAATGGACTTTCGTCGATGAATACAGGGATTTAGCTCCCAAAAGGCTTCACAGGGAAGTATTTATTATCAAATAAACTGTCATGTCACTTTCAAGTGCGTTAGATGTCTAATTGTATTTTCTTTTGTTTCAGGGGAAAGGAGACATCTTAAAATTGAAGAATAAATCTTTAAAGACACGTAGCAATGCGCTAGGTACTTAGGGAATTGACTAAAACATACCTACGGTACAAAAACTGCCCTCCTGCTCGAGAAAATATGTATAATCAATCAAAGTGTAATAGAGCACTTCCTGAGTAAATACTCTTGGACTCCCTCGTTATCACATTGTAATCGATTATATATTCAAGAGCCTTCACATTTTCTGCCATCAATTCATTATTTTTTTTAAATACCAACTCAATGAATAGTGGTCAAATTTGTTTAAGAAGACGTAACCTCGTGATACTTAGGGAAATACAAATGAGACAATGAAGGTCCTCCTGCTCGAGAAAAAAATATGTAATCAATCAAAGTGTAATAGAGCACTCCCTGAGAACTCTTTGAGATCTCTTGGACTCCCTCGTTATCACATTGTAATCGATTAGATATACAAGAGCCTTCGTTTTTTCTGCCAATAATTTAATAAGTTACCTATCGTATATGACATACCTTACATTACCTACCCATAATACACGACGTAACTTTAGTAACTTTTAAAAAAAATGCAATTTTTGATCCTTCTCAAATCGAGGAGTTTCATGTATGTATTCAAATTGTATGGGTATATATTAATTTCATTTTTGTTCACCAGGCCCAGCTAATGGATGCTGAGGACATATGCGACATGGAAATATGCGGAAGGAGCCATCAAGCGAATTATTAACCTCATGGAGGAGGAGAAGAATTTTAACATCCTAATCGTGCAAGCGGAACTTGCATGTTGAAGGAAAGCGGAAGCGGTTACAGGATGATACATGGAAGATTGATTCTGGGGGGCCACTTGTCTGATAGGCCTGAAACGGTCAGCAGCTACGCCCCCCTCCCAAAAAAAGGCCCACCTAATTAAAAAAAAATAAGTTGTGATACTGCTCACAACGGGAATTTAACGGGTCCAACTAATAAGAAAATAAGTTGTGATACTGCTGCTCACAACGCTGGCTTTTATGTATTGGCATTGTGTGGGTGGGACTTTAAATATTAAAATTTATTCAACAGGGGCAACATATTTGAAGAAGCTGATTTGTGATACTGCTCACAACGGGAATTTAACGGGTCCAACTAATAAGAAAATAAGTTGTGATACTGCTCACAACGCTGGCTTTTATGTATTGGCATTGTGTGGGTGCGACTTTAAATATTAAAATTTATTCAACAGGTGCAACATATTTGAAGAAGCTGATTTGTGATACTTCTCACAACGGGAATTTAACGGGTCCAACTAATAAGAAAATAAGTTGTGATACTGCTCACAACGCTGGCTTTTATGTATTGGCATTGTGTGGGTGGGACTTTAAATATTAATATTTATTCAACAGGTGCAACATACTTGAAGAAGCTGAATTGTGATACTGCTCACAACGGGAATTTAACGGGTCCAACTAATAAGAAAATAAGTTGTGATACTGCTCACAACGCTGGCTTTTAAGTATTGGCATTGTGTGGGTGGGACTTTAAATATTAATATTTATTCAACAGGTGCAACATACTTGAAGAAGCTGAATTGTGATACTGCTCACAACGGGAATTTAACGGGTCCAACTAATAAGAAAATAAGTTGTGATACTGCTCACAACGCTGGCTTTTATGTATTGGCATTGTGTGGGTGGGACTTTAAATATTAAAATTTATTCAACAGGTGCAACATATTAAAGAAGCTGATTTGTGATACTGCTCACAACGGGAATTTAACGGGTCCAACTAATAAGAAAATAAGTTGTGATACTGCTCACAACGCTGGCTTTTATGTATTGGCATTGTGTGGGTGCGACTTTAAATATTAAAATTTATTCAACAGGGGCAACATATTTGAAGAAGCTGATTTGTGATACTGCTCACAACGGGAATTTAACGGGTCCAACTAATAAGAAAATAAGTTGTGATACTGCTCACAACGCTGGCTTTTATGTATTGGCATTGTGTGGGAGGGACTTTCAATATTAAAATTTATTCAACAGGTGCAACATATTTGAAGAAGCTGATTTGTGAAACTGATCACAACGGGAATTTAACGGGTCCAACTAATAAGAAAATAAGTTGTGATACTGCTCACAACGCTGGCTTTTATGTATTGGCATTGTGTGGGGTGGGACTTATATTAATATTTATTCAACAGGTGCAACATATTTGAAGAAGCTGATTTGTGATACTGCTCACAACGGGAATTTAACGGGTCCAACTAATAAGAAAATAAGTTGTGATACTGCTCACAACGCTGGCTTTTATGTATTGGCATTTTGTGGGGTGGGACTTTAAATATTAATATTTATTCAACAGGTGCAACATATTTGAAGAAGCTGATTTGTGATACTGCTCATAACGGGAATTTAACGGGTCCAACGAATAAGAAAATAAGTTGTGATACTGCTCACAACGCTGGCTTTTATGTATTGGCATTTTGTGGGGTGGGACTTTAAATATTAAAATTTATTCAACAGGTGCAACATATTTGAAGAAGCTGATTTGTGATACTGCTCACAACGGGAATTTAACGTGTCCAACGAATAAGAAAATAATTTGTGATACTGCTCACAACGCTGGCATTTATGTATTGGCATTTTGTGGGGTGGGACTTTAAATATTAAAATTTATTCAACAGGTGCAACATATTTGAAGAATCTGATTTGTGATACTGCTCACAACGGGAATTTAACGGGTCCAACTAATAAGAAAATAAGTTGTGATACTGCTCACAACGCTGGCTTTTATGTATTGGCATTGTGTGGGTGCGACTTTAAATATTTAAATTCATTCAACAGGTGCAACATATTTGAAGAAGCTGATTTGTGATACTGCTCACAACGGGAATTTAACGGGTCCAACTAATAAGAAAATAAGTTGTGATACTGCTCACAACGCTGGCTTTTATGTATTGGCATTGTGTGGGTGGGACTTTAAATATTAAAATTTATTCAACAGGTGCAACATATTTGAAGAATCTGATTTGTGATACTGCTCACAACGGGAATTTAACGGGTCCAACTAATAAGAAAATAAGTTGTGATACTGCTCACAACGCTGGCTTTTAAGTATTGGCATTGTGTGGGTGGGACTTTGAATATTAAAATTTATTCAACAGGTGCAACATATTTGAAGAACCTGATTTGTGATACTGCTCACAACGGGAATTTAACGGGTCCAACTAATAAGAAAATAAGTTGTGATACTGCTCACAACGCTGGCTTTTATGTATTGGCATTGTGTGGGTGCGACTTTAAATATTTAAATTCATTCAACAGGTGCAACATATTTGAAGAAGCTGATTTGTGATACTGCTCACAACGGGAATTTAACGGGTCCAACTAATAAGAAAATAAGTTGTGATACTGCTCACAACGCTGGCTTTTATGTATTGGCATTGTGTGGGTGGGACTTTAAATATTAAAATTTATTCAACAGGTGCAACATACTTGAAGAAGCTGATATGTGATACTGCTCACAACGGGAATTTAACGGGTCCAACTAATAAGAAAATAAGTTGTGATACTGCTCACAACGCTGGCTTTTATGTATTGGCATTGTGTGGGTGGGACTTTAAATATTTAAATTTATTCAACAGGTGCAACATATTTGAAGAACCTGATTTGTGATACTGCTCACAACGGGAATTTAACGGGTCCAACTAATAAGAAAATAAGTTGTGATACTGCTCACAACGCTGGCTTTTATGTATTGGCATTGTGTGGGTGGGACTTTAAATATTAAAATTTATTCAACAGGTGCAACATACTTGAAGAAGCTGATTTGTGATACTGCTCACAACGGGAATTTAACGGGTCCAACTAATGAGAAAATAAGTTGTGATACTGCTCACAACGCTGGCTTTTATGTATTGGCATTGTGTGGGTGGGACTTTAAATATTTAAATTTATTCAACAGGTGCAACATATTTGAAGAACCTGATTTGTGATACTGCTCACAACGGGAATTTAACGGGTCCAACTAATAAGAAAATAAGTTGTGATACTGCTCACAACGCTGGCTTTTATGTATTGGCATTGTGTGGGTGGGACTTTAAATATTAAAATTTATTCAACAGGTGCAACATACTTGAAGAAGCTGATTTGTGATACTGCTCACAACGGGAATTTAACGGGTCCAACTAATGAGAAAATAAGTTGTGATACTGCTCACAACGCTGGCTTTTATGTATTGGCATTGTGTGGGTGGGTGGGTGGGGTTCAAATGGGTAGTGACGCGCAATATATGACACTGTTACCAGTTAGTGTCACTTAGCCTCTCACTGACCAATTCCGACTCTCACCTCCAAGTTGGCGAACCCCGGGAACCTGAGCAACCCTGTAGAAGATTGGGTAAACAACCCCAGTGGGAAACAGGGTCAGGGCGGACGAGAGCGGAAGAGATGGTCCTCCGAAAAGGGGGTTAGCACGGGGCTAACAACCCAGTCTGTAAAAAACACCTGTTACGAGATCTCAAGTTTATGAAGCCGGACAGATTCCAAGACGACGACAAAAGCACCGAAATAAGGGAAATGATTTAGGTATATTCACATGGAACGTGAGAACTCTGTATATGCAACCGGAGCGCTACGGAAGCTTGAGAACGAGTTAGAGAAATACAGGGCTGATATCACAGCCATCCAAGAAGTTCGGTGGGCAGGTCAAGGTGTTATCCAGAAAAGGAACTATAGTATATACTACAGCTGCCACAAAAATAGGCATGAGTTTGGTACGGCATTCATTATAGCCAATAGAGTTAAACATCTCATCAAAGACTTCAAGCCATTTAATGCTCGAATTAGCACTCTGAGGATAAAAGGCAAGTTTTTTAACATAAGCCTTATTAATGTCCACGCCCCAACAGAGAAGAAGGCCGACGAAATTAAAGACAAATTCTATGAAGAACTAGAAACCGCGTACGACCACTGCCCAACACATGATATTAAGGTTATCATCGGTGACCTTAACGCCAAAATTGGCAAAGAGGACGCATACCAACAACACATAGGCCTGTCTTGTCCACATGGCAGATATTTCCCACATAAGAGAATCCACAAAGTGACGTGGACGTCACCGGATGGCCAAACGTAAAACCAAATTGATCATGTCTTAATAGATGCCAGACACTTTTCTAACCTCCTGGACGTGAGAACATACCGAGGCGCAAATGTGGACTCTGACCACTATTTGGTAGGGACGCGCTTGCGTGCAAGGATTTCTAATGTGCAAAAAGCGAGAGGTGAACGACAGCTTAGGTATAATACTTACCTATTAAAAGATCCTCAAACAGCTGAACAGTTTCAGAAAAATATAAACGATAACATAAATGGCATAGAAGAAGCTACAGCAGCACCAGAGGCTTGGACAGCATGCAAAGAGGCTATAAAGGCAGCAGCAAGAGACGTACTGGGTACGGAAAGACACAGACCATCAGAGAAATGGTTTGACGATGAATGCCACGATATAACATCAAGAAAAACGAAGCACATAAGACCATACAACAGAGAAGAACACGCGCAACCGTAGGAAGATACAGAGAACTAAGAAGAGAAGAAAAAATAATACACAGAAGTAAAAAGAGACAATTAGAGCACAATATTTTAGAGGGGCTGGAGGTACACAGAAACCAGACGGAAACAAGAAAATTGCACCAAAAGGTTAACAACATGAGAAAAGAGTTTAAACCAAGGACTAACGCATGTAAAGATAAACAGGGGAGCATAGTAAACGGCGAGAACGAGATACTGAAACGATGGGTTGAGCACTTCAGGGAATTGGAGGTAAGAGACACTAAGAATGATGATGGTGATTGTGTGGGTGGGACTTTAAATATTAAAATTTATTTAACAGGTGCAACATATTAAAGAAGCTGATTTGTGATACTGTTCACAACGGGAGTATTATATATTGGAACTGGGTGTTGCTCTATATATTAATTTAATTTTTTTCAATGGGTCCAACTAATAAAAAAAAAATGTTGTGATACTGCTCACAACGGGAGTATTATATATTGGGTGTTGCTCCTATATATTAATTTAATTTTTTTCAATGGGTCCAACTAATAAAAAAAATATGTTGTGATACTGCTCACAAAGGGGGATTTCTTCAACAACCCAGGGGTACATTATTATGAAGCATTATCTAACTCAAAATTTTTCCGGCAGGTCTTAAATATTACAAGAAAATATTTTTAGTGAGGATATGTCTTTGGTTATCAAGAACACACGAACACAATAGAGGTCGAAGATTTATACTAAGCAAGTTCAAGAAATGGAAGAAATAACTAGAATTGCAGGAGAAATTGATTTGGTAAATTGAACGGTTTTTTTAAGTTTGAGTTTGTTTTAATGTTATATGTTTCTGTTTCAGCTTATCCACAGTTCGCTCTACCGTAGAGAGAACGATCGGTTTCGTTAAACCAGAGTCGAGAACTCGACGAGTATCTTGTCAATATCGTAGTGAATTTTTAAAATTGCTATGGTATTACAAGTGTTAAGGCTTGTAACTGTATTCGGGGATTTTCTGGGGGCGTTAGTGTCCAGAAAAGCAGTTAGTAGACTCTGGTTTTCGCGCGTTAGTGATGGATGCTCCAGGATTAGCCTTTGCCCTCGTATGATCTTCACACCGTTTCGATAACTGGTGAGTAATAATTTCATAATTCCTCTTACGGATGAATGTGTTTTATATTTGAGCAGTTGCTGTCTCTTAAAATCTGTCGTTGTATTTCCGATTTTGACAAATATGGTTTGCAAATATTTTCAAAAAAAAAAAAAATTGTTCTGCATCCTCCCTTTGAAATTCTCCACTTCTGTACGAAGGATGCTGAATTCTGAAATAAGATTTGTCAGTTCTGATACAATTAGCTGTCTAATTATTAATCTCTATTGTTTCAGGGTGTGACCAATATGAGGGATGTAAACGGCACGTTACTATAATGGGGACGAACTGGCTTTAGGGAAAGGAGATAAAGGTATAATTATTATTGCGTTATTTTCAATTAGTCTTACTAATTTTTTTGAAATTTCTGTTATAGGTAAGTTCCGAACGAGATAGGATATGGTGAAGACATCTTAAAGGGTGAGTTTATTTACAAATGGTTAAGTTTCTCGGGAGAAGAATCCGGAGTAATGTCGCCAAGTGAAGTTTAACGTGTATTTGTTCTAAAAGTTTGTGTTCAACAATTTAACGAAGACAAAGAAATAGAAAAATTAAAGACATGTAAGTGTAAACGAAACTGGTGCACAATTGAAGAAGTGGATGTTGGAAAAATGAACCTCAATATTTTTGGAATTAGATAGATAGATTGGACTAATATTGATGCGGCATTTCATGATCGTTAACAATATTTATTGGCCTTCGTCTACCGTCAATAGATATTTAAATTGTTGGCGTTTCTTTTATCTACAGGGTGATTATTCAGGCCCTTACAGTATTTATGTTTAAGTTCATCATTGTCCCAAATCCCTAAAGAAATTTCGGGATTTTTTTAAACATGTGCATTAGGATTTATAAGTAATTTTAAAGAACTAATTTGAAGATTTTTTTCATAGCTCTGTTATTTCTAGAGATATCATTTGTCATAGAAAAAATGCCGAATTTTTTAAATTTTATGTTACAGCATTTTAATGCAATTGCAAATAACTATTTTCTTCTTCTATATGCAACTCTTAAATATTTTTGACTCCTTAGAAATTATTTTCAAAACACCAACGGTCAAAAAAGATTGGCCTGTCCTAATCTACCGATATATCTCACCGCGATAGTTCCCAACAAAAATATGAGTCGTGGTTTTCTCAATTACAAATTATACGGATTTTTACAAAAAAATTGTATCTCGATTAATAATAGAGATAGCTAAAAAATTCTGAAACCGTTTCGGCAATATTATCCAAGATCCTGAAACATTCTATTAAAATCGATAAAACATTATTTTCACATTTTTGACCAAGTGTCGAATATAAGAAGATTGGTGAGAATATAAGAACTTTTAATTAATTTTTGGCAATTAATTTCCTATTATGCTATATACCTAATTTGTTCAATATGCATTCGAAGAGCTAGGGTGCGCTGGGAGCGTTGAATAATGTATCTAAGAAAAAATTGTTGGCAATCGTATTAAAATGCTGTAACCTAGAATGTAAAAAATTCACCATTTTTTCTATATCAAATAATATCTCTAGGGATTACAAAGCTATGAAAAAAAATCCTCAAATTGGTTCTTTAGAATTATTTGTAAATCATAATGAACTAAACGCGTTCATTCAAATTTCCAAAATATTTAACATAAATGAAAGGACCTGGATAATCACCCTGTAGATAAAGAAACACCCACAATTTAAAAATCCAATGACGGTGGACGATGGTCAATGCATTTTGCTAACGATCACAACAAGCTGTACCGAGATTATAATCAACTTCTAAAATATTGAGGTTTAAATATTGCCCATATTTTTCGAGTAAGTATTCATGAATTTTGTATAGATATCCGTGATGTATACGCTACATAATGGACTTTCGTCGATGAATACAGGGATTTAGCTCCCAAAAGGCTTCACAGGGAAGTATTTATTATCAAATAAACTGTCATGTCACTTTCAAGTGCGTTAGATGTCTAATTGTATTTTCTTTTGTTTCAGGGGAAAGGAGACATCTTAAAATTGAAGAATAAATCTTTAAAGACACGTAGCAATGCGCTAGGTACTTAGGGAATTGACTAAAACATACCTACGGTACAAAAACTGCCCTCCTGCTCGAGAAAATATGTATAATCAATCAAAGTGTAATAGAGCACTTCCTGAGTAAATACTCTTGGACTCCCTCGTTATCACATTGTAATCGATTATATATTCAAGAGCCTTCACATTTTCTGCCATCAATTCATTATTTTTTTTAAATACCAACTCAATGAATAGTGGTCAAATTTGTTTAAGAAGACGTAACCTCGTGATACTTAGGGAAATACAAATGAGACAATGAAGGTCCTCCTGCTCGAGAAAAAAATATGTAATCAATCAAAGTGTAATAGAGCACTCCCTGAGAACTCTTTGAGATCTCTTGGACTCCCTCGTTATCACATTGTAATCGATTAGATATACAAGAGCCTTCGTTTTTTCTGCCAATAATTTAATAAGTTACCTATCGTATATGACATACCTTACATTACCTACCCATAATACACGACGTAACTTTAGTAACTTTTAAAAAAAATGCAATTTTTGATCCTTCTCAAATCGAGGAGTTTCATGTATGTATTCAAATTGTATGGGTATATATTAATTTCATTTTTGTTCACCAGGCCCAGCTAATGGATGCTGAGGACATATGCGACATGGAAATATGCGGAAGGAGCCATCAAGCGAATTATTAACCTCATGGAGGAGGAGAAGAATTTTAACATCCTAATCGTGCAAGCGGAACTTGCATGTTGAAGGAAAGCGGAAGCGGTTACAGGATGATACATGGAAGATTGATTCTGGGGGGCCACTTGTCTGATAGGCCTGAAACGGTCAGCAGCTACGCCCCCCTCCCAAAAAAAGGCCCACCTAATTAAAAAAAAATAAGTTGTGATACTGATCACAACGGGAATTTAACGGGTCCAACTAATAAGAAAATAAGTTGTGATACTGCTCACAACGCTGGCTTTTATGTATTGGCATTGTGTGGGGTGGGACTTATATTAATATTTATTCAACAGGTGCAACATATTTGAAGAAGCTGATTTGTGATACTGCTCACAACGGGAATTTAACGGGTCCAACTAATAAGAAAATAAGTTGTGATACTGCTCACAACGCTGGCTTTTATGTATTGGCATTTTGTGGGGTGGGACTTTAAATATTAATATTTATTCAACAGGTGCAACATATTTGAAGAAGCTGATTTGTGATACTGCTCATAACGGGAATTTAACGGGTCCAACGAATAAGAAAATAAGTTGTGATACTGCTCACAACGCTGGCTTTTATGAATTGGCATTTTGTGGGGTGGGACTTTAAATATTAAAATTTATTCAACAGGTGCAACATATTTGAAGAAGCTGATTTGTGATACTGCTCACAACGGGAATTTAAGGTGTCCAACGAATAAGAAAATAATTTGTGATACTGCTCACAACGCTGGCATTTATGTATTGGCATTTTGTGGGGTGGGACTTTAAATATTAATATTTATTCAACAGGTGCAACATATTTGAAGAAGCTGATTTGTGATACTGCTCTCAACGGGAATTTAACGGGTCCAACGAATAAGAAAATAAGTTGTGATACTGCTCACAACGCTGGCTTTTATGTATTGGCATTTTGTGGGGTGGGACTTTAAATATTAAAATTTATTCAACAGGTGCAACATATTTGAAGAAGCTGATTTGTGATACTGCTCACAACGGGAATTTAACGGGTCCAACGAATAAGAAAATAAGTTGTGATACTGCTCACAACGCTGGCTTTTATGTATTGGCATTGTGTGGGTGGGACTTTAAATATTAAAATTTATTCAACAGGTGCAACATATTTGAAGAATCTGATTTGTGATACTGCTCACAACGGGAATTTAACGGGTCCAACTAATAAGAAAATAAGTTGTGATACTGCTTACAACGCTGGCTTTTATGTATTGGCATTGTGTGGGTGCGACTTTAAATATTAAGATTCATTCAACAGGTGCAACATATTTGAAAAATCTGATTTGTGATACTGCTCACAACGGGAATTTAACGGGTCCAACTAATAAGAAAATAAGTTGTGATACTGCTCACAACGCTGGCTTTTATGTATTGGCATTGTGTGGGTGGGACTTTAAATATTAAAATTTATTCAACAGGTGCAACATATTTGAAGAATCTGATTTGTGATACTGCTCGCAACGGGAATTTAACGGGTCCAACTAATAAGAAAATAAGTTGTGATACTGCTCACAACGCTGGCTTTTATGTATTGGCATTGTGTGGGTGGGACTTTAAATATTAAAATTTATTCAACAGGTGCAACATACTTGAAGAAGCTGATTTGTGATACTGCTCACAACGGGAATTTAACGGTCCAACTAATGAGAAAATAAGTTGTGATACTGCTCACAACGCTGGCTTTTATGTATTGGCATTGTGTGGGTGGGTGGGTGGGGTTCAAATGGGTAGTGACGCGCAATATATGACACTGTTACCAGTTAGTGTCACTTAGCCTCTCACTGACCAATTCCGACTCTCACCTCCAAGTTGGCGAACCCCGGGAACCTGAGCAACCCTGTAGAAGATTGGGTAAACAACCCCAGTGGGAAACAGGGTCAGGGCGGACGAGAGCGGAAGAGATGGTCCTCCGAAAAGGGGGTTAGCACGGGGCTAACAACCCAGTCTGTAAAAAACACCTGTTACGAGATCTCAAGTTTATGAAGCCGGACAGATTCCAAGACGACGACAAAAGCACCGAAATAAGGGAAATGATTTAGGTATATTCACATGGAACGTGAGAACTCTGTATATGCAACCGGAGCGCTACGGAAGCTTGAGAACTAGTTAGAGAAATACAGGGCTGATATCACAGCCATCCAAGAAGTTCGGTGGGCAGGTCAAGGTGTTATCCAGAAAAGGAACTATAGTATATACTACAGCTGCCACAAAAATAGGCATGAGTTTGGTACGGCATTCATTATAGCCAATAGAGTTAAACATCTCATCAAAGACTTCAAGCCATTTAATGCTCGAATTAGCACTCTGAGGATAAAAGGCAAGTTTTTTAACATAAGCCTTATTAATGTCCACGCCCCAACAGAGAAGAAGGCCGACGAAATTAAAGACAAATTCTATGAAGAACTAGAAACCGCGTACGACCACTGCCCAACACATGATATTAAGGTTATCATCGGTGACCTTAACGCCAAAATTGGCAAAGAGGACGCATACCAACAACACATAGGCCTGTCTTGTCCACATGGCAGATATTTCCCACATAAGAGAATCCACAAAGTGACGTGGACGTCACCGGATGGCCAAACGTAAAACCAAATTGATCATGTCTTAATAGATGCCAGACACTTTTCTAACCTCCTGGACGTGAGAACATACCGAGGCGCAAATGTGGACTCTGACCACTATTTGGTAGGGACGCGCTTGCGTGCAAGGATTTCTAATGTGCAAAAAGCGAGAGGTGAACGACAGCTTAGGTATAATACTTACCTATTAAAAGATCCTCAAACAGCTGAACAGTTTCAGAAAAATATAAACGATAACATAAATGGCATAGAAGAAGCTACAGCAGCACCAGAGGCTTGGACAGCATGCAAAGAGGCTATAAAGGCAGCAGCAAGAGACGTACTGGGTACGGAAAGACACAGACCATCAGAGAAATGGTTTGACGATGAACGCCACGATATAACATCAAGAAAAACGAAGCACATAAGACCATACAACAGAGAAGAACACGCGCAACCGTAGGAAGATACAGAGAACTAAGAAGAGAAGAAAAAATAATACACAGAAGTAAAAAGAGACAATTAGAGCACAATATTTTAGAGGGGCTGGAGGTACACAGAAACCAGACGGAAACAAGAAAATTGCACCAAAAGGTTAACAACATGAGAAAAGAGTTTAAACCAAGGACTAACGCATGTAAAGATAAACAGGGGAGCATAGTAAACGGCGAGAACGAGATACTGAAACGATGGGTTGAGCACTTCAGGGAATTGGAGGTAAGAGACACTAAGAATGATGATGGTGATTGTGTGGGTGGGACTTTAAATATTAAAATTTATTTAACAGGTGCAACATATTAAAGAAGCTGATTGTGATACTGTTCACAACGGGAGTATTATATATTGGAACTGGGTGTTGCTCTATATATTAATTTAATTTTTTTCAATGGGTCCAACTAATAAAAAAAAAATGTTGTGATACTGCTCACAACGGGAGTATTATATATTGGGTGTTGCTCTATATATTAATTTAATTTTTTTCAATGGGTCCAACTAATAAAAAAAATATGTTGTGATACTGCTCACAAAGGGGGATTTCTTCAACAACCCAGGGGTACATTATTATGAAGCATTATCTAACTCAAAATTTTTCCGGCAGGTCTTAAATATTACAAGAAAATATTTTTAGTGAGGATATGTCTTTGGTTATCAAGAACACACGAACACAATAGAGGTCGAAGATTTATACTAAGCAAGTTCAAGAAATGGAAGAAATAACTAGAATTGCAGGAGAAATTGATTTGGTAAATTGAACGGTTTTTTTAAGTTTGAGTTTGTTTTAATGTTATATGTTTCTGTTTCAGCTTATCCACAGTTCGCTCTACCGTAGAGAGAACGATCGGTTTCGTTAAACCAGAGTCGAGAACTCGACGAGTATCTTGTCAATATCGTAGTGAATTTTTAAAATTGCTATGGTATTACAAGTGTTAAGGCTTGTAACTGTATTCGGGGATTTTCTGGGGGCGTTAGTGTCCAGAAAAGCAGTTAGTAGACTCTGGTTTTCGCGCGTTAGTGATGGATGCTCCAGGATTAGCCTTTGCCCTCGTATGATCTTCACACCGTTTCGATAACTGGTGAGTAATAATTTCATAATTCCTCTTACGGATGAATGTGTTTTATATTTGAGCAGTTGCTGTCTCTTAAAATCTGTCGTTGTATTTCCGATTTTGACAAATATGGTTTGCAAATATTTTCAAAAAAAAAAAAATTGTTCTGCATCCTCCCTTTGAAATTCTCCACTTCTGTACGAAGGATGCTGAATTCTGAAATAAGATTTGTCAGTTCTGATACAATTAGCTGTCTAATTATTAATCTCTATTGTTTCAGGGTGTGACCAATATGAGGGATGTAAACGGCACGTTACTATAATGGGGACGAACTGGCTTTAGGGAAAGGAGATAAAGGTATAATTATTATTGCGTTATTTTCAATTAGTCTTACTAATTTTTTTGAAATTTCTGTTATAGGTAAGTTCCGAACGAGATAGGATATGGTGAAGACATCTTAAAGGGTGAGTTTATTTACAAATGGTTAAGTTTCTCGGGAGAAGAATCCGGAGTAATGTCGCCAAGTGAAGTTTAACGTGTATTTGTTCTAAAAGTTTGTGTTCAACAATTTAACGAAGACAAAGAAATAGAAAAATTAAAGACATGTAAGTGTAAACGAAACTGGTGCACAATTGAAGAAGTGGATGTTGGAAAAATGAACCTCAATATTTTTGGAATTAGATAGATAGATTGGACTAATATTGATGCGGCATTTCATGATCGTTAACAATATTTATTGGCCTTCGTCTACCGTCAATAGATATTTAAATTGTTGGCGTTTCTTTTATCTACAGGGTGATTATTCAGGCCCTTACAGTATTTATGTTTAAGTTCATCATTGTCCCAAATCCCTAAAGAAATTTCGGGATTTTTTTAAACATGTGCATTAGGATTTATAAGTAATTTTAAAGAACTAATTTGAAGATTTTTTTCATAGCTCTGTTATTTCTAGAGATATCATTTGTCATAGAAAAAATGCCGAATTTTTTAAATTTTATGTTACAGCATTTTAATGCAATTGCAAATAACTATTTTCTTCTTCTATATGCAACTCTTAAATATTTTTGACTCCTTAGAAATTATTTTCAAAACACCAACGGTCAAAAAAGATTGGCCTGTCCTAATCTACCGATATATCTCACCGCGATAGTTCCCAACAAAAATATAAGTCGTGGTTTTCTCAATTACAAATTATACGGATTTTTACAAAAAAATTGTATCTCGATTAATAATAGAGATAGCTAAAAAATTCTGAAACCGTTTCGGCAATATTATCCAAGATCCTGAAACATTCTATTAAAATCGATAAAACATTATTTTCACATTTTTGACCAAGTGTCGAATATAAGAAGATTGGTGAGAATATAAGAACTTTTAATTAATTTTTGGCAATTAATTTCCTATTATGCTATATACCTAATTTGTTCAATATGCATTCGAAGAGCTAGGGTGCGCTGGGAGCGTTGAATAATGTATCTAAGAAAAAATTGTTGGCAATCGTATTAAAATGCTGTAACCTAGAATGTAAAAAATTCACCATTTTTTCTATATCAAATAATATCTCTAGGGATTACAAAGCTATGAAAAAAAATCCTCAAATTGGTTCTTTAGAATTATTTGTAAATCATAATGAACTAAACGCGTTCATTCAAATTTCCAAAATATTTAACATAAATGAAAGGACCTGGATAATCACCCTGTAGATAAAGAAACACCCACAATTTAAAAATCCAATGACGGTGGACGATGGTCAATGCATTTTGCTAACGATCACAACAAGCTGTACCGAGATTATAATCAACTTCTAAAATATTGAGGTTTAAATATTGCCCATATTTTTCGAGTAAGTATTCATGAATTTTGTATAGATATCCGTGATGTATACGCTACATAATGGACTTTCGTCGATGAATACAGGGATTTAGCTCCCAAAAGGCTTCACAGGGAAGTATTTATTATCAAATGAACTGTCATGTCACTTTCAAGTGCGTTAGATGTCTAATTGTATTTTCTTTTGTTTCAGGGGAAAGGAGACATCTTAAAATTGAAGAATAAATCTTTAAAGACACGTAGCAATGCGCTAGGTACTTAGGGAATTGACTAAAACATACCTACGGTACAAAAACTGCCCTCCTGCTCGAGAAAATATGTATAATCAATCAAAGTGTAATAGAGCACTCCCTGAGTAAATACTCTTGGACTCCCTCGTTATCACATTGTAATCGATTATATATTCAAGAGCCTTCACATTTTCTGCCATCAATTCATTATTTTTTTTAAATACCAACTCAATGAATAGTGGTCAAATTTGTTTAAGAAGACGTAACCTCGTGATACTTAGGGAAATACAAATGAGACAATGAAGGTCCTCCTGCTCGAGAAAAAAATATGTAATCAATCAAAGTGTAATAGAGCACTCCCTGAGAACTCTTTGAGATCTCTTGGACTCCCTCGTTATCACATTGTAATCGATTAGATATACAAGAGCCTTCGTTTTTTCTGCCAATAATTTAATAAGTTACCTATCGTATATGACATACCTTACATTACCTACCCATAATACACGACGTAACTTTAGTAACTTTTAAAAAAAATGCAATTTTTGATCCTTCTCATATCGAGGAGTTTCATGTATGTATTCAAATTGTATGGGTATATATTAATTTCATTTTTGTTCACCAGGCCCAGCTAATGGATGCTGAGGACATATGCGACATGGAAATATGCGGAAGGAGCCATCAAGCGAATTATTAACCTCATGGAGGAGGAGAAGAATTTTAACATCCTAATCGTGCAAGCGGAACTTGCATGTTGAAGGAAAGCGGAAGCGGTTACAGGATGATACATGGAAGATTGATTCTGGGGGGCCACTTGTCTGATAGGCCTGAAACGGTCAGCAGCTACGCCCCCCTCCCAAAAAAGGCCCACCTAATTAAAAAAAAATAAGTTGTGATACTGCTCACAACGGGAATTTAACGGGTCCAACTAATAAGAAAATAAGTTGTGATACTGCTGCTCACAACGCTGGCTTTTATGTATTGGCATTGTGTGGGTGGGACTTTAAATATTAAAATTTATTCAACAGGGGCAACATATTTGAAGAAGCTGATTTGTGATACTGCTCACAACGGGAATTTAACGGGTCCAACTAATAAGAAAATAAGTTGTGATACTGCTCACAACGCTGGCTTTTATGTATTGGCATTGTGTGGGTGCGACTTTAAATATTAAAATTTATTCAACAGGTGCAACATATTTGAAGAAGCTGATTTGTGATACTTCTCACAACGGGAATTTAACGGGTCCAACTAATAAGAAAATAAGTTGTGATACTGCTCACAACGCTGGCTTTTATGTATTGGCATTGTGTGGGTGGGACTTTAAATATTAAAATTTATTCAACAGGTGCAACATATTTGAAGAAGCTGATTTATGATACTGCTCACAACGGGAATTTAACGGGTCCAACTAATAAGAAAATAAGTTGTGATACTGCTCACAACGCTGGCTTTTATGTATTGGCATTGTGTGGGAGGGACTTTCAATATTAAAATTTATTCAACAGGTGCAACATATTTGAAGAAGCTGATTTGTGAAACTGCTCACAACGGGAATTTAACGGGTCCAGCTAATAAGAAAATAAGTTGGGATACTGCTCACAACGCTGGCTTTTATGTATTGGCATTGTGTGGGTGCGACTTTAAATATTAAAATTTATTAAACAGGTGCAACATATTTGAAGAAGCTGATTTGTGATACTGCTCACAACGGGAATTTAACGGGTCCAACTAATAAGAAAATAAGTTGTGATACTGCTGCTCACAACGCTGGCTTTTATGTATTGGCACTGTGTGGGTGGGACTTTAAATATTAAAATTTATTCAACAGGGGCAACATATTTGAAGAAGCTGATTTGTGATACTGCTCACAACGGGAATTTAACGGGCCCAACTAATAAGAAAATAAGTTGTGATACTGCTCACAACGCTGGCTTTTATGTATTGGCATTGTGTGGGTGCGACTTTAAATATTAAAATTTATTCAACAGGTGCAACATATTTGACGAAGCTGATTTGTGAAACTGCTCACAACGGGAATTTAACGGGTCCAACTAATAAGAAAATAAGTTGTGATACTGCTCACAACGCTGGCTTTTATGTATTGGCATTGTGTGGGTGCGACTTTAAATATTAAAATTTATTCAACAGGTGCAACATATTTGAAGAAGCTGATTTGTGATACTTCTCACAACGGGAATTTAACGGGTCCAACTAATAAGAAAATAAGTTGTGATACTGCTCACAACGCTGGCTTTTATGTATTGGCACTGTGTGGGTGGGACTTTAAATATTAAAATTTATTCAACAGGGGCAACATATTTGAAGAAGCTGATTTGTGATACTGCTCACAACGGGAAATTAACGGGTCCAACTAATAAGAAAATAAGTTGTGATACTGCTCACAACGCTGGCTTTTATGTATTGGCATTGTGTGGGTGGGACTTTAAATATTAAAATTTATTCAACAGGTGCAACATATTTGAAGAAGCTGATTTGTGATACTTCTCACAACGGGAATTTAACGGGTCCAACTAATAAGAAAATAAGTTGTGATACTGCTCACAACGCTGGCTTTTATGTCTTGGCATTGTGTGGGAGGGACTTTCAATATTAAAATTTATTCAACAGGTGCAACATATTTGAAGAAGCTGATTTGTGAAACTGCTCACAACGGGAATTTAACGGGTCCAACTAATAAGAAAATAAGTTGTGATACTGCTCACAACGCTGGCTTTTATGTATTGGCATTGTGTGGGTGGGACTTTAAATATTTAAATTTATTCAACAGGTGCAACATATTATAGAAGCTGATTTGTGATACTGCTCACAACGGGAATTTAACGGGTCCAACTAGTAAGAAAATCAGTTGTGATACTGCTCACAACGCTGGCTTTTATGTATTGTCATTGTGTGGGTGGGACTTTAAATATTAATATTAATTCAACAGATGCAACATACTTGAAGAAGCTGATTTGTAATACTGCTCACAACGGGTATTTAACGGTTCCAACTAATAAGAAAATAAGTTGTGATACTGCTCACAACGCTGGCTTTTACGTATTGGCATTGTGTGGGTGGGACTTTAAATATTAATATTTATTCAACAGGTGCAACATACTTGAAGAAGCTGATTTGTAATACTGCTCACAACGGGAATTTAACGGTTCCAACTAATAAGAAAATCAGTTGTGATACTGCTCACAACGCTGGCTTTTATGTATTGGCATTGTGTGGGTGGGACTCTAAATATTAATATTTATTCAACAGGTGCAACATACTTGAAGAAGCTGATTTGTAATACTGCTCACAACGGGAATTTAACGGTTCCAACTAATAAGAAAATAAGTTGTGATACTGCTCACAACGCTGGCTTTTATGTATTGGCATTGTGTGGGTGGGACTTTAAATATTAATATTTATTCAACAGGTGCAACATACTTGAAGAAGCTGAATTGTGATACTGCTCACAACGGGAATTTAACGGGTCCAACTAATAAGAAAATAAGTTGTGATACTGCTCACAACGCTGGCTTTTATGTATTGGCATTGTGTGGGTGGGACTTTAAATATTTAAATTTATTTAACAGGTGCAACATATTAAAGAAGCTAATTTGTGATACTGCTCACAACGGGAGTATTATATATTGGAACTGGGTGTTGCTCTATATATTAATTTAATTTTTTTCAATGGGTCCAACTAATAATAAAAAAAATGTTGTGATACTGCTCACAACGGGAGTATTATATGTACATATATTGGAACTGGGTGTTGCTCTATATATTGATTTAATTTTTTTCAATGGGTCCAACTAATAAAAAAAAATTATGTTGTGATACTGCTCACAACGGGGGCTTTCTTCAACAACCCAGGGGTACATTATTATGAAGCATTATCTAACTCAAAATTTTTCCGGCAGGTCTTAAATATTACAAGAAAATATTTTTAGTGAGGATATGTCTTTGGTTATCAAGAACACACGAACACAATAGAGGTCGAAGATTTATACTAAGCAAGTTCAAGACATGGAAGAAATAACTAGAATTGCAGGAGAAATTGATTTGGTAAATTGAACGGTTTTTTTAAGTTTGAGTTTGTTTTAATGTTATATGTTTCTGTTTCAGCTTATCCACAGTTCGCTCTACCGTAGAGAGAACGATCGGTTTCGTTAAACCAGAGTCGAGAACTCGACGAGTATCTTGTCAATATTGTAGTGTATTTTTAAAATTGCTATGGTATTACAAGTGTTAAGGCTTGTAACTGTATTCGGGGATTTTCTGGGGGCGTTAGTGTCCAGAAAAGCAGTTAGTAGACTCTGGTTTTCGCGCGTTAGTGATGGATGCTCCAGGATTAGCCTTTGCCCTCGTATGATCTTCACACCGTTTCGATAACTGGTGAGTAATAATTTCATAATTCCTCTTATGGATGAATGTGTTTTATATTTGTGCAGTTGCTGTCTCTTAAAATCTGTCGTTGTATTTCCGATTTTGACAAATATGGTTTGCAAATATTTTCAAAAAAAAAAAAAAATTGGTCTGCATCCTCCTTTTGAAATTCTCCACTTCTGTACTAATGATGCTGAATTCTGAAATAAGATCTGTCAGTTCTGATACAATTAGCTGTCTAATTATTAATCTCTATTGTTTCAGGGTGTGACCAATATGAGGGATGTAAACGGCACGTTACTATAATGGGGACGAACTGGCTTTAGGGAAAGGAGATAAAGGTATAATTATTATTGCGTTATTTTCAATTAGTCTTACTAATTTTTTTGAAATTTCTGTTATAGGTAAGTTCCGAACGAGATAGGATGTGGTGAAGACATCTTAAAGGGTAAGTTTATTTACAAATGGTTAAGTTTCTCGGGAGAAGAATCCGGAGTAATGTCGCCAAGTGAAGTTTAACGTGTATACTGTATTTGTTCTAAAAGTTTGTGTTCAACAATTTAACTAAGGCAAAGAAATAGAAAAATTAAAGACATGTAAGTGTAAACGAAACTGGTGCACAATTGAAGTGGATGTTGGAAAAATGAACCTCAATATTTTTGGAATTAGATTAGATTAGATAGATTAGACTAATATTGATGCGGCATTTCATGATCGTTAACAATATTTATTGGCCTTCGTCTACCGTCAATAGATATTTAAATTGTTGGCGTTTCTTTTATCTACAGGGTGATTATTCGGGCCCTTACACTATATATGTTTAAGTTCATCATTGTCCCAAATCCCTAAAAAAATTTCGGGATTTTTTTAAACATGTGCATTAGGATTTATAAGTAATTTTAAAGAACCAACTTGAAGATTTTTTTCATTGCTCTGTTATTTCTAGAGATATCATTTGTCATAGAAAAAATGCCGAATTTTTTACATTTTATGTTACAGCATTTTAATGCAATTGCAAATAACTATTTTCTCTGCTATATTCAACTCTTAAATATTTTTGACTCCTTAGAAAATATTTTCAAAAAGCCAACGGTCAAAAAAGATTGGCCTGTCCTAATCTACCGATATATCTCACTGCGATAGTTCCCAACAAAAATATAAGTCGTGGTTCTCTCAATTACAAATTATACGGATTTTTACAAAAAATTGTATCTCGATTAATAATAGAGATAGCTAAAAAATTCTGAAACCGTTTCGGCAATATTATCCAAGATCCTGAAACATTCTATTAAAATCGATAAAACATTATTTTAAAATTTTTGACCAAGTGTCGAATATAAGGTGAGAATATAAGAACTTTTAATTAATTTTTGGCAATTGATTTCCTATTATGCTATATACCTAATTTGTTCAATATGCATTCGAAGAGCTAGGGTGCGGTGGGAGCGTTGAATAATATAGGTATCTAAGAAAAAGTTGTTGGCAATCGTATTAAAATGCTGTAACCTAGTACTACCTAATATAAAAAATTCACCATTTTTTCTATAACAAATAATATCTCTAGGGATTACAAAGCTATGAAAAAAAAACCTCAAATTGGTTCTTTAGAATTATTTGTAAATCATAATGAACTAAACACGTTCATTCAAATTTCCAAAATATTTAACATAAATGAAAGGACCTGGATAATCACCCTGTAGATAAAGAAACACCCACAATTTAAAAATCCAAAGACGGTGGACGAAGGTCATTGCATTTTGCTAACGATCACAACAAGCTGTACCGAGATTATAATCAACTACAAAAATATTGAGGTTTAATTATTGCCCATATTTTTCGAGTAAGTATTCATGAATTTTGTATAGATATCCGTGATGTATACGCTACATAATGGACTTTCGTCGATGAATGCAGAGATTTAGCTCTCAAACGGCTTCACAGGGAAGTATTTATTATCAAATAAACTGTCATGTCACTTTCAAGTGCGTTAGATGTCTAATTGTATTTTCTTTTGTTTCAGGGGAAAGGAGACATCTTAAAATTGAAGAATAAATCTTTAAAGACACGTAGCAATGCGCTAGGTACTTAGGGAATTGACTAAAACATACCTACGGTACAAAAACTGCCCTCCTGCTCAAGAAAATATGTATAATCAATCAAAGTGTAATAGAGCACTCCCTGAGTAAATACTCTTGGACTCCCTCGTTATCACATTGTAATCGATTATATATTCAAGAGCCTTCACATTTTCTGCCATCAATTCATTATTTTTTTTAAATACCAACTAAATGAATAGTGGTCAAATTTGTTTAAGAAGACGTAACCTTGTGATACTTAGGGAAATACAAATGGGACAATGAAGGTCCTCCTGCTCGAGAAAAAATATGTAATCAATCAAAGTGTAATAGAGCACTCCCTGAGAACTCTTTGAGATCTTTCGGACTCCCTCGTTATCACATTGTAATCGATTAGATATACAAGAGCCTTCGTTTTTTCTGCCAATAACTTAATAAGTTACCAATCGTATATGACATACCTTACATTACCTACCCATAATACGCTACGTAACTTTAGTAACTTAAAAAAAAAATGCAATTTTTGATCCTTCTCAAATCGAGGAGTTTCATGTATGTATTCAAATTGTATGGGTATATATTAATTTCATTTTTATTCACCAGGCCCAGCTAATGGATGCTGAGGACATATGCGACATGGAAATATGTGGAAGGAGCCATCAAGCGAATTATTAACCTCATGGAGGAGGAGAAGAATTTTAACACGATTAACACGAACTCCTAATCGTGCAAGCGGAACTTGCATGTTGAAGGAGAGCGAAAGCGGTTACAGGATGATACACGGAAGATTGATTCTGGGGGGCCACTTGTCTGATAGGCCTGAAACGGTCAGCAGCTACGCCCCCCTCCCAAAAAAGGCCCGCCTAATTAAAAAAAAATAAGTTGTGATACTGCTCACAACGGGAATTTAACGGGTCTAACTAATAAGAAAATAAGTTGTGATACTGCTCACAACGCTGGCTTTTATGTATTGGCATTGTGTGGGTGGGACTTTAAATATTAATATTTATTCAACAGGTGCAACATATTTGAAGAAGCCGATTTGTGAAACTGCTCACAACGGGAATTTAACGGGTCCAACTAATAAGAAAATAAGTTGTGATACTGCTGCTCACAACCTGGCTTTTATGTATTGGCACTGTGTGGGTGGGACTTTAAATATTAAAATTTATTCAACAGGGGCAACATATTTGAAGAAGCTGATTTGTGATACTGCTCACAACGGGAATTTAACGGGTCCAACTAATAAGAAAATAAGTTGTGATACTGCTCACAATGCTGGCTTTTATGTATTGGCATTGTGTGGGAGGGACTTTCAATATTAAAATTTATTCAACAGGTGCAACATATTTGAAGAAGCTGATTTGTGATACTGCTCACAACGGGAATTTAACGGGTCCAACTAATAAGAAAATAAGTTGTGATACTGCTCACAACGCTGGCTTTTATGTATTGGCATTGTGTGGGTGGGACTTTAAATATTTAAATTTATTCAACAGGTGCAATATATTTGAAGAAGCTGATTTGTGATACTGCTCACAACGGGAATTTAACGGGTCCAACTAATAAGAAAATAAGTTGTGATACTGCTCACAACGCTGGCTTTTATGTATTGGCATTGTGTGGGTGGGACTTTAAATATTTAAATTTATTCAACAGGTGCAATATATTTGAAGAACCTGATTTGTGATACTGCTCACAACGGGAATTTAACGGGTCCAACTAATAAGAAAATAAGTTGTGAAACTTAATGATACTGCTCACAACGCTGGCTTTTATGTATTGGCATTGTGTGGGTGGGACTTTAAATATTAAAATTTATTCAACAGGTGCAACATATTTAAAGAAGCTGATTTGTGATACTGCTCACAACGGGAATTTAACGGGTCCAACTAATAAGAAAATAAGTTGTGATACTGCTCACAACGCTGGCTTTTATGTATTGGCATTGTGTGGGTGGGACTTTAAATATTTAAATTTATTCAACAGGTGCAATATATTTGAAGAACCTGATTTGTGATACTGCTCACAACGGGAATTTAACGGGTCCAACTAATAAGAAAATAAGTTGTGATACTGCTCACAACGCTGGCTTTTATGTATTGGCATTGTGTGGGTGGGACTTTAAATATAAAAATTTATTCAACAGGTGCAACATACTTGAAGAAGCTGATTTGTGATACTGCTCACAACGGGAATTTAACGGGTCCAACTAATGAGAAAATAAGTTGTGATACTGCTCACAACGCTGGCTTTTATGTATTGCATTGTGTGGGTGGGTGGGTGGGGTTCAAATGGGTAGTGACGCGCAATATATGACACTGTTACCAGTTAGTGTCACTTAGCCTCTCACTGACCAATTCCGACTCTCACCTCCAAGTTGGCGAACCCCGGGAACCTGTAGAAGATTGGGTAAACAACCCCAGTGGGAAACAGGGTCAGGGCGGACGAGAGCGGAAGAGATGGTCCTCCGAAAAGGGGGTTAGCACGGGGCTAACAACCCAGTCTGTAAAAAACACCTGTTACGAGATCTCAAGTTTATGAAGCCGGACAGATTCCAAGACGACGACAAAAGCACCGAAATAAGGGAAATGATTTAGGTATATTCACATGGAACGTGAGAACTCTGTATATGCAACCGGAGCGCTACGGAAGCTTGAGAACTAGTTAGAGAAATACAGGGCTGATATCACAGCCATCCAAGAAGTTCGGTGGGCAGGTCAAGGTGTTATCCAGAAAAGGAACTATAGTATATACTACAGCTGCCACAAAAATAGGCATGAGTTTGGTACGGCATTCATTATAGCCAATAGAGTTAAACATCTCATCAAAGACTTCAAGCCATTTAATGCTCGAATTAGCACTCTGAGGATAAAAGGCAAGTTTTTTAACATAAGCCTTATTAATGTCCACGCCCCAACAGAGAAGAAGGCCGACGAAATTAAAGACAAATTCTATGAAGAACTAGAAACCGCGTACGACCACTGCCCAACACATGATATTAAGGTTATCATCGGTGACCTTAACGCCAAAATTGGCAAAGAGGACGCATACCAACAACACATAGGCCTGTCTAGTCCACATGGCAGATATTTCCCACATAAGAGAATCCACAAAGTGACGTGGACGTCACCGGATGGCCAAACGTAAAACCCAAATTGATCATGTCTTAATAGATGCCAGACACTTTTCTAACCTCCTGGACGTGAGAATATACCGAGGCGCAAATGTGGACTCTGACCACTATTTGGTAGGGACGCGCTTGCGTGCAAGGATTTCTAATGTGCAAAAAGCGAGAGGTGAACGACAGCTTAGGTATAATACTTACCTATTAAAAGTTCCTCAAACAGCTGAACAGTTTCAGAAAAATATAAACGATAACATAAATGGCATAGAAGAAGCTACAGCAGCACCAGAGGCTTGGACAGCATGCAAAGAGGCTATAAAGGCAGCAGCAAGAGACGTACTGGGTACGGAAAGACACAGACCATCAGAGAAATGGTTTGACGATGAATGCCACGATATAACATCAAGAAAAACGAAGCACATAAGACCATACAACAGAGAAGAACACGCGCAACCGTAGGAAGATACAGAGAACTAAGAAGAGAAGAAAAAATAATACACAGAAGTAAAAAGAGACAATTAGAGCACAATATTTTAGAGGGGCTGGAGGTACACAGAAACCAGACGGAAACAAGAAAATTGCACCAAAAGGTTAACAACATGGGAAAAGAGTTTAAACCAAGGACTAACGCATGTAAAGATAAACAGGGGAGCATAGTAAACGGCGAGAACGAGATACTGAAACGATGGGTTGAGCACTTCAGGGAATTGGAGGTAAGAGACACTAAGGATGATGATGGTGATTGTGTGGGTGGGACTTTAAATATTAAAATTTATTTAACAGGTGCAACATATTAAAGAAGCTGATTTGTGATACTGCTCACAACGGGAATTTAACGGGTCCAACTAATAAGACAATAAGTTGTGATACTGCTCACAACGGGGGCTTTTATGTATTGGCATTGTGTGGGTGGGACTATATATTAAAAAAAATATATTTATTCAACAGGTGCAACATATTTATAAAACCTGATTTGTGATACTGCTCACAACGGGAGTATTATATATTGGAACTGGGTGTTGCTCTATATATTAATTTAATTTTTTTCAATGGGTCCAACTAATAAAAAAAAATGTTGTGATACTGCTCACAACGGGAGTATTATATATTGGGTGTTGCTCTATATATTAATTTAATTTTTTTCAATGGGTCCAACTAATAAAAAAAATATGTTGTGATACTGCTCACAAAGGGGGATTTCTTCAACAACCCAGGGGTACATTATTATGAAGCATTATCTAACTCAAAATTTTTCCGGCAGGTCTTAAATATTACAAGAAAATATTTTTAGTGAGGATATGTCTTTGGTTATCAAGAACACACGAACACAATAGAGGTCGAAGATTTATACTAAGCAAGTTCAAGAAATGGAAGAAATAACTAGAATTGCAGGAGAAATTGATTTGGTAAATTGAACGGTTTTTTTAAGTTTGAGTTTGTTTTAATGTTATATGTTTCTGTTTCAGCTTATCCACAGTTCGCTCTACCGTAGAGAGAACGATCGGTTTCGTTAAACCAGAGTCGAGAACTCGACGAGTATCTTGTCAATATCGTAGTGAATTTTTAAAATTGCTATGGTATTACAAGTGTTAAGGCTTGTAACTGTATTCGGGGATTTTCTGGGGGCGTTAGTGTCCAGAAAAGCAGTTAGTAGACTCTGGTTTTCGCGCGTTAGTGATGGATGCTCCAGGATTAGCCTTTGCCCTCGTATGATCTTCACACCGTTTCGATAACTGGTGAGTAATAATTTCATAATTCCTCTTACGGATGAATGTGTTTTATATTTGAGCAGTTGCTGTCTCTTAAAATCTGTCGTTGTATTTCCGATTTTGACAAATATGGTTTGCAAATATTTTCAAAAAAAAAAAAAATTGTTCTGCATCCTCCCTTTGAAATTCTCCACTTCTGTACGAAGGATGCTGAATTCTGAAATAAGATTTGTCAGTTCTGATACAATTAGCTGTCTAATTATTAATCTCTATTGTTTCAGGGTGTGACCAATATGAGGGATGTAAACGGCACGTTACTATAATGGGGACGAACTGGCTTTAGGGAAAGGAGATAAAGGTATAATTATTATTGCGTTATTTTCAATTAGTCTTACTAATTTTTTTGAAATTTCTGTTATAGGTAAGTTCCGAACGAGATAGGATATGGTGAAGACATCTTAAAGGGTGAGTTTATTTACAAATGGTTAAGTTTCTCGGGAGAAGAATCCGGAGTAATGTCGCCAAGTGAAGTTTAACGTGTATTTGTTCCAAAAGTTTGTGTTCAACAATTTAACGAAGACAAAGAAATAGAAAAATTAAAGACATGTAAGTGTAAACGAAACTGGTGCACAATTGAAGAAGTGGATGTTGGAAAAATGAACCTCAATATTTTTGGAATTAGATAGATAGATTGGACTAATATTGATGCGGCATTTCATGATCGTTAACAATATTTATTGGCCTTCGTCTACCGTCAATAGATATTTAAATTGTTGGCGTTTCTTTTATCTACAGGGTGATTATTCAGGCCCTTACAGTATTTATGTTTAAGTTCATCATTGTCCCAAATCCCTAAAGAAATTTCGGGATTTTTTTAAACATGTGCATTAGGATTTATAAGTAATTTTAAAGAACTAATTTGAAGATTTTTTTCATAGCTCTGTTATTTCTAGAGATATCATTTGTCATAGAAAAAATGCCGAATTTTTTAAATTTTATGTTACAGCATTTTAATGCAATTGCAAATAACTATTTTCTTCTTCTATATGCAACTCTTAAATATTTTTGACTCCTTAGAAATTATTTTCAAAACACCAACGGTCAAAAAAGATTGGCCTGTCCTAATCTACCGATATATCTCACCGCGATAGTTCCCAACAAAAATATGAGTCGTGGTTTTCTCAATTACAAATTATACGGATTTTTACAAAAAAATTGTATCTCGATTAATAATAGAGATAGCTAAAAAATTCTGAAACCGTTTCGGCAATATTATCCAAGATCCTGAAACATTCTATTAAAATCGATAAAACATTATTTTCACATTTTTGACCAAGTGTCGAATATAAGAAGATTGGTGAGAATATAAGAACTTTTAATTAATTTTTGGCAATTAATTTCCTATTATGCTATATACCTAATTTGTTCAATATGCATTCGAAGAGCTAGGGTGCGCTGGGAGCGTTGAATAATGTATCTAAGAAAAAATTGTTGGCAATCGTATTAAAATGCTGTAACCTAGAATGTAAAAAATTCACCATTTTTTCTATATCAAATAATATCTCTAGGGATTACAAAGCTATGAAAAAAAATCCTCAAATTGGTTCTTTAGAATTATTTGTAAATCATAATGAACTAAACGCGTTCATTCAAATTTCCAAAATATTTAACATAAATGAAAGGACCTGGATAATCACCCTGTAGATAAAGAAACACCCACAATTTAAAAATCCAATGACGGTGGACGATGGTCAATGCATTTTGCTAACGATCACAACAAGCTGTACCGAGATTATAATCAACTTCTAAAATATTGAGGTTTAAATATTGCCCATATTTTTCGAGTAAGTATTCATGAATTTTGTATAGATATCCGTGATGTATACGCTACATAATGGACTTTCGTCGATGAATACAGGGATTTAGCTCCCAAAAGGCTTCACAGGGAAGTATTTATTATCAAATAAACTGTCATGTCACTTTCAAGTGCGTTAGATGTCTAATTGTATTTTCTTTTGTTTCAGGGGAAAGGAGACATCTTAAAATTGAAGAATAAATCTTTAAAGACACGTAGCAATGCGCTAGGTACTTAGGGAATTGACTAAAACATACCTACGGTACAAAAACTGCCCTCCTGCTCGAGAAAATATGTATAATCAATCAAAGTGTAATAGAGCACTTCCTGAGTAAATACTCTTGGACTCCCTCGTTATCACATTGTAATCGATTATATATTCAAGAGCCTTCACATTTTCTGCCATCAATTCATTATTTTTTTTAAATACCAACTCAATGAATAGTGGTCAAATTTGTTTAAGAAGACGTAACCTCGTGATACTTAGGGAAATACAAATGAGACAATGAAGGTCCTCCTGCTCGAGAAAAAAATATGTAATCAATCAAAGTGTAATAGAGCACTCCCTGAGAACTCTTTGAGATCTCTTGGACTCCCTCGTTATCACATTGTAATCGATTAGATATACAAGAGCCTTCGTTTTTTCTGCCAATAATTTAATAAGTTACCTATCGTATATGACATACCTTACATTACCTACCCATAATACACGACGTAACTTTAGTAACTTTTAAAAAAAATGCAATTTTTGATCCTTCTCAAATCGAGGAGTTTCATGTATGTATTCAAATTGTATGGGTATATATTAATTTCATTTTTGTTCACCAGGCCCAGCTAATGGATGCTGAGGACATATGCGACATGGAAATATGCGGAAGGAGCCATCAAGCGAATTATTAACCTCATGGAGGAGGAGAAGAATTTTAACATCCTAATCGTGCAAGCGGAACTTGCATGTTGAAGGAAAGCGGAAGCGGTTACAGGATGATACATGGAAGATTAATTCTGGGGGGCCACTTGTCTGATAGGCCTGAAACGGTCAGCAGCTACGCCCCCCTCCCAAAAAAAGGCCCACCTAATTAAAAAAAAATAAGTTGTGATACTGATCACAACGGGAATTTAACGGGTCCAACTAATAAGAAAATAAGTTGTGATACTGCTCACAACGCTGGCTTTTATGTATTGGCATTGTGTGGGGTGGGACTTATATTAATATTTATTCAACAGGTGCAACATATTTGAAGAAGCTGATTTGTGATACTGCTCACAACGGGAATTTAACGGGTCCAACTAATAAGAAAATAAGTTGTGATACTGCTCACAACGCTGGCTTTTATGTATTGGCATTTTGTGGGGTGGGACTTTAAATATTAATATTTATTCAACAGGTGCAACATATTTGAAGAAGCTGATTTGTGATACTGCTCATAACGGGAATTTAACGGGTCCAACGAATAAGAAAATAAGTTGTGATACTGCTCACAACGCTGGCTTTTATGAATTGGCATTTTGTGGGGTGGGACTTTAAATATTAAAATTTATTCAACAGGTGCAACATATTTGAAGAAGCTGATTTGTGATACTGCTCACAACGGGAATTTAAGGTGTCCAACGAATAAGAAAATAATTTGTGATACTGCTCACAACGCTGGCATTTATGTATTGGCATTTTGTGGGGTGGGACTTTAAATATTAATATTTATTCAACAGGTGCAACATATTTGAAGAAGCTGATTTGTGATACTGCTCTCAACGGGAATTTAACGGGTCCAACGAATAAGAAAATAAGTTGTGATACTGCTCACAACGCTGGCTTTTATGTATTGGCATTTTGTGGGGTGGGACTTTAAATATTAAAATTTATTCAACAGGTGCAACATATTTGAAGAAGCTGATTTGTGATACTGCTCACAACGGGAATTTAACGGGTCCAACTAATAAGAAAATAAGTTGTGATACTGCTTACAACGCTGGCTTTTATGTATTGGCATTGTGTGGGTGGGACTTTAAATATTAAAATTTATTCAACAGGTGCAACATATTTGAAGAATCTGATTTGTGATACTGCTCACAACGGGAATTTAACGGGTCCAACTAATAAGAAAATAAGTTGTGATACTGCTTACAACGCTGGCTTTTATGTATTGGCATTGTGTGGGTGCGACTTTAAATATTAAGATTCATTCAACAGGTGCAACATATTTGAAAAATCTGATTTGTGATACTGCTCACAACGGGAATTTAACGGGTCCAACTAATAAGAAAATAAGTTGTGATACTGCTCACAACGCTGGCTTTTATGTATTGGCATTGTGTGGGTGGGACTTTAAATATTAAAATTTATTCAACAGGTGCAACATATTTGAAGAATCTGATTTGTGATACTGCTCGCAACGGGAATTTAACGGGTCCAACTAATAAGAAAATAAGTTGTGATACTGCTCACAACGCTGGCTTTTATGTATTGGCATTGTGTGGGTGGGACTTTAAATATTAAAATTTATTCAACAGGTGCAACATACTTGAAGAAGCTGATTTGTGATACTGCTCACAACGGGAATTTAACGGTCCAACTAATGAGAAAATAAGTTGTGATACTGCTCACAACGCTGGCTTTTATGTATTGGCATTGTGTGGGTGGGTGGGTGGGGTTCAAATGGGTAGTGACGCGCAATATATGACACTGTTACCAGTTAGTGTCACTTAGCCTCTCACTGACCAATTCCGACTCTCACCTCCAAGTTGGCGAACCCCGGGAACCTGAGCAACCCTGTAGAAGATTGGGTAAACAACCCCAGTGGGAAACAGGGTCAGGGCGGACGAGAGCGGAAGAGATGGTCCTCCGAAAAGGGGGTTAGCACGGGGCTAACAACCCAGTCTGTAAAAAACACCTGTTACGAGATCTCAAGTTTATGAAGCCGGACAGATTCCAAGACGACGACAAAAGCACCGAAATAAGGGAAATGATTTAGGTATATTCACATGGAACGTGAGAACTCTGTATATGCAACCGGAGCGCTACGGAAGCTTGAGAACTAGTTAGAGAAATACAGGGCTGATATCACAGCCATCCAAGAAGTTCGGTGGGCAGGTCAAGGTGTTATCCAGAAAAGGAACTATAGTATATACTACAGCTGCCACAAAAATAGGCATGAGTTTGGTACGGCATTCATTATAGCCAATAGAGTTAAACATCTCATCAAAGACTTCAAGCCATTTAATGCTCGAATTAGCACTCTGAGGATAAAAGGCAAGTTTTTTAACATAAGCCTTATTAATGTCCACGCCCCAACAGAGAAGAAGGCCGACGAAATTAAAGACAAATTCTATGAAGAACTAGAAACCGCGTACGACCACTGCCCAACACATGATATTAAGGTTATCATCGGTGACCTTAACGCCAAAATTGGCAAAGAGGACGCATACCAACAACACATAGGCCTGTCTTGTCCACATGGCAGATATTTCCCACATAAGAGAATCCACAAAGTGACGTGGACGTCACCGGATGGCCAAACGTAAAACCAAATTGATCATGTCTTAATAGATGCCAGACACTTTTCTAACCTCCTGGACGTGAGAACATACCGAGGCGCAAATGTGGACTCTGACCACTATTTGGTAGGGACGCGCTTGCGTGCAAGGATTTCTAATGTGCAAAAAGCGAGAGGTGAACGACAGCTTAGGTATAATACTTACCTATTAAAAGATCCTCAAACAGCTGAACAGTTTCAGAAAAATATAAACGATAACATAAATGGCATAGAAGAAGCTACAGCAGCACCAGAGGCTTGGACAGCATGCAAAGAGGCTATAAAGGCAGCAGCAAGAGACGTACTGGGTACGGAAAGACACAGACCATCAGAGAAATGGTTTGACGATGAACGCCACGATATAACATCAAGAAAAACGAAGCACATAAGACCATACAACAGAGAAGAACACGCGCAACCGTAGGAAGATACAGAGAACTAAGAAGAGAAGAAAAAATAATACACAGAAGTAAAAAGAGACAATTAGAGCACAATATTTTAGAGGGGCTGGAGGTACACAGAAACCAGACGGAAACAAGAAAATTGCACCAAAAGGTTAACAACATGAGAAAAGAGTTTAAACCAAGGACTAACGCATGTAAAGATAAACAGGGGAGCATAGTAAACGGCGAGAACGAGATACTGAAACGATGGGTTGAGCACTTCAGGGAATTGGAGGTAAGAGACACTAAGAATGATGATGGTGATTGTGTGGGTGGGACTTTAAATATTAAAATTTATTTAACAGGTGCAACATATTAAAGAAGCTGATTGTGATACTGTTCACAACGGGAGTATTATATATTGGAACTGGGTGTTGCTCTATATATTAATTTAATTTTTTTCAATGGGTCCAACTAATAAAAAAAAAATGTTGTGATACTGCTCACAACGGGAGTATTATATATTGGGTGTTGCTCTATATATTAATTTAATTTTTTTCAATGGGTCCAACTAATAAAAGAAATATGTTGTGATACTGCTCACAAAGGGGGATTTCTTCAACAACCCAGGGGTACATTATTATGAAGCATTATCTAACTCAAAATTTTTCCGGCAGGTCTTAAATATTACAAGAAAATATTTTTAGTGAGGATATGTCTTTGGTTATCAAGAACACACGAACACAATAGAGGTCGAAGATTTATACTAAGCAAGTTCAAGAAATGGAAGAAATAACTAGAATTGCAGGAGAAATTGATTTGGTAAATTGAACGGTTTTTTTAAGTTTGAGTTTGTTTTAATGTTATATGTTTCTGTTTCAGCTTATCCACAGTTCGCTCTACCGTAGAGAGAACGATCGGTTTCGTTAAACCAGAGTCGAGAACTCGACGAGTATCTTGTCAATATCGTAGTGAATTTTTAAAATTGCTATGGTATTACAAGTGTTAAGGCTTGTAACTGTATTCGGGGATTTTCTGGGGGCGTTAGTGTCCAGAAAAGCAGTTAGTAGACTCTGGTTTTCGCGCGTTAGTGATGGATGCTCCAGGATTAGCCTTTGCCCTCGTATGATCTTCACACCGTTTCGATAACTGGTGAGTAATAATTTCATAATTCCTCTTACGGATGAATGTGTTTTATATTTGAGCAGTTGCTGTCTCTTAAAATCTGTCGTTGTATTTCCGATTTTGACAAATATGGTTTGCAAATATTTTCAAAAAAAAAAAAATTGTTCTGCATCCTCCCTTTGAAATTCTCCACTTCTGTACGAAGGATGCTGAATTCTGAAATAAGATTTGTCAGTTCTGATACAATTAGCTGTCTAATTATTAATCTCTATTGTTTCAGGGTGTGACCAATATGAGGGATGTAAACGGCACGTTACTATAATGGGGACGAACTGGCTTTAGGGAAAGGAGATAAAGGTATAATTATTATTGCGTTATTTTCAATTAGTCTTACTAATTTTTTTGAAATTTCTGTTATAGGTAAGTTCCGAACGAGATAGGATATGGTGAAGACATCTTAAAGGGTGAGTTTATTTACAAATGGTTAAGTTTCTCGGGAGAAGAATCCGGAGTAATGTCGCCAAGTGAAGTTTAACGTGTATTTGTTCTAAAAGTTTGTGTTCAACAATTTAACGAAGACAAAGAAATAGAAAAATTAAAGACATGTAAGTGTAAACGAAACTGGTGCACAATTGAAGAAGTGGATGTTGGAAAAATGAACCTCAATATTTTTGGAATTAGATAGATAGATTGGACTAATATTGATGCGGCATTTCATGATCGTTAACAATATTTATTGGCCTTCGTCTACCGTCAATAGATATTTAAATTGTTGGCGTTTCTTTTATCTACAGGGTGATTATTCAGGCCCTTACAGTATTTATGTTTAAGTTCATCATTGTCCCAAATCCCTAAAGAAATTTCGGGATTTTTTTAAACATGTGCATTAGGATTTATAAGTAATTTTAAAGAACTAATTTGAAGATTTTTTTCATAGCTCTGTTATTTCTAGAGATATCATTTGTCATAGAAAAAATGCCGAATTTTTTAAATTTTATGTTACAGCATTTTAATGCAATTGCAAATAACTATTTTCTTCTTCTATATGCAACTCTTAAATATTTTTGACTCCTTAGAAATTATTTTCAAAACACCAACGGTCAAAAAAGATTGGCCTGTCCTAATCTACCGATATATCTCACCGCGATAGTTCCCAACAAAAATATAAGTCGTGGTTTTCTCAATTACAAATTATACGGATTTTTACAAAAAAATTGTATCTCGATTAATAATAGAGATAGCTAAAAAATTCTGAAACCGTTTCGGCAATATTATCCAAGATCCTGAAACATTCTATTAAAATCGATAAAACATTATTTTCACATTTTTGACCAAGTGTCGAATATAAGAAGATTGGTGAGAATATAAGAACTTTTAATTAATTTTTGGCAATTAATTTCCTATTATGCTATATACCTAATTTGTTCAATATGCATTCGAAGAGCTAGGGTGCGCTGGGAGCGTTGAATAATGTATCTAAGAAAAAATTGTTGGCAATCGTATTAAAATGCTGTAACCTAGAATGTAAAAAATTCACCATTTTTTCTATATCAAATAATATCTCTAGGGATTACAAAGCTATGAAAAAAAATCCTCAAATTGGTTCTTTAGAATTATTTGTAAATCATAATGAACTAAACGCGTTCATTCAAATTTCCAAAATATTTAACATAAATGAAAGGACCTGGATAATCACCCTGTAGATAAAGAAACACCCACAATTTAAAAATCCAATGACGGTGGACGATGGTCAATGCATTTTGCTAACGATCACAACAAGCTGTACCGAGATTATAATCAACTTCTAAAATATTGAGGTTTAAATATTGCCCATATTTTTCGAGTAAGTATTCATGAATTTTGTATAGATATCCGTGATGTATACGCTACATAATGGACTTTCGTCGATGAATACAGGGATTTAGCTCCCAAAAGGCTTCACAGGGAAGTATTTATTATCAAATGAACTGTCATGTCACTTTCAAGTGCGTTAGATGTCTAATTGTATTTTCTTTTGTTTCAGGGGAAAGGAGACATCTTAAAATTGAAGAATAAATCTTTAAAGACACGTAGCAATGCGCTAGGTACTTAGGGAATTGACTAAAACATACCTACGGTACAAAAACTGCCCTCCTGCTCGAGAAAATATGTATAATCAATCAAAGTGTAATAGAGCACTCCCTGAGTAAATACTCTTGGACTCCCTCGTTATCACATTGTAATCGATTATATATTCAAGAGCCTTCACATTTTCTGCCATCAATTCATTATTTTTTTTAAATACCAACTCAATGAATAGTGGTCAAATTTGTTTAAGAAGACGTAACCTCGTGATACTTAGGGAAATACAAATGAGACAATGAAGGTCCTCCTGCTCGAGAAAAAAATATGTAATCAATCAAAGTGTAATAGAGCACTCCCTGAGAACTCTTTGAGATCTCTTGGACTCCCTCGTTATCACATTGTAATCGATTAGATATACAAGAGCCTTCGTTTTTTCTGCCAATAATTTAATAAGTTACCTATCGTATATGACATACCTTACATTACCTACCCATAATACACGACGTAACTTTAGTAACTTTTAAAAAAAATGCAATTTTTGATCCTTCTCATATCGAGGAGTTTCATGTATGTATTCAAATTGTATGGGTATATATTAATTTCATTTTTGTTCACCAGGCCCAGCTAATGGATGCTGAGGACATATGCGACATGGAAATATGCGGAAGGAGCCATCAAGCGAATTATTAACCTCATGGAGGAGGAGAAGAATTTTAACATCCTAATCGTGCAAGCGGAACTTGCATGTTGAAGGAAAGCGGAAGCGGTTACAGGATGATACATGGAAGATTGATTCTGGGGGGCCACTTGTATGATAGGCCTGAAACGGTCAGCAGCTACGCCCCCCTCCCAAAAAAGGCCCACCTAATTAAAAAAAAATAAGTTGTGATACTGCTCACAACGGGAATTTAACGGGTCCAACTAATAAGAAAATAAGTTGTGATACTGCTGCTCACAACGCTGGCTTTTATGTATTGGCATTGTGTGGGTGGGACTTTAAATATTAAAATTTATTCAACAGGGGCAACATATTTGAAGAAGCTGATTTGTGATACTGCTCACAACGGGAATTTAACGGGTCCAACTAATAAGAAAATAAGTTGTGATACTGCTCACAACGCTGGCTTTTATGTATTGGCATTGTGTGGGTGCGACTTTAAATATTAAAATTTATTCAACAGGTGCAACATATTTGAAGAAGCTGATTTGTGATACTTCTCACAACGGGAATTTAACGGGTCCAACTAATAAGAAAATAAGTTGTGATACTGCTCACAACGCTGGCTTTTATGTATTGGCATTGTGTGGGTGGGACTTTAAATATTAAAATTTATTCAACAGGTGCAACATATTTGAAGAAGCTGATTTATGATACTGCTCACAACGGGAATTTAACGGGTCCAACTAATAAGAAAATAAGTTGTGATACTGCTCACAACGCTGGCTTTTATGTATTGGCATTGTGTGGGAGGGACTTTCAATATTAAAATTTATTCAACAGGTGCAACATATTTGAAGAAGCTGATTTGTGAAACTGCTCACAACGGGAATTTAACGGGTCCAGCTAATAAGAAAATAAGTTGGGATACTGCTCACAACGCTGGCTTTTATGTATTGGCATTGTGTGGGTGCGACTTTAAATATTAAAATTTATTAAACAGGTGCAACATATTTGAAGAAGCTGATTTGTGATACTGCTCACAACGGGAATTTAACGGGTCCAACTAATAAGAAAATAAGTTGTGATACTGCTGCTCACAACGCTGGCTTTTATGTATTGGCACTGTGTGGGTGGGACTTTAAATATTAAAATTTATTCAACAGGGGCAACATATTTGAAGAAGCTGATTTGTGATACTGCTCACAACGGGAATTTAACGGGCCCAACTAATAAGAAAATAAGTTGTGATACTGCTCACAACGCTGGCTTTTATGTATTGGCATTGTGTGGGTGCGACTTTAAATATTAAAATTTATTCAACAGGTGCAACATATTTGACGAAGCTGATTTGTGAAACTGCTCACAACGGGAATTTAACGGGTCCAACTAATAAGAAAATAAGTTGTGATACTGCTCACAACGCTGGCTTTTATGTATTGGCATTGTGTGGGTGCGACTTTAAATATTAAAATTTATTCAACAGGTGCAACATATTTGAAGAAGCTGATTTGTGATACTTCTCACAACGGGAATTTAACGGGTCCAACTAATAAGAAAATAAGTTGTGATACTGCTCACAACGCTGGCTTTTATGTATTGGCACTGTGTGGGTGGGACTTTAAATATTAAAATTTATTCAACAGGGGCAACATATTTGAAGAAGCTGATTTGTGATACTGCTCACAACGGGAAATTAACGGGTCCAACTAATAAGAAAATAAGTTGTGATACTGCTCACAACGCTGGCTTTTATGTATTGGCATTGTGTGGGTGGGACTTTAAATATTAAAATTTATTCAACAGGTGCAACATATTTGAAGAAGCTGATTTGTGATACTTCTCACAACGGGAATTTAACGGGTCCAACTAATAAGAAAATAAGTTGTGATACTGCTCACAACGCTGGCTTTTATGTCTTGGCATTGTGTGGGAGGGACTTTCAATATTAAAATTTATTCAACAGGTGCAACATATTTGAAGAAGCTGATTTGTGAAACTGCTCACAACGGGAATTTAACGGGTCCAACTAATAAGAAAATAAGTTGTGATACTGCTCACAACGCTGGCTTTTATGTATTGGCATTGTGTGGGTGGGACTTTAAATATTTAAATTTATTCAACAGGTGCAACATATTATAGAAGCTGATTTGTGATACTGCTCACAACGGGAATTTAACGGGTCCAACTAGTAAGAAAATCAGTTGTGATACTGCTCACAACGCTGGCTTTTATGTATTGTCATTGTGTGGGTGGGACTTTAAATATTAATATTAATTCAACAGATGCAACATACTTGAAGAAGCTGATTTGTAATACTGCTCACAACGGGTATTTAACGGTTCCAACTAATAAGAAAATAAGTTGTGATACTGCTCACAACGCTGGCTTTTACGTATTGGCATTGTGTGGGTGGGACTTTAAATATTAATATTTATTCAACAGGTGCAACATACTTGAAGAAGCTGATTTGTAATACTGCTCACAACGGGAATTTAACGGTTCCAACTAATAAGAAAATCAGTTGTGATACTGCTCACAACGCTGGCTTTTATGTATTGGCATTGTGTGGGTGGGACTCTAAATATTAATATTTATTCAACAGGTGCAACATACTTGAAGAAGCTGATTTGTAATACTGCTCACAACGGGAATTTAACGGTTCCAACTAATAAGAAAATAAGTTGTGATACTGCTCACAACGCTGGCTTTTATGTATTGGCATTGTGTGGGTGGGACTTTAAATATTAATATTTATTCAACAGGTGCAACATACTTGAAGAAGCTGAATTGTGATACTGCTCACAACGGGAATTTAACGGGTCCAACTAATAAGAAAATAAGTTGTGATACTGCTCACAACGCTGGCTTTTATGTATTGGCATTGTGTGGGTGGGACTTTAAATATTTAAATTTATTTAACAGGTGCAACATATTAAAGAAGCTAATTTGTGATACTGCTCACAACGGGAGTATTATATATTGGAACTGGGTGTTGCTCTATATATTAATTTAATTTTTTTCAATGGGTCCAACTAATAATAAAAAAAATGTTGTGATACTGCTCACAACGGGAGTATTATATGTACATATATTGGAACTGGGTGTTGCTCTATATATTGATTTAATTTTTTTCAATGGGTCCAACTAATAAAAAAAAATTATGTTGTGATACTGCTCACAACGGGGGCTTTCTTCAACAACCCAGGGGTACATTATTATGAAGCATTATCTAACTCAAAATTTTTCCGGCAGGTCTTAAATATTACAAGAAAATATTTTTAGTGAGGATATGTCTTTGGTTATCAAGAACACACGAACACAATAGAGGTCGAAGATTTATACTAAGCAAGTTCAAGACATGGAAGAAATAACTAGAATTGCAGGAGAAATTGATTTGGTAAATTGAACGGTTTTTTTAAGTTTGAGTTTGTTTTAATGTTATATGTTTCTGTTTCAGCTTATCCACAGTTCGCTCTACCGTAGAGAGAACGATCGGTTTCGTTAAACCAGAGTCGAGAACTCGACGAGTATCTTGTCAATATTGTAGTGTATTTTTAAAATTGCTATGGTATTACAAGTGTTAAGGCTTGTAACTGTATTCGGGGATTTTCTGGGGGCGTTAGTGTCCAGAAAAGCAGTTAGTAGACTCTGGTTTTCGCGCGTTAGTGATGGATGCTCCAGGATTAGCCTTTGCCCTCGTATGATCTTCACACCGTTTCGATAACTGGTGAGTAATAATTTCATAATTCCTCTTATGGATGAATGTGTTTTATATTTGTGCAGTTGCTGTCTCTTAAAATCTGTCGTTGTATTTCCGATTTTGACAAATATGGTTTGCAAATATTTTCAAAAAAAAAAAAAAATTGGTCTGCATCCTCCTTTTGAAATTCTCCACTTCTGTACTAATGATGCTGAATTCTGAAATAAGATCTGTCAGTTCTGATACAATTAGCTGTCTAATTATTAATCTCTATTGTTTCAGGGTGTGACCAATATGAGGGATGTAAACGGCACGTTACTATAATGGGGACGAACTGGCTTTAGGGAAAGGAGATAAAGGTATAATTATTATTGCGTTATTTTCAATTAGTCTTACTAATTTTTTTGAAATTTCTGTTATAGGTAAGTTCCGAACGAGATAGGATGTGGTGAAGACATCTTAAAGGGTAAGTTTATTTACAAATGGTTAAGTTTCTCGGGAGAAGAATCCGGAGTAATGTCGCCAAGTGAAGTTTAACGTGTATACTGTATTTGTTCTAAAAGTTTGTGTTCAACAATTTAACTAAGGCAAAGAAATAGAAAAATTAAAGACATGTAAGTGTAAACGAAACTGGTGCACAATTGAAGTGGATGTTGGAAAAATGAACCTCAATATTTTTGGAATTAGATTAGATTAGATAGATTAGACTAATATTGATGCGGCATTTCATGATCGTTAACAATATTTATTGGCCTTCGTCTACCGTCAATAGATATTTAAATTGTTGGCGTTTCTTTTATCTACAGGGTGATTATTCGGGCCCTTACACTATATATGTTTAAGTTCATCATTGTCCCAAATCCCTAAAAAAATTTCGGGATTTTTTTAAACATGTGCATTAGGATTTATAAGTAATTTTAAAGAACCAACTTGAAGATTTTTTTCATTGCTCTGTTATTTCTAGAGATATCATTTGTCATAGAAAAAATGCCGAATTTTTTACATTTTATGTTACAGCATTTTAATGCAATTGCAAATAACTATTTTCTCTGCTATATTCAACTCTTAAATATTTTTGACTCCTTAGAAAATATTTTCAAAAAGCCAACGGTCAAAAAAGATTGGCCTGTCCTAATCTACCGATATATCTCACTGCGATAGTTCCCAACAAAAATATAAGTCGTGGTTCTCTCAATTACAAATTATACGGATTTTTACAAAAAATTGTATCTCGATTAATAATAGAGATAGCTAAAAAATTCTGAAACCGTTTCGGCAATATTATCCAAGATCCTGAAACATTCTATTAAAATCGATAAAACATTATTTTAAAATTTTTGACCAAGTGTCGAATATAAGGTGAGAATATAAGAACTTTTAATTAATTTTTGGCAATTGATTTCCTATTATGCTATATACCTAATTTGTTCAATATGCATTCGAAGAGCTAGGGTGCGGTGGGAGCGTTGAATAATATAGGTATCTAAGAAAAAGTTGTTGGCAATCGTATTAAAATGCTGTAACCTAGTACTACCTAATATAAAAAATTCACCATTTTTTCTATAACAAATAATATCTCTAGGGATTACAAAGCTATGAAAAAAAAACCTCAAATTGGTTCTTTAGAATTATTTGTAAATCATAATGAACTAAACACGTTCATTCAAATTTCCAAAATATTTAACATAAATGAAAGGACCTGGATAATCACCCTGTAGATAAAGAAACACCCACAATTTAAAAATCCAAAGACGGTGGACGAAGGTCATTGCATTTTGCTAACGATCACAACAAGCTGTACCGAGATTATAATCAACTACAAAAATATTGAGGTTTAATTATTGCCCATATTTTTCGAGTAAGTATTCATGAATTTTGTATAGATATCCGTGATGTATACGCTACATAATGGACTTTCGTCGATGAATGCAGAGATTTAGCTCTCAAACGGCTTCACAGGGAAGTATTTATTATCAAATAAACTGTCATGTCACTTTCAAGTGCGTTAGATGTCTAATTGTATTTTCTTTTGTTTCAGGGGAAAGGAGACATCTTAAAATTGAAGAATAAATCTTTAAAGACACGTAGCAATGCGCTAGGTACTTAGGGAATTGACTAAAACATACCTACGGTACAAAAACTGCCCTCCTGCTCAAGAAAATATGTATAATCAATCAAAGTGTAATAGAGCACTCCCTGAGTAAATACTCTTGGACTCCCTCGTTATCACATTGTAATCGATTATATATTCAAGAGCCTTCACATTTTCTGCCATCAATTCATTATTTTTTTTAAATATCAACTAAATGAATAGTGGTCAAATTTGTTTAAGAAGACGTAACCTTGTGATACTTAGGGAAATACAAATGGGACAATGAAGGTCCTCCTGCTCGAGAAAAAATATGTAATCAATCAAAGTGTAATAGAGCACTCCCTGAGAACTCTTTGAGATCTTTCGGACTCCCTCGTTATCACATTGTAATCGATTAGATATACAAGAGCCTTCGTTTTTTCTGCCAATAACTTAATAAGTTACCAATCGTATATGACATACCTTACATTACCTACCCATAATACGCTACGTAACTTTAGTAACTTAAAAAAAAAATGCAATTTTTGATCCTTCTCAAATCGAGGAGTTTCATGTATGTATTCAAATTGTATGGGTATATATTAATTTCATTTTTATTCACCAGGCCCAGCTAATGGATGCTGAGGACATATGCGACATGGAAATATGTGGAAGGAGCCATCAAGCGAATTATTAACCTCATGGAGGAGGAGAAGAATTTTAACACGATTAACACGAACTCCTAATCGTGCAAGCGGAACTTGCATGTTGAAGGAGAGCGAAAGCGGTTACAGGATGATACACGGAAGATTGATTCTGGGGGGCCACTTGTCTGATAGGCCTGAAACGGTCAGCAGCTACGCCCCCCTCCCAAAAAAGGCCCGCCTAATTAAAAAAAAATAAGTTGTGATACTGCTCACAACGGGAATTTAACGGGTCTAACTAATAAGAAAATAAGTTGTGATACTGCTCACAACGCTGGCTTTTATGTATTGGCATTGTGTGGGTGGGACTTTAAATATTAATATTTATTCAACAGGTGCAACATATTTGAAGAAGCCGATTTGTGAAACTGCTCACAACGGGAATTTAACGGGTCCAACTAATAAGAAAATAAGTTGTGATACTGCTGCTCACAACCTGGCTTTTATGTATTGGCACTGTGTGGGTGGGACTTTAAATATTAAAATTTATTCAACAGGGGCAACATATTTGAAGAAGCTGATTTGTGATACTGCTCACAACGGGAATTTAACGGGTCCAACTAATAAGAAAATAAGTTGTGATACTGCTCACAATGCTGGCTTTTATGTATTGGCATTGTGTGGGAGGGACTTTCAATATTAAAATTTATTCAACAGGTGCAACATATTTGAAGAAGCTGATTTGTGATACTGCTCACAACGGGAATTTAACGGGTCCAACTAATAAGAAAATAAGTTGTGATACTGCTCACAACGCTGGCTTTTATGTATTGGCATTGTGTGGGTGGGACTTTAAATATTTAAATTTATTCAACAGGTGCAATATATTTGAAGAAGCTGATTTGTGATACTGCTCACAACGGGAATTTAACGGGTCCAACTAATAAGAAAATAAGTTGTGATACTGCTCACAACGCTGGCTTTTATGTATTGGCATTGTGTGGGTGGGACTTTAAATATTTAAATTTATTCAACAGGTGCAATATATTTGAAGAACCTGATTTGTGATACTGCTCACAACGGGAATTTAACGGGTCCAACTAATAAGAAAATAAGTTGTGAAACTTAATGATACTGCTCACAACGCTGGCTTTTATGTATTGGCATTGTGTGGGTGGGACTTTAAATATTAAAATTTATTCAACAGGTGCAACATATTTAAAGAAGCTGATTTGTGATACTGCTCACAACGGGAATTTAACGGGTCCAACTAATAAGAAAATAAGTTGTGATACTGCTCACAACGCTGGCTTTTATGTATTGGCATTGTGTGGGTGGGACTTTAAATATTTAAATTTATTCAACAGGTGCAATATATTTGAAGAACCTGATTTGTGATACTGCTCACAACGGGAATTTAACGGGTCCAACTAATAAGAAAATAAGTTGTGATACTGCTCACAACGCTGGCTTTTATGTATTGGCATTGTGTGGGTGGGACTTTAAATATAAAAATTTATTCAACAGGTGCAACATACTTGAAGAAGCTGATTTGTGATACTGCTCACAACGGGAATTTAACGGGTCCAACTAATGAGAAAATAAGTTGTGATACTGCTCACAACGCTGGCTTTTATGTATTGCATTGTGTGGGTGGGTGGGTGGGGTTCAAATGGGTAGTGACGCGCAATATATGACACTGTTACCAGTTAGTGTCACTTAGCCTCTCACTGACCAATTCCGACTCTCACCTCCAAGTTGGCGAACCCCGGGAACCTGAGCAACCCTGTAGAAGATTGGGTAAACAACCCCAGTGGGAAACAGGGTCAGGGCGGACGAGAGCGGAAGAGATGGTCCTCCGAAAAGGGGGTTAGCACGGGGCTAACAACCCAGTCTGTAAAAAACACCTGTTACGAGATCTCAAGTTTATGAAGCCGGACAGATTCCAAGACGACGACAAAAGCACCGAAATAAGGGAAATGATTTAGGTATATTCACATGGAACGTGAGAACTCTGTATATGCAACCGGAGCGCTACGGAAGCTTGAGAACTAGTTAGAGAAATACAGGGCTGATATCACAGCCATCCAAGAAGTTCGGTGGGCAGGTCAAGGTGTTATCCAGAAAAGGAACTATAGTATATACTACAGCTGCCACAAAAATAGGCATGAGTTTGGTACGGCATTCATTATAGCCAATAGAGTTAAACATCTCATCAAAGACTTCAAGCCATTTAATGCTCGAATTAGCACTCTGAGGATAAAAGGCAAGTTTTTTAACATAAGCCTTATTAATGTCCACGCCCCAACAGAGAAGAAGGCCGACGAAATTAAAGACAAATTCTATGAAGAACTAGAAACCGCGTACGACCACTGCCCAACACATGATATTAAGGTTATCATCGGTGACCTTAACGCCAAAATTGGCAAAGAGGACGCATACCAACAACACATAGGCCTGTCTAGTCCACATGGCAGATATTTCCCACATAAGAGAATCCACAAAGTGACGTGGACGTCACCGGATGGCCAAACGTAAAACCCAAATTGATCATGTCTTAATAGATGCCAGACACTTTTCTAACCTCCTGGACGTGAGAATATACCGAGGCGCAAATGTGGACTCTGACCACTATTTGGTAGGGACGCGCTTGCGTGCAAGGATTTCTAATGTGCAAAAAGCGAGAGGTGAACGACAGCTTAGGTATAATACTTACCTATTAAAAGTTCCTCAAACAGCTGAACAGTTTCAGAAAAATATAAACGATAACATAAATGGCATAGAAGAAGCTACAGCAGCACCAGAGGCTTGGACAGCATGCAAAGAGGCTATAAAGGCAGCAGCAAGAGACGTACTGGGTACGGAAAGACACAGACCATCAGAGAAATGGTTTGACGATGAATGCCACGATATAACATCAAGAAAAACGAAGCACATAAGACCATACAACAGAGAAGAACACGCGCAACCGTAGGAAGATACAGAGAACTAAGAAGAGAAGAAAAAATAATACACAGAAGTAAAAAGAGACAATTAGAGCACAATATTTTAGAGGGGCTGGAGGTACACAGAAACCAGACGGAAACAAGAAAATTGCACCAAAAGGTTAACAACATGAGAAAAGAGTTTAAACCAAGGACTAACGCATGTAAAGATAAACAGGGGAGCATAGTAAACGGCGAGAACGAGATACTGAAACGATGGGTTGAGCACTTCAGGGAATTGGAGGTAAGAGACACTAAGGATGATGATGGTGATTGTGTGGGTGGGACTTTAAATATTAAAATTTATTTAACAGGTGCAACATATTAAAGAAGCTGATTTGTGATACTGCTCACAACGGGAATTTAACGGGTCCAACTAATAAGACAATAAGTTGTGATACTGCTCACAACGGGGGCTTTTATGTATTGGCATTGTGTGGGTGGGACTATATATTAAAAAAAATATATTTATTCAACAGGTGCAACATATTTATAAAACCTGATTTGTGATACTGCTCACAACGGGAGTATTATATATTGGAACTGGGTGTTGCTCTATATATTAATTTAATTTTTTTCAATGGGTCCAACTAATAAAAAAAAATGTTGTGATACTGCTCACAACGGGAGTATTATATATTGGGTGTTGCTCTATATATTAATTTAATTTTTTTCAATGGGTCCAACTAATAAAAAAAATATGTTGTGATACTGCTCACAAAGGGGGATTTCTTCAACAACCCAGGGGTACATTATTATGAAGCATTATCTAACTCAAAATTTTTCCGGCAGGTCTTAAATATTACAAGAAAATATTTTTAGTGAGGATATGTCTTTGGTTATCAAGAACACACGAACACAATAGAGGTCGAAGATTTATACTAAGCAAGTTCAAGAAATGGAAGAAATAACTAGAATTGCAGGAGAAATTGATTTGGTAAATTGAACGGTTTTTTTAAGTTTGAGTTTGTTTTAATGTTATATGTTTCTGTTTCAGCTTATCCACAGTTCGCTCTACCGTAGAGAGAACGATCGGTTTCGTTAAACCAGAGTCGAGAACTCGACGAGTATCTTGTCAATATCGTAGTGAATTTTTAAAATTGCTATGGTATTACAAGTGTTAAGGCTTGTAACTGTATTCGGGGATTTTCTGGGGGCGTTAGTGTCCAGAAAAGCAGTTAGTAGACTCTGGTTTTCGCGCGTTAGTGATGGATGCTCCAGGATTAGCCTTTGCCCTCGTATGATCTTCACACCGTTTCGATAACTGGTGAGTAATAATTTCATAATTCCTCTTACGGATGAATGTGTTTTATATTTGAGCAGTTGCTGTCTCTTAAAATCTGTCGTTGTATTTCCGATTTTGACAAATATGGTTTGCAAATATTTTCAAAAAAAAAAAAAATTGTTCTGCATCCTCCCTTTGAAATTCTCCACTTCTGTACGAAGGATGCTGAATTCTGAAATAAGATTTGTCAGTTCTGATACAATTAGCTGTCTAATTATTAATCTCTATTGTTTCAGGGTGTGACCAATATGAGGGATGTAAACGGCACGTTACTATAATGGGGACGAACTGGCTTTAGGGAAAGGAGATAAAGGTATAATTATTATTGCGTTATTTTCAATTAGTCTTACTAATTTTTTTGAAATTTCTGTTATAGGTAAGTTCCGAACGAGATAGGATATGGTGAAGACATCTTAAAGGGTGAGTTTATTTACAAATGGTTAAGTTTCTCGGGAGAAGAATCCGGAGTAATGTCGCCAAGTGAAGTTTAACGTGTATTTGTTCCAAAAGTTTGTGTTCAACAATTTAACGAAGACAAAGAAATAGAAAAATTAAAGACATGTAAGTGTAAACGAAACTGGTGCACAATTGAAGAAGTGGATGTTGGAAAAATGAACCTCAATATTTTTGGAATTAGATAGATAGATTGGACTAATATTGATGCGGCATTTCATGATCGTTAACAATATTTATTGGCCTTCGTCTACCGTCAATAGATATTTAAATTGTTGGCGTTTCTTTTATCTACAGGGTGATTATTCAGGCCCTTACAGTATTTATGTTTAAGTTCATCATTGTCCCAAATCCCTAAAGAAATTTCGGGATTTTTTTAAACATGTGCATTAGGATTTATAAGTAATTTTAAAGAACTAATTTGAAGATTTTTTTCATAGCTCTGTTATTTCTAGAGATATCATTTGTCATAGAAAAAATGCCGAATTTTTTAAATTTTATGTTACAGCATTTTAATGCAATTGCAAATAACTATTTTCTTCTTCTATATGCAACTCTTAAATATTTTTGACTCCTTAGAAATTATTTTCAAAACACCAACGGTCAAAAAAGATTGGCCTGTCCTAATCTACCGATATATCTCACCGCGATAGTTCCCAACAAAAATATGAGTCGTGGTTTTCTCAATTACAAATTATACGGATTTTTACAAAAAAATTGTATCTCGATTAATAATAGAGATAGCTAAAAAATTCTGAAACCGTTTCGGCAATATTATCCAAGATCCTGAAACATTCTATTAAAATCGATAAAACATTATTTTCACATTTTTGACCAAGTGTCGAATATAAGAAGATTGGTGAGAATATAAGAACTTTTAATTAATTTTTGGCAATTAATTTCCTATTATGCTATATACCTAATTTGTTCAATATGCATTCGAAGAGCTAGGGTGCGCTGGGAGCGTTGAATAATGTATCTAAGAAAAAATTGTTGGCAATCGTATTAAAATGCTGTAACCTAGAATGTAAAAAATTCACCATTTTTTCTATATCAAATAATATCTCTAGGGATTACAAAGCTATGAAAAAAAATCCTCAAATTGGTTCTTTAGAATTATTTGTAAATCATAATGAACTAAACGCGTTCATTCAAATTTCCAAAATATTTAACATAAATGAAAGGACCTGGATAATCACCCTGTAGATAAAGAAACACCCACAATTTAAAAATCCAATGACGGTGGACGATGGTCAATGCATTTTGCTAACGATCACAACAAGCTGTACCGAGATTATAATCAACTTCTAAAATATTGAGGTTTAAATATTGCCCATATTTTTCGAGTAAGTATTCATGAATTTTGTATAGATATCCGTGATGTATACGCTACATAATGGACTTTCGTCGATGAATACAGGGATTTAGCTCCCAAAAGGCTTCACAGGGAAGTATTTATTATCAAATAAACTGTCATGTCACTTTCAAGTGCGTTAGATGTCTAATTGTATTTTCTTTTGTTTCAGGGGAAAGGAGACATCTTAAAATTGAAGAATAAATCTTTAAAGACACGTAGCAATGCGCTAGGTACTTAGGGAATTGACTAAAACATACCTACGGTACAAAAACTGCCCTCCTGCTCGAGAAAATATGTATAATCAATCAAAGTGTAATAGAGCACTTCCTGAGTAAATACTCTTGGACTCCCTCGTTATCACATTGTAATCGATTATATATTCAAGAGCCTTCACATTTTCTGCCATCAATTCATTATTTTTTTTAAATACCAACTCAATGAATAGTGGTCAAATTTGTTTAAGAAGACGTAACCTCGTGATACTTAGGGAAATACAAATGAGACAATGAAGGTCCTCCTGCTCGAGAAAAAAATATGTAATCAATCAAAGTGTAATAGAGCACTCCCTGAGAACTCTTTGAGATCTCTTGGACTCCCTCGTTATCACATTGTAATCGATTAGATATACAAGAGCCTTCGTTTTTTCTGCCAATAATTTAATAAGTTACCTATCGTATATGACATACCTTACATTACCTACCCATAATACACGACGTAACTTTAGTAACTTTTAAAAAAAATGCAATTTTTGATCCTTCTCAAATCGAGGAGTTTCATGTATGTATTCAAATTGTATGGGTATATATTAATTTCATTTTTGTTCACCAGGCCCAGCTAATGGATGCTGAGGACATATGCGACATGGAAATATGCGGAAGGAGCCATCAAGCGAATTATTAACCTCATGGAGGAGGAGAAGAATTTTAACATCCTAATCGTGCAAGCGGAACTTGCATGTTGAAGGAAAGCGGAAGCGGTTACAGGATGATACATGGAAGATTGATTCTGGGGGGCCACTTGTCTGATAGGCCTGAAACGGTCAGCAGCTACGCCCCCCTCCCAAAAAAAGGCCCACCTAATTAAAAAAAAATAAGTTGTGATACTGATCACAACGGGAATTTAACGGGTCCAACTAATAAGAAAATAAGTTGTGATACTGCTCACAACGCTGGCTTTTATGTATTGGCATTGTGTGGGGTGGGACTTATATTAATATTTATTCAACAGGTGCAACATATTTGAAGAAGCTGATTTGTGATACTGCTCACAACGGGAATTTAACGGGTCCAACTAATAAGAAAATAAGTTGTGATACTGCTCACAACGCTGGCTTTTATGTATTGGCATTTTGTGGGGTGGGACTTTAAATATTAATATTTATTCAACAGGTGCAACATATTTGAAGAAGCTGATTTGTGATACTGCTCATAACGGGAATTTAACGGGTCCAACGAATAAGAAAATAAGTTGTGATACTGCTCACAACGCTGGCTTTTATGAATTGGCATTTTGTGGGGTGGGACTTTAAATATTAAAATTTATTCAACAGGTGCAACATATTTGAAGAAGCTGATTTGTGATACTGCTCACAACGGGAATTTAAGGTGTCCAACGAATAAGAAAATAATTTGTGATACTGCTCACAACGCTGGCATTTATGTATTGGCATTTTGTGGGGTGGGACTTTAAATATTAATATTTATTCAACAGGTGCAACATATTTGAAGAAGCTGATTTGTGATACTGCTCTCAACGGGAATTTAACGGGTCCAACGAATAAGAAAATAAGTTGTGATACTGCTCACAACGCTGGCTTTTATGTATTGGCATTTTGTGGGGTGGGACTTTAAATATTAAAATTTATTCAACAGGTGCAACATATTTGAAGAAGCTGATTTGTGATACTGCTCACAACGGGAATTTAACGGGTCCAACTAATAAGAAAATAAGTTGTGATACTGCTTACAACGCTGGCTTTTATGTATTGGCATTGTGTGGGTGGGACTTTAAATATTAAAATTTATTCAACAGGTGCAACATATTTGAAGAATCTGATTTGTGATACTGCTCACAACGGGAATTTAACGGGTCCAACTAATAAGAAAATAAGTTGTGATACTGCTTACAACGCTGGCTTTTATGTATTGGCATTGTGTGGGTGCGACTTTAAATATTAAGATTCATTCAACAGGTGCAACATATTTGAAAAATCTGATTTGTGATACTGCTCACAACGGGAATTTAACGGGTCCAACTAATAAGAAAATAAGTTGTGATACTGCTCACAACGCTGGCTTTTATGTATTGGCATTGTGTGGGTGGGACTTTAAATATTAAAATTTATTCAACAGGTGCAACATATTTGAAGAATCTGATTTGTGATACTGCTCGCAACGGGAATTTAACGGGTCCAACTAATAAGAAAATAAGTTGTGATACTGCTCACAACGCTGGCATTTATGTATTGGCATTGTGTGGGTGCGACTTTAAATATTAAAATTTATTCAACAGGTGCATCATATTTGAAGAAGCTGATTTGTGATACTGCTCACAACGGGAATTTAACGGGTCCAACTAATAAGAAAATAAGTTGTGATACTGCTCACAACGCTGGCTTTTATGTATTGGCATTGTGTGGGTGGGACTTTGAATATTAAAATTTATTCAACAGGTGCAACATATTTGAAGAATCTGATTTGTGATACTGCTCACAACGGGAATTTAACGGGTCCAACTAATAAGAAAATAAGTTTTGATACTGCTCACAACGCTGGCTTTTATGTATTGGCATTGTGTGGGTGGGACTTTAAATATTAAAATTTATTCAACAGGTGCAACATATTTGAAGAATCTGATTTGTGATACTGCTCACAACGGGAATTTAACGGGTCCAACTAATAAGAAAATAAGTTGTGATACTGCTCACAACGCTGGCTTTTATGTATTGGCATTGTGTGGGAGGGACTTTAAATATTAAAATTTATTCAACAGGTGCAACATATTTGAAGAATCTGATTTGTGATACTGCTCACAACGGGAATTTAACGGGTCCAACTAATAAGAAAATAAGTTGTGATACTGCTCACAACGCTGGCTTTTATGTATTGGCATTGTGTGGGTGGGACTTTAAATATTAAAATTTATTCAACAGGTGCAACATATTTGAAGAAGCTGATTTGTGATACTGCTCACAACGGGAATTTAAGGTGTCCAACGAATAAGAAAATAATTTGTGATACTGCTCACAACGCTGGCATTTATGTATTGGCATTTTGTGGGGTGGGACTTTAAATATTAATATTTATTCAACAGGTGCAACATATTTGAAGAAGCTGATTTGTGATACTGCTCTCAACGGGAATTTAACGGGTCCAACGAATAAGAAAATAAGTTGTGATACTGCTCACAACGCTGGCTTTTATGTATTGGCATTTTGTGGGGTGGGACTTTAAATATTAAAATTTATTCAACAGGTGCAACATATTTGAAGAAGCTGATTTGTGATACTGCTCACAACGGGAATTTAACGGGTCCAACTAATAAGAAAATAAGTTGTGATACTGCTTACAACGCTGGCTTTTATGTATTGGCATTGTGTGGGTGGGACTTTAAATATTAAAATTTATTCAACAGGTGCAACATATTTGAAGAATCTGATTTGTGATACTGCTCACAACGGGAATTTAACGGGTCCAACTAATAAGAAAATAAGTTGTGATACTGCTTACAACGCTGGCTTTTATGTATTGGCATTGTGTGGGTGCGACTTTAAATATTAAGATTCATTCAACAGGTGCAACATATTTGAAAAATCTGATTTGTGATACTGCTCACAACGGGAATTTAACGGGTCCAACTAATAAGAAAATAAGTTGTGATACTGCTCACAACGCTGGCTTTTATGTATTGGCATTGTGTGGGTGGGACTTTAAATATTAAAATTTATTCAACAGGTGCAACATATTTGAAGAATCTGATTTGTGATACTGCTCGCAACGGGAATTTAACGGGTCCAACTAATAAGAAAATAAGTTGTGATACTGCTCACAACGCTGGCATTTATGTATTGGCATTGTGTGGGTGCGACTTTAAATATTAAAATTTATTCAACAGGTGCATCATATTTGAAGAAGCTGATTTGTGATACTGCTCACAACGGGAATTTAACGGGTCCAACTAATAAGAAAATAAGTTGTGATACTGCTCACAACGCTGGCTTTTATGTATTGGCATTGTGTGGGTGGGACTTTGAATATTAAAATTTATTCAACAGGTGCAACATATTTGAAGAATCTGATTTGTGATACTGCTCACAACGGGAATTTAACGGGTCCAACTAATAAGAAAATAAGTTTTGATACTGCTCACAACGCTGGCTTTTATGTATTGGCATTGTGTGGGTGGGACTTTAAATATTAAAATTTATTCAACAGGTGCAACATATTTGAAGAATCTGATTTGTGATACTGCTCACAACGGGAATTTAACGGGTCCAACTAATAAGAAAATAAGTTGTGATACTGCTCACAACGCTGGCTTTTATGTATTGGCATTGTGTGGGAGGGACTTTAAATATTAAAATTTATTCAACAGGTGCAACATATTTGAAGAATCTGATTTGTGATACTGCTCACAACGGGAATTTAACGGGTCCAACTAATAAGAAAATAAGTTGTGATACTGCTCACAACGCTGGCTTTTATGTATTGGCATTGTGTGGGTGGGACTTTAAATATTAAAATTTATTCAACAGGTGCAACATATTTGAAGAAGCTGATTTGTGATACTGCTCACAACGGGAATTTAACGGGTCCAACTAATAAGAAAATAAGTTGTGATACTGCTCACAACGCTGGCTTTTAAGTATTGGCATTGTGTGGGTGGGACTTTGAATATTAAAATTTATTCAACAGGTGCAACATATTTGAAGAACCTGATATGTGATACTGCTCACAACGGGAATTTAACGGGTCCAACTAATAAGAAAATAAGTTGTGATACTGCTCACAACGCTGGCTTTTATGTATTGGCATTGTGTGGGTGGGACTTAAAATATTTAAATTTATTCAACAGGTGCAACATATTTGAAGAACCTGATTTGTGATACTGCTCACAACGGGAATTTAACGGGTCCAACTAACAAGAAAATAAGTTGTGATACTGCTCACAACGCTGGCTTTTATGTATTGGCATTGTGTGGGAGGGACTTTAAATATTAAAATTTATTCAACAGGTGCAACATACTTGAAGAAGCTGATTTGTGATACTGCTCACAACGGGAATTTAACGGTCCAACTAATGAGAAAATAAGTTGTGATACTGCTCACAACGCTGGCTTTTATGTATTGGCATTGTGTGGGTGGGTGGGTGGGGTTCAAATGGGTAGTGACGCGCAATATATGACACTGTTACCAGTTAGTGTCACTTAGCCTCTCACTGACCAATTCCGACTCTCACCTCCAAGTTGGCGAACCCCGGGAACCTGAGCAACCCTGTAGAAGATTGGGTAAACAACCCCAGTGGGAAACAGGGTCAGGGCGGACGAGAGCGGAAGAGATGGTCCTCCGAAAAGGGGGTTAGCACGGGGCTAACAACCCAGTCTGTAAAAAACACCTGTTACGAGATCTCAAGTTTATGAAGCCGGACAGATTCCAAGACGACGACAAAAGCACCGAAATAAGGGAAATGATTTAGGTATATTCACATGGAACGTGAGAACTCTGTATATGCAACCGGAGCGCTACGGAAGCTTGAGAACGAGTTAGAGAAATACAGGGCTGATATCACAGCCATCCAAGAAGTTCGGTGGGCAGGTCAAGGTGTTATCCAGAAAAGGAACTATAGTATATACTACAGCTGCCACAAAAATAGGCATGAGTTTGGTACGGCATTCATTATAGCCAATAGAGTTAAACATCTCATCAAAGACTTCAAGCCATTTAATGCTCGAATTAGCACTCTGAGGATAAAAGGCAAGTTTTTTAACATAAGCCTTATTAATGTCCACGCCCCAACAGAGAAGAAGGCCGACGAAATTAAAGACAAATTCTATGAAGAACTAGAAACCGCGTACGACCACTGCCCAACACATGATATTAAGGTTATCATCGGTGACCTTAACGCCAAAATTGGCAAAGAGGACGCATACCAACAACACATAGGCCTGTCTTGTCCACATGGCAGATATTTCCCACATAAGAGAATCCACAAAGTGACGTGGACGTCACCGGATGGCCAAACGTAAAACCAAATTGATCATGTCTTAATAGATGCCAGACACTTTTCTAACCTCCTGGACGTGAGAACATACCGAGGCGCAAATGTGGACTCTGACCACTATTTGGTAGGGACGCGCTTGCGTGCAAGGATTTCTAATGTGCAAAAAGCGAGAGGTGAACGACAGCTTAGGTATAATACTTACCTATTAAAAGATCCTCAAACAGCTGAACAGTTTCAGAAAAATATAAACGATAACATAAATGGCATAGAAGAAGCTACAGCAGCACCAGAGGCTTGGACAGCATGCAAAGAGGCTATAAAGGCAGCAGCAAGAGACGTACTGGGTACGGAAAGACACAGACCATCAGAGAAATGGTTTGACGATGAATGCCACGATATAACATCAAGAAAAACGAAGCACATAAGACCATACAACAGAGAAGAACACGCGCAACCGTAGGAAGATACAGAGAACTAAGAAGAGAAGAAAAAATAATACACAGAAGTAAAAAGAGACAATTAGAGCACAATATTTTAGAGGGGCTGGAGGTACACAGAAACCAGACGGAAACAAGAAAATTGCACCAAAAGGTTAACAACATGAGAAAAGAGTTTAAACCAAGGACTAACGCATGTAAAGATAAACAGGGGAGCATAGTAAACGGCGAGAACGAGATACTGAAACGATGGGTTGAGCACTTCAGGGAATTGGAGGTAAGAGACACTAAGAATGATGATGGTGATTGTGTGGGTGGGACTTTAAATATTAAAATTTATTTAACAGGTGCAACATATTAAAGAAGCTGATTGTGATACTGTTCACAACGGGAGTATTATATATTGGAACTGGGTGTTGCTCTATATATTAATTTAATTTTTTTCAATGGGTCCAACTAATAAAAAAAAAATGTTGTGATACTGCTCACAACGGGAGTATTATATATTGGGTGTTGCTCTATATATTAATTTAATTTTTTTCAATGGGTCCAACTAATAAAAAAAATATGTTGTGATACTGCTCACAAAGGGGGATTTCTTCAACAACCCAGGGGTACATTATTATGAAGCATTATCTAACTCAAAATTTTTCCGGCAGGTCTTAAATATTACAAGAAAATATTTTTAGTGAGGATATGTCTTTGGTTATCAAGAACACACGAACACAATAGAGGTCGAAGATTTATACTAAGCAAGTTCAAGAAATGGAAGAAATAACTAGAATTGCAGGAGAAATTGATTTGGTAAATTGAACGGTTTTTTTAAGTTTGAGTTTGTTTTAATGTTATATGTTTCTGTTTCAGCTTATCCACAGTTCGCTCTACCGTAGAGAGAACGATCGGTTTCGTTAAACCAGAGTCGAGAACTCGACGAGTATCTTGTCAATATCGTAGTGAATTTTTAAAATTGCTATGGTATTACAAGTGTTAAGGCTTGTAACTGTATTCGGGGATTTTCTGGCGGCGTTAGTGTCCAGAAAAGCAGTTAGTAGACTCTGGTTTTCGCGCGTTAGTGATGGATGCTCCAGGATTAGCCTTTGCCCTCGTATGATCTTCACACCGTTTCGATAACTGGTGAGTAATAATTTCATAATTCCTCTTACGGATGAATGTGTTTTATATTTGAGCAGTTGCTGTCTCTTAAAATCTGTCGTTGTATTTCCGATTTTGACAAATATGGTTTGCAAATATTTTCAAAAAAAAAAAAAATTGTTCTGCATCCTCCCTTTGAAATTCTCCACTTCTGTACGAAGGATGCTGAATTCTGAAATAAGATTTGTCAGTTCTGATACAATTAGCTGTCTAATTATTAATCTCTATTGTTTCAGGGTGTGACCAATATGAGGGATGTAAACGACACGTTACTATAATGGGGACGAACTGGCTTTAGGGAAAGGAGATAAAGGTATAATTATTATTGCGTTATTTTCAATTAGTCTTACTAATTTTTTTGAAATTTCTGTTATAGGTAAGTTCCGAACGAGATAGGATATGGTGAAGACATCTTAAAGGGTGAGTTTATTTACAAATGGTTAAGTTTCTCGGGAGAAGAATCCGGAGTAATGTCGCCAAGTGAAGTTTAACGTGTATTTGTTCTAAAAGTTTGTGTTCAACAATTTAACGAAGACAAAGAAATAGAAAAATTAAAGACATGTAAGTGTAAACGAAACTGGTGCACAATTGAAGAAGTGGATGTTGGAAAAATGAACCTCAATATTTTTGGAATTAGATAGATAGATTGGACTAATATTGATGCGGCATTTCATGATCGTTAACAATATTTATTGGCCTTCGTCTACCGTCAATAGATATTTAAATTGTTGGCGTTTCTTTTATCTACAGGGTGATTATTCAGGCCCTTACAGTATTTATGTTTAAGTTCATCATTGTCCCAAATCCCTAAAGAAATTTCGGGATTTTTTTAAACATGTGCATTAGGATTTATAAGTAATTTTAAAGAACTAATTTGAAGATTTTTTTCATAGCTCTGTTATTTCTAGAGATATCATTTGTCATAGAAAAAATGCCGAATTTTTTAAATTTTATGTTACAGCATTTTAATGCAATTGCAAATAACTATTTTCTCTTCTATATGCAACTCTTAAATATTTTTGACTCCTTAGAAATTATTTTCAAAACACCAACGGTCAAAAAAGATTGGCCTGTCCTAATCTACCGATATATCTCACCGCGATAGTTCCCAACAAAAATATAAGTCGTGGTTTTCTCAATTACAAATTATACGGATTTTTACAAAAAAATTGTATCTCGATTAATAATAGAGATAGCTAAAAAATTCTGAAACCGTTTCGGCAATATTATCCAAGATCCTGAAACATTCTATTAAAATCGATAAAACATTATTTTCACATTTTTGACCAAGTGTCGAATATAAGAAGATTGGTGAGAATATAAGAACTTTTAATTAATTTTTGGCAATTAATTTCCTATTATGCTATATACCTAATTTGTTCAATATGCATTCGAAGAGCTAGGGTGCGCTGGGAGCGTTGAATAATGTATCTAAGAAAAAATTGTTGGCAATCGTATTAAAATGCTGTAACCTAGAATGTAAAAAATTCACCATTTTTTCTATATCAAATAATATCTCTAGGGATTACAAAGCTATGAAAAAAAATCCTCAAATTGGTTCTTTAGAATTATTTGTAAATCATAATGAACTAAACGCGTTCATTCAAATTTCCAAAATATTTAACATAAATGAAAGGACCTGGATAATCACCCTGTAGATAAAGAAACACCCACAATTTAAAAATCCAATGACGGTGGACGATGGTCAATGCATTTTGCTAACGATCACAACAAGCTGTACCGAGATTATAATCAACTTCTAAAATATTGAGGTTTAAATATTGCCCATATTTTTCGAGTAAGTATTCATGAATTTTGTATAGATATCCGTGATGTATACGCTACATAATGGACTTTCGTCGATGAATACAGGGATTTAGCTCCCAAAAGGCTTCACAGGGAAGTATTTATTATCAAATGAACTGTCATGTCACTTTCAAGTGCGTTAGATGTCTAATTGTATTTTCTTTTGTTTCAGGGGAAAGGAGACATCTTAAAATTGAAGAATAAATCTTTAAAGACACGTAGCAATGCGCTAGGTACTTAGGGAATTGACTAAAACATACCTACGGTACAAAAACTGCCCTCCTGCTCGAGAAAATATGTATAATCAATCAAAGTGTAATAGAGCACTCCCTGAGTAAATACTCTTGGACTCCCTCGTTATCACATTGTAATCGATTATATATTCAAGAGCCTTCACATTTTCTGCCATCAATTCATTATTTTTTTTAAATACCAACTCAATGAATAGTGGTCAAATTTGTTTAAGAAGACGTAACCTCGTGATACTTAGGGAAATACAAATGAGACAATGAAGGTCCTCCTGCTCGAGAAAAAAATATGTAATCAATCAAAGTGTAATAGAGCACTCCCTGAGAACTCTTTGAGATCTCTTGGACTCCCTCGTTATCACATTGTAATCGATTAGATATACAAGAGCCTTCGTTTTTTCTGCCAATAATTTAATAAGTTACCTATCGTATATGACATACCTTACATTACCTACCCATAATACACGACGTAACTTTAGTAACTTTTAAAAAAAATGCAATTTTTGATCCTTCTCATATCGAGGAGTTTCATGTATGTATTCAAATTGTATGGGTATATATTAATTTCATTTTTGTTCACCAGGCCCAGCTAATGGATGCTGAGGACATATGCGACATGGAAATATGCGGAAGGAGCCATCAAGCGAATTATTAACCTCATGGAGGAGGAGAAGAATTTTAACATCCTAATCGTGCAAGCGGAACTTGCATGTTGAAGGAAAGCGGAAGCGGTTACAGGATGATACATGGAAGATTGATTCTGGGGGGCCACTTGTCTGATAGGCCTGAAACGGTCAGCAGCTACGCCCCCCTCCCAAAAAAGGCCCACCTAATTAAAAAAAAATAAGTTGTGATACTGCTCACAACGGGAATTTAACGGGTCCAACTAATAAGAAAATAAGTTGTGATACTGCTGCTCACAACGCTGGCTTTTATGTATTGGCATTGTGTGGGTGGGACTTTAAATATTAAAATTTATTCAACAGGGGCAACATATTTGAAGAAGCTGATTTGTGATACTGCTCACAACGGGAATTTAACGGGTCCAACTAATAAGAAAATAAGTTGTGATACTGCTCACAACGCTGGCTTTTATGTATTGGCATTGTGTGGGTGCGACTTTAAATATTAAAATTTATTCAACAGGTGCAACATATTTGAAGAAGCTGATTTGTGATACTTCTCACAACGGGAATTTAACGGGTCCAACTAATAAGAAAATAAGTTGTGATACTGCTCACAACGCTGGCTTTTATGTATTGGCATTGTGTGGGTGGGACTTTAAATATTAAAATTTATTCAACAGGTGCAACATATTTGAAGAAGCCGATTTGTGATACTTCTCACAACGGGAATTTAACGGGTCCAACTAATAAGAAAATAAGTTGTGATACTGCTCACAACGCTGGCTTTTATGTATTGGCATTGTGTGGGTGCGACTTTAAATATTAAAATTTATTCAACAGGTGCAACATATTTGAAGAAGCTGATTTGTGATACTTCTCACAACGGGAATTTAACGGGTCCAACTAATAAGAAAATAAGTTGTGATACTGCTCACAACGCTGGCTTTTATGTATTGGCATTGTGTGGGAGGGACTTTCAATATTAAAATTTATTCAACAGGTGCAACATATTTGAAGAAGCTGATTTGTGAAACTGCTCACAACGGGAATTTAACGGGTCCAACTAATAAGAAAATAAGTTGTGATACTGCTCACAACGCTGGCTTTTATGTATTGGCATTGTGTGGGTGGGACTTTAAATATTTAAATTTATTCAACAGGTGCAACATATTATAGAAGCTGATTTGTGATACTGCTCACAACGGGAATTTAACGGGTCCAACTAGTAAGAAAATCAGTTGTGATACTGCTCACAACGCTGGCTTTTATGTATTGTCATTGTGTGGGTGGGACTTTAAATATTAATATTAATTCAACAGATGCAACATACTTGAAGAAGCTGATTTGTAATACTGCTCACAACGGGAATTTAACGGTTCCAACTAATAAGAAAATAAGTTGTGATACTGCTCACAACGCTGGCTTTTACGTATTGGCATTGTGTGGGTGGGACTTTAAATATTAATATTTATTCAACAGGTGCAACATACTTGAAGAAGCTGATTTGTAATACTGCTCACAACGGGAATTTAACGGTTCCAACTGATAAGAAAATCAGTTGTGATACTGCTCACAATGCTGGCTTTTATGTATTGGCATTGTGTGGGTGGGACTTTAAATATTAATATTTATTCAACAGGTGCAACATACTTGAAGAAGCTGATTTGTGATACTGCTCACAACGGGAATTTAACGGGTCCAACTAATAAGAAAATAAGTTGTGATACTGCTCACAACGCTGGCTTTTATGTATTGGCATTGTGTGGGTGGGACTTTAAATATTAATATTTATTCAACAGGTGCAACATACTTGAAGAAGCTGAATTGTGATACTGCTCACAACGGGAATTTAACGGGTCCAACTAATAAGAAAATAAGTTGTGATACTGCTCACAACGCTGGCTTTTATGTATTGGCATTGTGTGGGTGGGACTTTAAATATTTAAATTTATTTAACAGGTGCAACATATTAAAGAAGCTAATTTGTGATACTGCTCACAACGGGAATTTAACGGGTCCAATTAATAAGAAAATAAGTTGTGATACTGCTCACAACGCTGGCTTTTATGTATTGGCATTGTGTGGGTGCGACTTTAAATATTAAAATTTATTCAACAGGTGCAACATATTTGACGAAGCTGATTTGTGATACTGCTCACAACGGGAATTTAACGGGTCCAACTAATAAGAAAATAAGTTGTGATACTGCTCACAACGCTGGCTTTTATGTATTGGCATTGTGTGGGAGGGACTTTCAATATTAAAATTTATTCAACAGGTGCAACATATTTGAAGAAGCTGATTTGTGATACTGCTCACAACGGGAATTTAACGGGTCCAACGAATAAGAAAATAAGTTGTGATACTGCTCACAACGCTGGCTTTTATGTATTGGCATTTTGTGGGGTGGGACTTTAAATATTAAAATTTATTCAACAGGTGCAACATATTTGAAGAAGCTGATTTGTGATACTGCTCACAACGGGAATTTAACGGGTCCAACGAATAAGAAAATAAGTTGTGATACTGCTCACAACGCTGGCTTTTATGTATTGGCATTGTGTGGGTGCGACTTTAAATATTAAAATTCATTCAACAGGTGCAACATATTTGAAGAAGCTGATTTGTGATACTGCTCACAACGGGAATTTAACGGGTCCAACTAATAAGAAAATAAGTTGTGATACTGCTCACAACGCTGGCTTTTATGTATTGGCATTGTGTGGGTGGGACTTTAAATATTAAAATTTATTCAACAGGTGCAACATATTTGAAGAATCTGATTTGTGATACTGCTCACAACGGGAATTTAACGGGTCCAACTAATAAGAAAATAAGTTGTGATACTGCTCACAACGCGGGCTTTTATGTATTGGCATTGTGTGGGTGGGACTTTAAATTTTAAAATTTATTCAACAGGTGCAACATATTTGAAGAATCTGATTTGTGATACTGCTCACAACGGGAATTTAACGGGTCCAACTAATAAGAAAATAAGTTGTGATACTGCTCACAACGCTGGCTTTTATGTATTGGCATTGTGTGGGTGCGACTTTAAATATTAAAATTTATTCAACAGGTGCATCATATTTGAAGAAGCTGATTTGTGATACTGCTCACAACGGGAATTTAACGGGTCCAACTAATAAGAAAATAAGTTGTGATACTGCTCACAACGCTGGCTTTTATGTATTGGCATTGTGTGGGTGGGACTTTAAATATTAAAATTTATTCAACAGGTGCAACTTATTTGAAGAATCTGATTTGTGATACTGCTCACAACGGGAATTTAACGGGTCCAACTAATAAGAAAATAAGTTGTGATACTGCTCACAACGCTGGCTTTTATGTATTGGTATTGTGTGGGTGGGACTTTCAATATTAAAATTTATTCAACAGGTGCAGCATATTTGAAGAATCTGATTTGTGATACTGCTCACAACGGGAATTTAACGGGTCCAACTAATAAGAAAATAAGTTGTGATACTGCTCACAACGCTGGCTTTCATGTATTGGCATTGTGTGGGTGGGACTTTAAATATTAAAATTTATTCAACAGGTGCAACATATTTGAAGAATCTGATTTGTGATACTGCTCACAACGGGAATTTAACGGGTCCAACTAATAAGAAAATAAGTTGTGATACTGCTCACAACGCTGGCTTTTATGTATTGGCATTGTGTGGGTGGGACTTTAAATATTAAAATTTATTCAACAGGTGCAACATATTTGAAGAATCTGATTTGTGATACTGCTCACAACGGGAATTTAACGGGTCCAACTAATAAGAAAATAAGTTGTGATACTGCTCACAACGCTGGCTTTTATGTATTGGCATTGTGTGGGTGCGACTTTAAATATTAAAATTTATTCAACAGGTGCATCATATTTGAAGAAGCTGATTTGTGATACTGCTCACAACGGGAATTTAACAGGTCCAACTAATAAGAAAATAAGTTGTGATACTGCTCACAGCGCTGGCTTTTATGTATTGGCATTGTGTGGGTGCGACTTTAAATATTAAAATTTATTCAACAGGTGCATCATATTTGAAGAAGCTGATTTGTGATACTGCTCACAACGGAAATTTAACGGGTCCAACTAATAAGAAAATAAGTTGTGATACTGCTCACAACGCTGGCTTTTATGTATTGGCATTGTGTGGGTGCGACTTTAAATATTAAAATTTATTCAACAGGTGCAACATATTTGAAGAATCTGATTTGTGATACTGCTCACAACGGGAATTTAACGGGTCCAACTAATAAGAAAATAAGTTGTGATACTGCTCACAACGCTGGCTTTTATGTATTGGCATTGTGTGGGTGCGACTTTAAATATTAAAATTTATTCAACAGGTGCAACATATTTGAAGAAGCTGATTTGTGATACTTCTCACAACGGGAATTTAACGGGTCCAACTAATAAGAAAATAAGTTGTGATACTGCTCACAACGCTGGCTTTTATGTATTGGCACTGTGTGGGTGGGACTTTAAATATTAAAATTTATTCAACAGGGGCAACATATTTGAAGAAGCTGATTTGTGATACTGCTCACAACGGGAAATTAACGGGTCCAACTAATAAGAAAATAAGTTGTGATACTGCTCACAACGCTGGCTTTTATGTATTGGCATTGTGTGGGTGGGACTTTAAATATTAAAATTTATTCAACAGGTGCAACATATTTGAAGAAGCTGATTTGTGATACTTCTCACAACGGGAATTTAACGGGTCCAACTAATAAGAAAATAAGTTGTGATACTGCTCACAACGCTGGCTTTTATGTATTGGCATTGTGTGGGAGGGACTTTCAATATTAAAATTTATTCAACAGGTGCAACATATTTGAAGAAGCTGATTTGTGAAACTGCTCACAACGGGAATTTAACGGGTCCAACTAATAAGAAAATAAGTTGTGATACTGCTCACAACGCTGGCTTTTATGTATTGGCATTGTGTGGGTGGGACTTTAAATATTTAAATTTATTCAACAGGTGCAACATATTATAGAAGCTGATTTGTGATACTGCTCACAACGGGAATTTAACGGGTCCAACTAGTAAGAAAATCAGTTGTGATACTGCTCACAACGCTGGCTTTTATGTATTGTCATTGTGTGGGTGGGACTTTAAATATTAATATTAATTCAACAGATGCAACATACTTGAAGAAGCTGATTTGTAATACTGCTCACAACGGGAATTTAACGGTTCCAACTAATAAGAAAATAAGTTGTGATACTGCTCACAACGCTGGCTTTTACGTATTGGCATTGTGTGGGTGGGACTTTAAATATTAATATTTATTCAACAGGTGCAACATACTTGAAGAAGCTGATTTGTAATACTGCTCACAACGGGAATTTAACGGTTCCAACTGATAAGAAAATCAGTTGTGATACTGCTCACAATGCTGGCTTTTATGTATTGGCATTGTGTGGGTGGGACTTTAAATATTAATATTTATTCAACAGGTGCAACATACTTGAAGAAGCTGATTTGTGATACTGCTCACAACGGGAATTTAACGGGTCCAACTAATAAGAAAATAAGTTGTGATACTGCTCACAACGCTGGCTTTTATGTATTGGCATTGTGTGGGTGGGACTTTAAATATTAATATTTATTCAACAGGTGCAACATACTTGAAGAAGCTGAATTGTGATACTGCTCACAACGGGAATTTAACGGGTCCAACTAATAAGAAAATAAGTTGTGATACTGCTCACAACGCTGGCTTTTATGTATTGGCATTGTGTGGGTGGGACTTTAAATATTTAAATTTATTTAACAGGTGCAACATATTAAAGAAGCTAATTTGTGATACTGCTCACAACGGGAATTTAACGGGTCCAATTAATAAGAAAATAAGTTGTGATACTGCTCACAACGCTGGCTTTTATGTATTGGCATTGTGTGGGTGCGACTTTAAATATTAAAATTTATTCAACAGGTGCAACATATTTGACGAAGCTGATTTGTGATACTGCTCACAACGGGAATTTAACGGGTCCAACTAATAAGAAAATAAGTTGTGATACTGCTCACAACGCTGGCTTTTATGTATTGGCATTGTGTGGGAGGGACTTTCAATATTAAAATTTATTCAACAGGTGCAACATATTTGAAGAAGCTGATTTGTGATACTGCTCACAACGGGAATTTAACGGGTCCAACGAATAAGAAAATAAGTTGTGATACTGCTCACAACGCTGGCTTTTATGTATTGGCATTTTGTGGGGTGGGACTTTAAATATTAAAATTTATTCAACAGGTGCAACATATTTGAAGAAGCTGATTTGTGATACTGCTCACAACGGGAATTTAACGGGTCCAACGAATAAGAAAATAAGTTGTGATACTGCTCACAACGCTGGCTTTTATGTATTGGCATTGTGTGGGTGCGACTTTAAATATTAAAATTCATTCAACAGGTGCAACATATTTGAAGAAGCTGATTTGTGATACTGCTCACAACGGGAATTTAACGGGTCCAACTAATAAGAAAATAAGTTGTGATACTGCTCACAACGCTGGCTTTTATGTATTGGCATTGTGTGGGTGGGACTTTAAATATTAAAATTTATTCAACAGGTGCAACATATTTGAAGAATCTGATTTGTGATACTGCTCACAACGGGAATTTAACGGGTCCAACTAATAAGAAAATAAGTTGTGATACTGCTCACAACGCGGGCTTTTATGTATTGGCATTGTGTGGGTGGGACTTTAAATTTTAAAATTTATTCAACAGGTGCAACATATTTGAAGAATCTGATTTGTGATACTGCTCACAACGGGAATTTAACGGGTCCAACTAATAAGAAAATAAGTTGTGATACTGCTCACAACGCTGGCTTTTATGTATTGGCATTGTGTGGGTGCGACTTTAAATATTAAAATTTATTCAACAGGTGCATCATATTTGAAGAAGCTGATTTGTGATACTGCTCACAACGGGAATTTAACGGGTCCAACTAATAAGAAAATAAGTTGTGATACTGCTCACAACGCTGGCTTTTATGTATTGGCATTGTGTGGGTGGGACTTTAAATATTAAAATTTATTCAACAGGTGCAACTTATTTGAAGAATCTGATTTATGATACTGCTCACAACGGGAATTTAACGGGTCCAACTAATAAGAAAATAAGTTGTGATACTGCTCACAACGCTGGCTTTTATGTATTGGTATTGTGTGGGTGGGACTTTCAATATTAAAATTTATTCAACAGGTGCAACATATTTGAAGAATCTGATTTGTGATACTGCTCACAACGGGAATTTAACGGGTCCAACTAATAAGAAAATAAGTTGTGATACTGCTCACAACGCTGGCTTTCATGTATTGGCATTGTGTGGGTGGGACTTTAAATATTAAAATTTATTCAACAGGTGCAACATATTTGAAGAATCTGATTTGTGATACTGCTCACAACGGGAATTTAACGGGTCCAACTAATAAGAAAATAAGTTGTGATACTGCTCACAACGCTGGCTTTTATGTATTGGCATTGTGTGGGTGGGACTTTAAATATTAAAATTTATTCAACAGGTGCAACATATTTGAAGAATCTGATTTGTGATACTGCTCACAACGGGAATTTAACGGGTCCAACTAATAAGAAAATAAGTTGTGATACTGCTCACAACGCTGGCTTTTATGTATTGGCATTGTGTGGGTGCGACTTTAAATATTAAAATTTATTCAACAGGTGCATCATATTTGAAGAAGCTGATTTGTGATACTGCTCACAACGGGAATTTAACAGGTCCAACTAATAAGAAAATAAGTTGTGATACTGCTCACAGCGCTGGCTTTTATGTATTGGCATTGTGTGGGTGCGACTTTAAATATTAAAATTTATTCAACAGGTGCATCATATTTGAAGAAGCTGATTTGTGATACTGCTCACAACGGAAATTTAACGGGTCCAACTAATAAGAAAATAAGTTGTGATACTGCTCACAACGCTGGCTTTTATGTATTGGCATTGTGTGGGTGCGACTTTAAATATTAAAATTTATTCAACAGGTGCAACATATTTGAAGAATCTGATTTGTGATACTGCTCACAACGGGAATTTAACGGGTCCAACTAATAAGAAAATAAGTTGTGATACTGCTCACAACGCTGGCTTTTATGTATTGGCATTGTGTGGGTGCGACTTTAAATATTAAAATTTATTCAACAGGTGCATCATATTTGAAGAAGCTGATTTGTGATACTGCTCACAACGGGAATTTAACGGGTCCAACTAATAAGAAAATAAGTTGTGATACTGCTCACAACGCTGGCTTTTATGTATTGGCATTGTGTGGGTGCGACTTTAAATATTAAAATTTATTCAACAGGTGCATCATATTTGAAGAAGCTGATTTGTAATACTGCTCACAACGGGAATTTAACGGGTCCAACTAATAAGAAAATAAGTTGTGATACTGCTCACAACGCTGGCTTTTATGTATTGGCATTGTGTGGGTGCGACTTTAAATATTAAAATTTATTCAACAGGTGCAACATATTTGAAGAATCTGATTTGTGAAACTGCTCACAACAGGAATTTAACGGGTCCAACTAATAAGAAAATAAGTTGTGATACTGCTCACAACGCTGGCTTTTATGTATTGGCATTGTGTGGGTGGGACTTTCAATATTAAAATTTATTCAACAGGTGCAACATATTTGAAGAAGCTGATTTGTGATACTGCTCACAACGGGAATTTAACGGGTCCAACGAATAAGAAAATAAGTTGTGATACTGCTCACAACGCTGGCTTTTATGTATTGACATTTTGTGGGGTGGGACTTTAAATATTAATATTTATTCAACAGGTGCAACATATTTGAAGAAGCTGATTTGTGATACTGCTCACAACGGGAATTTAACGGGTCCAACGAATAAGAAAATAAGTTGTGATACTGCTCACAACGCTGGCTTTTATGTATTGGCATTGTGTGGGTGCGACTTTAAATATTAAAATTTATTCAACAGGTGCATCATATTTGAAGAAGCTGATTTGTGATACTGCTCACAACGGGAATTTAACGGGTCCAACTAATAAGAAAATAAGTTGTGATACTGCTCACAACGCTGGCTTTTATGTATTGGCATTGTGTGGGTGCGACTTTAAATATTAAAATTTATTCAACAGGTGCAACATACTTGAAGAAGCTGATATGTGATACTGCTCACAACGGGAATTTAACGGGTCCAACTAATAAGTAAATAAGTTGTGATACTGCTCACAACGCTGGCTTTTATGTATTGGCATTGTGTGGGTGGGACTTTAAATATTAAAATTTATTCAACAGGTGCAACATACTTGAAGAAGCTGATATGTGATACTGCTCACAACGGGAATTTAACGGGTCCAACTAATAAGAAAATAAGTTGTGATACTGCTCACAACGCTGGCTTTTATGTATTGGCATTGTGTGGGTGGGACTTTAAATATTTAAATTTATTCAACAGGTGCAACATATTTGAAGAACCTGATTTGTGATACTGCTCACAACGGGAATTTAACGGGTCCAACTAATAAGAAAATAAGTTGTGATACTGCTCACAACGCTGGCTTTTATGTATTGGCATTGTGTGGGTGGGACTTTAAATATTAAAATTTATTCAACAGGTGCAACATACTTGAAGAAGCTGATTTGTGATACTGCTCACAACGGGAATTTAACGGTCCAACTAATGAGAAAATAAGTTGTGATACTGCTCACAACGCTGGCTTTTATGTATTGGCATTGTGTGGGTGGGTGGGTGGTGTTCAAATGGGTAGTGACGCGCAATATATGACACTGTTACCAGTTAGTGTCACTTAGCCTCTCACTGACCAATTCCGACTCTCACCTCCAAGTTGGCGAACCCCGGGAACCTGAGCAACCCTGTAGAAGATTGGGTAAACAACCCTAGTGGGAAACAGGGTCAGGGCGGACGAGAGCGGAAGAGATGGTCCTCCGAAAAGGGGGTTAGCACGGGGCTAACAACCCAGTCTGTAAAAAACACCTGTTACGAGATCTCAAGTTTATGAAGCCGGACAGATTCCAAGACGACGACAAAAGCACCGAAATAAGGGAAATGATTTAGGTATATTCACATGGAACGTGAGAACTCTGTATATGCAACCGGAGCGCTACGGAAGCTTGAGAACGAGTTAGAGAAATACAGGGCTGATATCACAGCCATCCAAGAAGTTCGGTGGGCAGGTCAAGGTGTTATCCAGAAAAGGAACTATAGTATATACTACAGCTGCCACAAAAATAGGCATGAGTTTGGTACGGCATTCATTATAGCCAATAGAGTTAAACATCTCATCAAAGACTTCAAGCCATTTAATGCTCGAATTAGCACTCTGAGGATAAAAGGCAAGTTTTTTAACATAAGCCTTATTAATGTCCACGCCCCAACAGAGAAGAAGGCCGACGAAATTAAAGACAAATTCTATGAAGAACTAGAAACCGCGTACGACCACTGCCCAACACATGATATTAAGGTTATCATCGGTGACCTTAACGCCAAAATTGGCAAAGAGGACGCATACCAACAACACATAGGCCTGTCTTGTCCACATGGCAGATATTTCCCACATAAGAGAATCCACAAAGTGACGTGGACGTCACCGGATGGCCAAACGTAAAACCAAATTGATCATGTCTTAATAGATGCCAGACACTTTTCTAACCTCCTGGACGTGAGAACATACCGAGGCGCAAATGTGGACTCTGACCACTATTTGGTAGGGACGCGCTTGCGTGCAAGGATTTCTAATGTGCAAAAAGCGAGAGGTGAACGACAGCTTAGGTATAATACTTACCTATTAAAAGATCCTCAAACAGCTGAACAGTTTCAGAAAAATATAAACGATAACATAAATGGCATAGAAGAAGCTACAGCAGCACCAGAGGCTTGGACAGCATGCAAAGAGGCTATAAAGGCAGCAGCAAGAGACGTACTGGGTACGGAAAGACACAGACCATCAGAGAAATGGTTTGACGATGAATGCCACGATATAACATCAAGAAAAACGAAGCACATAAGACCATACAACAGAGAAGAACACGCGCAACCGTAGGAAGATACAGAGAACTAAGAAGAGAAGAAAAAATAATACACAGAAGTAAAAAGAGACAATTAGAGCACAATATTTTAGAGGGGCTGGAGGTACACAGAAACCAGACGGAAACAAGAAAATTGCACCAAAAGGTTAACAACATGAGAAAAGAGTTTAAACCAAGGACTAACGCATGTAAAGATAAACAGGGGAGCATAGTAAACGGCGAGAACGAGATACTGAAACGATGGGTTGAGCACTTCAGGGAATTGGAGGTAAGAGACACTAAGGATGATGATGGTGATTGTGTGGGTGGGACTTTAAATATTAAAATTTATTTAACAGGTGCAACATATTAAAGAAGCTGATTTGTGATACTGCTCACAACGGGAATTTAACGGGTCCAACTAATAAGACAATAAGTTGTGATACTGCTCACAACGGGGGCTTTTATGTATTGGCATTGTGTGGGTGGGACTATATATTAAAAAAAATATATTTATTCAACAGGTGCAACATATTTATAAAACCTGATTTGTGATACTGCTCACAACGGGAGTATTATATATTGGAACTGGGTGTTGCTCTATATATTAATTTAATTTTTTTCAATGGGTCCAACTAATAAAAAAAAATGTTGTGATACTGCTCACAACGGGAGTATTATATATTGGGTGTTGCTCTATATATTAATTTAATTTTTTTCAATGGGTCCAACTAATAAAAAAAATATGTTGTGATACTGCTCACAAAGGGGGATTTCTTCAACAACCCAGGGGTACATTATTATGAAGCATTATCTAACTCAAAATTTTTCCGGCAGGTCTTAAATATTACAAGAAAATATTTTTAGTGAGGATATGTCTTTGGTTATCAAGAACACACGAACACAATAGAGGTCGAAGATTTATACTAAGCAAGTTCAAGAAATGGAAGAAATAACTAGAATTGCAGGAGAAATTGATTTGGTAAATTGAACGGTTTTTTTAAGTTTGAGTTTGTTTTAATGTTATATGTTTCTGTTTCAGCTTATCCACAGTTCGCTCTACCGTAGAGAGAACGATCGGTTTCGTTAAACCAGAGTCGAGAACTCGACGAGTATCTTGTCAATATCGTAGTGAATTTTTAAAATTGCTATGGTATTACAAGTGTTAAGGCTTGTAACTGTATTCGGGGATTTTCTGGGGGCGTTAGTGTCCAGAAAAGCAGTTAGTAGACTCTGGTTTTCGCGCGTTAGTGATGGATGCTCCAGGATTAGCCTTTGCCCTCGTATGATCTTCACACCGTTTCGATAACTGGTGAGTAATAATTTCATAATTCCTCTTACGGATGAATGTGTTTTATATTTGAGCAGTTGCTGTCTCTTAAAATCTGTCGTTGTATTTCCGATTTTGACAAATATGGTTTGCAAATATTTTCAAAAAAAAAAAAAAATTGTTCTGCATCCTCCTTTTGAAATTCTCCACTTCTGTACGAAGGATGCTGAATTCTGAAATAAGATTTGTCAGTTCTGATACAATTAGCTGTCTAATTATTAATCTCTATTGTTTCAGGGTGTGACCAATATGAGGGATGTAAACGGCACGTTACTATAATGGGGACGAACTGGCTTTAGGGAAAGGAGATAAAGGTATAATTATTATTGCGTTATTTTCAATTAGTCTTACTAATTTTTTTGAAATTTCTGTTATAGGTAAGTTCCGAACGAGATAGGATATGGTGAAGACATCTTAAAGGGTGAGTTTATTTACAAATGGTTAAGTTTCTCGGGAGAAGAATCCGGAGTAATGACGCCAAGTGAAGTTTAACGTGTATTTGTTCTAAAAGTTTGTGTTCAACAATTTAACGAAGACAAAGAAATAGAAAAATTAAAGACATGTAAGTGTAAACGAAACTGGTGCACAATTGAAGAAGTGGATGTTGGAAAAATGAACCTCAATATTTTTGGAATTAGATAGATAGATTGGACTAATATTGATGCGGCATTTCATGATCGTTAACAATATTTATTGGCCTTCGTCTACCGTCAATAGATATTTAAATTGTTGGCGTTTCTTTTATCTACAGGGTGATTATTCAGGCCCTTACAGTATTTATGTTTAAGTTCATCATTGTCCCAAATCCCTAAAGAAATTTCGGGATTTTTTTAAACATGTGCATTAGGATTTATAAGTAATTTTAAAGAACTAATGTGAAGATTTTTTTCATAGCTCTGTTATTTCTAGAGATATCATTTGTCATAGAAAAAATGCCGAATTTTTTAAATTTTATGTTACAGCATTTTAATGCAATTGCAAATAACTATTTTCTCTTCTATATGCAACTCTTAAATATTTTTGACTCCTTAGAAATTATTTTCAAAACACCAACGGTCAAAAAAGATTGGCCTGTCCTAATCTACCGATATATCTCACCGCGATAGTTCCCAACAAAAATATAAGTCGTGGTTTTCTCAATTACAAATTATGCGGATTTTTACAAAAAAATGTATCTCGATTAATAATAGAGATAGCTAAAAAATTCTGAAACCGTTTCGGCAATATTATCCAAGATCCTGAAACATTCTATTAAAATCGATAAAACATTATTTTAAAATTTTTGACCAAGTGTCGAATATAAGAAGATTGGTGAGAATATAAGAACTTTTATTAATTTTTGGCAATTAATTTCCTATTATGCTATATACCTAATTTGTTCAATATGCATTCGAAGAGCTAGGGTGCGCTGGGAGCGTTGAATAATATATCTAAGAAAAAATTGTTGGCAATCGTATTAAAATGCTGTAACCTAGAATGTAAAAAATTCACCATTTTTTCTATAACAAATAATATCTCTAGGGATTACAAAGCTATGAAAAAAAATCCTTAAATTGGTTCTTTAGGATTATTTGTAAATCATAATGAACTAAACGCGTTCATTCAAATTTCCAAAATTTTTAACATAAATGAAAAGACCTGGAAAATCACCCTGTAGATAAAGAAACACCCACAATTTAAAAATCCAATGACGGTGGACGAAGGTCAATGCATTTTGCTAACGATCACAACAAGCTGTACCGAGATTATAATCAACTTAAACAATATTGAGGTTTAAATATTGCCCATATATTTCGAGTAAGTATTCATGAATTTTGTATAGATATCCGTGATGTATACGCTACATAATGGATTTTCGTCGATGAATACAGATTTAGCTCCCAAAAGGCTTCACAGGGAAGTATATTATCAAATAAACTGTCACTTTCTAGAAGTGCGTCAGATGTCTAATTGTATTTTCTTTTGTTTCAGGGGAAAGGGGACATCTTAAAATTGAAGAATAAATCTTTAAAAATACGTAGCAATGCGCTAGGTACTTAGGGAATTGACTTAAACATACCTACGGTACAAAAACTGCCCTCCTGCTCAAGAAAATATGTATAATCAATCAAAGTGTAATAGAGCACTCCCAGAGAACACTCTCTTGGACTCCCTCGTTATCACATTGTAATCGATTAAATATTCAAGAGCCTTCGTATTTTCTGTCAATAACTTAATAATGTTACAGGTACCTATCGTACATGACGTTCCATAATACACGACGAAACTTTAGTAACTGTTCTATTTAAAAATATCATTTGTGATCCTGCTCAAAACGAGGAGTTTCATGTATTCGAATTGTATGGGTATACAGTGTGGCTACAATTTCGTGGACACAAGCCTATATCTATGTTATTACTTGACGGATTGTTTTCTAATTTGGGCAGGTCATATATCCCATTAGAGTGCATATTTAGAACCTAATACACTACATTTTAATCATAGGCGTGCGTTGCAGGAAATAAATAAAGGGGCAAATTTTTACGATTTTTTATTAGCGAATCAGATAGAAAAAAAGCGATGTCATATTCTTATTTATCACCCTCGAAAACATACCTAAAACAAGTTTCATCCAAATCCTGTTTTTGCGCGTTAGTGATGGATGCTCCAGGATTAGCCTTTGCCCTCGTATGATCTTCACACCGTTTCGATAACTGGTGAGTAATAATTTCTTATGGATAAATGTTTTTTAAATTTGAGCAGTTGCTGTCTTTTAAAATCTGTCGTTGTATTTCCGATTTTGACAAATATCGTTTGCAAATATTTTCAAAAAAAAAATGTGGGCCTGCAACCCCCTTTTGAAATAAGATTTGTCATTTCTGTTACAATTATCTGTCTAATTATTAATCTCTAATGTTTCAGGGTGTGACCAGTATGAGGGATGTAAACGGCACGTTACTATTATGGGGACGAACTGGCTTTAGGGAAAGGAGATAAAGGTATAATTATTATTGCGCTATTTTCAATTAGTCTTACTAATTTTTTTTGAAATTTCTGTTATAGATAAGTTCCGAACGAGATAGGATATGGTGAAGACGTCTTAAAGAGTAAGTTTATTTACAAACGGTGAAGTTTCTCGGGAGAAAAATCGGGAGTAATATCGCCCGAGATTATGCACTTAAGTGACCCTTAAGTGATTTAGGTGATCCATTGCGTTGAACCAGATGAAACAATTACCATTTTGTAGAGCATGATTTGGGGCATATGTGGTGTGATCTATAATTTTCTTTAGTAAGGCATTTTTTTTTAAATGACCTTAGAGTGCAATATTTGCACAGTTCGAAAACTTGTGTTTTTTAGTAGGTACATACATCGATCGCCATTAAAAAAAACGACTTACTTACCGCCCTGAAATTTGTGCCACTTGTGCACAAAATCTGAGCGCTCGAATGGTTTAAACCTTATTTTGGTAGTACATCTACATATTACCAAAAAAAATTGCGTAAAGTTGAAACTTCTATAATTATACATCTACTTTTAATATTACCACACACATGCTCAATAGTTTTTTTATTAATTCGCTGTCAAACACTAATAATGTCGTACATTATAAAGCAATAATATTAATAAAAATATCCTGACGAACACAGTAATTTAAGGAAAATAACAATCACAAAATGCACTCATAAACGCAATTTTCTCAAAAAATATCCAAATTCACAATAATACATATAGTTGTTATTCAATCATTAAAATAATATCGACTTATGTATGCTTTTGAAAAATTTGATAATTCGAAAACTGTTAAAGATATCAACTCAAAGTTTTTCTTAAAAACTTCTTCATTATAGTTATATAGGCTGCATTTCATTCACTGCATGCACTTATATACAAATTTTGAATATTTCACATGAACCATATCAACATCTTTACAGGAGGAAACGGTCAGGTTTACGGGTGCCCACAAGGCACTACTACTTATAGATGACCTACTGGCTATTCTCTCTGTGGAATGTTAAGGTTTAAGCATATGCGGACGACCTAGTGATTCTGGTAGGAGGAAACTTTGAAGGGGAGATTTCCAATACCCTTCTAGTCATATTAGATACGGTAAATAGTTGGTGTGAGAGAGAACATATGCCTGTGAATTCTCACAAAACAACGATAGTTACCGTTCACCAGAAAACGGAAGATGGTTAAATTAGAACCACCTTCCCTATCAGCTGAAATCATTCAATTTGTGAAGGTAGTGAAATATCTAGGAATTACACTAGACAAATCAAGGAACTCCCATCTGGAGAAGGTGATCAACAAGGCTCTTCACATATATCTGGAGAGAGAAACCAGACGACATACAGACTTCGACAAGTGGCTATCAATATGCCGCAGGCTAGCATCATGAGGCACAATGGGCTGCTGGATGACATAGAAATTCACAGTATCCTAAGAATGGTCTCAGATGTTATGCCTACCAGGACCAACACCGAACTGCCCTTTAACGTCCTATTTCCTGGACGAGACGAATGGGATCGAAATCAGTTCGACCTATTGAGAGCTCCAAAACTCCTGATGGAACTGGAGCCGGAGTGTATAGCTGCAAACCAAAGGTGAGGGGTATCTACAAGCCTGGGGATCAACGCAACTATAGTTCACGCCATTAAACTGTGCTTGCGGAAGCTGGAACAATCGCATCCCAAGTGCAGATCAATAAAAATATTTTCAGACAGCCAAGCAGCTCCCAAGGCTCTTGAATCCTATCGATGTAACTCTAAAACGGCATGAAACTGTCAGAAAGTTCTAACCCAACTGGGGAAAAACAGCAAAGTGCCTCTGGTCTGGATGCCTGGACACTCTGGAATGAAGGGCAATGAAGTAGCCGACTCCCTAGCCAGAGAAGGTGCTGGATCACACTTCATTGAACCAGAACCTCTACTCAGCCTGGACCGAGAGTATAACACTCCAGCACTGGCACCAGGATTAGTCCATTCGAAGGCGTTCATAACGTATACCTCGAAATCAAGAAGTAAGAAACTATTAGCGCGAAATAGGCTAAACCCAAAGACTCTCATTGATCTGTATACTGGACACTGCAGACTAAATCACCACCTACACAGAATTGGACTGATGAAAAACGCTGAATGCCGTCTGTGTGAAAAGGCAGAGCACATCTTATGTGCATGTCCCGCTGCAGCAATAATCCGGTTCTCATTATTCGGCAAAGGAGAACTTATGCCGGAGGACCTGGACAGAATCTCACCAAATATGGTTATCAGTTTTGTCAAAAGACTTAACCTATTGGGTGAAATATAATTTGGTGTGAGGCACAATAGACCGAATGGTCGCAGTGGAGGGTGTGATTATAAGCCCACTCACGGATATCGTAGATCACATATGGTAAAGGTTTCATCTGGTTCTACGCCAAGAGTCACCCCTAGAGAGAAGCGAGTTAGATCGGCGAATTTACTCCCTTAAAAAGTTAGTGTCCAACAATATAACGCAAAGAAAAAGAAAATTTAGTGACGTGTAAATGTCAACTATTTCAAGTAACTATTCATGAATTTTATATACCGGGTGTAAATGAAATTAGGCTCACCCCTATAACTTTTTTGTTCTTTCAGATATCATTTTGAAATTTTGGCAGTTGCAATAACAAGTAAATTTGAATTCATGTTAATAAAATGATTCTAGCACTTTCGGTTTCACCGGAAATGACCGTAACTTCTGTTTTTTAAATGCACCCTGTATATTTTTACATTTTTTGATTCAGGGATTCATTCTGCATACGATGGTATCAACTTCGAGGAAGAAACATAACCTCAAACATTTTTTTAGGATAATTTAAGTTGGCATCTAGGGACCCATGACTGCTGAAAAACTTTTTTTCCTGAGTCGTTGAGTATTGGAAAAATAAAATCAGGATATTAAGTGAGCTAACTTTGCTTTTATAGCCATTTAAACATCTCGGAAATGGTTTTTTCGATATAAGTATTTTTTTTTAAATGGCATCATTATACCTCATTATGCCATTTTAATAGAGAATTTCTTTACCTACATTTCGATACCTAACACTTCACCATTAGTTCATAAATAACTTGCAAAAGATACTTTATGACCTTAGTTCAGGTTTATTTTAGTGAGCTCTGACTAAGTTAAACATTTGATATGAAATTAATCGGGAATGCCTTGAAAAAAAAAAGAAATTTATTAAACTAAAATAAATTTGAACCAAGGTAAAGTATTTTTTGTAAGTTATTTATGAACTAATGGTGACAAGTGTTTGTTATCGAAATGTAGGTAAAGAAAATCTCTATTAAAATAGTATAATGAGGTATAATGGTTCCATTTTAAAAAAAATTCTTAAATCGAAAAAACCATTTCCGAGATGTTTAAATGGCTATAATAGCAAAGTTAGCTCACTTAATATCACGATTTTATTTTTTCAATACTCAAAGGCTCAGAAAGAAAAGTTTTTCAGCAGTCATAGCCTAGATGCCCAATTAGATTATCCTAAAAAAATGTTTGAGGTTATGTTTCTTCCTCGAAGTTGATACCATTGTATGCAGAATAAGTCCCTGAATCCAAAAATGTAAAAATATACAGGGTGTTCCATTTAAAAATCAAATGTTACGGTCATTTCCGGTGAAACCGGAAGTGCTAGAATTATTTTATTAACATGCATTAATTCAGATTTAGCTCCCAAAAGGCTTCACAGGGAAGTATTTATTATCAAATAAACTTTCACTTTCGAGTGCGTTACATGTCTAATTGTATTTTCTTTTGTTTCAGGGGACAGGAAACATCTTAAAATTGAAGTACCTTTTAAGAATGGGCAATTTTGTTATCAAAACGTTATACCAAATAGGATCATGCGCAGAAAAAAATGACTGAAGGAATAAATTTTTAAAAGCACGTAGCAATGCGCTACTTAGGGAATTGACTTAAACCTACCTACGGTACAAAAACTACCCTCCTACTCAAGAAAAGATATATAAAAATATATAATCAATCAATGTGTAATAGAAGAATTTAATTAGTGCCACATACCCCGAAAAAGAAACATGCAGCTACGGACACATGTTTCGTAGTTATTGCTCCTCATCAGCGTAGCGTAGCTTAAATAATGGATCCGTCTGAATAGGATCAGGAACATAAAAGAATGAATTTTAAATAAAATTGTTAATTTTTGGTGTAGCTATTAGATTGCTTAAAATATTTTAAATACGTTTCGTAATTTCTGATAGAGATGTGGCTGTTAATTTTGAATTGCCCAGTGTAGGCAACATAACATTCTGCAAATTACTGTTGGTCCATCAATTTGGCACCGTTCCCACACGCATGTGTAATTTTAGGCGCGGTGAATTTGTATAGACCAGCAGCCAGATCGCGACGACGCATTACGAAATCTAGTCAGATGTATCGATCACCGGCAAAATAAACCATGCTATCAAAACACTTTCTTAATAATTCTAATAGAAGTCAATTAATAAGTCAGTTTGGCCATTGGTTATCACTTAAACATAACCTTGTAAGGATAAATAAATCAAGTTATCATATAATTAATAAAAATGTAAGTAGGCTATTGACTATTATAATACTTTAAATTATATTAAACAATCATTATGTTTTAGGCAAGCATTCAAAAATTTTATGATGCAAGTAGTCGACAAAGGTATATTATTAGTTTATAATTTTAAAAATCTTTAGGTGTTTCTTTGATTTATTTTTTATTTTGTCAAAATTACAGAAGGACCTACTCATTTATCCACGATACGAATTATTTATATTAGTAAGTAATCTATTATTTCTGTTAAGTGGATCTTAATATTTGCATACGTTTTTTTATATAGCGGGAACGATGTACAACCAGAAGTTGCTCTCTTTGAAATGTTTAAGAGTCAAGAAAGTGGATTACTATCTATAGCGAAATTTTTATCGGTATTACTACCAAATATTTTCTTATTGTGTATAGGTACTAACTGAATGCATTTTAGGCACTCAAAGCTACAGGACTGAAGAAAAACGATCCCAGATTAAAGGAAATGATGGAAAATTTAAAGAAAATATCCAGGAAAAACACAGAAGGCTATGCTATAGACACTCAAAAATTAAATTTGGAGCAATTTAGAAGGTAGAGTTGGTAGTCATATTTTTACAAAAATAGTGCAAATTAAATAGTGCGGAAAATAGAAAACTTTTGTAACGTTCTTAACATTTTTATTTTTACTAATATATTATCAAATCTTATTTTCCCACTGAATGGTTACATTTTTGCTTATTTTTAAGTTTACAAAATGGTCTAATTTTATTTATTTTTTTTTTATAATTAATCGCAATACCGGGTGTAAATGAAATTAGGCTTACTCCTATACCTTTTTTGTTTTTTCAGATATCATTTTGAAATTTTGGCAGTTGCAATAACAAATAAATATGAATTAATGCATATTAATAAAATGATTCTAGCACTTCCGGTTTCATCGGAAATGATCGTAATATCTATTTTTTAAATGGAACACCCTGTATATTTTTACATTTTTGGATTCAGGGATTCATTCTGCATACGATGGTATCAACTTCGATGAAGAAACATAACCTCAAACATTTCTTTAAGATAATTTAAGTTGGCATCTAGGGAGCCATGCCTGCTGAAAAACTTTTCTTTCTGAGTCATTGAGTATTAGAAAAATAAAATTAGGATATTAAGTGAGTTAACTTTGGTTTTATAGCCATTTAAACATCTCGGATACGGTTTTTTCGATATAAGTATAAAATGTAAAAATATACAAGGTGTTCCATTTAACAGATGTTACGATCATTTCCGGTGAAACCGGAAGTGTTAGAATTATTTTATTAACATGCATTAATTCAAATTTACTTGTTATTGCAACTACCAAAATTTCAAAATGATATCTGAAAAAGCAAAAAAGTTATAGGGGTGAGCCTAATTTCATTTACACCCGGTATAGTGGTAAATGGATAAAAGGCATATTTGAAAATAATTTAAAAAATAATAAGGTTTGTTTCTGGTCTGAATTTTCTTTTCTAGATACTAAGAGAATAACAAAATCAATTTTATTTCAAACATGAAACTATTGGCGATTAACTAGCAGGTGTAACAAAGAAGTAATCTGTATTTATATTTGTGTTTTTTCATATAATAATACGGAAAATGATCATATTTTCGGTTAAAATCCTCAAGGCTTTTTGTTTTTTTTTTTGTTTAGTAATTTATAAAATAAATTTAAATGCCAACAAAAACAAAACTTAATTTTTTCAAATTGTATTTTTAATTATTTAATCTAAATATAATATCAAATTTATAAAAAAAGCAGTGACGTGCTCAAATTTTCATTTAAAATATCTAGTTAGAATGTTCCAGCGCCGCCCCTGGAATAGTTAAATTAAATCTAATTTCATCAAATTAAGCTCCTTATTTATTGATATAAACGTGCCAAGTTTTATCAAAATCGGCGAAGCAGTTTTTAAGATATTTGAAGAAATGTGCTTTTTTTAATTAACCCTAACACCCTGTATCTCGAAAACGAGGCTTTAAGAGAACTTACATGAACTTTTCTTTTTATTTTTGTGAGATCTATTGCCTATTAAATTTTCCCGAGTAAAACCTGAGACACCCTGTATAGGAGATAATTTAACATTTTGAAATTTCGGTTAAACATTATTAAGAAAGATTACACGAGTTTAACGATCATAAACGATGTACAAAATCGTTTATTATAAATGTCAAGCAGATGATGTAAACCTTTTCGGATTACAAAGAAAGATAACTGATGAAAATATGGGGTTTATTAAACGTACTTGGGGCCCATTTAAATTGTTCTTAAAGCTACTAAATTCTTACTAATTCATAGGACTTTTCGACACATTGTAATAATTTCAAAATAACGGAAATTTTTAAACTTGCAAATTCATTAAAAAAATAAATTTTTCGTTAGCCATAAAAACCCGTCAACAAGTTGTGGAAGACAGTCCAGTTGGAAAAAATGCATTATGGATAGAAGTTTATTCGATGAACTTAATATTTCAAATTTCAAATCGTTTATTACCTTACAAAGAGAATTCCGCCAGATCTGTGAAATCCAAGATTCATCATCAGAATGAGGTGTTCGGTAGATCAATTTTCGACAAACGGGATAGAAGGAAGAAAACCAAAAAGAAGAAGAAATGACAAGCAAATTGTGTGCTTATGGCAATCTCTGGAATATTAACCCAAGACTTGTCAAAGAAAATTAAGTTAACAATTAATGATTAAACTGACATCTTGAGAATGATTTTAAATAGTCTTGAAACATGCAACATCCAAACTGTGCAGAGATATTTGTAATTTTGCAGAGATATTAAGGAATATTCTACAATTTATCATCATCATCCTGATGAAGTTCAACTTTTCCCTTAACAAAATTGCTAAAATATAGAACCTATCGATATGGATTTATCCGGATTTATCATTACAAAAAATTAACAGTTATTTTTTTGAAATTGAAGCTGTCATAAACGTTAATATTATCATTAATGTATTAATGTTAATTTTAGAAAGATGGAATTTAGAGTGCAGGAGGTATTTTCAACGATGAAGCATTCTTATTGCATATTGAGTGACCATGAATATAGAAGGCGGATGTTTCCAAGAAAATGAATTTGAAATAGAAATAAGGAAGTAACCGTGATCTCCTGACTCAACAGTGTAACTGCTTTTAATGAGAAAATTTAAATGAATCCAAAAACGCCATACAACATATATTTAAAGAAACTAATGAGTTTGTAGTTTGAGGAGTCATGCAAAGAATTACAAGAATTTAGGAATGCTTCGGATAGAAGGGGTGTCATTAAAGGAGCTATTTAAAAGAAATGGTATCGTTGAATATTTGTGTGTTTATTTTAAATAAACTTATTTTTTAAATGAATTTGCAAGGGTCTTGAAACAATTTAACGTGCGCCTTAAAATGTAAATTTAACATTTCTCATACGCTTTGCTGTACAATCCAAACGAGTCAATTAAGATACGTTTATTTCACATCCGTCATTAGACCCTATCCAATCCAATTATGGATGATTTGAGGATATTTACTTGCTACCATATGAGATTCTGTAAAAGTTTCGGTACTCATTAATTAAATAAATGGGATAACATTTCACGTTTAACATTTTAATTCTTGAGCAGTTCATGTCATGGTCAAGATTTACGAGGTCTAATATCAGCAAACACATTTTCCTTTGAGGACCATTATGCAGACAATTCACACATTTAAACGATAATAAGTGCAATTATGTGATACATTACTCCTTAGCTAATGACTAGACTAATTTAAATTGATATAAATAAAACCTTGTACCATGTAATCAACACAAAATAGATTAATAAAAAAACGAGTCTTATCAGAGTATTAAGTGTAAATACTAATTTAATTAAATGTGTTACTAATAAACAATATAAACATAAACAAATTTACAAATAATACTAATTTTAAATTAAATCATTTATAATGTATTATAATTTGATAAACGATGGCAAAAGTACTGCAGTGTGCTTCCTTGTCAAACTAGGGACACGATTAATTATATGCGCCTATAAATCTTTTTTAGTTTTTCAGGTAAAAAATTGAAGTCATCAAAAAACGTATCCATTGAGATTACATCGCCTCTAGTTCAATTATTTTGACAGGCATTAAATTCGTAACATATTTGTTTTTGAAAATCGAACAATGTAAATTTTTATGTATAGTATTGACCAAAAATGTTTCATTACAATCTACTTAATTTTAGTGTTATAGCAATTAATATTAATGTTTCGATTTGTTAAATGCAATCTTTAACTTTATTTATCTTTTCTAAATCATTAATTTATTTTGCTAATATTACAAAAATATTTAATTGTAGCATAGTATCGCCTAGTATTGGTCTTTTGTCAACTGCGTTTAGGCACCAGTTTATAATTCCAGAATTTCAAGACTTTAGTAAAGAAATAGAGGAAATTTATTGGAGATGTAAAGAAAATACTAACGGGACGGTAATAAAATAAAATAAAATCACATAAATAACTATAAAACCAATCGTTCATAGGTAGCATGCTATATTCCCCAACTTAAGAGAATGAGTCCAAATTACTGGGGAGTCAGTATAGTTACAGTAGATGGTCAGAGATACTCGATAGGAGATGTCAATATACCTTTCACTATTCAGTCATGTAGTAAACCATTATCATATGCTATAGCTTTAGATCTTCTTGGAGCAGACGTGGTTCACAAATATGTTGGGCAGGAACCTAGTGGACGGAATTTCAATGAACTTATCCTCGATCATAACAGTACGTCCCTTTATAACTCCTAATATTACTGCATGGTGATAAATGGAAAATAGTTCCTCGTTCAGCTTTTTGTACAAATCAGTCCTTGAAATTTTTAACATATAATTTTAGAGAAACCTCACAATCCCATGATAAATGCCGGCGCTATAATAATCTGTTCCCTTCTGAAAACCATACATCGTCCAGAAATGAGCTCAGCAGAGAAATTTGATTTTACTATGAATTATTTTGAGGTAAGAACGACATTGTGTTTTTATCTATACACGTATACACACTGGATCAACGATTCGGAAGATGATGAAAACAAAATCATTACAACATTTCTCAACTTCTTATAAAATCAACTGAAATGTGTATTTTTCTAGAAATTAGCTGGAGGGGAAGACTTGGGTTTTAATAATGCTGTGTTCCTTTCCGAAAGAGAATGTGCTGATCGAAATTATGCCTTGGGATTCTATATGAGAGAGCATAAATGTTTTCCAGAAAGCAGTAAATTTAGGGAATGTATGGATTTCTACTTTCAGGTCAGTATAAAAGTGTTGAATCTAGAATTTCTAGTATGCACACATGAAAGGGATGCGGTTTAATTATTATTTAAATGTCCTTTGAAGTAATAAGAATTTATATCATAGTTCAATTAAATTTTGATCAACCCTATATATTTGTGTTAATCAGAATGGGCCTCTGGCTCATTCTTATTGCATATCATAAAATATTAACACAAATATACAGGGTTGTTCAAAATTTAATTGAACTTCGATATAAATCATAAATTTCTTAAGAAAAATTGTCATTCCTGCCGGTAACGATTACACATAACGGAACTTTTGGTACCATTTAACCCTTACTAAATAGAGCTTTCTGAATATCCCATATCATAATACATATTTAAAAAAAAGAGTTATTTTGAAAAATGTGATATTAATGAGTTTAGAGCACCCTGTAGAATGTATTATTGGATATATTGACGGTTTCGTATTTTTTATATGAATTGCATTGGAACAATAATAATTTTAACATATTCGCAGCCATCTAGATTGACAACTAAATTTCGAATAATTTTTCGTGCAACCCTGTATAAATTGTTCAAAATAGTATAAATGTATCCAAAATGTGATCTTTATTTCAAAAATGCAAAAACATACAGGATGGTTCATTTAGAAGAGACTATTGGGGCAATTTCCGGTGAAACCGGAAGTGACAAATATTGCAGATAGGTCTCAAAAAGTTGGAAATCTTACATAATTTTACGATACAAAATTTTATCCCGATATCTTTAAAAACGAGGAAGTTACAGGGGTGGCCCACTATTCGTTTACACCCGGTATATAGTTTGGCTATTTTATTTTCAATACTTTCCGAGATATGCTATAACTTTTGTACTTTCGAAAATTTTCGAATTATCAAAAATAGACGAGATAAAGGGGGGTCAAAATATAACCAATAACCCTGTATGTACAAAATGTACATACACTGTACACTGTACAGGGGTATCACACGAGAATGACCCCCCTATAACTTTTTAATTTTTCAATTAAAAAAAAAATTTTCAATTAAAAGTTGTATGAAATTTTATTAATTTTTTTATGGAGATCTCGTTGAATATATAGGGTGTTCCATAAAAGCGGGACATAGCAAACTTGCATATTTTTCTTGAAGAGGGGTTGAAACCTTTGGTGTAGAATTTGCACTTGGAGTAGTTTTCCACACACACCAAAACACTTTTGCACACAACCAAGTTGGCATCATCGGGGGATGATTAAAACTGCATATTTTTAAATAGAATACCCTATATATCTTGCATATTTAGCATATTTTTAAATAGAATACCCTATATATTTTTAGTTTTTTTAAATCTACATATTTTTCTGATTGTAACGATATAATAATATATATGTTGTATGTTTGCATCATTCTTTTGGAAGATACAGGGCGTTAAAATGTCGAATTCTATAACTATAATATGACTATAAATGGTTCTTGAGCGTCTCTCTCAAGCGTTTCCTAATCATTCAAGAATATCGTAGATCATAGGAGGCCATGGAATCAAATCAAAAAAATTGGAATGGCAACCTCGAGTTTGTGTTTGGTATACCTATGCATTATAGTTATAAAATTCGATATTTTAACACCCTGTACCTTCCAAGCATATGATGCACACATTCAACATATATACCGGGTGTAAACGAATAGTGGGCCACCCCTGTAACTTCCTTGTTTTTAAAGATATCAGGATAAAATTTTTTATGGTGAAATTAGGTAAGATTTCCAACTTTTTGAGACCTATCCGCCATATTTGTCACTTCCGGAAATGGCACCAATAGTCTTTTCTAAATGGACGATCCTGTATGTTTTTACATTTTTGAAATAAAGACCACATTTTGGATACAATTATACTATTTTGAACAATTTATAGAGGATTGCAAGAAAAATAATTCGAATTTTAGTTGGTAATCTAGATGGCTGCGAATATATTAAAATAATTTTTGTTCCAATGTAATTCATATACAAAATACGAAAACGTCAATATGTCCAATAATACATCATACAGGGTGCTCTAAACTCATTAAAATCACATTTTTCTCTACAGTACAGGTTGAACAATATCTGCCTGTAAATCGGCTGCTGCTAGTCTGCTGTTAAACTCATACATCATCCGATCGTACATTCTACTCCTACAATTACTACTTACTATTGATTTTTAAAAACATCAATGATTTGATAGGTTCTAAAATTTTATCGAGATTTCCGATTTCACTTCAGTGCTTGTTCAGATAATTTGCATTTAATAAAAGTTAACCGTGAACGGGGGGCAGTCTATCATATTCGATGACACTATAGACTATAGACGTGACTACAAAACTGAATGATTTTCAAACTCTAAGGGTAAGAAGTCTTTTGACTTAATGTTGTCAAAAGTCATGACTTGTAGAACATCCATACTTTGCCTTTTTAACATTTTTAGAATTCTGACTTTGATGAGTACATGGATTTTTATTTCCAAGTAAGTAAACGCATGAATTTGAAAATTTTATTGTAGGAACATGTGAAGTGATTCATTTTGACAAACTGCAATACTGATTTTAATTTACTCATAGGCAGGAATATGTTTCTCATATTTTTATTGAGGTTTTCTTATGAATTTTGTAAACCCCATAATATTTGTTTTTCTGGTTTGTTGCTTCTTATAACATAACTACCTATATCTATAAATAAATATATTTAGAAATATTAATCCACTTACTGCTGCAATGTTGTTAAGAATTTTTAAATAAAATTTATAATTATATAGGGCGAATCTTTAAGTGTGGGTCATATTTTTATGGGTACTAGCACTAGTCGTCAGGAATATGAATCAGATTTTTTTTTATAAGTTGTAAAATGGCCGAGTTGTAAGTTTTTAAAAAAACTTGCTGTTCAAATGTAATTCCGGCGCCGCGCGCCTCTGGGCAAGCACTTTACGTCTGACTAGTCGACAGTGTTGCCATTTTAATTAAAGCATAGATGATATAAAACCAATGCGATATAATATGTAAACAAATAAAAGATATTTCAGCTTTTTTTAAGGTGGATTTATGCAGTCTACTTTTCAATTTTCACTTACATTTACATATTGCTACATGTATTTGAATAGTTCTTTGCTATTCTTCGGACAGTTCATTTCGCTTAGTTTCTTGTTATGCATACTTGATGTTTTGTGTTTTTTTTGTTTATATGGGAGAGCATGACTCTCGGCGACTACCCACTTAAAAAAAGTAACGCGCCAAAAAGCATTACCTCTTGGGTGGTGTGGAAATTTGCTTTACTATTAAATTCCTCGTATTTTATTTGAATCGTGGAGTTTGGTAACAACACACAGTTCAGGAATCGTACAAGACACGCGCGGCCACTTCAGTTATTAGTCATTACTCTTATTATCGCATGGCAGGGTACTCAAATTAAAAATAGAGTTTAAACAAAGTTCATTTTTCATGGCACGTTTAAAAAAATGTAGTTTTTAAATTTTTTTAGCTTAGAGCTATTCTATCATTTTTCGTTCTCTTATAGTTGAAAGGCGTCACCCCTATAATTATGACCCACACTCAAAGATTCACCCTGTATAACCTATATAATTAATATTGAAATATGTATTTCTAGTGTTGTTCTCTAGAAGCAAATTGTGATATAGTCGCTGTGATGGCAGCTACTTTCGCCAATGGTGGGATTTGTCCTGTTTCAGAAGAAAAGGTCCTTAAACCCGAAAGTGTCAGAGATGTTCTGTCACTTATGCATAGCTGTGGCATGTATGATTATTCTGGACAGTTTGCCTTTAAGGTATGGGAAAACATAAATCCCCAATAATTTTTAAATTTACTTTTCAAGCAGATTCCACTTCATAAAATTTTATCTAAAATATTGTAAACGCATTTGTTGAACGGAAAATGATTTGTTTTTAGGTGGGACTTCCCGCTAAGTCTGGCGTTAGTGGAGCAATGCTTGTAGTTGTTCCAAACGTTATGGGTATGTGTCTGTATTCTCCTCCACTGGATGCATTAGGAAACAGTTGCCGTGGTGTACAATTTTGTGAGGTAATTGTATTAAAAAAAAAAATTGTGCATTAGTTAAAAGTTTTTTGGTCTATACTAAACTGTTTAAAAAAATAAATGAAATTATACATTTTTTAAATTCGGTTTGTTAAAAGCTGCAAATATTGATAAAATTCGATAAAATATTGAAGGTTCGATCGAATCGAAGGACAACAATTTTGACAGAGTAGACCAGATATAGCATTGGAAGTTCATACTGTAGACATCTGTATTTGATTCGTTTCTCCTCCTAATTGTTGATGATGTTTGTCTTAGTAGGAGCTGAGAATTTGATAACATACATAACCTGGACCTGATGGTCAAAGATAACTACATCAAGTCAATAAGAATTGGCCTGACGATGATCAGGTGCCACTAGTTCCAATAAATTCTTAACCATGAACTCAGCTACCTTTAAAAATTCAAAGATCAGTTTTATCGACAAACCTAGTGCTTCTATATTGTTATAGAAGACACCATGAATGGGTTTATCTACATGTTACCTTAACAGATTTCTCTATGCTGTAGCTTAAATTAAGAGCTCTTAGACGATTTAGCGTAAGTTTGGTGACTGACTCATCATCAGCACCTCACCGACCTTCTTGTCAATAATCGAATACAAGACCAAGTTCATCTAGTACTATTTTTATTACCTTAAACAATCCTTCAACAACTACGACGGTTTCATGATCTACTAGACACAGGAATGGATCTAAGCTACTGAGGATATTACATGCTATACTCAGTGCTATTCTATCACGCCGATATCTTAGGTTTAAGAGTCGATGGTCTTCTGTTGATGTGAGAGATATAATTGAAAGACTCTTTGCTTCGGCATTCACAGAAGGGTTGCTGGCCTGTTTTTGCACCCCTTATTTTTATTACTATTATTATTATTATTTCGGCTGCCCGATAGTACATAGTCCCCTGTAGCCTATAAACTTCACGAGCAGACCATCTCGCAGGGTTAGTGACTGTAGATTTGAGAGCATACGTCCTAAGTAGACGGAAGGATTCCAGGATGATTGCTGCGTTCAGAATTTGAAATGCCAATCACTCCCGAATTTTGGCATGCCGAAAAGGACTTCAATTCCGATAGCAGCGTAGTGTTTTTACCTCCCAGTATACCGATTATCAGGACGACCCTCTTGACAGAGCAGTATAACAGCACTCGGAGCTTATACCAGAGGTCTCGATATTTAGTCTGTGTTCCATTTTTCTTTAAGCCGAAGGATTTCGGAGGGTTTCCCTGAACTTGCACTTCTTAATGAATTATAACTATAAGTCCTCTGTATATTATTGTTATTGATATTTTGTTATTAATAATACTCTTATAATATTTTTCAGAAGAAAATGTTAAAAGTGTTAATTATGTTGCAGGAATTAGTAAAAAAATTCAATTTTCATAGATACGACAATTTGAAACATGCCTCCAATAAATCGGATCCAAGGAAGCATAAATATGAAACAATCGGACTTAACATTGTCAATTTATTATTTTCTGCTGCCTCTGGAGATCTTCCTGGATTAAGAAGGTGAGAAAGAAAGAAAAGATATGTAACAAACAATTTCATCAACCAAATTGGTAGTAATCGGAGTTGAATAAAACTACGCTAAGAAACTCCCTACTCGGAGCTCATATTGTGTGTTTAATATAAATAGGAAATCTTCTGTATCATTTTGAGACGCGGGAGAATTTTGAAAAAGTTTCCTTAGTAATGAATTGTATTCATTTTTTTCGTTATTAAGACGAATCTTAAATAAAATATTGATTTACTGGAAAAAATTGATAGATAACTCAGCTTACCAGCAGTTAGTCCTCTGGTCATTGTACGTACCTACTGAATTTATAGCTTCAACTACCTTATATATATAATCCATAAATTCTTCTGGAGATAGTGCGGTTTATTAAAATTGAATTTGTTTACTAGGAAAATACAAAATAGTGAAATTTATTTGCAAATTGTTATGCAAGTTTATTACATAGCTCCAAAAGTTTTCGACAAATATATTTCAAACAAAATCCAGGATTTTGTAGTCGAAACAATGTTCAAACATTAACATATGTTTAATTAACATTAAATACTGATTTTTATACTTGGTCAGTAATTATTCCTGCAACGGTGGTCACTGGTTCTTGCAGTTTTGGCTGGCCATAGTATGACAGATGAAGTTTAGTTTTAATCTTCACCAGTAAAATTGATTTGATGAAGTGAAATTAAGAATAGTGACTTGTTTTCAAGGCACAAACTATCTGGTATGGATATGACACTATCCGACTACGATGGACGTACTGCTCTACATTTGGCTGCAGCAGAGGGTCATGTGAATTGTGTTGAATTTCTTCTGAAGCATTGTATGGTTCCATATGACATACGTGACAGGTGGGGTAAAACTCCTTTAGAAGAGGCATTAGCTTTTGGTCATACCGATGTTATGGAGATGATACAATTATGGGATGAAGAAATGACAAGAGCTTTTAAGAATAAATCTATTGAAGAAAATCCTCCGATACCTGAGTTTATTACAAAACAGGATAACTAAAATGTACCTGTAATATTAAAAAATTATATTCTTGTAATGCATGTTAAAGTAGGTAATGACATATGGTTACTATACGTTCATAAAATTATCTAAACTTTATCAAATATCAAATTATAACAATATTTCCACTATTCAATGGTTCTCTCAAACGGCCATTATAAAATCAGAAATATAACGATACTATTTACTACAACTTAAATATGTTAAGTTTTAAACGTTTTTCAAACAAAAAATTAGACCCCCCAATGAGTGTAGAGTATGCTTTCTTGATAATATATTTTTTTATCCGTGTGATAGTAATCTAATTTAAAAATATTATGAGCACTAAAATACAATTTAATTGTAAGAAAGCTGACATTATGTAAATATGTTTCTTCATCTCCCTGGGAGTAAATAATATGGGTCAATTAATTCCGTAGATATTTTCGTAAGTAGAAACATTGAACACAATTATGTAATATTTATCGTCATAATTAAGTGAGATATATTTTTATTACATTTTGGTGTTTATTATTATTAGTAAATAGATCCAAATATTAAAAATTTTCACAACAGTTGACAAACCAACAATATCATGTGTCTTTTTAAGATAAATGTGTATTTGCGTAATACCTTATAATTAACGGAATGAGAATGTCAAAAAAAAAAAAAAAAATCTCGTTTAAGATTTTTTTGATCATAAATCTCATATTTACAGTCAACTAATAAGTTAAAGTCTTCCTACTGTTATACAGGTTAAAAATATGTCAAATTAAAAGTTATTATAAATAATTATACCGGGCGTATCATTGAAAAGTTGCAATACAAGTATTTTGACTTGAAACATATTTAAAACAAATCGAGCAAGTGACTTCTTGGTACACTGGAGAAAGAATACTTATGATCAAGATGCATCATGCAATTTCGCCCTTACACCTCCAGTGGGCAGCTTTAAAATATTAAACGTCAATCCCTGATATTAAAATAATTTAAACTTGCAAAGAAATAAAATATTATTTATTATGTATTTGTTTTTGAGTAAGATCGAAGTAATTTCTATATTGATTTAATGGGATTGTGAAAATTAATAATTACAATTTGTTTAACAGAAAGGTTTTACTACTAATTAGTATTTTTTTAAATTATTTCTTTAAATCAAATAAAAAAAATCTTCAAGATAATTTTTTATAAATTTTAATTTCATGTTATGAAGGGGAACTTGGATGTAACAGGGTGAAGGTGATGAATATTAACCATAAATTCTTTTTTAATATCAGTTTTCGAGATATTTCCAATTCAACTTTTTAATGAAAACGTTACATAATTGGGACCTGATTAATTTTGTTATATACAAATTTGCACTATATGTTAAATGTTACAAATAATTATAGTTGTGGTAAAACAAAGAATATTGTTATTTTACGCCTTTTATTATAAAATTTTGAAAATAACAAGTTAAACACAAAATCAAGTGTACCGTGTTATATCAAATATAGCTACACTTTTGTCATTCTAGTGCATATCTGTTAAATTACAACCTAACTAGTTTACACTTTCTTATATTCACTTTAATCTACGCCATATATCGAAACAATTAAAATTAGATCGATTAAATCATTAAAACTCCTACTAATTTGGGTCGATTTTAGTGTATACTATCAGTGGATAGCAAATTCCAGTGTCTTAAAATCTATCAACATTTTTTTACGTTTTTCTAGGTAGGTAATCTATTTTACTTTTGGTTTTGATATTATTGGTTTATATTCTTTTTTAAAAAGCTATTTTTTTTACTGGATGTAATTTATTGCAATAGTAAATTTGTAGTGTAATTTTAATTTTTTTTTTGGTGAAGTTTTTATTTTCATTTTCATTAAAATGTTTAAGTGGATATCAATCATATAATTTTCGTAATACCTTTTCACGTATATTATGAAATAGTATTGAAGTTACTGTTATATCAGATTTTTTTATTATTGTGAGATTTTTTATCAGCAGGTCTGCTTAGTAATCGTTACTTTTAATGAAGTTATATAAATTTACGATATTTAATTTTTATTGAGTTCTTGACTAAACAGAGCTTTTAGATATAAATTGGTACATATTTATCATCCTGTATGAATTCGGATTTTTTTTATTTCTGTTCATTATTTGGTATTATTATAGAGAATAAATTTAATTGAAAATAATAAGAGTTGTTGATTGTCAATATTTATTTCAACTTGAACTACAAGGGGCTCAATAAATAAAACTAAACAACTCATCAAAAGTGACGTTTACTATTATTGAAAGACGTATTAAGAACAATTCGCATAACAATTAAAAAAGTTAAATCCACTTTTAAAAATAGATAGATCATAATCCACCCACTTCTATTACAAAAAATTTTGTTTGTTTTTTTCATTTAATTGCAAATTTTCAACATGTGTCTGCATTAACATCATAGAACATATCAAGAATGCCGACAATTAAGAAAAAAATGTCTTTTAAAAAAAAAAATACAAACCATTCAAACCAATAATTACAAAGCAATTTCGGCAAAATAAAATAGATTACCTGAAAATAGCTTAAAGCTGGAGAAACAAAATATGCTGGCAATGATATTTTTCTGACTATATTGAGTTTGACACCCTTATGTATTGTATTATTCACACATTTTCATTGATTAACTCTTAAGCCAATGAAATTTGCTATCTACAAATGGTAAAGTAAAGGTAAAAGGTAAAATAAAACACGTTACTTTCAATCTATCTGGATATGTAAGAGTTATCCAAATTTTAAATTGTCCTTATTGTTCTAATTTTACTCGTTTACTATAATTCGGAAGTTTATTTATATTTACATATTTAAAAATTCTTCGGTAACCCATCTGTAATAATAGTACCAAATTCTTTAGTATTAATAACTAAAGATTGTATGTCGCCAAAACCAAAACTCCACAATAGTGTATTTATTTTATTAAGTTAATTAATAGTAATTACTAGTAAATAGTTATATTCTTAAAATACTTACTGATTAAGGTAAATATTGTCAGTATGTCAGTATTACGTGATATTAATTTGTAACTGATGGCAATATTGTTATTTGCCTGAGATAGTATTGACAATAAATAAATAGTCTGCAAATGTTTGTAACTTTTCTTAATTAATATCCATATTAGTCCTTTCCTTAGTTAGTAGCATCAACGGCTTTAAAAATAACTGTTGTAAATATCTTCGTGTACCTATTTAACTTTGAAGGACATGAAGGACAATTATACCGGGTGTAAATCAAATTAGGCTCACCCCTATAACTTTTTTGTTCTTTCAGATATTATTTTGAAATTTTGGCAGTTGCAATAACAAGTAAATTTGAATTAACGCATGTTAATAAAATTATTCTAGCTCTTCCGGTTTCACCGGAAATTACCGTAACATCTATTTTTTAAATGGAACACCCTGTATATTTTTACATTTTTGGATTCAGGGATTCATTCTGCATACGACGGTATCAACTTCGAGGAAGAAACATAACGTCAAACATTTTTTAGGATAATTTAAGTCTAGGCAGCCATGACTGCTGAATAAATATGCAGAATAAATTCCTGAATCAAAAAATGTAAAAATATACAGGGTGTTCCATTTACAAAACAGATGTTACGGTCATTTCCGGTGAAACCGGAAGTGCTAGAATTATTTTATTAACATGGATTAATTCAAATTTACTTGTTATTGCAACTACCAAAATTTCAAAATGATATCTGAAAAAACAAAAAAGTTATAGGGGTGAGCCTAATTTCTTTTACACCCGGTATTCTACCAGAATTTTACGAGTTAAATAATAATAATAATAATAATATAGCTTTATTGCCCAACAGATGACCCATTTACAGGGCAATACAAAATAAACAACACAAAAAAAAGTTTATATAATAAAAAAAAATACAAATAATTTAAGTGACACATTATATATAATAAACCTTACAACAATAATAAGGTTTATTATTATATATAATGTGTCACTTAAATTATTAATTAATTAATTAATTATTTATTAAAGATGAAAATGTTCGGTTACTAGCCGTAAACGAAGGCCAAGTAGATTTCTCTGTCATTGTAAAAATCACAGAAATTATTTTAAATGAATAGGGGTCGGAGCTCATGAAAACCAACCACTGGGGCTGTTGCTGTTGCGCTGTGTGATGACTCAGCCACTAAACTTCCAATGTGGTCCTAAATTTCACAATCAAATCCATTTAAATGCATGATATGCAAACTTTTTATCAATTCCAGATTGATAAGGCAACCAATTTATAATAAATAATAAAGGTATTGTTTAAATTCCCGCCATCTATGTACGAAGAGCATAAGTATTCTTAAAATTCCTCAACGATTTCTATATGATATTTCCAAAGTATATTAATAAATGTATCTACTTTTCGTGGACGCACTAGATCCACATTGCTTTTATTTGAAAAGTAAAAACCTTAAACTTATTTTATTATTTATTTAAAAAGCAAAAATATGATACATTAAATTGAATTAAATCAAACTAAATTTTATGTTGCATTTTCTACAAATAAATGTTTTGACGCTCTAATTTGAAATTTTTCTACAGCTTTTAAAAGAACTCTATAATATATTTTTAATAACTAATATGAGCTTCTCTCGCGTTTAGTAGGTACTTTGCTTCCTGTCCAGGTTTATTAATTTTTAAGATTAAATTGTCTAATCCCTTTTATAAAATGGCAGACCAAACATTATTTGAAACGTTTTCAGGGGCAATATTTAACTACCCCTATCGAATTAAGATGGGATGATTGAGCAGACGATGGTAAAATTAAAATTTGGTTGATTTCCAGTTGCTTTCTAACGCTGATAGTACAGGAATAAAGTTTGCGCCAATAGTAGTTACTACAGATCCAATAAATAATCTTATCTACATAGTAAAGAGTGTCAAAAATTCTTCACCATATTAATAAGATCTGTTCTTCTTTTAATTCAAATTCCACCCCATCATCTATGAACAAAACTGAGTCACGTTCTGCATTAGTTCACTTTTGGTAAACATTTCCGTATTTTTGTATCTTAAGTAGTTATCGCGCATATAAAAATAGTAGTTTACGATGCAAATTAACTGTATGTTAAATAATTTGAAAACAGATGTCTCTGTATTTGCCTGTGTATATTATCGATAATTCATATAGTTAATTTAATTTATTCGAAAATAAACTATTGATAGACAATAGTGTCTGTCATAATTATTCTAAATAGCAGAAAAATATCAAATTAAACTATAAACTAATTTATTTATCTTATCCAATACAGACTATTACTTAAATAATCCATTTCTTGAAATAAAAGCTTGTTCCAAGAAAATGAGAAAGGAAATTTGAAAATTTTCCTAAGGGATATTAATTTTTCTCTTCCGTGTAACTATATCTACCAATATGTTGAGACGCGCAAAACTCCCAGAGGAGTTAAGATGCACTTACATTATTCCTCGAGCCATTTTCAGTTACTTTATATCTTATAAAAACGGAAAGTGAGTTAGGTGGGTAGATTAATATATTTTCGTTCGTAAAATATGTTTACCGACTTTATAAAGTGTATTTGATTTAAGTATAAGCAATATAACTTTTATATTTTGCATCGCATTTTGAGTTGAAAATTCTTAATTGCGGCAACTGTTCTTAAACACATTATTATTAAATCTAAATCGGGTTTAAAATTGTACAAAATATGTGGATAGTATTTATACAGGGTGGGGCAATAGTGCGTTGGACCTCGATATCTCGAGTTCTACAATAGCTACAAATTTTTTAAAAAATTGCAAGGAAACTAGATAAAAAAGTTATAACTGGAAATTATTTTCGAACATACAGGGCGAGAAAAGACGAAATTACAGGACCAAGTGCCTTTTTTTCAAATGGAATGCTATGTATATCAGTACATTTTTTGAAGCCTCCTTCTAGGCTCTATTCATTCCTATATTAGCATTGAATATCTCCCAACCACTTGGTTGTAATGAATTTTTTTGTTGAAATAATGCAATCTGCAGATGGATATTAAAAAAATCACCACAGTCACAATTATGGGTTTTAAGAAAAACTTATGTGAATACCAGTTACGAGACATCTAATTAATGTTTTTGAACCATTTTCATTTCCTAAAACTGTACAGGGTGGCCAAAAATTATTTTTCAATTAAGGACTTTTTAAATTGAATTTTATCAATTTTTTCAAATGGAACTCCCTCTATATTTTTCAACGATGTTATGTAGAAATGAAAAAAGTTATGTCTACAAGTTCCGCTTATTAAAATTCATATTGTAAAATTCCAAATATTTTAAATTCAATACAAATTGTAACTAACGACCGATAAGTGTAATAAATACTTCGTTGTACACGGCAATTTATACCAAACTGAGGTTTTATTGCTTGTCGAATAACGAAAACAGCGAGAAATGTACAAAAAAAACATTACAGTAAAGGACCTGTTAAATACTATTTACTCATTTCAATGGATTGGAAGAAATGGTCCCACTAAATGGCCTCATTTCAAAATTGCATAAAGACGTGTAACAATCAAAATGGGCAACACGTCGAACACCGATTATAAATTTTCTAATGAATTATTTGAGGGAACTTCTTTTTTTAGTTTATTCTTGAATTTGACACTTATTTATTTATAAAACGAAATTGGTTGCAATTAGCCATAGGGAACTACTTACAAAAAATGTTCGTTATTCATTTCTACATCACATCGTTGAAAAATATTCAGGGTGTTCCATTTGAAAAAATTGAGAAAATTCAATTTAATAAGTTCTTCTTGAAAAATAGTTTTTGGCCACCCTGTACAGTTTTAGGAAATGAAAATGATTCAATAACGTAAATTAAATGTCTCGTAACTGGTATTCACATAAGTTTTTCTTAAAACTCATAATTTTGACTGTGGTGATTTTTTTAATATCCACCTGCAGATTGCATTATTTCAACAGAAAAATTCATTACAGCCAAGTGGTTGGGAGATATTCAATAGGAATGAATAGAGCCTAGAAAGAGGCTTCAAGAAATGTACTGATATACATAGCATTCCATTTGAAAAAAAGGTACTTGGTCTTGTAATTTTGTCTCGGCTCGCCCTGTGTGTTCGAAAATAATTTCCAGTTATAGACTTTTTTATCTACTTTGTTTTGATTTCTCATTCCAATTTTCACCCTCCTCCGGCCCCATACGTGGGGATATTTGCAAAAGTAACGGTGGAATATTGTATTGGCATCCGACCTTAGTAACTGTGCAATATTTCATCAATTAATTATGTCAGGAAGTGTGTTAAATGAAGGTTGCAAGATTTGAACACAACATTTTGAAAACTGAATGAAAAAAACTACATTGCGAGTTAAATAAAAGCAAGTAAAAACAAGCGGTTCTTCTTAATCCTTTTGTAGGATTAAGGCGTTGATATCTGCCTTCTCCACCAATATCTTATAACCAAAGATTATGTATACACTAGATAGTCAGATCTATTGTTTAATTTTATCGCTCATAAATGGACCCCAACTTAAGCTTCATCTCACTTTAACTCATTATACTGCAATACTTCTCTGTTATTTGGCATCCAATTTTGCACGTGTTAGAGAGAGAAGATGGGGCGATGAAATAAACAGTGGCTTTGACTATCTAGTGTATACATAATCTTTGCTTATAACGAATGTACCAATCTGATTAATTTGAATCACGTTTTGTCGAAACAATAAATAATTTGATTTTCATTTTTATTGTTGTAAGTGTTTGTCATATTATTAACCATAAATTAAAGATCAACACCTGAAACCTAAACATAGAGCAAAAAATCTGAAAGAAATAATGTTTTAGTATTACCTACAATAAAAGAAAGAACACCGTGTCTGTCACGCTACGCCACTTCCCAGTTCGAGTGTAGTAAAGCTTTCATTGGGCTAATATTTAATTCACAACCTTTCACCAGGCCCTTTTGTCTTTGCATACTCCTTTCATTTCAATGACATAAATACAGTGATGAAAGAAGACAAATAATTAAACACGAGACCGTGGCAAAATTATCAATGTTCTATGCAGGAATTGCATTTAAAAATGTATTTAATCTTTTAATAATTTTAACAACTTGCATACAAAATGTCTGTAATAAATGCTGTCAAATTATATGTAGAATATAGTTTCTAGAAAACACCAAAAAATGCTTAAGTATAGATAATATGTTCTTTAAACTGACAATTGTAAGGAAATATATAATTTTTTTATTAGTGATGTTCCAGTCGGAAAGATTATTATTAATTATTTGTTAGAATGTGGAAGTAAATATGGCAGAAATAAAACGGCTGATAATTAATATTGATATATTTAAAAAAAATAAAAATCTAATATTTCAAATAGATAAAAAAAAATAAAGATTTGAATTTAATTTCTTAATAGAGGTGAGAAGTTGATTAATTCTTCCTGCAAGCTTTCATTTCATACTAAAGTTCTTTTCTTTTTACATTGTTAAGTTTATAATCAACGTGTATATCGTGAACCACTAACATAGTAATTTTCTCTTTGGTAAAAAAATACTTCATCATTCATGGTGTAAATTGGACAAATAAACAAAAAGTGGTAAAATATGTAGATTACTCCCTATTCTTTACCAGTGAATATTTCGATTATCGTTTAGAGTAACGATACCGTCTATTATATGTGGAATATACGACGAAGGTTACATCTTTTTTATGCCACTGCGAAGGAAAATGAAAGACAAGTGACTGCCATCACATCACTAAAGTTATCGCATATTTATTACTTTATTAAGACATAAAATACTTCTTTCGCAGGGAATATATTTCTGCTTACAAACATTTTCATTTATTTCCGTGTAAATTGTAAATTCTATATAATTAAAATTAAATGACGAAATAATTACAAATATTTTCATATTTCTTTCTTTTCACTAATTACGTGATTCAGTAAAAATGGAATTGTTTCTTCTTATCAGTTCGATCTCCGTTCTTCTCTTTTATAATACCGGGTTCCTCATTATATTCTGACCCTTTGTAAACCTGTATAATTTTTGAATTCAATATTAGCAATTGAAGTATCGAAACGTAGTTTCACTTTAAAAGCTTCTAAAACCATCACTCTGTAAAATTTCCATGACAAATATGGAATTTTCAGAACGGGGAACAATGTGCTTTCCAACTGTGCAAAAATATACAGTGTTCCATTTAAAAGAACAAAGTTGCGCTCTCACCGAAGCTATGCCATTTCCGGTTAAACTGGAAGTGAGCAAAAAAGACAGATACACAGGAAAAAGCTTATCAAAATTAGAAGCCTGGCGAAAACCGCATATCATTATCTCAACTAGTTCAAAAGTTATATAGGTTTAATAAAAAGGGTCAAAATATAATGGGGTAGGTACTCGGTATTACTTTAATTAAATAAAAGTTTACTAAAAGTATTGCCAAAAGTATAAATATCTGAAAATCCTGTTAAATATTTCGAATTTAAGAGGCTTTAAAGATAATGTATAATTTCACGCCAAACTTCAATTGTTCAAAAATTTGTTTGCAATGAGCAATACTTGACAGCTACATTCAATTAATTTAAGTGAGTCTCGAGATGGATATTTCAGCTTGTGCTAGATTCTGTACTTAATTATTTCAATGGTGCTCTCCATTCCTTAACTGAAGGAAGCAATTCTTTATTTCTAAATGAAATGTAAAAAAATAATAACAATAAAAAAAAATAACGAAGCAAAAAATAAACTGGATAGGAAGTGATAACGAAGGCGAGAGATCTGAATGTAATTGCTCGACTTAGAACTCAGCTTGGAATTTACTTTTTACCACTCAATATTATATTAATCGTTTCTGGCATTCCCTAGTATTCTCAATTTATTCTCACTCAGCGAATAATGAATTTTCATTCTTATCAGCAGAATCATTTATTTATGATTGCCGAAATGCGATTGAGGGTTTGTAACAAGTATAATTCAACAACTTTACTAAATTAATTAATAATCCTTGTAAAACAGATAATAAATTAAATGTGTCATAAAGACAAATATAATTAATTCTCGATTAAAACGCTTTTAACATCTAGTAAATAATTATGTATTCGACTGGCGCATGGCGTTAAAAGTTTTATAAAAACATTTTGGAATACAAGTTAATTTAGATAAGTAACTACAATAATTAATTGTTCCGCCAATGTGAAAAACTGAATTCCATTTTAATTACTTGCTGTTTAGTAAAATTATTTACACATTTTGCTTAGATTCACAATAGAAAAGACTATTGGGGTCATTTCCGGTGAAACCGGAAGTGACAAATATGGCGGATAGGTCTCAAAAAGTTGAAAATCTTACCTAATTTCACCATACAAAATTTTATCCCGATATCGAGGAAGTTACAGGGGTGGCGCACTATTCGTTTACACCCGGTATATGTATATATTTTTCAGCCAATTATAATTTCTGAAGAAGGAACCTTCCTCGGAGATCACTGTTAACATATTGCATTGTCGATTCTAAATATTATTTAAATATGCATAACAAAAAGTACTTATCTTATAAATGAAATTTTATTGGAAAACAAGAAATATTTTGTGGTATGAAGTAATGCGGAAATGAACCTGTGTTATACGTTACTATTGAATCTAGAGAGGCAAAATTTAATTACAAAAACTTTTCTATTAAGAAAAGTGTTTTAAAGGTCATCGATGGACATTTTTGGAGTTTTGCTACAGGCTATTATTGCAAACCCAAAAGCTTACACGGGATGGCTAAAAGCTTCCACGCCGGAATGTCACTGAATGTTTTCTTTTATTTTTCAGCGACAAAACTTAATTCACTTTGTTGTTCGCAGGACCAGAAAATTACTCGAAAAGTTGTACATAAGATAGGAAAATCTGTTAACTATAATATAAAAAATTCACTAGTTTTCTCTAATTGCAAATATCTTATTTACAAATATTTTATGTTCAGTATTTTCAACTGTAGCATCCTCACAACCCTTAAAATATTTTAGAAAATAACTAAAACTAATGGATTTCATATTGATTTTCTGAAAATTTACACGAGGCAAAACAAATGTTTGATTATCTGTAGGATATGGATAAGATAATATATGCATAATATTTTTGAGGTATAATACAAATTAATACAAAAGTTGCAGATGTAGACAGCTTTGTCTCGAACTTAAATAATCGTTTCCCTTCTGTAAAATTTAACTGTAATTTTTCAACGCATAATTAGTAATTATGCTAAAATAAATCAGAACTTGATATATATAGAGAGTAGCAGTTTTAGACATACATATCTCTAAATAATTATTGTCATGATTGTATTCAATACAAAATGATCAATTTCAACTTCTTAGTTTATCGTCAATTAAGATTCCCTCTCAATAAAAAAATTTTCGGCAATGCGAATATCTTGATTAAGGATAGTTAGTAGCAACAACCCTGTAACTTTAATTGATAAAATCATTAAGCGACGTATATTTAAGGAGACCCTCTGAAATTCCTTGACGTTTTAAATTGGAAAAAAAATCCATTCAAAAGATAAAATCGGTGTTTTGGAAACTACTTCAGAAGTGATAATAATGGACTATTGTATTTATAATACTGACAATATTTCGGATTACCTTTTTAATAATAAATTTGAACTCGACCCCATCGCATTTAAACAGTACTAAAAATAATTTGTCAATTTGTGCAGGCCTTCACAAAATTATTTTTAAGATTATTATTATTATTATTGCTTATTTTTAAGATTATTATTATTATTATTGCTTTTGAAAACACCAATAATATAAATAGTCACTTCATATTACCTAAAATAAACAAGCTTTCTATTTTATTGCATAGAATATACCACGTAATTTAAAAAAAAGATATGGATATGAACTGTTTTGTTTTCATATATATGCTTTTTACTCGGAAGCTAGAATAACGGTCATGGTTAATAAATTTTTCGTGTCAGAGCAAATAAACGATTATACTCTGTAACAATAGAATTCATCTGAATATACCAACAATGAAATTCATACATAACAAAATATAAGTTTGAATAAACAGTGTATAAAGGAACTTGAAATATTTGCGCTAAAATTTAAATTATTCCACAAAAATACTACTGACCATAGGAAATAATCCTTTTGATATATTTAATAATTATACAATTCTTTAAAACATCGAGTTGGATAGACAATAGTATTAAATTATGATAAAAAATGTAAAAAAACCATTAACTTATTTATTTATAAATAAAGTACTGTCATGAATTATTTATTACTATAGAGCCAGAGACCAGATCTCAGAAGTTCATTCAAGAGATGGGATTTTCTCAATGTATAAAATAACATTAATTTTTCTTTGACCGACGCAAGTAGATGATTTTCTATCAGAAAGTGAAGCGTTACAGGACTAGTCTGGAAATAATGATTTTACAGGCATGATTAGATTAGTATACAGATAAGTCCAGGATGCTTTGAACACGACAGGGATTGGGACGAATAACGAGTGGCCGACAACTCGCCTCAGTTCGAAATTTGTACATTAGGAGAAGGGAGCGGCAGTGCGCTGTGGCCACTCAGTACTGCTCAGCAGTTAGCAGACTGTTGTTGTTAGTATCTCATTAACCGTGTTGGGATGTAGAACTCATGTCTGAAAGAAATTTGATTTACCTATTCTGGACCAATGTTTCGAAATTTTTCTAACTTCAATAATTCATCCTAGATAGGATTAATTATTGTAATTTTATAAAAATCTCAAAACACATTTAAATATTTCCATTGTTTGTTTTTTCGCAACAAAAATGTGATTCTACAACATAAAATTAATTGTCGCTGCACCTCGAGTGTTGCAGGTGTAATAAAAATTATAAAAGAATCCAAACAAGGAACAGTAGACGCGAGAGCCATCGGCTACAGCGCGGAGATCCACGTTTCCCACCACTGTACTGTGTCCGCTTGCCTACAACGGGCACAAGTAAATCGCGCAAACTAATACCCATTTTCGAACCTCTTCGGTCTTTACTGTATAATAAATAGTGTAATGTTGGAAACCCTGTATTCTCAGTGCTTCCCAATGAAAGCTGTTTAATCGTCGCAAATCGGAAATCGTCGTATTTCGACTCGACTTCTATTGAAGAAAGAAAGTCAACTCGAGTAACAGCATTTCTGTTCCATTTAGATGGACTAATCTGAATATTAAACGAACAAATAGACTTACCAATATAACTAGACATTGGTCCGTGTTTACACCTTATAGTAGACACCCCAAGCGTGAATTCAATAATTGCAATAAGACTAACACTAAACATTAGATTTATTAACTCACTAATTACTTACAATAATTAGTCACTTAAACTATAACACTAATTATTGATTTATACTTTTAACCACTATTATTCACTACTTGTCACTGTACTAGTCACGGTTGCTTTTCTCTTGTGTTCAGTTCACTGCCCAATATTCAACTACTTGTTGTGGATCATCTTGGCCTTAATATACCTACAGATACATTTTCTAGCAAACTCTAGATGCTTGCTTAGTTTATATTATAAGTGTAAGAATAGTATTTTGTACTAAACTTCGCCCATCAATAAAGACGTTTATTATTATTATTATTCCACGATTCCTTAGTTTTTCTAATTCGTTTTCATATCACTGACGCCATCTATGGGATGACTGGCTGAACCACCACCTATTTAGGACTCTGTTTTGAGTGGGCATTTCGCAGACTTTTGTAAAGTTGGAGTAAATTCATCACAGTATCTAAATAAGTCCACCGTACTTTAATTTATGTTTAGAAAAAATATACGTCAGCTATAGTTTATACAGTGTGACCCACTTAAGATCGCAACACCCCTGTATACCCGTTAATTGATGCTTGATTAACTTAAAACTTTGGTGGTAACAAAAGATCGATAATGTGATTCTTTGAACTTAGTAATATGTGACACATGTCAGTAGCGTGCGATTTTAAGGGGGTTTGAAAAGTCAATTTTTCAAGAAAAAGTTTTAGCGATTTTTTTAATTCAAATTTCGGTTTCACCATCGTAAAGAGCTCAATTTAAAACCCATAGGTATCAATTTTAAGTGTGATCACTTATAGTGATAAATCTTTTTGAGTTAAATTTTGCTAAAACTGATTGTGCATTGTCTGAGGATTCACGGCATTTCTTTTTTGTTCAATGCGTAATCAGTTTTGGCAAAATTTAACTAAAAAAAAATTGATCAATTATAAAAAAACTGAATTTTTGTGAATAAGTGATCTCACTTAAAATTGATAGATAGGGGTTTTTAATGGCGCTCTTTACGATGGTGAAACCGAAATTTTAATAAAAAAATCGCTAATACTTCTTTTTTGAAAAATCGACTTTTCAAACCCCCTTACGCACGCTACTGACATGTATCTCATATTACTAGGTTCAAAGAATCACCTTATCGATCTTTTGTTACCACCAAAGTTTGAAGTTATTCAAGCATCAATGAATGGGTATACAAGGATGTTGCGATCTTAAGTGCGTCACCCTTAACATGATTACTTATAATTATAATTTAATACATAAAAGTATCCTACAAATAGGTCGGTCAGATCACATTGCTCAAAAAAATTTATTTAACATAAGTATCTCATATAGTACTAATTCATATACATTTAGATATTTTTGTAAGGCACACATTTTAAAATTTAAAGAATCATGGGATAGTGTTTACAAGCAATCTGTTGAAACCAGATGTACCCTGTGTCCCAAAAGAAGCGCATAAAATTCATAACTTTTCTTCTGCTTTGCGTACGTAAAAATATAAAAACATGTCAATTAGTATTTGATTGCTCTATTTGTACGTAAGGAAAACAATTATTTTGACACTTTTCACATATCTGTGACATCATCAATAATTTTTTTTTAAATGGGACACCCTATATTTTATTTTAGAAATTGTTGTTTACAATGGAATTCAGTGATATAATTTTTTCAAAATTTCATTTTCTGTTACAATTATTAGAAGTCCAAATTTTATTTAATTCTATTACAATAAATGTTCAAAATGTGCACAGTTAATAATCTGACAAGGACCAATTTTAAGAGTGGTTCTTTTTCTAATTTAACCTAATTTTGGATTTTTTCACAAATATTTTAGATTTTGTATATAATGTGACGCCCTCTACTTACGTAACCTGTACTGTTTGTAACTGGCTGCTTACAAACAAAACTCTCTGGCTTTGTAACACTTTTTAGACGGAAACTCGGGCGCCAGTTCCTTAATTTTTAAGTGCAAGGAACAGCACTTATTTGGTTCTCCGAGGGGAGAACGTTTAGGGGTAGCTAACAGATGGAGATACGGTTATTTCCAGGGGTCTTAAGATGATTGTTTTGTCAACTGGACTTGGACAATTTCTCAAACGGGTTAATTAGAAATAAATAACTGAAATAATAACTCGGGAATTTTACCTATGTAGACCAACGTATTTATTAATTAAAACAGTAATGAACAAATTAATAAATAGGATATTTCAGCGACTTTGCAGTCGAGTATGTACAAATTTGATAACGATATGAAATAGGCGGGCTGGCAATCAAGAGTATATACGCGTGAATACGATTTTATTTCGGAAGATGGTGAGATTGGATAACCGGTGTCTGTTTTCGCGGCTGAAACTATTTCGGACGGCAAGCAAACGGAACTTCCAACAGGATATAGTATGAACGGCGGGCAGTCGGTTAGCTATAGATATTCTTGTCTATACAGAGGGTTTTACAATACGGCGAACTACTTCCACAAACGTAGAGCTATTTTACCAATGACTATTTTTCGTAAGTTAAGTTTTTCGGTAAAACTTTATGCACTGAAGCTTTAAAGATTGCACGAGCGAGTAAATCTTACCAGCCGATGCATATTTATGAAACAAAAGACCAACGGAGGAATTACTAATTAGCTCTAGTTTGATTTAGTAGTATAATACAGCGGTACTCACGAGCAATACGATCTCTGAATATCTATACTTAACTCAAGGCGGTACGGACGGATGGTAGCGGACCACGGTGTATTCTTACCAATATTATTTTCAAGAAAATTTATTAAAACGGTGACAGTTTCGGATTGATGCGGACTGCTTCGGATTGATCTGGAACTGATCTTCAACTGATGCGGACTGTCTCGGACTGAACTCGGACTTGACGCTCCTCCGGCGTTTTATTAAGTTTATGACGTATCCAGATGGCGCGTTAAAGGGGCGTACTGACTTGACACGAAGGACTCGTACTCACAACGTTATTTATTGAGGTCGAGCGTATTATGTAATTAGCAACATTGACTCGTAGCATCAATAACCGGAAATGGGTTACTTGCAATTTCTAGACTATATTGCAAAAAGAAACGGATTAAAACGGACACGGATTAATATTAAGTAACTAATGATTTTTGTTTCCAACTCGGTCATTATTTATAATAATTCACGGATTTTAATTATACGGGGGATTATTGAAAATTAATCAATTAATTACTTGACTGCTTGTTTACCAGCGGGCTTTTTAAAACTCAATACTAACTTAACTAAAACAGGACTTACTTAGAAAAAAGAGGTGGCAGGGTGTACCCAAGTGACGGTAATATTTAAAGCAAAAACGGACATTCCTTGACTGGACAAATCACTTCGTTATAATAAAAATCTCGAAAACTTTTTTTATTCAATCACGTCTTATTACTATGTGGGGTAATTCAATATGGGCAAATGGATTCTTTGTGTGGAGCCATATGTTGCATATTTGAAATAGAAAACAGAAAATTTTGTAAACGAAAAAAATGTACTTATGTTTATAGATATATGAAATTTTGAAGTTAAGTAAAAAAAGAATTTACAATTATTTACCTAATTTGCAACATAAAATATGGGTCCTGGGCTCTATAATAAATCAGTTTAGACTTAAAGATTAGAGCCAGGATAAAGGCATTTTTGACGAAGTTAAAATTATTTATTGTCTCAAATGCATTTTATTCTGCTTTTACAATAGCTTCGTTGTTCATTTAATTTTTTCTTCTTGTTATCTATGTGTACATATGTATATATATATTTTGTTTTTTACTTGTATTTGTGATTTGATGGATAAATAAATGTACTCTGCTCTATGAAATTCTATTCTTACAGATATTCTCCAATATAAATTGAAATTAAGAAAATATTATCGTAGAAAAAATAATAATTTTTCCACTCTAAATACCATAACAATAAATCTGTACTATTTAATATTACATATTTCTATTAAATAAGTTACTATTAATAAATATAAAAAGGCATACAAATGCTTTAGGGAAAAATATACAGAAAGTAGATGTCCTGATGTTCTATAATAACCAGGCAATTTGTCTCAAAAAACTTATTTATTTTTCACATTTGTCAGAAACCCTCATGAGTTTGCGACAAGTAAATTTCACAAGGTTGGATGGAGAATGGAAGTACTAACAACTGTCTGCTTTTATATGTATTGTACATATTCAAATAACTGAACATAACTGGCATGAAGTTTTTGTGTAGACGAAGTTAACTTGAGATTAGTACAGATACCTTATTAGCGAATAGGTAGACAATAAATTATTCAAATTTACTAGAGATTAGAAATTGTTCCTTTAAAGATAATGAAATACTACACACCTGAGTAAAAGTAATCAGTTATTCTTTATTTTTTAAGAAGATAAAGTCCACTGATTTATGTCTCTTTAAATCACATGGGATCCACATACATGTGAAAGCATGCAATCGCCTATATGACCTGTAATAAATTTACACTCACTTTACAGAAGTGTGTAATATGCCCGCTCAAAGCAGAGCTCTAAATAGGTAGTGGTTCAGTAGTCGCACCATAGATGGCGTCAGTGGTGCGAACACAAATTAGAAAACAAGATAGAGAATTGTGTCTAGTATTGTGCCTGGAATATGCTAGCTAGAAGGTATCTGTGCAGGTATATAAAGGCCAAGATGGTCCACTACAAGCAGTTGAATATTGGAAAGCGAACTGATCACAACAGAAAAGGAACAGCGAATAAAATTAGCAATTAGTGTTATAGTTTAAGTGAATAATTATTGTAAGCAGTTAGTGAGTTATAAATCAATGGTATAGTATTAAGTAATCTTGTTGCAATTATTGAATCCTTGCTTGGAGAGTTTTCTAACTGATAGTATTTTATTGGCTGGAGAACAGAAATTAAGAGAAACTAGGCAAATTATATCTGAGATTTATCAAAATTTCGTGGTATATTGCTAAAATCGAGAGAAAAAGTTTGACTAAAGTTAATTCAATGCTTCAGTGAATTATAAAAAAAATATATACAATTTGAAAATTGGTTTTGTTGCAAAAAGCATAATGAATATCCCGTCAATATCTTGGCCATTTTTGGAATATGTAATGATATTGTAAGTTTTAATATTACAAATAGAAGAATAATTTGGTCAACCCGGATCCGAACCGTATACATCAGAATTAAAGGATATACTGCCCGTCACGCCACTGAGCCGATTATGTTATGTTCCATGGGGTAGAAATTATTACCGGCGATCCCAGTGGCCTTTTCTGTTTTTGTTTTACCCTATTCATTATTTCAGAGCATTGTATTCTTTAATTTTTCGAACAATTCATTGCTTTCACAAATAGCAAACAAGTAAAGTTTTTATATTTCCCAAGAAACTAAGTTAAGGCAGCAATTGTGTATATTTCCCTTGTGCATGTAATAAAAAGTTGATAATGTGGTCTAACACGACTGCTAATTAAACACAAAACATATGGGAGATACTGTGTATTTCAATTAGGGGAACGGTCTACTCACTGCGCATATTGTTTTGGTTGTAATTAGAAAATTATTCATTTATTCAGGCCAAAATGTGTTGAACTAAAAAAACTAATGTGGAACTCGGAGAATACATTCTATTTATGCGACAAAAGTGAATCATAGAATTTAATAAAAAGTCTATTTTTGAGCCAATTTTCGCTGGATTTTTTTTAAATTGTAAATCTCTAAAATGTATTTTATAACCACTTCTGTCTAAAATCAGAAAATCGCATTAGCGATTTTTCATTGAAAAACTGAATACATGATGGAACTCTAATGCCTCTGTATCAAATTTTGTGAATGCGGACCATCCAGGAACCTGAGTTACAAGGTCACATTTATTTTTTATGGATGATTTTAAATTTTATGCCCTCGGAAAATATGAACTTCAAAATGCTCTTGGGGTGGTCAAGGGCAATTGGAATAGAGTTTATGTTAAAAAACGAGCAGTTTCCCACCTCAATATAAAGGATGAGTGGCAAATACAACCACAGACTGCAAAAATTCGGCCCTCCGAACTTTCAGAGAAGAGCAAGGTGTCTGTTACTGATATGTTTCCGTCCAGATTCTGCTCTACTCGTGCTGGTTTACATCCATGGGGATATCGAGCCCATTGTCGAGAACAAGAAGCGCTGAAATATTCGTTGCTGACCATCAAGCTAATTCGATTCAATAAGCTTGGCATAGTACTCTTCGACTATCATTCAGATCAAGGTGTCATCGAGTTCTCAGTACCTACTAAGACAAGCATTTTGAAGAAGAAGGAGAACCGAATCAAATACTGAGATTTCCGGTACGAACTCCAAGTTATACACCCAGGCTACTTTATCAAGACAGTTGTCTTAAATGGACTGCTTTCATCATTGAAGATTACTTCAGGGTACCAAATATCGGTGGAATGGTTGATGGGCCAAATGCAAAAAGCTTTTATCCTAGATTTCCTTCAAGTACTTAGGCTACACGATGCTGAATGAAGGCTTCCGTGAGGTGTCGGAGACCACGGCACTGATGAATGTGGAGAAAGGTCCATACAGAAGAAATCAAAAAAACATGTTTCCATTTCTGGTTCAGAATGACGCATTCGAGTGATTACAGTTTCAAATTATCTTTGCTGGAATAATTGGAAGAAAGAGGACGTTTCATCAAATGGACAGGCATTCCAACCTTCATTTGAAGATAGAATAAGTTTAATAGATGGTGCAAAATACAGTAAGAGGCAAGTATAAAGGACACCTCTGGGGTTTAATTGCTAGTCTCCAGTTTCCAGCCTCCTCAATGCCTCCTTTTGAATAATTTGTTTTCGTGTGCTACGTACACACCGCGAAAACAGTTGTATGCAATGAGGAAGTTTCCATAAATTTCGTTTTTATTTTATAATAATTTTCCAATAAATGGCGATTTGAACCCAATAAGATACGACCTAATTTTAGAAGTTCTATATAAATATTTGTCTCTGTTTTCCGGAATCAAATTTTTGTTATACCTAATATCTATTGAGTTTATTTGGCGTTTTAAACATTATTTCAACCATTTTCAGGAGGGCATTTGGAGTGTAAAAGATTCAGTGTTGTGTAAGACGAATAAAAAAGGGCATGAATTTCAGTAAAATTATGTGCACCTGGAACAATATTTCTCACAACTTTTTTTCTCCTTTTCTTTTGATTATGGTTAAGATTATTCAGAAATAGTCTAGAAGACAGATCGAAATTTAGTCAAAAGTTATATATTTGTGCGATTTCAGTGGTTTGTAACTTTGAGAAGATGGGTTTTAAGAACAATTTTACTAACTTAAAATTTAAAATTTATCCGGTGAAAACCCAGACAACGAAAATGGCCTACCTTATAATTGATGTTTGCAGCAAGAAAAAACTTATAAAATACGAGAATGGACACAATTAAATTCAAAAACTCAGGAATTTTGAAACATATACAAGGTGTTTCTAAATTGACTACCATAAATTTAAGAGCTTGTAGAGAACGTTAAAATAAAACTAAAACCTCTATACAGTTTCGTCGAAAAACGCTTTGTTTTCAAAATACAGGGTGTTATAGTGTCGACTGGCAGATCAGTTATTTAGTTATATCTCTAAACAGAGTAAGCAGAGGAAACTAAATTTTTGTGAGCGAGTGTTACTTAAGACTACCGATGACTGCATAATATTTTAAATCTGATACCACCATTCAGTGGCGTAGAAAAAGGGGTACCCTAACAATTTTTTGTTAATAAAAAATTTGCTGTCAGATGTTTTGAAAGTATCGTCTCATTTTCAGATTCCCCTATCAAAATGCTATAATAAAGATGCTCTTATTAAATATCTCCAGAGGCGTTCGTTTTCGAGATATTCACATTAGATAAGAGGATGAAACATTAAAAACTTCGGTCAGTTATTAACTACGTATAGTCCGTATATGTGTTTTTTAAACTCCAGGAAAATAAATGTCTGCTTAGCGTCCAGTTCATCAAGTTGAGGATCAAAACTCGCGCACGGCAGAACTGATCAGATATCCTGCAAAGGATGCATCCTGTCGGTTCAGTCGCGATAGAAGTTTAGTGCGCGTCGTACCGTGTTTCGCCACCCTCCCGACTCCAGAAACACGTGGTAAGTTTCATCGCTATTCTAAACTTTGTTTCAAAGTTTGTAAAAGTTGAGAGTATGTAAATTTTTATTGTTTTACACGGAGTATGTAGAATACTTGTTGTGCTTGTATTTTGTAGGTAAATTGGTTCTCGATGTGTTAAAAAATGTTGCAGTGTCTGTTTAATAACAATATTTAAAATCAGACAGTTGACTTTGAAAAATATAATTTTTATGTATAAGTAGTATTTTTTAATAAAAATTTTCCAATTTCCGTGAGTAATATTGGTTATTTTTGGAAAAATAAAATTCTACATTTTGTTTAGAAAACACATTTTTCTTCAAAAATTTTCGTAACCATTCACTTTGTAATATTTTAAAATTTAGTAATTTGTGTGTAATGAGATACTTCAAAATTTAATAAAACATTTTAAATAAACTTAAATGTTCTTCCTCAAGAATATAAAATTTGTTATTTTTTATTGTTAGATACTAACTGTGAAAACTGTGTATCTTGTCAATAGTAAGCTGTTTCAGAGTAAACAGTAAAAATATCAGCAAAATAATACTACGTTATTTTTACTACTAAGGAAATATCTTTTAATTTATGTTTTTCATTTTCGTAAATGGTTAAATACAATTTTATACGACCGAGTATGGACGTCCTTTTTAATACGTTATTCATCATAGAAAGAACTGTTCAAAATTACTATATAATTAATTTTCCTGGTAAATGTTTTGTACAGGCACGTTTAACAAGATCCCTCTGTGCTACGAAAAAGTTCAACAATTCTTTTTACATTTAAACAGTCGCTTTGAGATAAACAATATTTTTTATTATGTGATAAAATGAGAAATGAAAAGGGATATTTATTTGTTTAATACTGTAATATATTTCGCCAGATATTCAACAAATAATCTTTTGTACTCCTTCTCAACGCGTTTTTCGCTATAAAAGTGAATTTGGTACGAAAACGCGTCTTTCTCATTCTCTAATAAATGTATTCCGCTTTGTGAAAATGTGTATTTGATTAATATTTGTAAATAAATTACGAAGGTAGTTATATTTAATATATATTACTATATTTTTATATTTAGTTCTGAGTAAAATCATGATGTACACTTTTCATGCTTAACTAGTCAGTGTAGTTAAAAATTATGGAATAAATTTAATAAAACTATCACTATAATCACTAAAATGGATATTTGTGGGGATTTCGTTAATAAAAAAAACATTTTCTTTCAATATAGCGTTCTGCAACTGTTGCGCTCTTCCATCCCCCATCACGTTTTGCTGACGAGAATGGCCTGTATAAGAGTTTGCATCTGGTAAGCCCAAGTAGGTACCTACAACACTGGGTATCTTTGCGATGGTATTCTTGCCGACTGGTTGGGTAGTACACTTTCCTGCCTTGCAGAATAAAACATCTACGATGACTGGTGTGTGAGGGAAGTGAGGTGCAATATATTTTCGATATGCACTAAGAAGGTTTATATCTCCTTCCTCTTTAAGAACTAAAAAATTCCGGGATATTTTCGTTTTTGAATTAAGTATGGTTATTATTGAAGACGATCCCACACCTTTGATATCAGTTTTTAGGTTCGTTAGCTCGTCTCCTCGATACGCGCCAGCAATTTTGAAGATCAAATAAATCGAAAATTGAACAAAATTATAAAAAATCTGCATTAAAATATTCCATTCTATAGATATTTAATTTTACTTTAACATTACATATTCCTCATCACTTGCTTGAGTTTATTACGTTGATATTTGATCCCTTGTCAAAATTTTGGACTCCTCTGCTTTGTATCGATCAGAATTTCTCTTTGAAAATGTTAATAGTTTTGAATATTCCTCTTATCACCAGTTCCTTCTAATCTTTGTAAAATTTTGTTAACTGATTGTTAATTCGTACGTTAATAAAAACACTGTATATTCTTAAAGAAATATACTAAACCCAGACTTACAACTAGGACTTTGCGTTGCTTTAATTCTACGTAACTTTACGTACTGTTACTATCTTTTTGGGCATAGATTAAACAAATAAATAATCCAGAATTCGTGTTAAAATGCTTAAATACTAGATTTCATCAGATTTGGAATAAATTAGGGTGACCGCGGTTGGTTTAATCCAGAGAAAAGTATTAACTCAATATTATAAATTAATAATATGCTACTCTCGAAATGCTTGTATTTACAGAAAAGTGAGTTCTCCTTTGACTATAATATTACTGAAATATATAATTATCTCCCATCAACCATCACATGTTTATTTAATTCCGAAAGCACATGAAAGACCTGTTGTTTAATAGCAGAAATAATTAAGCTAATTTTAATTTTGCATATAATTTATGCTAAATTCGCTATTTAAATTATATAATATAAACTAGAACTGTCCTGTAGAGCTTTTTGCATTGATTATTATATTGTTCTGTATTTTCAAATAATAGTAATAATAATAAATAAATCATATTAACTTGTTTAAAGGTATGACATATTTTCTTTGAATTTTTCTTTTAGTGTATTAATGCATTCATCAAATAACCCCATTATTGTTGCAAACGCAAACAGACCCATTTTGAAAAAATGTAGACATGTATGAAAAATGGAATACCGATTTGTATTTTTTACATAATACTCAGTTTTTAGTTATAGAAAGTGAAAATGTTTGTTAATACTTCAAAACAATAATCTTAGAATATTGCTGGACACTATATGCAATAGGCAATCATGATATTTCAAAGAAATAATGAAAATGTGGCAAGAATTTTTTGATACAAATGATGTCTTATCAGTCTTTTTAATATCTGCACTATTTCCTAAAAATACGTTTACAGGGTGTTCCAGTTTTTTGTAGCAGGACTTTAACAGTCGATAGACATTTGAAAATTATTAAAAAAAGTTTATATAAACATAGGTTGAGAAATACTTAGTTTTCGAGATACAGGGTGTTAAAATTTGAAAATAAATATGGATTTATACCGGGTGACCACGAGATGAGGTTACACTCTATAACTTCTTTGTTATTAAACCGATTAATTTGAAATTTACAGGTGAGGCATAACATCTAAATGCGCAACTTTTGACACTTGGTGGCTTTATTTCTTACTTCCGATTTAGCCGGAAGTAACTTTCTTATTTTAAATACAACTCTACCTGTTTTGTAATGTATCTTATTCGTTATAAAATTTACAATACAATGATATGTCACACAATGACATTTCATTTCAAAATGGCCGAAAAATTAATTTCTTTCAAAAATATTAAAATGTCAATTAAAAGATATTGAAAAATAATTTTTTTCCAAAGTTGGCCGTGAAATCAAAAGTACCTAATGATTTTGACATGTTCAATTTTTAATTTGTACAAAAATTTCGTTTTGGCAGAAAGATATTAGGAAAATAAGATAAATATTTTTCTGCAATTTTTAAATACTCAAAACTATTTTTTTTAAATACACCTACCTGACTTTTTTTTTAATTTTGCAATTGCTTGTTTCTTCTCTTTGATTTAATGCCATTAACGTACCGAATTATTCACAAAATATAAAAATTAAATATAAATTTTTCCTAATATTTATTTTATTTTTCTAATATCTTGCCGCCAAAACGAAATCTTGATGCAAATTAAAAATTAAACATGTCAAATTCATTACTCTTTTGATTTCACGGCCAACTTTGGAAAAAAATTGATTTTCAAAATCTTTTAATTGACATTTTAATATTTTTGAAAAAATTTAATTTTTCGGCCATTTTGAAATGGCCATACCTAATTCAAAAAAATTGATTTTCAAAATCTTTTAATTGACATTTTAATATTTTTGAAAAAATTTAAATTTTCGGCCATTTTGAAATGGCCAAAAAAATTGTTTTTAAAAGAAAAAGCGACGTGTGACGGCGATTTTTGAAATTTTTTTTGGTTAAAAATATTGGGGGTGGGGAATTTTCAAATAAACACAGTGTATGTATAGTTGACAGGTCACAGAACAGTCTGGAGATACAATTATTAGTAGAGCATAATCCACAACTCGCTTAGAAATTTTAAGAGTTTTTGGTAATATAGCATTTTAAAGTAATAAACCATTATAAAGCCAAAAAACAATCAGTTGAAACAATTTACGTCATTTGACTTGAAAATAATTATAAGAAAAGATCTTCTGTATGTAAAAAAGTACGTATTTCGTTCAGTGTGGATTATCATATTGGTAACGATGCAAATTACTTCATTTGAAAATAGAATTCGCTATATAAAATTAGATTCCCAATTAAGCCACGTCGGCATTATGTGACAAACATGCTAATGATGTAGTAATTTTATTAATTGTGAACTTTATCATTTGCTTCTCTTAAACAATCCTGAAATTACTATCAACAAAGCCATAATAATACTGGACTTTGATAAAATAAAAGTAATGAACACTAATTCAAAATTTATATATCCGTTTCTAATTCCGCCAATTTACTACTAGGTAGGTATGTCATGAATGTTGGCCAAATTTGCACCTAATAAAACACCACTTCGACCACCAGTTCGACTTTGCTAGCTCGATCAAATCGTCGCACGCATTGCATGTCAGTCAGCTTTAAAGTTTGTTATTTAATATCTCCTCAAATTAATTAGTAATTAATGCTAATACAGAGAGGAAATTTGCAAAACGATATGTGACATAAATGGAGGAATGCCTTCGAAATAAAAACTGGTAAAGGTATCGTGGAAAAATTTCACTTCTGTATACCTTTCCATTTATTTTATAAAAAACTTTATTTCATTTACTTGATTTAAGCTTCTAAACATGAAATTCGTTTACATTACGTTTATATTATTGTTTAAAACTATCTCGAGTATGAAGATGTATTTTTTGACTAAATGTTTCTGAAAGTGTAAAGTTAATTGGAATGTGTGAAATAGGACTTCATTTTTAGCCATTCGCTATTCATCAGAATGCTTCAACTATGGCTGGCATTCTTTAAAAGAGGATACAGGGTTGCTCACCCATCTGAGATTCTTCTCTGGGGGCCTTTATTATTAGAGTTATCGAATAATGTTTCATACAAAAGTCTTTCTTGGCAAGCCTTCCTTCGGTCAGCATGGGAAGACAGACCTATGATCAAATTGTTAGCTTATTGTTATTTTTTTAATTAATGAAATATAGTTTGTAATTAAATGAAAACAGTGCGTAAATGCTGATTTACTAAGTACGTACCTGTCAAATAACTACCAAATTATGGTGATTGCTGCAACAAGCGATCTATTAAAGAACACATTGTGTTATGAAGCAGAATTTAAAGCCATTCTGTTTGTGCAGTAAATAATATTAAATAATAGAAACAGATATTCTCTATTATCTTTAGCAACTTCAAAGCGATTGCGTAGACACACTTGTATTAGTAATTTAAAATATTTAATGTGCCAAATTATTACAAGGAATACTAAACGATTCCGCCCTAATTTTGTACAATTACCGCTGACATAATTGATTAAAATTGTACATTTGCCTTTAGAGGTGCAGTCGATGTTCTTGCGGTGTCTTACAATAAAATTGCATGTTTGATAAATTAATTCTGGTGCAGTTCTACATAGAATCAGAAGCAATTTGTAAAGAAATAATAAGATTTATTTTAAATGACTCGGCTTGTTTATTTACAATAATACTTCAGGGTACATTCATATTACTAATTAATCAGGAAAGAAGCTTTACTTCCTGCACAAAACTGAAGGCTATTGTACTACAGAAACTGCCACTATTGCCACATAAGACACAAATGTTCGTTTGGCATATTGCTTATATAAATATACAACCAAATCTTTTGGATTCAGTACAAAATTGATACAAATAACTTGCCTGTTTGCAACATCATCATAATAATGGCAGTCCTCTTTACTGATATGGAAATTGCTCTCCAGAAGATTTGTTATTTATATAAGAACAACTGCTTTGCACATCAAATTTATGAATTTCGTTGAAGAATAACGTCTTCCCAGAGTTCTATTCTTATCGGGCATTTAAGATCTTAGTGAATAGGTATTTCCTTTAATCTGCCGTAAAAGTAGGCTTCAAATCTATCACCACGTCAATTCTTGATGAAAATTAGCACAAAAAATAGAGTTATTTTGAAAAATGTGATTTTAATGAGTTTAGAGCACCCTGTATAATGTATTATTGGACATATTGACGTTTTCGTATTTTTTACATGAATTACATTGGAACAAAAATAATTTTAACATATTCGCGGCCATCTAGATTAACAATTAAAATTCGAATTATTTTTCGTGCAACCCTGTAAAAATTGTTCAAAATAGTATAAATGTATCCAAAATGTTATCTTTATTTTAAAAATGTAAAAACATAAAGGGTGGTCCTTTTAGAAAATACTATTGAGGCCATTTTTGGTGAAACCGGAAGTGACAAATATGGCTGATAGGTGTCAAAAAGTTGGAAATCTTACCTAATTTCACCATACAAAATTTTATCCTGATATCTTTAAAAACAAGGAAGTTACAGGGGTGGCCCATTATTCGTTTACACCCGGTATATACTAATTTTCAATCCAAATCCAATGTGGCTAAAAGAATAAAAAACTATTTTTTGTGCTATTGCCTTAATTTTTTTTTAAATACTTGAAAATACATGTTTTTGAAATCTCTTAATACTAATCTAATGGTAAATTGACGATTTTGACAGTTGTCAGTTGTCAAGTCAACATTAACAATTTACTAACTTGAAATAATCTATAGTAATGATCTTGAAAATTGATGTTATATTTTTCTTGCTGTATTTAAATCTGACGTCAGATTAAGAATTTTTACTGTTGGCAGCTGTCAAAACAGTGTCAAATTGCCATTAATTATTAAAAACTTGAAATGGTTTTATAAGTTTATGGTTATGAGGTCGCTGAATTCAAATTTTAAGTAAGATTAACGATTTTGACAGCTGTCAACTGTAGAAATTCTTAATCTGACTTCCGATTTAAATACAGCAAGACCAGAAAAATATAACATAATTTTTCAAAATCATTACTATAGATTATTTCAAGTTTTTGAATTGTTAATGTTGACTTGATAGCTGGTTGGCAGCTGACAACTGTCAAAATCGTCAATTTCCCATTAGATTAGAATTGAGAGATTTCAAAAACATACCGGGTGTAAATGAAATTAGGCTCACCCCTATAACTTATTTGTTTTTTCAGATATCATTTTGAAATTTTGGTAGTTGCAATAACAAGTAAATTTGAATTAATGCATGTTAATAAAATAGTCCTAGCACTTCCGGTTTCACCGGAAATGACCGTAACATCTATTCTTTAAACGGAAACACCCTGTATATTTTTACATTTTTGGATTCAGGGATTCATTATGCATACGATGGTATCAACTTCGATGAAGAAACATAACCTCAAAAATTTTTTTAGGATAATTTAAGTTGGCATCTAGGGAGCCAAGACTGCTGAAAAACTTTTCTTTCTGAGTCATTGAAAAATGTGATACATGTTTTTTCGAAAATGCTTCCTAACCGAGCTACAGAGTTTTGGGGAAATATTTTTTTGTGGTTTTCTTTTTAACCGATTTCACAGCACTGGATTGAGACAGTCGACTCAAACTCGCCTGATTAATTGTGTTCAGTAAGACATTCGAGTGTACCAAATCTTTGGAAAAACTTTAATAAAACTAAAAAAGATTATTTTAAAACCTTGTAGCTCGGCTAGGAAGCATTTTTACAAATCATTTATATCAATTTTCGTGTTATTTTGGATGTCCAGTTTCCGTTTGTCGGTGGTTTTAAAATATACCCTGTATATGAATGTATACAGCCAAACACAACATTTTAATACAAATTGGACATCATTTTTACTGAATTCCTAACTTAGACAATGGCTTTATTGAATTATTCACCTCTTTTCCTTATTTTGACCGTTTGAAAAACAAAACTTAGGCAGCAATACAAAACTCAGCACATCGAAATCCTTTAGGGTACCAAATTTTGTTAATTTTCATCTAGTTTTGACGCCTATTTTTACAAGAGACACCATTGTGCGCCCGCCCCAGTGTGTTTGTGGCTCATTTTAAAATAAACAAATAACCCGTACAAAATATTTAATCTGCTGCTAAAAACAAAAAAATCCAAAAATTAAGATTAAAATTAATGTAGGCTGCTATTTAGTTTCGATTTAAAATGTCGCTAAGGGATCCAATATAGAAAGCATTCACTATAAATCACAAATATAGAAGCGATAGTTAACTGTTACTATTGGATTCAAACTGAAAATATATACATGTCATTGTTCAAATTATCAAAGCGTATATATCCGGCTTTTTTAATAAAATTTAACGATTTTGTTACAGTATTATCAGCTCTACGAAAATTTAAGCCTGAAATATTGTTTGAAACACTCGTATGTCAATGTAATTCCTTGTGATATATGAATCAGTAAAATAACGATTAAAAATATTTCTTCGATGGAATGCTTCGAATCGAACCATACAGGAAACACATATATCTTTTCTATTATTTATGATTTAATTGGTACGCTGTTTTCTTTTAAATAAGGCAATGCAGTAGGAATTTATGACCATTTATTTATTGCTTACAATGTTGAACAATTGCAATATTTTGGGCAAGTCTATAGATGCGACAAAATTTTAAATGTTTTGCCTTAAAACGTGTATCGTGGTTTAGTAACTAATTAATGTTTTCTGTTGCTTAAAAATACCTACAAATTCTTAGATTTATATATATTTAAAAACGATAATATATCACTATTAAATTATTTCTTATAAGCAAGATGGGAATCATATTATTTACAATATATTTATCTGTAGTGCAGGCAAACTCTAAAAAAGTGCTGATTGCAAATGAATAAAGTTACAATGGTGACGACGAATTTATCTGTAAAAGATATGCGTGAAGTTAAGTAACAATACCCATTATTTTAACTGAATCTATATCGTGCCTTCCTTACCTGACGTGCTCCTTGTTTGAGATAAAACTAATTAACGAAGACGTGAGTAATGCCTACACTTTCAGAATATATTTTGCGACATTTTGCAGCAACTTATTGGTTATATGTAGAGATATGTAGTGTTACATCTTAAAAGTGTTTACTTAAGCTAATTAGGGGGATAGTGATTTCAGTTAAAAATTAAGGCAATTTGTTTCAAAATACATTTAAGTTATCCATAAAATAAACGATTAAAACAGGTATGAATAGAAAAATTTATCCAGTTTTGCGTTTTAAAATTGTGCAAAATTTTTTTTTTTTCGAAGAAAAAAATAACATTCCGACATTTTATACATATTTTAGATTGATCAGATAAAAATTGCATTCAAATCGGATAAGTTTTAAACGAGATATTCGAAAACTACGATTTAAGTGGGTATAAGACTCTATAAATGATAATTTTTATACACACCTCCGTGCCTCCTGTATACGAATTTTCATTGAAATAATATTCGTGCTTACCTCGACATTCCACACGGATTGACTGACTCTTGCTCAACTACGAAATTAGTTTGAAATTAATAATGAACTATACACCTACAAAATTTCAGAGAAATATCTACAAAGGGATAAAACATTGTGCAATAGAGTATTTGGACGAAAATATCAATTAGAATTCAGGATAATACCTGAAAAGGCTTTATTAATTACATATCTTGCTTTGGTATCAGTGACAGTGCGTAATACAGGGGCAAAATCAGTTCTTTAATTATCCAGGTATTTTATTTGAATACATTATTTTAGGTATAAATCATAACTTTTTTTTATTATTATTTTTGCAAATTTATTACTTTTTCCTGTCTGTATAGAAAAGACATATTTTAGGATTTATTTATATCCCGCACAAACGCTCATAAAACTTTTTAGGGGAAACACTTTACAGGAAGTAATATTGAAGTAAAGATTTCCTCCCTTTAAGACAATTATCTTTTCGCTCCGTAATGAAACACCTTAATTAAAATATTTGGACGTACTCATATATCAAAGCAAAATTCCTTTCCACTCTAGAAGGGTCATCAGCATAGATAATCTTTATCAAAAAATTATAATATGACAACTTATTACTCCCTACTCTCTCTTTTGCACGCTGTTTTATCCCTTTGTAGATATTTCTCCGAAATTTTGTAGGTGTACGAAAACATACAGGGTGTTAAGAAAAAGTAGGTCAAGGCGTTAACCACAGACTCTTTCAACGAAAATAATGTGACTTTTTAGAGAAGAAGAAGTTAGAGAAATAAGTATTTAATCTAGAAATAAATATCTAGAGATCATAGGTGTGCGTATTAAAAAGTTCTGGAGGTTAATGGGTACCACAACCCCCTTTTCCCCGTTTGCGCTTTGACTTCTTTGTATCAAAATTACACAAAAAGTGTATCTGCATAAGACAAAAGTCTGTGCAAAATATCAGGTAAAAATCTTAGAAAATAACAGAATTATTAATAAAATAATTTTTTAAATTGAAACTTTAACACTCTGTATAAGGAAAACTACCTACGTGCCATAATAAAAAATCACACTAAAAGCCGCATTATTTTCGTCTAAAGAATCTGTGGTTGACGGCTTGACCTACTTTTTCTTAACACCCTGTATACTAATTTAATTTAACATCCACGAGATCCAATGGGATAAGAAGTCGTAGCTAATACAAACGAAAAATAAAAAACATTCGGAGTTGACGAACTTGCTGTATTATTTATTTTAAATACTATTTATATTATTGTCCAAATCCTTTTGCACCAATTCCCACTTCAAAGTAATAATCTGAATCCGTTTAAGAATGCCTTAATCATACCATTGTGCAATAAAAGAGATAAAGACATCCATAACTACAGATAATTTTCACTATTTAACGATCTAACAAAATTATAGAAAAAATTGTATCTAGTCGGTTAATACTTATTGGGAGACAAATAATAGAATACTATGCACATCCCAACATGTATTTAGATCAAATAAATCAACAGTTTTATGCCATATGCTAAACTACATTTATGAAAATGTAGACAAAAGCAAACTGGTTGTGTCACTTTTATTTGATTTATCAAAAGCTTTCGACACAGTTTGTGCAGATTTTCTAGTCCATAAGCTCTCAAACATTGATTTACCACAAAATGTTCTCCTCTGGATCAAGTCATATATGGAAGGACGAAATATGATTATTGACGTTAAAAGAGTCAGATATGAGACGCAGGATGTTAAACTCGGTGTTCCTCAAGGCTCAGTGTACAAAATTTTGCTTTTATTAATTTACATTAATGACTAAGTGACTCAATTGTATTACTAAGGGCTTAATTATATTATTGATAGTTACAACTGTTATTGTCAATCGATAATATGCAAAAGTTGTAATCATCAATTGCTTGTATAAAGGATTGATTTAGCCTGATGCCAACGTCAGTACAGCAATACCGAATATTATAGAAAGAAATCAAATAAATATCCTTAACCGACTATAGTACAAGGTGTTTCTAAATTGACTACCATAAATTTAAGAGCTTGTAGAGAACGTTAAAATAAAACTAAAACCTCTATACAGTTTCGTTTCGTTTTCAAAATACAGGGTGTTATAGTGTCGACTGGCAGATCAGTTATTTAGCTATATCTCTAAACAGAGTAGGCAGAGGAATCTAAATTTTTGTGAGCGAGTGTTACTTAAGACTACCGATGACTGTATGATATTTTAAATCTGATATCACCATTCAGTGGCGTAGAAAAAGGGGTAGCCTAACACTTTTTTGTTAATAAAAAATTTGTTGTCAGATATTTTGAAAATATCGTCCCATTTTCAAATTCCCCTATCAAAATGCTATAATAAAGATGCTCTTGTTAAATATCTCCAGAGGCGTTCGTTTTCGAGATATTCTCGGTTAGTGTTAGGCTACGCCTTTTTCTACGCCACTGAATGGTGGTATCAGATTTAAAATATTATACAGTCATCGGTAGTCTTAGGTAACACTCGCTCACAAAAATTTAGATTCCTCTGCCTCCTCTGTTTAGAGTTATAGCTAAATAACTGATCTGCCAGTCAACACTATAACACCCTGTATTTTGAAAACGAAGCGTTTTTCGACGAAACTGTATAGAGGTTTTAGTTTTATTTTAACGTTCTCTACAAGCTCTTAAATTTATGGTAGTCAATTTAGAAACACCTTGTATATAGTACACCTATATAGATAATAGGCTTGACTGGGATGTACAAGAGGATAGTGTATATAAAAAATTAGTAAAGCTTATTTTGCTATAAAGCAAATGAAAGTCTGTGTAAAGGAATCAAGCACGCTGAATAATTACTATGCTATGGCATGGTGTATCCTTATATTTCCCTAAATATTATTAGCTGGGGTCATGTCCGCGAATTTAGCAGAATATTTATATTACAGGAAAGATTCATAAAAGCTAATGCTAATTTTTAATGTAGAGCTGCAAAGAAATTTTTACGAATAAAAAAATTCCCACAGCACCGTGTATTTACATGCATACTGAAACATTTGACATCTTTAAGAAGGATAAATTATTAATTATTCAACGCCTAACAAATAAATATAATACAAGACATATGACGTTTTACGAATTCCTCTTCACAAAATACCTATTTATAAAAGCTCGCCATTTTATAACTGAGTTACTTTATGCAATGGATTGTATTAGAAATATCAATAGATTGACAACATATGACCAAATAAAATACAATATGTTAAACAAATGATGTTTTTAAGTATGGAAGAATTTTGGTAAAATAAAATTGTAATATACGTACGTCGTACAGGGTGGACCAAATTCGGTGGGATTTCGGGTTTTCTCTGAAAGTATGATATAGAAAAAAAAACGATATAGGGGTTCTGGGCTCGATTTTCGCGATTTAAATCATTTTAAACAATGCTTACTCATAATCAACTCACACATTAGTTTTTGGCATTTACGATTGTTTCGATTTTCGTTATTTTTTCATTGCCTTCTCAATTAATATTAGAAAGGCGATAAATGCGCGTAGATGTCAACATTTCGAACATTTATTTCAGTTTAGTTTTTCCTATTTTTCTCAAATTTATTTTGTATTATAAGATGCGTTGTTAATAGTTTTCCATGGCCTCCTTACAAATATATTTAATTTTTCTAAAATTAACCACTTTTTCTAGAGATATAAATATAACATTATACAAGGTGTTTCTAAATTGACTACCATAAATTTAAGAGCTAGTAGAGAACGTTAAAATAAAACTAAAACCTCTATACAGTTTCGTCGAAAAACGCTTCGTTTTCAAAATACAGGGTGTTATAGTATCGACTGGTAGATCAGTTATTTAGTTATATCTTTAAACAGAGTAGGCAGAGGAATCTAAATTTTTGTGAGCGAGTGTTACTTAAGACTACCGATGACTGTATAATATTTTAAATCTGATACCACCATTCAGTGGCGTAGAAAAAGGGGTAGGATGTTGATTAAGTGGAAGAGAAATGCTGTACGAGTTACAGTAATTTAACTTCCATTTATTTGTATCATTATTTTATGTATTTGATACTACACTTATGCAATTGTAATTTTTTTTGTGAAAATAATAAAGACGTTATTTTTTTTACCGTTTCCGGAAGAAATTGCTGGACAGTCTCCCTGTGGCCTCCGACACCACACAGAGAGAGCGCCAGCGAATAATCTACAGCAACTCCCCACATCCCGCAGGGTTAGTCACTGTAGATTCCAGACTCATGTGCCCTAAGTAGACGAAGGGATCCCAGGATGACCGCTTTCTGCATTTGACCAGCCAACCATTCTGCCGATGTTTGGCAGGCAGGCATGGTCTTCAATGCGGAGAGCAGCGTGGGCTTCATACCTCCGAGTACACCGATTATCAGGACGACCATTTTGACAGAGTAGCCTGGGTATAGCACTTGGAGCTCGTACCGGAGATCTCTGTATTTAGTCCGTTTCTCCTCCTCCTTCAAGGCGATGTTTGTCTCAGCAGGTGCTGAGAACTCGATGACATACATCACCTTGGTCTGATGGTCGAGGAGGACTATGTCAGGCTTATTGGCGTGAATTCGCCTGACGGTCGGGAACGAGTAGTTCCAGTAAATCCGGCATTTCTCGTTCTCGACAACGGACTCGATATCTCCGGGGACGTAAGGCAGCACTGGTGTTTGGTCTATCTGGTACGAGTGCCGTAGATGGTAGTATAGCACTCGTAAAGCCGCGTTATGTCGTTGGATGTAGACCGAAGTCGCATAAATCGGGCATGCAGATAATAAATGCATGAGCGACTCCGGCGCCTGACGGCAGGTCCTGCAGTTGATATCAGGTACCTCTACACCCATCACGCGACTGCGATAGACCAATGTGTTAATAACACCATCTTGGCAGGCCACAATGTATCCCTCGGTCTCCGACTTCAGCCCCGCTGACCTTAAAAATGCGAAGGTCAGCTCTGTCGATAAACCCAGTGCTTCTATGTTGTTATAGAAAACACCGTGCAGGGGTTTATCGACGTGCTGCCTGAACAGATTTCTCTGTTCGGCAGCTTTGATGTGGGCTGTCAGACGATTAGGCGGAAGCTCAGTGACTGAGTCACCTCGCCGGCCTTCTCGCCTGTGGTCGAACACGAGACCGAGTTCATCTGCGGCCCTCTGTGCTGCCCTAAACAATAAAGCGCCAACTCCCACAGTTTCATGATCTCTCACTAACTGTAGGAGTGGGTCCGAGCTCCTGATGACATTACATGCCATACTCAGTGCCACTCTGCCATGCATGCACTCCAGACTCAAGAGTCCTCGGCCCCCCCGTTGACGTGGGAGGTACACACGAGGAACGGACGATCTAGGATGAATACTCCTATGAATATTCATCATCTTGCGGGTATTCCTGTCCAATTGACGCAGCTCATCTACTCCCCATTTGACTACGCCAAAGGAGTAGAGCAGAATCGGAACGGCAAGCATATTAGTGGCAGACACCTTGTTCTTCCCCGAAAGTTCTGATGACCAGATCTTTCGGAGTCGGTGTCTGTACTTGCCACGGAGAGAATCCTTTATTTGGTTCACATCCTGGATGTGGCGTTGTTCCACACCCAGGTATGTGTAGGTCTCTCCGGCATCCAAATGTCGTAGGATGCTTCCGTCTGCTAGCTGCGCATCTTCGTGGAATTCCCCGCATCGTCCTCTCTTGAGGTGGACGACTGCGCATTTGTCCAACCCAAACTCCATTCCAATTGCCCGCGTGTATTCCTCGACCACCCTGAGAGCATTTTGAAGTTCTCGCTCTCCGGAGGTATACAGTTTAAGGTCATCCATATAAAATAGATGGGTGACCTTATGCCTCCGGTTGCTGGGTGGCCCACACTGATACCCGCGGGTTTGGCGGAGTCCAACAGATAGCGGCAGCAGTGAGATGCAGAAGAGGAGCGGACTCAAAGAGTCACCCTGAAACACTCCTCTCTTAAATGTCACCAACTCTGTCGAAACTCGCTCGGCACCGGATGTTATGGTGAAGCGAGTTCTCCAAAGCGGCAACAGTTGTTCGATGCATCTCACTAGTGGTGCTGGTACCGCAAGACATCCGAGCAAGTGTAACAAAAGCTCGTGGGATGTTGTATCAAATGCCTTGCGATAATCAATCCAGGCCATTGACAGATTCCGCTTGTACTGCACAGAATCCTGTGTAATACAGCGGTCTATCAGCAGGTTTTCCTTGCAACCTGCCAGGCCCTTCTTGGCACCACGCTGTTCGTTTATCTGTTGGTAGACCGGATCAACAGACCTCAACATCCTGGTATACAAGATACGAGTAAATAACTTGTAGCAGGAGTTGAGGCAGGTAATCGGTCTATAATTTTTTGGGTCAGACAGATCCCCCTTTTTGGGGATTAGCACAGTTCGCCCCTCGACAAACCAGTCCGGAATTTGCTGCCCCTCGTTCAACCATGAGTTGAAAACTCGGGCCAGATGGCGGTGGGTGGAAGGAAACTTCTTCCACCACCAGTTGTTTATACCATCTGGACCCGGGGCAGCGAAGTTCTTGGTTCCAACAAGAGCTTGTTGAACCTCTTCCGTACTGATTGCCGGGCACACTTCTTCTGGCTCTTCTAAGACTCTACGACAGAGAGCCTCGAAGTGTGCTATAGCTGGAGTGTCATTATCGAATGGACTCGCGACTTCGTAGATTCCTTTCCAGAAGGCTTCGACATTATCAACAGTTGGCGGATTTTCGACAACACGCTGTGGCTCTTGGAACAGGCGAGACGGGTTTGTTTGAAACAATTTGTTTTGTTCCAAACTCCGCATTCGCCTGACCAAAGTTTTCTTAATAGCCATTAGCGCTCGAATCCTATCTAGACAGTGCTGCTTGATGGTCTGCAGCACTGTGCGATTTAGAGTGTGGTGTTGGCGTCTCAGTCCGGCTGCCACTCGCCGGACCTTCAGTGTAAATGGTCTACCTGCGACTATATAATCCACCACACTCTGGATTCGAGAAGCGTGTTGCCTTGCTGATCGAATTTTAGCTTCGATCTTCTGTACGCGCCGCTTAGCTTTCTCGACCCTATCAACTGCGCTTGCCAGGCGCTGTTGTGGGACGAGTTGCTTGGCGGCAGCGTACACCGCGCTGTTGATCTGCCAGATGTTGGCATCTTCTGGAAGCTCCTCACTAATCAACGAATCCATTCGTGCCAGGTCTTGTGGCTTTGGGTTAACCCTGGTGTTAAGGTTAACCCTCGTCCTTAAAGCGATATCGGTGTACTCAGGAGGATGTTCCTCGTCAGCTGGTATTTGCCGCGGTGGAAGTGCGGCAGGCACTTCCTCACGCTGACGAGGTGCCCTTACGTAACCTGTTCTGCGCAGGAAGGATACTTGATCTCTCAGATGTTGTTGAGAGAAGGCGCGATACTCCGGGTGCATATCGCACCACAACCGGTGTAATCGCGCCATGTATCCCCTGCGCGCAGGTTCGCTGCTCTCGTAGCAGTTAAGCAGATCATCTCTTAATCCCTCCGTCCACCTAAAGCGTCCATGTCCAATAGCAAAGTCGTCATCATTGAGACCGTCCGGTAAGGCCCCTCCCACCTGTCTCTGACCCCCATCCGACTGGGGTCGATTGTGAGGGGCCTGTCCTCTGTTACGGTCGAAAACCAGAGGAAATGAGTCCCCAGGATGGTTAGCCCTGAGGACCCACGGCCGACATTTGTCAGAGAGGGTTGCCCCTCCCTGTCCGGGGTGCACCGCGAGGAGGTTGCCGGTCCGAATTTTGCACCTGAAAATGAGACGATATTTTCAAAACATCTGACAGAAAATTAAAAAAAAAAAAAAAAAAGTGTTAGGCTACCCCTTTTTCTACGCCATTAAATGGTGGTATCAGATTTAAAATATTATACAGTCATCGGTAGTCTTAAGTAACCCCTCTCACAAAAATTTAGATTCCTCTGCCTACTCTGTTTAGACATATAGCTAAATAACTGATCTGCCACTCGACACTATAACATCCTGTATTTTGAAAACGACGCGTTTTTCGACGAAACTGTATAGAGGTTTTAGTTTTATTTTAACGTTCTCTACAAGCTCTTAAATTTATGGTAGTCAATTTGGAAACACCTTGTATATATCGTTGAAAAGCAAATTTAAATTGTGATCGAATAATGAAATAGTTTACAGGGTGTTCCATTTAAAAAAACACAAGTAATGTCCATATCTCGAAAATGATGCAAGTGCTAAGAATGTGTTACTCGTTTTTCGATTCGACACTTGGTAATTGAGATATAGAGTTTACTTAAAAATTCCAATTTTTCAAAAACGTTCTGTAGCTCGGTAGTCGAAATTGATAGAAAATCGAGTCCAGAACACTTACGTCGTTTTTTTCTATCTCTCATACTTCCAGAGAAACGTTATATGATTTTTTTTTGTTATACAAACGTGCCACATGAACTTTATGTATCTTCTGGGTCAATAAATATTATTGTTGTAGTTATTCATGGGACCTGATACAGATTTTAGTGTCTGCTTTTCTCATTAGATATTTACGACCGGGCTAATGGAATAAAAAATTCAACAGTATTCGTACGAGATGGCTGTGACTGGGTCAGCATACGTATTTATTTATTTCCAAAAGCAGTTAGTCAAATAACTAGATCCATTTCGTAATGTTATTAAGAATTCAAATTTAATGACAAAATAGTTTAACTAAAGAAAAATAAAGTCTAATCTAATAATAATATATATATATAAAAAAAAAATCAATTTAAGAAATTACTCTCATCTAAATATATTTTTATATGCGTAAAAACGGAAATGTATTATTTGCGGGTATATGATACTCGTATGATACGAGTTGCGGCAGTTTTAAAAGCTTAATTTCCTTGAACTCATATATTCACAGCTCTCGAGGTAAGGTAATTTCTTGCCTAGAAAAAACCAGGAGAAACACACCACACACCCAAATTGTAAAAGGAGAGAGCGTTATTTCCTTCATGTTCTTTATTTTTCATAAGTTTATTATCATCCAGAGATTGTACTATATTCACAAATTGTGAAATACCTATTCCAAAATTTGTCCCAAAAACCACCAAAAACAAGCTACTTTTAACTTAAAGCATTGATTAAGGAATTAATAAGATACGCGACTTCAATGGTAAAGTGCGAGGCCTTTTTTGGCAGCGAGATCTCGGCAAGTTGCGGGCATTCCTGTGATTTACGTAGTATGCTTTTGACAAACCTGTGTCGTGTCTGGTTTTATATCATTAATAATCTAGTGGTAATAAAAATTTAATGTCCAGATTAATTTTAGTTTAAAATTATTAACGTAGTATGTTCTCTCTGCCAGCTATTTCTCAACGTTTGTTTGACTTTTAACCGTCACATAATTTGAAACGAAAATCAATCTGAACATTCAATTTTTGTTTTCACTAGATTATAAATGATATAAAACCAGACACGACACAGGTTTATCAAAAGCATACTACGTGAATCACAGGAATGCTCGCAACTTACCGGGATTCTCGCTGCCAAAATTAGCCTCGCACTTTACATTGAAGTCGCGTATCTTATTCATTCCTTAATCAATGCTTAAAGTAATTATTATATGAAAAAGGCTACTTTAATAAAAAATCGTAACTAAAATAGCGATGAAATGTTGAAAGTCTAGGCCGAGTATTCATAACATCTAATTCTTCTGTATGGAGATTATTTTCAACAATTTTTTTTAAACATGCTTATACAATTCGAGATATAATTCATATGAAATGAAAGATGACAGTATGGTGCAAAAAATATGTTGGAAAGTACAGAAATCTACTTCTGAATAAGAATCAAAACCAAATTGTGATCAACAGCCATTTTCCGGGCAATATGTCCCGCCGAGCGCTGAATTACAAATCACTAACTTGGCTACATTTTATATCACATATGACCAAAAAATGCTTAGGAAAAATCCTGTAACTTTTGTATAAGAAGTTTCTTTCTAGCTCCAAAAATAAAGCCTCTAGTGGTGGTGCAAAATATACGGGGACACCCTGTACATTACTTAAAATGTTTGTTGAATTTGTATATCTGGTTGTACAGAAAATAACAGTTAAGAGACACTTTAATGTAAGAAATGGAATGGAATTTTTTTTCTAAGGAGTGGCGTATCCACTCCAGTGGTATATAATAATTTTCCTAAGTTGACAACACTATGTTAATACTGTTAAGTGAGCATATTATTTTTATATAAACTATGTAGGCAACATATTTGTTGAAAACTATTTACTAATGCTTTGGCTTTAATATTTAATAATTATTAGCTCTTGCTATAATTAATATGAAATTGGAAGCAAATGAAACTACTCTGTACACTGTAGTATAAGTTAAAAGCCGAAACAAACTTTTATGCTTATGCTCTTAACTTGTTACACTGCAAAGTGTTCTTCTATTTGCTTTCAATTTTGCATTAATTAGTAATCAGCTAGTATCAGAAGCCACGATAATAACAATGTTACAACGATATTCCATTAGCTTTGATTTAAATTAATTCAAAACTGTTGCATTTTGATATGTGAATATGACAAGTTTTAATATTTTCCATATTTTTAAATCTCTTAAGTATAAATTTAGTTTTATTTCACTGAACTATACCGTAACTATAACGGAATATATTTAAAAAAATACAGCGACATATTAACTATAATAAATATTTAAATATTATCAAAATAGTATAATTCTTATAAATAATATGAAATTTTCTGGTGCAACTGCATATGTATCATAAATAAATTGATTAATTAGTAATTTTGTTTACTTATAATCAATAAATAAAGAAAAACATCGCTGAAATTAGACAAATAACAATACTACAATCAAGAAGACACGTACATTTGGAAAATACAATACCCTCTATATTTTACAGCTGTAGCTTCCTAAAAAATATATCCACAGTATGTTTATATACAATTTTTTTTGATATTTTCAACATTATATATTTACTTATAGCATGTGTTGCAAAAAGTGGAGAATGGAATAGCTTTAAATTTGAGGTAGAAAACACGAGAAGTCGATAAAATTTGTTATTTAAATTTGTTAAATAATAACAAGAGAACTCGAAACAAATCAGTCCTGCAGAAGGAAAATAATTGTGATAATAATGTTGTTTAATTTGACTGAGTATGCATATTTAAAACTGGTTCGCAAGTTTGTTGAAATACAATTTGTTATTTTGTGATAATTGTGTTAATTTTGCCATAGGATAAGAAAGATTTAATTTGAATAATTAAGTAAATCTTAGTAAGTCTCGTTAGCGAAGAAATACTGTCGTTAAGGCACATTTTTCATTGATAAACTGACTGTAATTGACAAAAGCTTCCTTTCGTTCCAACTTACGTTTTGCGTATTATCAATCTTTACCCAATCGTTTAAAGTTTTCCAAAGAATTCAGACTTTCCAATTGTGTTCCCCAGACTTTACAATCTTACAAGTGCCTTTTATACGATATAAAATACAGTTCATCTTAAATCCATAAATATTACACATTATATCCCCTATACTTTATCACTAAAATGATTATCCATAATGTATCTTTTTACGTGTAACAATATTTTTTTTAAATTTTCATTCTTCTGTTTTCTGGTTTTCTCTTTATATAATAAATGTTATGTTTTGTTGTCTTAAAAGAACATTTTACCCAATTTATAAGGTGAAGTCGTCTGTTTTTTGTATTGGGTGAAATATTTATAGGCGGAAAGAATTATCTAATAATACTTACCAAAACAAATAAAGTTTTGTACAGGGGTATCAAACGAGAATTGACCCCCCCTCTAATTGTTCAAGTTAAAAATAAATATTTCAAATAAAAGTTGTATGGAATTTTATTATTTTTTTTATGAAGATTTCTTTGATTATATAGGGTGTTCCGTAAAAGCGGGACATAGCAAACTTGCATATTTTTAAATAGAACACCCTATATATTTTCAGTTTTATGAAATCTACATATTTTTCTGATTGCAACGATATATAGAGGGTGATTCATAAGGAATGGGTAATATTTTACCTGCAGATTTTATAGCGGAAAATAATAATTTTTTATTTAATAACTGGGGGTCAAATAACTTACTGAGATACAGGGTGTTAAAGTTATAAAAATAATTCAGTTGTTATTTTAGTTATTCTTAACATTTAATACGTCAGTATGTTTCATTTATTTCCATAGCACACTTTGTTAAAATTTTTAGCACTTTAATTAATCAGGTGTTTAAAATTATGGCTGCGCAGGATTTTCTAAAATGTAAATATCTAGATAGGGGTGCATTTTATGAAGATAAAACAAATATCATTTTTTGTTGTAAAATAACGGTAAATTTTTAATTATAAATTAACGAAGTACAAAAAAGTTATGACGGATTCTCTATGCGATACACAAAAAATAATAGCATTTTCGACTTTCTCACGTCAAAAGACCTAATTGTACCGACTTTTATGTTTATGTGTGAAAAAATAACTGAAATATAACAATATTACTGAATTATTTTTATAACTTTAATACCCTGTATTTCGGTAAGTATTAATATTTGACCCCCAGTTATTAAGCAAAAAATTAATATTTTTCACTATAGAATCTGCAGGTAAAAATTACCCATTTCTTATGAATCACCCTGTATATGTTGTATGTTTGCATCATTCATTTGGAAGATACAGGGTGTTACAATATCGAATTTTATACCATAATACGACTATAAATGCTTCTTGAGCGTCTTTCTCAAGCTTTTCCTTATCATTCAAGAATATCGTAGACCATAGGAGGTCATGGAATAAAACTAAGACAATTGGAATGGCAACCTCAACTTTGTGTTTGGTATACGAATGATACAAATCAGAAAAATATGTAGATTTCATAAAACTGAAAATATATAGGGTGTTCTATTTAAAAATATGTAAGTTTGCTATGTCCCGCTTTTATGGAATACCCTATATATTCAAAGAGATCTCAATAAAATAATTAATAAAATTCCATACAACTTTTATTTGAAACATTTTTTTAACTTTAAAAATAAAAAAGTTATAGGGGGGGGTCAATTCTCGTGTGACACCCCTGTACATATATGACTGAAACATTAATTTAAAGAAATGTGTTTTAAAAAGAAAAAACTAATTAATTATTAGGGAAAAAAATATAGTGATGTCAATTATAAAAACTGGAACATACAGGGTGTTCTCAAAGATGACGAATTTATTTAACAGGATGTAGAACTCGTAAAAATACGTCAGTTTGCCAAAAATCCCTTTTATAGAAGTTGCAAAATAACGAAGATAAAAATGTAGTACGGTCCTGCCCTCCTTTCATTTTGCATGTTTTCACAATATAGCTCAATAGGCCAATTTTTTGGCATGCACGCTCCCTGGACCTAAATCCTTGTGTTTTATTATTTTGGAGTAATTTGAAAAACTTAGTGTATCGCAAGAGAGAAGTGGATAAGACAAAACGCCTGTGATGTTGATAGGCGAAGAAATTGACAACTTTGAACAACTTTTATAAACATATAATAGGAACAATTAATGATAAATTTTCTATATTGTTATTTTGCAACTTTTATATATGTACGTGATTTTTACGAGTTCTAAATCCTGTTAAAATAAATGCCTCAACTTTGAGAACATCCTGAATAAGTTTACTAACAATTTTTTTTTGACTTGACGCCTACGCCTTAATTTCGATGGTATTGTCATTCATCCGTTTGATATGTGGAGAGAAATATGATATTCTTATGTTAATATGTGATGTAACTCGAGAAAAAAGTTGTATTTTGATATCAGATGAAATTTATTTATATTCAAAGACATGTAAACTAACACAAAAATGTTTTACATGAAAATGTAAATGCATGTAAATAAAGAGGTTACCACACTACTCAAGTGTGTGAAGGACTTGTTTGCGCGCTACTTTACTTTATCTAACGTATTTATAACAAACAATAAATTCTATAAATGCTATACTTAAAATTTTTATGGATGGTTTTTTGTAATCAATTTTCATATAATTTTCAACAAAATGGATCAACTTATAACAGTTATGTTATAACTAGTAAAATCTGTCCAATTCAAATTTCGTCAATATTAGCCAAAAATAGGCGATCTTGTAGATATTGAGACTAGGCACTGGAATATAATAATAAGTACTAAGTATATGTATATTATTATACTGGATACAATGCGATGTCAATTGAAAATAACGTAGTATTTAATTCTAGCATTAATTTTTTCATCGCATTGCTTGGTAATATTTCACTTATAAATTTGGAAATAAACACATTTAGTAAATTGAAATATGACTGTAATCTTTTTGGTAAATCACAAAATGAAGCATAGGCACGATAAATTGGAAACTAGTCAACAATAGCAAATTTATAGATGGACAATATACATTTTTGTTGCATATACGTACCCATAAAAATGTATATTTTGCAATCAATAAATACATTTATTTAAATTGATGAGTAATGGTTACAATCGGACATTGTCTTTAATGCATAAAACCTGTATAATTGCATAATAAATAATAATATAGGTATTGTGCTCTATTCTATTAGGTATTTTATTTATTTTAACAATGAAATGGTTAATGACTTGCAATGCCAGTGCCTAAAATGAAAAATTTCCATATTTATAATAATGTAAATTAATCGATACGCAAATTGTAACTTCACAAAATTTTTAAGATTAAAAATCAAGAAGTATAAATATTCTAGTGGCACATTCTTAAAATTTCATCCACCACTGCTGTGGCATAATAAAATGGCTTTTTACATTGCCGTTTGGCTTGTTAATATCAATATTGATATATAAAATTATACAGCTAAGTATTCACGAAGTTAAAAAGAAGCTAATTATAAATTCGATTTTGTAATTGTAATTAATTATCTGCCGCTGTCACTTTACTATAAAATTTTAACATAACGCATAAAAGTTCATTTATACTGTGAATTATATTATGTTTATGGGTTTTAGATAATTAAAATGAAAATTCAACTACACATTTGTTTTCGTTTATTCAGGCATAGTATGCATTTTTACTGTTACTTGTTATTTATGTCAAAAACAATATAATTACTTGGTCTCTATTTTCAGTGAAATATATTTGTCATAAATTATATGAATGTTTCAATAGGTGAATATTTAAAAATGTACGTTATAAAAAACCACATACTTCATAGGTACTCAGATTTGAATAAAAATATTATATTTTGTTGCATCGAGAAATTGTACGACATTAAATAAACTATTCCCCCTGTTATTTCGTCAAATACTAACACTTAAATTCGTCACTTGTAGAAAAGACCCTTCCTTGAGGCAAAATATTTGCATTTTCATTTTCAATTCTCAAAGCATTAAACGTGAGTGTTTTATTGATTTTGCCTTTGGATAGATAGTTCCTGTAATTTTTATATTCTTAGGGTTTATCCTCATACAATGCTTAAGTTTAATAATTATCAGTATTTTCCATTGTTATTTGTTTTCTATCATAATGATCTTCTTTACGGTTTTAAAGTTATTTGTTTCAATAGTTTCGCTCACTCATTATATTTCTAGTATACAGTAAAAATCTTAAAGTGCATGTAGGCATTAGATCAGCGTTGTGTGAAATAATTATAAAGAGGTGCAACACCGTAATAATGATGACTGCGAGATATAGGTGGTGCTTCTACAGCATTCAGGGATTGTCGTACAGACTACAGTGACAGACAGTGTGGTTTAAAAAGTTGTGGAACTGACATCGTTTAAAATTTAATTCTGAATATTATGGAGTTAATGGGTATTCAGAAAACGAGAAGATGTAATAGTCAGACTGGGGGTTGTGGAGCTTTGCACTGGATTGAAGTCTATATTGGACATCAAAATGTGGTAACTTAATGTTTGGGTTCTTTTACTTACTTGTTACAATGCAGAAGGCACGTAGTACAGAAGATTAGGCTTATTGTACCTCGTAGTCTCTTTATTTCTTTAGATCTGCCCCTCCATAAAAACGAGTGTATGGTTAATGGAAGCTTTGGGTACGTCTTCTGGTGTCTCAATTGGTCGCCTGAAATTTGCACGCTTCTTAATCATCAAAGGTGGGTATGCGATGTGGTTATCTGATGCCTTCATGTTACCACAAATGAAGACCTTGGTGCAACATAAGGTGCTGAAATGGTTGAGGCATGAAATTCTCTTCACCAGAACGGTTCTCGATTTGAAGCACATCCTGACATTAAAAGATCAATGTGAAAAGAAAGAACAGTAAACAGTTAAGACTCAGCGGACTTAAAAAAGGATTGCGGCCTACTTGCCAGACGCCAACCACTTGCAGACCTGTAACTTCTATTAATACTATTATTACTTTGATCAACAGCTTTAGAAAAATAATGTTTTTGATCGAAGTAAAAAATTGTAATAAAATTCATATTTCATCAACTCACGACATGGAGTGGAGGTATGCCAAAAAGGTATCCAATAAATAACCATATCAAAACATCAAGACCACGAAAACAATTTGGGCATCAAATGGAGGATCTTCAGTGTATAACGAAAAAATATCTACTAGATGTTCACAACAAGAACTTTTTTCTTCTTTAATATTAATGTACATAAACAAGGAATATAAAGATTTTAATAACCTAACTTAATTTAAAAATAATTAAAATTGTAGTGCCTGAAAAATATGAGGCGCCGTTTAAGACATTATTAGTATTACAAATATACCGGGTGTAAATGAAATCATTAGTAATGAATCCAAAAATGTAAAAATATACAGGGTGTTCTATTTAAAAAACAGATGTTACGGTCATTTCCGGTGAAACCGGAAGTGTTAGAATTATTTTATTAACAATCATTAATTCAAATTTACTTGTTATTGCAATTACCAAAATTTCAAAATGATATCTGAAAAAACAAAAAAGTTATAGGGGTGCGCCTAATTTCATTTACACCCGGTATATAATAATTATTGAAATATATTTATTTTTTCATTAAATATATTTATTTTGTTAAAATATTTATAAGTTTTATAAATATATATATCTTTGTAAAAATATATATAATATTTTACGAATATATAAATATATTTTCACAAATATATATTATTTCTGCTAACATATATTTATATAGAAATGAGCTTTTATCGTCGTACGCTAGGTGGCGCCATGCTGATTAAATTTAGGTAAAATGCCCGTATTAAGAAGCTCACCAAAAAATTCTTCTATTGAAACGGACATAACTGCAAGCAACTGCTTTCATGAACCTTTTTATATGTGAAAATTTAAAAAATACGTACACACATTCCAAACGTCAAATGAACGATAAATAATAAATAAGGTTAATGTACGTACATTGACATTTGACGCCACGTTGCCAAATTTAATACGGGCATTTTACCTAAATTTAATCAGCATGGCGCCACCTAGCAGCATACGACGATAAAAGCTCATTTCTATATAAACATTAGCAGAAATAATATATATATGTGAAACTATATTTATATATACAAAGATATATACAGTGTGTCCCAGGATGGAGTTGACAAGAGGAAAAAAATCTTTATTATTGATTGTACGACGAAAAGTCACTCTTTATAAAAAATTCTGCTGATCGAAAAAATGAGTTTACTATATAAAAATCTTAGATAAGATGTACCGGGTGTTAATAAATTAAGAAAACATGAAAATGCCTCAAGAGAGAAGTACCATTATTTATTATTTTAGACAAAATGTTTATGAAACAAAGTTGTTTATAAAATAAAGCCTAAATACAAATTTTGAAGTCTAAATTTTGAATTTTAAATTTATCTCAACTTACATTTTTTTTTTTTTTTTTCATTTATTTTAATATCGATGTGAAATATTCTACACAATGACAATGAAACAATGACGTTTGTCGACAGCAAACTCTGTTTTTTAATTTGAATTTTCACAAATTCTACTTAAAAAGATAAACACAATAAGAACATACAATTCAAAATTTAGACTTAAAAATTTGTATTTAGGCTTTATTTTGGATTATAAACAACTTTGTTTTATAAACATTTTGTCTAAAATAATAAATAATGGTACTTCTCTCTAATCTCTCTTGAGGCATTTTCATGTTTTCTTAATTTATTAACACCCGGTACATCTTATCTAAGATTTTTATATGGTAAACTAATTTTTTCGACAAGCAGAATTTTTTATAAAGAGTGACTTTTCGTCGTACAACCAATTATAAAGATTTTTTTCCTCTTGTCAACTCCATCCGGGGACACACTGTATATGTACTATTTATAAACCTTATAAATATTTTAACAAAATAAATATACTTAATGAAAAAATATATATATTTCAATAATTATTATACATATTTGTAATACTAATAATGTCTTAAACGGCGCCTCATAGAAAATGATATATTCAGGATATAAATATATGCTGCTTGACATAATATCTGCCTAAGGAGTAAAATAAACGTACCTAAAATTTCTTAATTTCGAAAGCGACTGATTCGATGTCAGTTCAAATTATGAGACCATCGTGAGGTTGTAATTACAGACCAACGTTTTTCCTACTACTGTAACAAATTTCATTTTGTGGCTAACTTACCTATCATGTAATTGTGTTTTATAGCGATCTCCTGGAGAGAGTACAGGTCGCTAAAAGTTTTTTTATTATTGAATTATTGAAGTGCACTTTACTGTATTAAGTATAAATTAAACAACAGGGGAAATACATCTTCCTTTATCTCCAAAGAAACCTTATCTATGTTCATTAAAGTTTTAGGCAAAGGAGAGGAATTGATCCACTTGTATTTTCAAAAAATTGACTGCATCTGAGGACATAAATAAATCTCGGTTTGTAACTGGCAGTAAAAGAATAGGAATTTTAAGATTTTGATTAACAAAAGTAACTTATATTAATAACACAAAAAAGTAAAGGCAAAATAACTTAAAAAGGCGAAAATAAATTAGTAAGAGATTGCATTTAAATCACAATCATTCTGAAACTAGTCCATAAAATTATTGAAATTTGAAAATCGGAAATTTATTAACGCTAGAGCGAGGGCGTTTTACAGCTACACTGTATATTAGTTAAATTCTAGACTTTAAACTTTATTGAAAGGAATATAGATAATATTATTTACTGTAGAGGAATTTGAACTGTAAGCGAGTCATTCGAGATAGATAAATTTTAAGCAAATTGCGTATATTATCTATTTTATTGCTTATTTACTTTAATAAACTCAGTTAATTTATACGTCCAATAACTAAATTAAAATTTATTAATGGTGACAGGATAATAACGTACGTGATATGTTGTCCTTTTATGTGAAATATGAAGCGGTCTCACCTATCAACTAATTTCATACGCATGATTTATTTGTATTCAGTGCATATTATATTATAGCATACTGGGTGTAATAAGAATCATGGTACACATGTTTTTTTTTCTCTTTAGTTTTAGGGATAAAAGATTGAAATTTGTAACATTTTAGATATTTAATAAACGTCACATAAAATGGTTTTTGGGACAAAACACAATTTTATATGGTTCCATTTGAAAAAAATGCATTTGGTTCCAAAAACCATTTATGAATTTTATTTGTTCATAAATCACATAATTTAGTATATTCGACGAAATTTAAATTTTTTTAGCATTACACGGGTCAATTAGGATATATCGGAATAGTCATGGCATATTTAAATGAGAGAAAAAATAATGAAATAAATATTGACATTTGAAATATGGCTTATGTGATATCACTGGATTCAGACAATTATGCAGCATTCAAAAATGCAATAATGTATAGAATGTTGCAATTGAAAATCAAAAGTTAGTGTTATCTTCGATGAAACCGGAAGTGGGAAAAAACATTTATATGTCAAAAAACGATGAAATTTAACATAAATGTAAGCCTGGATAATCACCATGTAGATAAAAGAAATTCAAAAATCAATTATTTTACAAATGGTTTGAAATCGGAAACAAATATCAGTGACGCAGAAAAACAGTTAATTATTACTCGAAAACGATTTGTCCTACCAGAAAAACTCAGGCATTTTCTTTTTAGAATTAGCTGCTGATTAAGAAACCAATACCTGTTTTGAATGAAGGCAGTAGGGAACTATTTTGTTCGTCAAAATCATTTAATATTTTGCTATCATGCACGTCATTGGTGGGATTGTCAAAATCGTTGAATCGAAAAGAAGTGTTTCCATGCCAGTGTAGTGCATACCAAAGCCCAATTTAATATCTTTAATCGTTTTCGAGATATTTAAAAGAGAGGAATGTTTAATTATTTTTCAGACATTCTGCATCTCGAAAAGGAAGCATTTTTGAACTCTTATTTATAGCTTTTTTCTTATTTTGGCCTCTACAATCTGTCCCTAAAATAGTTTCCTTTACTGACGAAACACCCTGTATATTTTGATAATTCATCCAGTATATGTTTATGAGTAAATTATATCTCTTAAGTATAAAATTTTTGTTGGAATCCTTTCTCAAGTGGCAAATATATGTTTCTTCCTCGTACCACAAATAGTGCTTTTATCGATTTTTCTAAGACATCCGGTCGTTTTGGAGACGTATTAAAAATACCAACATAACAAGACATTTAAATGAAATCACAGCACTCAAATGTTAGTGCTTCAAAATGGATTTTAACAAAAATTATTTTCTAGCAGAAAAATTTATTTTACAAGATGTAAATATTAACAACCGTCAAAACAGTTTTATAGCCTTTTTGCTAAGTAACTGGACTTGTGGTCACAAAATCTGGCTAAATTGAAAAAAGCTGAATTAAATATTACTTCTAGGTGTCGTTGATAAAGTGATACAGGATCGGTGCGATTGCAGGTCAGACATATATTTTTTAATAAGTGGATGGATAGTCATAGTCTATGAAAGTTCAAAGCACATGTAGACTGTTCCACACAGTCCCACTCATGATTATTCAAATTTATCTCGGTAAAAATCCTTAAGGAGATATTGAAATATTATATATTCCGCCACATTAATAAAAAGTAAGCACTATTTCATTTCAACGGCCCAGGAAATTAAACATTTAAATTCTTTCTTTGTATTTCGGATTATATTCGTTTTTGCTTTTTTAAGCTAGGCTCTCCTCTTCGTTCATGAAAAATATGAGACTTACAGCGGAAAATCTGTTGGTATATTGACTAAAGGGATTAGACTTTATGAGAAATAGGAGCTCGGACATCATTAAAAATATATCAAACCTGGTTGAAATCAAGTATTCTTTCTTCTCAACAAGATGCCCGAACAAGTATTTATGTGGTTGTTGATTTATTTTATGACAATACAGGATTTTACTTACGATAACGAACTTAGTATTTTCCTTTCTTTAAATTATTTCCGTATAATGTTCCAATTATTGTAGGAGTCCTCTTTTTCAGTTCATGTTTGTTACAAGAGGCAGAATATCTCTAGACTTAATACTTAATGGCATAGTAAATATAACTATGATTCATAGCATTTTATGCATAATTTCATAATAAGTCTTGCATTTTTCAATGAATTATTCTGTGACTGAGTGTGTAAACATATCCCCTGGCGAAATCATTTAAACTATTTTACTCATAAAATACAGCAATCACAACAAAGGGTTTAGGTAGCTTGGGACTCAATACCTAATGAAAACATTGACCACTTAATTCAAAGCACGCCCCGCGGAGTGAACAGCCACAAGTTTTCCTTGTAAAGATATAACGGAAAATGAATGTCTTGCATCTTCCACTGAATCAATTTATATTATTAACTATATAAAAAAGTGCAATTTCCGCTCTTTCGTTCATTCAGAGAAAAACAGGAAATATTATATACCTAATTCTTTACATTACCATAATTCGAAGGAAGTATATGTTTAATAAAAGCTGTTGACACTAATCTCCATGTTGTGTTATCTATCAGAAGAATTAGATTTTATGAACACTCGGGCTTAACAAATCTAAACATAATTCATATCAAATGAAAGGGAATTTAAAATTCGTTCACAAAATATAATTGTTTTCCATTAATTTAAAAAAATGATGTAAAATCTGCGGGAAAAACGCGCTTCTTTAATTAAGAAGAACTTTGGTATATGGAGTGACAAAAAACACGCCCGTGCGTCAAATCTAATGTCAGAATCAGAATTTCATGACGAACAAGAAAATGGAAAACATACAGAATGTTCCATTTAAAGTAAGAAAGTTGGTTGTCACTTTCGGTTGGGGAGGAAGGAAATTAATGAAAAAATTAAAAGTTGCGGTATGCGAATATTTTTAACAAATAAATACTTATAAACGAAATGTACAGGGTTATTGGTTACAAATGTAACCCCCTCTTAACTTCGTTATTTTATGAGATAAAAAAAAATTTAAACAAGAGTTTTAGGGCATTCTATGAACTTTTTTATAACCATATACAAAAGTATACAGGGTGCCTCGTAAAAGTGGCACAAAACAACTTTATGTTTTTATTAATGGAACACCCTGTGTATTTTTGCATAGTATGAAAGTCCTCATTTTCCTGATTTCAAAAATGTATAATATATTTACGTTTACTATTATATACAGTACCCCACAAAATTTTATATTCAACTTGGAAACAAAGATGGGTTTATAGTACGAAAAGCGTGAATTAAAAAGAGAAAACAAACGGTGAATGTGTAACGCCCACACGGAGAGTGACAGCCGTAAAGACCGCAAATTAAAACACCTAAAAACTTGGGCAAAAAACGCCGCCAAACGAATTTAATAGACAATGCTGGGTCATAGCTATGTCAATGAAAGCATTAGTAAATATCGTTTTATGTATGCCGGTTACTCATGTGGTCGACTTAAGTGTAAGTGTAAGTTTGGCGGCATTTTTTGCCCAAGATTTTAGGTGTTTCAATTTGAAATAGAATGGAGAGAGAGGCGTGTCTCTAGTGCTCTGGTATCTGTCTTTATTTTATACTCATTACTGATATTCTCTGTTCTTGTTTTCAAGTTGAACATAAAATTTTGTGGGGTACTGTATATGCATAATTATTATTGCTTAGATCAATATTTCAGTTTTGCAATAAACAAAAACAGTACGAAATTTTTATTAATAACAAGATTAAAAAATTATTGTAATAAATTTTGTTTTTGAAAATCATGGCATACCGTTTTTCATTTGATTTTTATGTAAATAGAAGCCGCTGTATATCGAAAATGGCCACAGTAAATGTCAACATATTATACATTTTTGAAATCAGGAAAACGAGGACTTTCATATTATTCGAAAATATACAGGGTGTTCTATTTAAAAAAATCCAAATTTGGTTTGTCCGGCTTTTATGAGGCACTCTGTATACTATTGAATATGGTAGCAAGGCAATTCATAGAATACCCTAAAACTTTTGTTTAAATTTTTTTTTTATCTAAAAAAATAACGAAGTTAAGGGGGCGTTCCATTTATAACCAATAACCCTGTACTATAATTACTTCCTTACGTGTTGTTTACCAAAGAAAAATGTTGAACGATTTTATTTGCAGTTATCCTGAAATAATGCAATCTCGGCAAATTTGTTTTGCTGTGCAAATGTTTTTATTCGTCGAATATCTCTTTAAAAAAGCGAACTGAAATAAAGCTAAATTTATAATTACAGCTTAAGTATTTCTTTAATAAGGAATACCTGAGGCTTATCCAAATACAAATACGCAGTCATATATAGTATACTAAATACGAAAATGGGAAAGTTAAGCTGACGACCCAGCAAGAATTTTTTTAAATCAAATAATTATAAAAGCAATTAGAATACTGTTTGATAGGAAACTTATTCAGTAGACAGTAAAGAGTTCACTTTAGAATGAATATAAGTTAGTGACTTATAAAACTTTAAACAGATCAGATAGCGTATTGCAACCAAAATTGGACTGTAGCTCGGACCTGAAATACAGGGTGTCCCGTAAAGCTATGAGCACGATTATATTAGTGTAAAATACTAAAAGTAGGCTGGTGTCAAATTATAATTTGACAATATTACGTACTGACATGATCATTTGGTGCTTATAATTTGACACCCTGTATACAGTAAGTTTACTTTTTAATAAGACCAATTTGTGTTTGAAGTAGACATAGTAAAGTGAGAGCACGATGCATTTAGTGAAGATTTTTCAATGTGCAGTGCCCTTACTTTTCTATATGACTGTCTCTCTCATACAAATTCGTCTATTTGGAAAGTAAACTTACTTTATAATGATCCACACAGGTAAATAAAGGGAATGTAACTGTTTTGAAAGCAGGAATGTTATGCTCTCTAGAGTACCTATATAATATTATTAAAAGTTTTATATATTTATCTCTAAATAAATTAGAATTAAACCACATGGACGATCAGACTTGTAATAACATACTATAATTTGTAGTTACAAAAGAAACAGAGGTGATGTACAGGGTGAAAAACTAAAATCTATTCTCACGTATTTGTTTATGAGGAATGATTGTAAGGTCAAATAAGCCATAGAACCTGTATTATACGAGATATTGTCAAAAAACTGATTATGCAAATTTTTTTTATAATTGTGGTTATACCGGCATATGCCATTCATACCTAACTTCCGGTTTAGCTGGAAATAGCTATCCGACAAAATTTTAGCGACAACTTGTATATTATATTTTCAATAAAAAACATTTTCAATAAAAAACATTTCACTGATAAAGTTTAAAAAGAAAATTAAAACATACTTAATAAGGAAGGCATACTATTCAGTCGAAGAGTTTTTAATTGATGAATTTGTTATGTAACTAGTTATGGTTATTTTTTCAATGTGTAATATTTTACTAATTTAATTTATTAAATTATTTGGGATATGTAGTAAATAGATTTACCTATAGTTATAATATATACCTACCTACTTATGTAGGAATAGTGTAAGGTATTTACGTAAGCATGTATGACATGTAGTTAAAATACTGTTAATCATTAAATTTTTGTAAATAATCTAAATTCACACTCTTTTCTACACATGTAAATGTTAAGAAAATAAATTATTCTATTCTATTCTATTCTATTCTATTCTATTCTATATTTGTATATTTAAAAGCAGCCAATCCTGATTTCAAAAATATATAACACATGCCCATTATCTTTAATTTCTACCTTCCTTACCAACATCAAAGAGATAATAAAAGAAATAAAATAGCTACTGTTAAGAATATTTTTGTTCAAAATGCGTAGTTTTATTAGTTTTCAATTCAAAAATGAAAAACGAGAATAACGAATTTTCGTTTTTTTCTAATATCTTCAGAACTAAAAATGTCAAATTTCTTTCCAGATTATTGATCAGCATAAAAATGAGCAACTTTGCTCTAATTTGACCGACTTCGTATCTCTCAAGATAAGCGAGATCCCCATGCTGCCGTTCGAAAAACTGGCACCCTGTATATTTTTTAAATAAGGAGATTGGCTACTTTTCCAACATTTTGTCGGATGTTAGTTATTTTAAGCTAAACCGGAAGTTAGATGTATGAATGGCATATGCCTTTATAACCACAATTATATACCATATCGATTTGCGCAATAATATGCAGGGTGGAAAAAATTTGGGTACTCAGTTTTTTGACAATACCTTGTATATTAGAGGTTTTATCGTTTTTTTGACCTAACAATCAGATTCTTCATAAAAAAATACGTGAGAATAGATTTTGGTTTTTCATTTTAGCCCCGTAATAAAGCCAGGAAATCTATTGACCCTCTTACGTGTGGGACACCCTGTACATAAACGTTGTAATAGAAACTTCTGAATACGGCCGAACAAATCACAGTAATAGGGCGAGTATGTCGTATCTTTCCTACTTTTGCTCTAAGCACGTAGCAGACAAAGCTGCTTCAGTAGTCAACATTACGCCAGCGGCTCAGTCTCCTTAGTCACTTGGATAAGGAAATTATTATGAGCGTTGGCTGTTCCTCATTGAACCAAATGAAACGATAACTTTTAATCTGCTGAAAATTTAGACAGATATAAAACATTTTCCGTGTGTTTTCTAACATCTCAGGCGTTTGGATTTTCTACCTCCATATGGAGATAGAGTGGGAGGATACATTGCACTAACATCTAACGTATGTTTATATTTAATTGAAGAGATAAGGTACACTAGAATTACTTTAAGAGATTAGCCGATTTTTTAAAAAGATTGTTTTATATAATAATGAAACATTAATTTGTTTTATGGCATAAATGTTATTTTGGGAAACATATCTTGTATTGTAAATTTGTTTATCATTTCAAGGCAAAATGAACTCAAAGTTCAGTTTATTATGATTGTCTGTACAGTTTCTCTGAAAGTTTCTCGACATACAGGGTGTGTCACGAAGACCTTATATTAGCGGTTTCTAGAGAACTACTCAAAATGTTCTATCGATTAAAAACATTTTTGCTGGGATGGAGCTTCCGGTTCTACCGGAAGTTGACATCAACGCGCTTATTTCAAATGGAATGTACTATTTCTTATTCCATTTTTTAATTAATTTGAAATATTATGTTGTAAATGTCTAAAATATTTTTTCGAAGTTGTTGTCTTTATTATCCGGGTAAGCTTCACTTTACTTCTAGTTACCCAGCCAAGTACGCGCCTTTTGTAGGTGAATTCGACTCCAAATAGCGTACCAATCATAACACAAATTTAGGGCAAGTTCAGCTATAATAAATTTTATGTAGTAAGAGTGAGGCAAAAAAATATTTACTAAAATTAAGTTTGAAAATTCAAAAATACCTTCAATTTGTTTTTGTTTGTTTAAAATGTATTAGATGTTGTGACGCCTTTTACTTACGTAACCTGTACTGTTTGTAACTGGCTGCTTACAAACAGGACTCTCTGGCTTTGTAACTAACACTTTTTAGACGAAAACTCGGGCGCCAGTTCCTTATTTTTAAGTGCAAGGAACAGCACTTGTTTGGTTCTCCAAGGGGAGAACGTTTAGGGGTAGCTAAACAGATGGAGATACGGTGATTTCCAGGGGTCTTAAGATGATTGTCTTGTCAACTGGACTTGGACAATTTCTCAAACGGGTTAATTAGAAATAAATAACTGAAATAATAACTCGTGAATGTTACCTATGTAGACCAACGTATTTATTTATCAAAACAGTAATGAATAAATCAATAAATAGGATATTTCAGCGACTTTACAGTCGAGTATGTACAAATTTGATAACGATAATAAATAGGCGGGCTAGCAATCAAGAGTATATACACGTGAATACGATTTTATTTCGGAAGACGGTGAGTTTGGGTAAACCGGTGTCTGTTTTCGCGGCTTGTAACGATTTTGGACGGCAAGCAAACGGAATTTCCAACAGGATATAGTTTTCCGGTAAAACTTTATGCATTGGAGCTTTAAAGATTGCCCGACCGAGTAAATCTAACCAGCCGATGCATATTTTATGAAACAAAAGACCAAGGTATTACTAATTAGCTCTAGTTTGATTTAGTAGTATAATACAGCGGTACTTACGAACAATAAGATCTCTGAATATCTATACTTAACTGATGGCGGTACGGACGGATAGTAGCGGACCACGGTGTATTCTTACCAATAATATTTTCAAGAAAATTTATTAATATAATTCGAAGCGACGGTTACGAACGGATAGTGAAAACGGATTGATGCGTACTGCTTCGGATTGATCTGGAACTGATCTTCAACTGATGCGGACTGTCTCGGATTGAACCCGGACTTGACGCTCCTCCGGCGTTTTATTACGTTTATGACGTATCCAGATGGCGCGTTAAAGGGGCGTACTGACTTGACATGAAGGACTCGTACTCACAACGTTATTTACTGAGGTCGAGCGTATTATGTAATTAGCAACATTGACTCGTAGCATCAATAACCGGAAATGGGTTACTTGCAATTTCTAGATTATATTGCAAAAAGTAACGGATTAAAACGGACACGGATTAATATTTTAACCGGTTTTAGTAACTAATGATTTTTGTTTCCGACTCGGTCATTATTTATAATAATTCACGGATTTTAATTATACGGGGGATTATCGAAAATTAATCAATTAATTACTTGACTGCTTGTTTACCAGCGGGCTTTTTTATAACTCAATACTAACTTAACTAAAATAGGACCTACTTACTAAAAAGCGGCGGCAGGGTGTACCCAAGTGACGGTAATATTTAAAGCATTTATATCCATTATTATTTTAAATATTACCTAATTTTGTTTTCACTTCAATCGATATACCACAACTCTCAACCAAACTACCAGCAGCGCAGCAAATTTCTGTTGTAAGAATACATTACGCTTTCTGCAAAGCGGCGACTTTTGCGGAACGCCATTTCAATTAGCACATCTTTATTATATGGCTATACTGCATTTTATGTCATACATGAATGCAATGATAAAAAATTATTCTTTCATTATATAGTGCATTACATGCATGAGCGATAAAATTCGTCGCTGGAATCGACCAATTCAATTACGATGCTAACTTTGATGTACATACTATACGTACTAATAATGGTTCTATGCATTTATCTCTTGGTCCTTTGACACTAAATTGACGGCGGATATTTTTGCATTTTTTTCTCAATAACTTCATTACTGCGTTTAATGCATGCATGCTTTGTTACAATTTGAAAATGCATTTTAAGATAATGAATGATTGACACGTAGATAATAAAATAAAAAATGTATGTATTTGAAATATCTATTTAACTTCAATTAAACCACATTTTAAGTAAATTACGTAACTTGAGAGTCACTATTTTGTCATATTATCATCAACGAAATCGACCCAAAATAAATAAGTTAAATCCTTTTTACGGAATTTTATTCACAAAAATGCTTTAATCACCTTGTATTTTATGGATCATTTTCTATTTTTTTTTTCAGCCATATTTATCATATCAAAAAAATTATGATTGGATTTGTTTCCTTCCATCACAATTTTGAAAATGTTGATCAAGAAGAATTATACAGAAGTAACACTTAAATGTTACCCGTACAGATAAAACCAAAAAATAACATTTCCTAATTACGATCTCATTACTCTTTCGGCGACGTATTTTTTTGTTAGTAGGGTGTCGAGTTGCAATGATAATTAACAATTTAGCTGTTACGGTTGAACGTCCAAAGTCATTTTGTTAATCCGCTATAGCGCAAGACAATTTGACGTAGCAACCAACCTAGCCGTACCAGGACGGTATATAGCAGAGCAACGTAGCCAATTTACTCCAATGAGTTTAATGAAACAATCTTAACTTGTGCCACAAAATTGGGTGATAAAAACGACAGAATAGCCTTGGAAATATGCACACAAACTACTAACAGTGGCGCAGGTAAAAAAATCATCGAATTGTTCTTTAAATTCATCAATTGTTTCACTTTTGTACGAGGATTGTATTCTAACAATAGAAATAACTTCGACTTCAAACTTCCTAGTAGTTACGTTAATAAAAGTTGAGTTTGAATCTCCATTCAATAGTAATAAGTTATTATAATTTGAAAAAGTCACTTGTGACTAGAGTTGTTTCATATGTTAAATTATCTACTCCCTTATATTTGGGAGGATATTTGGGGGAATATATTTTATAAGGACTTAGAAATTGTATAACTTACTTAGTTCAAAAAACATGCTTTTAATAAAATATTTGCCTATCTGTAGTGATAATTTGAGAACGCTTTGATGATGACATTTTCTTAATTTTCCAAAGAACCACTGACACATTTCTTATGGAAAATTACTGTTCTGTTTTCTATATCAATAATTTTTTAATATCAATACCAGTTGAATCTAATAGTCAATAGAAGAGCCATGTGGTTTGACATATGAGGATTTTCGAGGATAATGATAATAATGATAATGAATATGATATTTTAAATCGATAGATATGTACAGGGTGTTTCCTAAGAGGTGACAAGTAATGTAATATGACCATTTTACTACTTAGTTCAAAATTCATATATTTAAAAAAACATAAGTATATCCGTTAGTCAAATACCGTAATTTTTTTTTTTCAGAAATTTGTAAAAACAAATAATAACGTTAGTTCCATATTCCAAAGCAGATATTTTGCCAATATATTTTTTCGTGCCGTTTCGTAATTTAATGTTCTCTTGTTGTGGGATAATTTTTAAAATAATGCTTGTATGGAAGTATAAGCCCAGATATTTTCATTAAATTATAAAAATGAAATATATAATTTTAACCCAAATGCTATTTTGAGGACTCTGTTATTTTACCCCGTATGTTCCGAAGCTGTAAAGCGATTCTTCGTTGACAGTGGCTCTGGCTAGGGCGAATTAAGGAAAATAAACGACTGGCCTGGCACAGGGGAGATGTGTCCCTAGTACAGTACTTTCAATTGCGGGCAACTAAATTACAAATTAAACTGAATGCTCTACATTACTTTTAAACTAATCTTTGGGGAATCCCCTAAATTAAACTCGGATAATTTAAAAGAAAAATAATTCAATTCTTTGTTATTAACCCCTAAATTAATATGATCTTAATAAAGTGGTACTTTTATAATGTGGAATTAGTATTTATTGAGTTTAAAGTTGGGCATATGATTGAATATTTTTAAGTATTTTTAACGGTAAATGGTCATATAAATGCGTTTTAGAAAGCATAATTTTTATTTAAGAAAAACTTTTTTTTAAATATAAATTTTTTGTTCATCTACGTTGTTTTGATTTGATAAAGTTAGTGTGTTTTTTCTAGATTGATCAGCTTAAGTATTATTTTTTTCTAAGGATGTGCAATTCTTGGTATTCCATCTTACGGGTTTCATTCTTTTCTAGTGTACTGAATTTAAAACCTCTTAATTTGTTGAGTTTTCTTTCCTAATTTATTTGCCATCGGTCTATTTCCTATTTCCGCTAAGGCCAATTACCGATGTGTTTTGAGATCTTGCAAACTCAACTTTAACGCTCTGTATCATCGAAACTGTTTATAGTAGGATCATGTATTCAAGCTTATATCGTTCGCCATATATAGTCAATTTTAATTCTCCTACATGCATTATTGTCACTCGACGTGGCAAAAAAGATATTTTAGGGATAGACGTGAAAAAGTACGTGAAAAAGTACGTATTTGTGGTGCTTTAATCCTATCTAGGATGAATTATTGAAGTTAGAAAAATTTCGAAACGTTGGTCCAAAATACGTAGGTAAATCAAATTTCTTTCAGACATGAGTTCTGCATCCCAACATGGTTAATGATATACTAACAACAACAGTCTGCTGACTGCTGAGCAGTGAGAGGCCACAGCGCACTGCCGCGCCCTTCTACTAATGTACAAATTTCGAACTAAGGCGAGTTGTCGGCCACTCGTATATTCGTCCCAATCCCTGTCGTGTTCGAAGCATTCTGGACTTATCTGTATGTCTGCCCTAAAGTTGCATATCTTTTATATACAGGGTGAATCTTTATATGGGGTTCATATTTATAGGGGGTGACGCCTTTCAACTATAGGAACAGGAAACTACATTTTTTTAAACGTGCTATGAAAAATTAATATTGTTTAAACTCTTTTTACTTTAATCTGGGTACCCAGCCAGTGGAATGCGCTAATGAGAGCAATGACTAGCAATTGAGGCAACTGCGCGTGTCTTGTACGATTCCTGAACTGTGCGTTGTTGCCAAACTTTACGATTCAAATAAAATTCGGGGAATTTAATAGTTAAGCAAATAGTCCCTGAGATGAACGATAATTTCGTCAAGCAACATGCAATAGAATTTACTGTATGCAGAAAAATGTGCTCTTTCAAATGACATTTTTAAAAATGGGGGTTGCCATTTAAAAAAATTGCCGATGACGTCTTTAACTTTTTAAAAAAAGTGGACAAATTGAGAAATGAATTGAAAATCGACGTGCCTAAGCGAATTTTTGTCACTTGCTTTGTAACGATTTTACGGAATTCATTCCAACCTTTACGTGCTCACTGTATAGTTTTATGCTAAAATTATTAAATGCAACAATATTCCCCGCAATATTCATTATTTGAGAACTGCTGTTCAAAATCATTTAGACAATTAACTATACAGCTTGTAATATTCTTGCAAAGTTTATGTTTATGTATATGAAACATTGTTTTATAAGAAAATAATAAGAGTAATAAGAAAATTTGTCTAGGGTGCAGACTGGAAGATTTCAATTGTTGTCATAATTCTAAAGATTTAATCCTCTCGTTCAGTCGTTTTCCATAAACCTTCGGATTAATGTTTTCGTTCTTCTTAAAACGCATGCCAACGTCTCATAACAGTTGAGGAATTTAGAATTACAATTAACTGAAAAAAAACTTACTTGACGCACTCAAATAAATGTAGTTTCACTAATTAGAATTTGATGGAATTTTAATCGTTATTATTATTGTAAAATAGAATGTAGAAAAAATTATACTTACTGATTATCTTCATTTACTTTATTTTCAATTTTGATTAATTTTAATATATTCTACTACCTATGTATAATTTTTACAGTAGTTTCACTGACAAGAAAGAGACTATTTGGTGATTTTGTGACTATTTGAGTTTATTGTTTATTGAGATTATCATTTTAAGGGTCCGTCACGCATGCATACGAGCTATAGAGACGCGCAATTGGGATAATTGAAAAACAATGCACAAACACAAGCAATAAATTGCACACGCAAATTATGAAATATGTGGAGAATCGAATTATCTAGTGGGCGATACCCGACAATAAGTCTTACTTACCCTTACCCTTTTACGGGTCCACTTCGCTGCGAAATAAGTGTTATTAACATCGGATTAGAAGTCTCGATGTTGAAAATTAAATATTTATCTTACGACAAAAAATGTTACATACATTTGAAGAAAACATAATTTCACATTCCGCAGCAAAGCCGTTTTCTTAATTTTGTTATGTAAAAAGTAGAAATTTATCTATAATATCCTTCAGAAATTACTCTATTTAACGAAAAATAATCAATAATATAACAGTTTAGTATGCATTTAAATAAAAAAATCTTTTTGTAGCGCAATTCTATAATTCATACTACATAAAACTGTGAAAGAACAAATAAAAATTTGTTCAAGCGGTTTTTTTATTCCAATACTTCTGTACCCTTGCCAACGAGAATTTTATTGTTGATAACTGGTGCCACCTTGCAATTATAAGTAAAACCTATTGTTGGGTAACGCCCAATGGACACTTCGATTCCTCCACAAACTTTATAATTTGCTTATGCAATTTATTACTTGAGTTGATGCATTGTTTCTCAATTGTTCTGACCGCGCGCGTCTTTATAGCTCGTATGCATGCGTGACGAACCCTTAAATAAATATTTATTTATTTAATTATACCAAATCCATAATCGTCTTCTTCGTATGGGGTTGAAAAAATGAATTGTGGCATAAATAAAATGAATGCTAAGCTCTTTATTTTTCTCATCTGAATTCCAAGAAAACAAATTTGGCCACTATTAATATATGTCTTGTTAAATATTTCATATTTGCTAATGCTTAAACCGAAAATTTCACAATATTCCTACTTGTCCTTCTTGCAAGCATGAGTGTATTTTGAAGATTATAAAAGCAAGCCTGCTTACATATAAACTCATTGTTTATTCGGGATTTAAGTAGAGAGAAAATTATACTCACTCTCCTGCTCTAAGGCTTAACGATTGTTTTCATGCTAATGAGATAAACTTACTTTAATTGAAATACTGTTAACACAATAGCCACAATTCTTTACTCTCTTCGTATTTAATATAGGATGGACAAATAAAAAATGTTGTGTTGTAGAAATAGGTTGGTTTATATAATAATATAAGTAAGAAATAGCTTATGTTATATGAGCAGGCAGTTTGTACCAAATTTTGACTATTATACTATGTACCTACTGTTAAAATCTACATCATCTCTTACGGAAAGTTTATTGAAAAACGACTGCCCCGATTGATGTTCACACCTACTGGAACCAGACAATTTAGTAGTTATTGTGATTGATACATATTGTTTATAAATTTGTACTAATATTTTTCAAAGATAGTTTTAATAGCCTGCAATTAAACAATGTTACCTGTAATGTTAAATGTAGTATTAAAATTATTTTTTATATTAAGTGTTAAGAATGGCATATATGAAACTTATTGGAATGATATTTGTGTGAGTTATATAAAACTTATACAGCCCCATTCACTAAGAAAGTGTATTCACGTTAAGGAAAGTTATCAATCTTTCATATGATTAATGTCAACTATGTGAACATTAAAAACCTCTCAACTTTTACAAAGCACAAAGCTGTAGATTGCTTTAGTATCTAAAAACGCATTTTAGAAAGTATTTTGTAGTGTTGAAAACGTATAAAAAATTATTCTATATTTTTTGTAGTATCGGTAACAACTTACTCCTCATTGAAATTAATCGCCTGCTGTTTTTAAACGGCCCTGGTAGGGATTAAATATACTAAAATACTCCAGCGTTTTTTATAAAAACTAAAGCAGATTTTTCGTATTTATATTAATACTATGCAGCTTTTTTTGTACATGTGAAATATTGTTGTTTTTATATTATTTGAGCTTCCTACAACTAGACATCTCAGGTACTTAAATTATTTATTTTGGACCAACATGACAGACTTATTTTTAAAACTGTTGTACAATATCTCGTTTTAACACTGGATCAACACATTAGCAGCAGATAATCCTAACAAAACAACTTCAGTGATACGTCCTTAAAAGGAGAAATACATCTTAAAGACGATTACAAAAATGCGAAAAGAAATATTCCAGAGAATAGGGACAACATAAAACTTCTGCAGGCATACGCAGAGAAGGCTATAAGAGATTAAAAGACCTTCTAAATTGTGAGTAAAATGAAAACACGTATTGTTTATCATAAATTATACCAGACACAGTAAGAAGAATATCGATGTCAGAATTCTTAAATTTGCCGGAGGCGCCGGTGATTTCGTAATATTTGTTATTTTCTTCTTTTCTCTCAATTTAGTACTGTAACAAATGGTGTTGGGTAACTATTCGCATTCTTAAACAAAAGTTTAAACTTGGCAACTAAGTTTAGAAAAATATAGGCACTTATATGTAGGTATGTTTTCAAAATTTTATTCTTATTTGAATAAAAAAAAAATTTAAATACAAATGTTTGGTAAATCATCTTATCATTTTATTCATCTTTTGACAAATCTGAATTGTAGTTAAAAAATATGTAAAGTAAAGATCGTGTGAAAATCGGCCTCTTTTTTTTGAGACAACTAATTCCAACTATATCTACAATTTGTACACAAGATATTTGACATATAACGTGCAAGAAATGAAAACAAACACAACAAATAATCTATATCTAAATAGGTATTCCTACTTCCTACTTGTAAAACAGGCAGAATCATCTTGCATAGAGTGTTTTATTATTTTACAAAATTCTGTTAGAAAGTATTTTGTTTCTCGTTGCCAACAAAATAACTAGAAATAACTTACCACTTTATTAAAATAGTAACTTAACGATATAAACGTGTCTGGTCATCACTATATTATAATACAATTTCAAAACAATAGAAAATTGAAGTTTCACATGCAACGCTCATTCTTTATTTCATTTTATACGACGCCTTCCATGCCTATAAAAAGTATAAAACCAGTAATCTGTTTACTATAATAATGGATTCATGTACATGAAGTCAGTAATCTTCTTGTTAATAGAGATTAATGGGAAAAGCCCTAAATGTTAAATATTTAGATAAAGAAACTACCATTAGCGGGAAAAAAGAATGATTACATGTATTTGTAGCAGTTGTAGTTGATTTTTCAACCAGACTGATGTAATAAACTTAATATGTAATATTACAGAAATCAAATATCTAAATATCGTAATGAAACTTGAAATTACATTCGAATACATACATCAAAATTAGTTAAATTTCTACCAAAAATTCTAATTTTCTTGAATATAACTTAAACAATAATATAGACACATGACACGTGACACATGAAGAGGTTGCGGCTTCTTGAATATCTAAGAGTCAAAATTGCCTTTTTATACGAACTCTTACATTGTATACTGAAATTATTATATTTTTCATAATCAACCCATTAACATTTATATAAAATAATAATAATAATAATAATAATAATAAATTGACTTTATTTAGGCGGGGCTCAGCCATAGGCTGCTCAGGCCCAACCTGTAAAAATTACAATGTTGAAATAATACATTTACTTCTAAATAACTAAATAACTACAAAAGTAACAGTAAAATAATTATAGTATGTAGTAGTAGAAAATGAAAAACAAAAAGAAAAAAAAAATAATAAACATGAGACTGGTAGCTGAAAATGACGGTAGAGATTTTATTAAGTTTTGCTGAAGTATTTTTTAACCTCTTTTTTAAAAGTGTTATAACTAACAATATTTTTTATTGGTAGTGGAATGGAATTATATATGAACGAAGCATAATATGTAAAAGATCCCTTGAAAGAAGAGGTAGAGTGCTGTGGTACATGTAGTAAATGAGTATTTCGCATATTTCGTCTATGTATCTCATCGCCAAAAATGAGTTTGAACCTAAGGTATGGTGGATTATTTGTTTGGATTATTTTGCGAACAATACAAGAGTAATGTACATTCCTCCTGATGTTCATTTTATTAAAGGAATATTTTTCATAATAAGGTGTAATATGATCTCTCTTTTTTACATTACAAGCAAACCGCATGCAGGCATTTTGTAGAACTTGAATCCTTTGCGCATCATAAACCAACAAACACGGTCCATAAACTACGTCACAATAGTCGAACAGAGATAAAATAAGTGACTCAATTAATTTTAATTTTATTTCTGTACTTACCACGAATTTGAATTTATACAGAGATTTTAGTCTAGAATATGCAATTTTTAAAACGTTGTTTACATGCTGAGTGAAGCTTAATTTATCATCTATAGTGAGCCCAAGGTTTTTACAATCATTGTGAAATATTAAAAAAATATTATTAAGAATCAACTGATTTTCCACATCCAGTTTTGCACATTGTTTTGCGGAGCCTATCAACATGGCTGTAGTCTTTGCAGGATTTAAACTTAGGGCATTATTATTGGACCATTTATTTATATTTTCCAAATCATTATTTAATTGTTGAAACGCTAACTGAGACTCATTTGGGACAAAAGACAGATACAATTGCTGATCGTCAGCGTAACAATGAATTTTTGATTTAATTTCCTTTGTAATATCAGAGGTATATATTATAAATAATAGAGGTCCAAGAATGGACCCTTGTGGTACACCAGTAGTTATAAGAGCAGTATCTGAAAAAATTTTACCTTCCTCAATTGAAAGTTGCACCTGTTGGAGGCGGCCACTTAGATATTGATTGAACCAACCTAAAGCATTTTTTGACAGGCCATAATAATTTAATTTTGCTAATAGTAAGGAATGATCTATACTGTCAAATGCCTTAGAATAGTCCAACATTATGGATATAGTTACTTCAGACTTATCAATCGCCCCCAACATGTCATCTACTACATCGAGAAGTGCAGTGGTGGTACTATGCCCAGGTCTAAAACCAGATTGCCTAACTGGTAAGACATTAGCATGATCGACATGTGATTTTAGTTGAGAGTATACTATTTTCTCTATAATTTTAGACATCACCGGAAGTATACTAATTGGCCGAAGTTCATTTAATGCTGATATCTTATCTTTTTTTGGAATGGGTGTAATAAGGGCATGTTTCCAACGTTCAGGTACAACACTCTGTGTCAAAGAAAAATTTACTACATGAGTAATCGCATTGCAGCAGTATGGAAGACACATCTTGAGCATTTCAACTGAAATACCATCTACTCCTTTTGCATTTGTATTAATTTCAAAAACGGTTTTACGCACCTCATCAGCAGTAACAATCTTAAAATTTAAGTCCTCTTTCAAGTTGTTGTATTTATTTGTTTTAAAATATTGTATTGTGTCAATATTAGCAGCAGATCTATTTATTGTTGTCATGAAAAAATTGTTTATAGCATCAGGGTCAAGTAGATCTGAAGGTATTTCACTATTATGACGTTTTGTGTGTATATTTAATTTCTCTAAACTATTCCATAATATTTTAGAATTGTTTTTATTATTACTCAAAATATTTTCTATATAAGCTTTTTTTTCGCGCCTTATTGACGCAGTAACAAAATTTCTCATTTCTTTATAAAACTCCCATTTAGCATTAGTCTGTAAAAGTGTTGCATTGATGTTTTTTAAAGATATTTTGTAATCCGATAATGCCCTGTCTCTTATAACCATCATACGTTTAATATTAGGAGTAACCCAAGGATTGAATTTTTTTGTGACACGTATTTTTCTTAGGGGTGCGTAAATATTAAACAAGGACGTTATATTATTTTCAAGAAATGCAATTTTTTCATCAATACTCTCAAAATATTGCAAACGATTCCAATTTATACTACGGGCTGAAGCATCAAATTCATCTAAATTAATATTTTTTATATTTCTGGATAATATGAACTGAGGATTATTTTTACGAATTATCGGCATGTCCACTAAACAATAAACAAGGTGATGATCTGAAAATTGCGGCAAATTAATTACGTCTGTATTTATTACAATATCTGATTTATTAGTCAGAATTAAATCTAGGAGGGTACTGCTATTTTCTGCAATGCGTGTTGCCTTTTTCATGACTTGTTCTAAACCAAAAGTCTGCATAATATTATCTAAAAATCTAAATTCTACAGAGGAAGTATTGAAGAAATCTATATTAAAGTCTTCTAAACAGAAAATGTAATCTGAAGAGATCAAATTATCAGCTAATATATCTTCCATTAATTGTAACGATTTATAATTCACATTAGGAGGACGGTACACACACCCAATACATACCTTATTATTATTAATTTTAGCGGAAATCCATAAATACTCAATATCTAAACTACCTTGTGATATGATCTTAATATTAGAAATATTGGCAGTATTTCTAACATATATTGCTACTCCACCCCCTCTTCCATTTTCACGATCTTGCCTATAAACTGTATATCCAGGAAAATTTATCATAAAATCTGAAATATTATTTGTTAGCCACGTCTCCGATACCAAAAATAGATCAAAAGAATGGAATAATACATATTCTTTTAACTCGTCATGTTTGTTTAATAGGGACCTTGTATTCAAATGAGAGATAATTAAGTTTGGCATTATATTATCATCATTATCAGCCACAATATCATATTCATTTAACAAATTCGTTTCGTGAAAAATAAAATGTTTTGTGTCGCTCTAAATTAATATAAAATAAAATGTGTTTTACTTATGAATATTTGATAATACAAAAAATCAGGTAATAAATACCAAGAAAAAAGAAAAACATATAAAAAGAACTAGGTATATGTAGAAAGAAATAATTGCTTTAAAATATAGAATTTGTAGTACAACCTTGTTGATTTATTCATACTGGCAGATCCTCATAACACTCAATCATTTTCTTCTGTTTTCTGTACATTATAAACACTTTTCCATTCATTGTCCATACATTTTTTGATTCAAGTTTATTGGCTGCCTTTTTTACCAAATCAAGTCGATATTTTGTCAGGTCTTCTCTTATAACAAAACCAGTCTTTTTTAATTTTTTCTTATTGATATAGACTTCAGATCTTGCTTTAAATGTTACAAAGCGAACTAGTATTGGGCGGGAATTGTTTCCTTTAATTTCACCCAATCTATAACATTTATCAATATCACCAGATAAAAGTTCGACATCCATTTTGTTCTTAAATAGGCTCAAAATTAAAGATTCTACATTCTCTTCTTCTGACTCCTTAATACCATAAATTCTGAGATTATTCAACCGGCTATATTGTTCATTTGTGTCGATACGCTTTTCAATAAGATTTATTCTAGTTGAATTATTTTCTGTTATTTTCTTAATACCTTCCATATTTTCATTCCATTTATTGATTTTTTCATTTATCATATCAAATTTTTCATCCATCTTTGCATCAATTTTTTGACAAATTTTGTTTATTAACTCCTCAGTTAGAATTTTCGGAGCTCTACTGGGTGATGATGATGATGAGGCACCACCGGTGGCCTTCCTTTGATTTACCATTTTATCGAACTGGTAGGAATATACAAATATTTATAATTAAGAGTTTTCTGCAGTTTATCTTCAATTTAGTGCTATTATTAAATTCTAAAGAATTGTAATATACTTTCTATAAATAGCTTACTCCTTTATGTAACTTGTTGCTTTAAATTAATTTTCTATGATTTTATCCACAAAATAACTTGAAATAATACAGCAGCAACACAAACACGTGTTATCACTCGCACTTCATACTATATATATATAAATGGTGTCTTATTTAAAATAAATAACAAATAATGTATTTTGAAATGTAAATTATATATATTTTAGATCGTCTTACACCTTCCTTAAATAAACTGTATATTTACGCAAACTGTATGTAATATGATAATTTCATTCTTATAAAATGCTTGATAAATACCTACAGTCGTCATTAAATAATAGAACTATAACCATATCGATTATTTTCTACTTTTTAAAGGAAACACTTCTCTTCAATTTCATTTTACTTATATATCAAAATGGGCCGTGCCATAGAAAAAGCTTATATTAACTTTTTCAGCATCGAAGTTGAGTTTAAAAGAGAACTAGAATAGTAAAACTCTAATAGATTTTTAGTAAAAGAGATCAAAGTCTATATGAGCTAAAGCATGTGCGTCGATATATAATTTTTAAAAGAGGTAGAAAAAGTTGAAAATATTTTTAATGTTATATTTAAATTTGATTCAGGTACCTAATAAAAGAACTTTCACATATAACAGAATCAGTAAAAGTATAACTTAACTTTGTTAATTTTTATCTCGACATAGCTTTAGAATTAAATTTAACTTAAACTTAATATGAAAAAAGGTATACCTAAAAAGGTAAATTATTATTGATAAAAATTTCAGGTCTTATAATCTTACCTCGGGTAAATTTGACAGTTAAAAATACTATTTGCTATTTGAAGTAAATAACTACTTTACATCTAATATTTAGATTGGCTCACACGTAGAGTTTAAAATATTTTTGACAACCAGAGAATTGGTAACATTCCAATTTGATTAAATCTATAGGGTCATTAATACGGTTGAATTCCTTTGAGTGTATGCCACATCTGCCTGACCCTGCAGATCGATTTTGTATAAAAGATACTAAGTAAACATAGTAGTATGGTATTAGTCGAATGCGTTTTCAAAGCCATGTTTATCTAAAATGTGATATTATTTTTGAACGAAAACGTAGGTATAGTTTTTCAGAATACATACTTCAAAAACATTTGGAAAATTATATTATAACATAACTTAAAATTAAATAATATTTGTGACCGAGTGTCTAATACAAATAAAATATTGACAAAAAATGTGTTGGCTCGTTCCTAATATCTAGTTTCGATTAAAAAATTAATAAAATAATGTTTTGTTTATATGATTTTTCAAATAATGTTATTTTAAGGTGCCTCTCAAAAATATCCATTTGTTTACCATTGAAAATAATTAAAAATTAAATTACGCTGAAACCTTAATTCCTTTTACAGATCATTTTGAATTTTCTTCATATTTCGTATACCTAGTTACGGATACGTTAAGTGTTGAAGTCGTATGATGCATAAACAAAAACCCTGTACATTTTCGAATCGCCTAAACTTAAAATAAATTATGGTGATCTTAAGGTATATTTAAGATTATATAATTACGTACAAATTGCAAATAGCTCATGTATGTTAATGAATTTGAACCACCATAACATATACTTAGATAATATAAGTACAAGCTTTATAATTTGCCTTTTCTAATTGCTTAATAGAATTTTTGTTTCCTTTTCGAGATACAGGGTGTCAAAAAAATAATTGAAAATTCGTTTTTTTAAATATCTCGATACCGATTTAAGATATTTAATTGAGCTCTGGTATGCACTATACGGGCACGGAGATATTTGTTCTCGATTTAATCAGTTTTGGCAATTCTACCAGTGGCGTGCGTGACAGCAAAAAAATGGAATAATTTTGACAATTAAAATAGTACGCCACTGCTCTTTTTTCAAAATAGGTACCTATTTGTTTCTTAATTGGTGACCAATTCTAAAAAAAGGCTTCTTGAGTTTTTCTGGTGTGACAAAACTAGTTATTTCAGAAAACACTTGCAGAGAAACGTATTCTTAATTTTTCTTTTTTGAAACCCTGTATCTCGAAAAGGAAGCATTTTCGGACTAATTATCATTCATAGGAACTTTTTTTGTTATTTTGACTTCTAGAATACGTCATTAAAATAGTTCCCTTTCCTCCCGAAACACCCCGTATAAAAGAAACTACAGAATATAGCAAATCTTCAAGAGCAATACAATTTTTTATCTATCACTACATGAGTACTAAGTCAAAAATAAGTATTTATATTTTTATTTTGTTGGTCTCTCAAGTAGAAATATTAAACCTACCCCATTGGCATTTAACTAATAGGTTTACTATTTAATGAATAAAAGAAATCGTTATTGTTATTGCGCTAAATTGCATATTTGTAGAGCAATGTTCTCGTTTCAAACCTAAATGTAAATTTTAAATAGAGGAAAAATATGTAGATGCAATTGTTGAAATTTCATCAAATTCAACACTGTGTAAAATATTTAATTGCCTACCAATTTATCGCAACATTTTAATATCACGCTTTATATTTAGTGACTCACCGAGTCTATTTATTTGTTACTTTGTCATTGTTAATTGATATATCAATGACAGTACAATACTACAAATTTCAAATATTATTGTGACTGCAGAAATATTAATAAATGCAAAGAACAAACACGTTAAATATTTAAAAAAAATTCTTTCAACAAAAATATTAATATTGATATTTTAATAAAATTATATGTTTTCGATGGTTGGGTATTACAAAAACTGAGTGGCCTGTCGGTATATCTTTGGTAATTCGAGAGGCTCTCGAAATATTTTTATTTTGTGTCTTATAAATAATAATGGACCTAGATGGAGAGAGAATTATCGAAGCCCTAGATGTGGTTCGAACTCTATAATAAACTGTAGGGCCTCGTCTCTCTTTACCTAACACAAAATCTTAGAACTTTCCGGGGGTTACTTCGGTGACTTGAGAGGCGGCTAAGGAAGAATTAAAAATAAAATATTAAATGAATAAATAAAGCTATAACAATATTTATATTAGACTGGGTAGCGTTTAACTTATAGTTAAAATTTTACACTTATCTCGAGTTCCTGCCACACTTTACTCTCAATGTTTTGTTGGCTCACGACACTAACTAGAAATTTATATTATATTAGAAGAAAAAATAATATAAATAATATTTTTTATATATATTTATTTATTAACATGCGTAGAACGTCCTTTTCAATTTTATTTTAGTCCTTTAATTTGTCCTAATCATATCCCCGTGAAACCTCTGGGGTTCGCCCATGTTTAGATGATGGTCTGGTAGAGGGAAACAAGTAACCGACGTGAGCAAAATAAAAACCTAAGTGGAGGTTTAAATTTCGGCTTTATTCTGTACGAGCCTTCCGTAGATTACCGAGAAATCGATATGCTCATCTAGTAAAGTGCAATCGAATATATATCCATAGGCAAGTTAACGTTGCTATATTGATACGATTCCGAGCTTTGGATAACATCCATTTACTGTTCCTGTTCATTCCGAATAGTGTAATCTATAGATGCTTGTTCAACTAACATCATTAATCCATTTTTAATACTTTAACATTTCATAGCATTATCTAGAAAATATAAATGTGACCAAATACATGCACCGTCAAACATTCCGCATAACGAGTGACTCGTTATTTTAAAAGTCTTATCTCTATATGTGAAGATTAGTAATGTAAGTATACACAAAAGTGAAACCAACAGTGAATTGTCAATGTTTCTCTTATTTCCAATGGTGGATTAAATTTGGCGTTCCCACGTGTTTTCCTACTAATTTTTTGGAAAATATTGTATCCATTATAGATCCCTTTGTGTTCAACTATACTTCGCTTCAGAATCACGTCAAGAATTCAGAATAATATTGCTTAATTTAAGAATGAGTTATAATTCCAAAACTGAATAACGTTTTATCGACAGTTAACATCAAAGGAAAACAGAATTATTATATCACATAGTTGTTCTCATTTATTGTTTTCTTCAACGTTTAACTTTTATTATAAAAGTTCCTAGGTAGGATTTAAATCCAGTAGAACATGTAGTGACACTTACCTGGAACTCAACATGGATTAAACATTTAATTTTTGTAGTTTATTATCAGTTTTCAAATTTGTGGCCATGCAGAAACAATTCTAATTTCTCGCCTCCACCATCCAAGTATTTTGTTAAAGTTTGAATGGTCCCAAATTTTTTGCTACAACACACATTTATCTAACAAAAAATTTCATTTTCTTAACTTCCAGTTTTTCATAATGTGTACACAGTTTGCAAAGCAAGTAAATAATTCTAAAACATCAATCACTCTCTCAAGATCTCAGTTAATAGGATTCCGTCTGTTAGTCGGTTCAGTTCTCTATTTCCCCATCGATCAAAGAACGATGTAATTAGTTTATAAACTACCCGTTTCACGATCATGCATTGACAACGATGTAAATACGTCTTATACAGAGCAATTATTCATAAGACGATTATAAACGCCTGGGTTGGACGACAACGAGGATAAACAGGACCACACTGGCGCATTTGGACTACACGTTCTGATAGAAACAATACTGCTATTATCGCATTGTCACACCATTACAATAAAGGAATGATAAAACTAATTAAGTATATCTCGATAAACATTATAGTAAAAACTTGATTATTGTAATTTTTTACGTGAGTAAGACAAAAGTGGTTTATTTTGGGCTAATAGGAACGAAAATATCACTTCCTGTTGAACCGGAAGTGACATCAACTTTTTTTTCTTAATTAGAATGACCGTGTTTTTTTGTGGTGTTTTAGAAAGCATGAAATTCTAACTGCACCAGTTTTTTCCAATTTCAAAAATTCCTTTTGTTCAGTGTAGAGGTCAGGTCAAAAATTTTTCGACCCTCTAAGTGTAAACGTCGTCGAAAAATGAAGATAAATAGCGAAAAACATTTTCGAATTTTTTCCCCGTTTTCTCTGCAGCGCCCCTTTTTTTCGACGCCACTGACGTGGATTTTTTTTAGTATTTTTTTTTGGACTCACGAGGTTCACTTTAATCGGTCTCCATACTTCTTTTTTTGTCTAGATGAAAAAAATTATTGATTCGTCCCGTCTTTTATGGGTTGTAGAAAATGTCCATTTTATCAAAAACCACAAGAATTTCGAAATAAGCCAAAAATACTTTTTTGCTCTAAAAGGAACGTAGAATAAAATTTTTCTATTAAATTTGACCAGTGGCGTACAAACAAATTCTTGTGGTTTAAGGGGTAATCGATCAGAAAAAAATAATCATCCAGTATAATATATTGGACAAAATTCATTTTAGCTGATGTGCTTGCCTTAATTATACCTGTATGTCAAATTTGAGTAAAAAATCTTTATTCGTTATTGAGATATTAAAAAAAAAAATTTTTTTCCGCGAACTTTAACACTTTGTAATTTGAAATCCATTCGTTTTACAATATATGTTTAAATGACTTAAATTCGGACCACCCTGTATATTTGCCTTTCCTCCTCCCTTATATAAAATTCTTTCCTATAGACCGTATGCACCAATACGTACGTATTTCCGATAAATCCCAAAAAAAAAATTTTAATTTTGATATCATGTTCATCTTCTTTAACTAACGACCAACTAATTTAGATTGCAATTTTATTAAATCAAATGTACATAAAGTAGGTAGCTTTTTTGAAAAAAAAAATTGCTACTTCATAAGAACACATAATATAATTTGCTTTCTTTTCTTGAATTCAAGAACAAAATGGAATCTGTATAGGTTCCAATGGTCGCCATTTTTTAGGATTAATATTTAAGATTTTAATATGCGAATACATACGCTAAGTCCTATTCTGATAGTAAATATCTCGACTCAAGGAAAGCGAAATAAGAAGAGGAGGAAAGATCCCACCAACCGCCAAGAGCGCTTCTTGAATACGATGCAACAAGTGTTATCTTATTATTATGGAAGTGAATATAAGGCCTGAGTAAATCAGACCTAAATGAGTTACCGACTCATAGTTCCGGAGTTTCCATCGTTTTATAAAACTTCTAATCGGATTATTTTCTGAGCTAAAATGTAAGCTGAAAATATGATATTTTTAACGTATATTATCACACAGTTATTACCACTACACATTAACATAGCTTTTTTTAATTATTTTTACTTAACAGTCCTACTAGATCCACTAATGTCAGTGTTCTGTACGTGCATAATTGACTTTCAGCGAGTTGTGTAGTTGCAGTTCCATTTATAGAAACTGTATATCTAATTTTACCTATATTAATTATTCATGTTGATCCAAAGGTGACCCATATTCCTTTACCGTCCAAATAATCAGTCTGATAATTTCTACCACTATAACCTGAAGTATCACATTATTTTACTACCGTTCTTTATTTGAAAGAGCTATTTTAAGTATTATAGTAGCTATCAAAATTCAAAGGATACCCTACAGTAATTGTTCAGTATACGGAAAACCATTGTTTCTAAAACATTTTTCTCAATTCAAAATTTATACCAATATCATAGAAATTTATTTATACAAAGAGTATTAATAGGATGTGTAGAGAAACTGGTATACTATATGTTCACCCTTCCAGAAATAAACTAAGTAACTCAATGGATATATTTTATCTACTGAATAGGCGCCATATTCTTAGCAGCGACGAAAAGTACTTTTTTTTCGTTAAATGTGAAAAATGTCAAAGTGACGTTTGGGAATGATACGTCCCCATTCCCAAACGTCATAATTGGATGGATAACACGTTTATTCGTTGATTTTCCATAAAAATGTCAAAAATGACGTGTAAATGTCATAGTGACGGAAGGGTCCTATCGAGGAACTGAAAATGGTTTCGGGGTTCCTGAAACCGTCCGGATTAAGAAGCTGATATCGTTTCTACTCTTGGACCAAAACAAAAAAAAGTTAACGTTCGCCGGATCGACTATAAGCTGCAATCTGTCGGCCGGACTATAACATTCAATATAAAAATTCCGAAATTTCAACAAATCTTGGTCGCTAAAAAAATAATTATCCGGAAACGTTAGGATATCAAGAGTTAAAATTTGGAGGGACCAGACAGGAATGACGAGTACAGCTTCTTTTAAAATCCGGTCAAACAAATCTTCCAGTTAAAGAAAAAGAAGTCGTCTCTGGTAATATCTAAGTAGTTCAGCGAGTACGTACGTTCGAGTCCACTATTATTAGTTAGTTTTGTGTAAATCCACTGCGAGTTTTTGTGATTTACTTATCTAAGGTATGTCCACTACACTACGTTAATCAATTATGTATTAATTGGTCTGATTATATGGTAAAAAGTGAATGTTTTGTTCCAATCGGCTTAATATTTGCTGTGCTTGGCTGGCTCTTTTTGCTATTTACCGCCAGTGGCGGCACATTTACTTGAAATGTCTAAGTGCTGAAATTGTGTACAAAAATTATACTAAGTACAAGCATGTTAATGACCAGAAGTAAAAAAGGGGATTCCCGGGCGGGAACGTCGACGGTGGAAATCCCTAATGAAAAGTCATACTTTGAGATGTTAAAAAATATTATGATTAAGTTGGAGTCTTGTTACAAGCTAATTGAGGAACAAAATAAAAAAATAGAAGATTTGACAATAGAAATTATTGAACTTAAGGGAAAGGAAGACTTAAATCCGGTAAAATCGTACTCTGAGGTAACAAAAAGTAAACCAAGTCATGTACTGGTAGTTAAACCTAGAAAGGAACAGGAAGCTGATAAAGTCAAACAAGATTTAAAAGATAACGTAAATCCTGTAGATCTTCAAGTTGGTATTAATATTGGGAAAACAATTAAAGATGGGGGTGTGATAGTAAAGTGTGTTGATGTTGAGGATTTAAATACTATTAAAGAAGATATTCAACAGAAGATGGGAAATAATTATGATGTTAAAATACCAAAAAAATATCTTCCGAAAATAATAATTGTTGGAATTTATGAAGAAGAAGAAGGTGAAGAAGAATTAATAAATAAAATTGTCAAACAAAATAAAATTCCTATGGACGAAAATTCTGTGGTTAAACTGGTCCATAAAACAAAAATTAAAAACAAAAAATTTAATCTCATTATTGAAACTGATCCAAATACATTCAAATGGATCCTATCAAATACAATGGAAGAAAAAGCGGCATTACATGTTGGATGGAAGGATTGCTATGTATTTGAATACTTTAATGTGTTTAGGTGTTATAAGTGTTGCGGGTATAACCACGGAGCAGAAAAGTGTTCTGAACGACTAACATGTCCATTGTGTGCAGATAATCATAAAATAGACGATTGCAAATCCGAAGAGAGAAAATGTATTAATTGGATAAGAGTCAATAAAAAATTGAATCTGGATTTAGATGTAAGTCATTCTAGTATAGATAGAAACTGCAATTGTTACTTAAAAACTGTTGAATCTATACAAAGAAAAACAGCTTATAATATATAGCAACTACCAAATGATTTATTTATATCCTGTATAAACGCTCAAAGTTTTTTCAAAAACAAGGATGAAATAGTGGAGTATGTATATGCATATAATCCCATTGTTTTGTGTACTACCGAAACTAGCATAACAGATGAATTTACGGATGATGAATTAAAAATAGCAGGATATAATTTAATTAGATGTAATTCAAGTAGTAGATATACAGGGGGGGTACAAATCCACATTAAAAATTACATTCAATTTTTTAATATAAGAACGTTAGTACATGATAAGTCATTTTGGGTATTGTCTATCGAATTTAAATTTATAAATGATTTTTATTATTTAATTGTTATATATAGGTCGCCCAATAGTAATCCAAATGAATTTATAGAAAAACTTTGCGAATGGTTAGAGCCCCTTTTTGCAAGTAGTAAAAATGTTAATATTATAATTTTAGGAGATTTTAATATTAATTGGAAAAAAACAGATTCTGTAAAAAAGAAACTCCAAAATGTAATAGAAAACTTTGGCTGTAAACAGTTTGTAAAAGATTTTACTAGAGTAACAAATGTTTCTAGTAGTCTAATAGATCTTGTCATAAGCAATGACTTTACATTAGATGTGTTTGTAGAACAAAATTATACAATAACCGATCACTCAATAGTACAAGTTAAACTAATGGAAACTAAAAAAAATAAAGTTAGTACAAAAAATGTTCGAGGAAAAATAAATTATGATGATTTAACAAATATTTTAATACCAAAAAATTGGAGATATGATAGCAGTGATGTGAATGTTGTATCATCACAATTTATTAATAATATGGTTGAAGCTCTTAACACTATTGCTCCATATAAACAAATTAAAATTAATGGTCAAAGAAACTTATGGATTAATAATGAATGTAGAATGGCAATAAAAAACAAAAATAGTGCATATAAAAAATTTGTATATACTAAAGAGGAACGAGACTGGAATGAATATAAGAACACAAAAAATAATCCTAGACAGATGTGGGCAAATTTAAAGGAATTAATAGGTAATAAAACCTATATCTAAAGTTCCAAATACCAATTTAGCTGAATATTTAAGGCCCATAAATATGCTTCCCTTTTGTGAAAAATTATTAGAACTAATAGTGTTCAACCAAGTTATTGAATATATAAATTCAAATAACATACTGTGTAGCTATCAATCGGGTTTTCGAGGTAAACACTCATGCGAAACAGCTTTACAGTTTATAATATCTGAATGGAAACAACTACTGAGCAAATCAGGACAAGGAATATGTGCCGTATTTATAGACCTAAAAAGGGCTTTTGAAACGATAGATAGGCAAATATTATAACTTAAATTAAAAGCATATGGATTTACAAATACAGTGTTACATTGGTTTGAGAGTTATCTTTCCAATCGCCAACAAATAATAAAGGTAAACAATAATGTGTCAGGTCCTATCGTTAATAACTATGGGGTGCCTCAAGGTAGCGTACTTGGACCGCTTCTGTTCATTCTTTATATAAATGACCTCGGGAATATTTTAGAAAAATGTAAAATCCATCTGTTTGCAGATGACACATTGATTTATTACGCTCATAATGATCTTAATACATTAATGAATACGGTAAATTCGGAATTAAACTGTCTTTCAAATAAATTAAAAGAAAATAAGTTAAAGGTAAATGAAATTAAATCTAAATGGATGTTCATTGGTTCCAACTGTTTATACAACTCTTTAAAAGAACTAAACTTAAATGTTACATTGAATAATGTAAATGTAGACCGTGTAAAAAATATTAAATATCTGGGGCTAGTTATAGATGGGGACCTGAAACTAAATGATCACGTTGACTACTTAGCTAAGAAAATAGGTAAAAAATAGGTTTTTTGAGAAGAATTAGTCAATGTATATCGACTGAAAGTAAATTGACCATATATAAGTCCTTAATTCTACCACATTTTATATATTGCTGTTCATTAATATATACTGCAAATACAAACACTGATAGGTTACAAAAACTTCAAAACAAAGCAATGCGAATTATTTTACAATGTAACTTGTATACAAATGTTAAGTTGATGTTAAATACATTAAACTGGTTTGATATTAAAACTTTTTTCTATATGCATACAATGATTTTTATTTATAAAATTGTTAATGATTTATTGCCAAATTATTTAAGAGATCAAATAACATTTGTAAGTGAGATTCATCAATATAGTACTCGGCAGGCGCATAACATTTATGTAGACACAACCACTAAAACTAGTTCCATGAACAGTTTATTTCATTCTGGTCTCATCCAATTTAATATATTAAATAATGACATAAAGAATTCTACTTCTGTTGCAATGTTTAAAATAAAACTTCAAAAGTATCTTAGATCATTAAGTTAGTGTTAGGTGAAATGGCCGCCGTCAAGGTCCGGATCCTTTAGATCAAAATGGAAAAGCTTCGGAACATTTCTAATGGGTACGTGCCGGAAAATTCGTTGAAATCCGAAAAAATCGTCTCTTTTATAAAAATCATAACTTTTTTAGAAAGTAAAATCGAGGAAAACAATTTCGCCCGGCAATTTTCTAAATCTCCTCTAGTTTTCAGAAAAAAATGTCCCGCACGTACAAGGAGCCGCGAGGGGCTCGCAGATTTTAATATATGTATGTATATGGAGAATAATATATTTTACATTTTTCTTTTAAGTGCCCAAAACAATAGTAGATATTATTTCGGAAATACCAAGTTATGAGAAATTTTTATCCTTTAATCAAAGCTTTATCAATATTTTCCAACTTATAATACAATTATTATTACTGTTTTATTCAAGGATGTAATGCATGCGTCTAATATTTTATTTAAATAAAGTATCTGTCAAAGGTATATTACGTCAATCAATAATTAAGTTGATAATGGATTCGATATTTAATGTTCTGATTATGCTTTGCTTCGTTCATTGGCAAAATTTTATAGGTTCAGTAGTTATTACATAACAAATTAGTAATAACTTGTACCTATATTGTTAGTAATAGTAAATGTTAAATATAATATTTCGCGTTTCATATTTGATATTCATCATTACAGAAAATATATATTTTAAATTTAGTGCATTCCAATTAACTATTTGTATGTATATGTTTACAGTTTAATCCATATATAAATGAATAAAGATGTGTTACAGATATTTAACAAATATAGTTTTCCTCTTTCAAAATTTAACAGAAATAACCATCTAGTGCTTATGCATATTTTATTTGATTAGATGAGATTTATTAGAACAAATTATTATTATTTAACTCCCCACGAAATGCCTAATATTATCAGGGCACCACCAATTTTTTTTAATCAATTTTTTCGAAGACGGATTCGACATTTCTTAAAAAAACCGAAAAAGTGCTGTAACTTTTAAACCACTAACAATTGGATAACAACATATGGGGTTATTTTGATTGTAAAAGACCTCACCTATCGCCCACTTTCGTTTGGACAACTTCTGGGGCACCCTGTAGAATGGATAGTTTAAGGTCGTGATGACACACTCAGCATATGCATAACTACAAGATGACTGAATGTAAGTACCCACTTAACCATGTTAATTATCATTCAATATCTATTAACATGTAGTATTCCGGTAATTATGTACTGAGAGAACCAATTGTATTGAAATATTTGCTTGATGAGCCCAAGCAAATTGGCATAAAGCATAAAGCACTACGTTAATTGAGTATAGTTTCGGATATGGTGAAACCGCAAACACAAAACAGCCGCAGAATTCCCGCTACACATTTGGTGTAATGTTCATTTCATATTCCATTTTCATTTAAAACGACATTTTCATTAACAGATAACTATTTTCGTTTTATATTATATTCACACCTTTTGCACAGCTGCGGGTTTACACCAGTATTAAAAGTTGCAAAAATCTAATTTATATTCCATGCGAAAACAGGGTATCCACCTTTTTTTTGTTCCGGGAGAGGAAATCCTCATGGACATTCGGTGCTTCAATCTAACGCAGCCGAATAGTGCCGGACTCCTACCGGCCAAAACCCCTCCCGCCTTTCATCACCCTACACCTTGGCACCGTCGAGTAGACATTTATCAAGATACAGGGTTGGACAATATCTTACTGCTGACGCTCCCTTTCTTCCCCCTCCTTCCTGGACATTGTAACTTTAAACGTTTTCCTGATGATCCTTGAGTTTTCCTATTTCTCATCATAAGAGATATTAAATTATCAACAGTTAGTTATGCGCGATCTAAGTTCTGTTTCGGCTTGTCTCCTCGTCTACTCCAGGCCGCCATGGTTTCAGTTGGGGGATCAGTCTTTTCGTCCACTGGGCTACCCTTATCGCTTCTTCCCACATTTCTTGCCAACTGTTTATCGTGGTTGCTCTCTGTGCATTTTTCACCTCCAGTAGGTGCCCGTCCCCTGCACAGTTGATATTCCTCCTCTCCTCCAACAGTAATTCTATAGGAGAAATTTCTGTTTGTCCTTTGAGCTTTTTATAGCATCCCCCTGTATTTTTTTATACGCAGTACCCCATACCACACCGGTGTAGCATATAGGAGAATCGACTGGACTGCGACCACAAAAAAAAACACGGTCATTCTATTTAAGAAAAAAAGTTGATGTTACTTCCGGTTCAACCGGAAATGATATTTTCGTTCCTGTTAGTCTAAAAATAGCCCACTTTTGCCTTACTCACGTATACCAAAAACGAAATATTTAAATTCAAAAACAACCAAAAAATTGGGGGCGCACATTTACTCGTGACCACCCGGTATATGTAACGTATCCCGCTGCCCTACGTACTTTCTTGACTTCTATATTTCTATTCACCAGATAAATTTCAACGTCATCCCAGGTGTCTTTAATCCACCTCTGGTTTTTTAATATCCTCGTATTGGGCTCTGAGGTCATTATAATAGGGTATACACCTAGTGTGCGGTGTGTGTTGTTAACAAAAGAAATAGATTTTTTTTGCAATGTGCCTAGTTTCTCAAATTCCACAAAATCAAAATTAAACCGATTGGACAGGGCAACTTATATTTTTTTAATTTTTTCGAAACCTGCACGAAAAATAAGGTAATGTGTGTATAATACTCAAATAATAACAATCACAGTTTTGACTCGATATGTTTTTTCTCAATTTTCGTTACTCATAATATCCAACATTCTTAGACTATGCCAATGATCAGTAAAACTATTTTTTGGCTGATTGTTGAGCAAGAATGGCTTTTTAGAATGTTAGAAGAAATTCAGGAAGAAAAAATTAGAAATTGGTATGTGATATACAGGGTGCGAATAAAATCATACCAAACATGATAAAAAAAATTTGAAATATCTCCTTAAATTCAAATGAAGATTGATATTTTACAACTTTGCTATACCCTTCTCTATACATAAGTTGGATACGTTTTTTGCAAAATATTTATAAACAAACACACCACAGAAATTAGATGTATACCGGGAGTAAACGAATAGTGGGCCACCCCTGTAACTTCCTGGTTTTTAAAGATATCGGGATAAAATTTTGAATTGTGAAATAAGGTAAGATTTCCAACTCTTTGAGACCTATCCGCCATATTTGTCACGTCCGGTTTCACCGGAAATGGCGTCTTTTTTAAATGGACCACCCTGTATGTTTTTACATTTTTGAAGTGAAGATGACATTTTGGATATATTTATACTATTTTGAACAATTTATACAGGGTTGTACGAAAAATAATTCGAATTTTAGTTGTCAATCGAGATGACTGCGAATATGTTAAAATTATTTTTGTTCCAATGTAATTCATATAAAAAATACGAAAATGTCAATATGTCAAATAATACATTATACAGAATGCTCTAAACTCATTAATATCACATTTTTCAAAATTGCTCATTTAATTCTTTGATTTTTTAAATAAAAAAAAAAAATTAAAACTTAACAAGTTATCGATCGACATTTAGGTAAGTCAAAGCATAAAGTTTCAGTCAGTGAATGGTCGGAAAACAAAATTATTTAAAAAATAGCAATACAAAGTATGTTAAATAAACAATACGTTCAGTTTTAATTAGGCTTTTAAGGATCATATGATTGATATCCAACATAGAAGAACTGATAAATATAGTGTTGTTAAATTTTTTTCATATTCATTCTCAAAGTGTCTATTCTGGTTTAAATAACTTTGAATATGTGGCGAGTTTAACTTTTAACGTATTAAAAAAAGAAATTTGAAACGCATGGGAATATTATATTTTCATAAATCAGAAGACAACTTCAACTATAGTGATGATATGTATTGATTGCAGTGGGAAATATAAATATTCTACAATTTTATTCAATATCAAAATGTGGAAACGCGGTGCATTTTTCTTGGTGAGCAAATATGAAATCGAGCGCCTGAGCTTATTTTTCCCATTCAAGGGATTTATTTAATACCTCAATAAAACTTTGTCGATTCTGAGGAATTTCTGCATATTAAAAAATATTTGCAATAGCAATAAAACCAATTTATAATGAATATAACAATTATGGAAGAGTTATAGTGAACAGATAAAGTTATATACAAGGAGGCATATTGTTATCCTAAGGTACACGATAGATGTAGATTATCTCGGAATAACCGTCTTATGTTTCTCTTAAATTTTCTACTAATTAGTAGATGCCATGTTATTCTGGATTTATTTTGCTTATACCTAATATACATTTTGTGAGAGCTACTACTACAATTATACAAATTTTCCTTTAACTCGTGTTTTTTATTGAAAAATAAGGGACTTATTTATATTGTGGCAGGCGTTATCCACCGGAACAACTTATACCTTAAGCAGTAATTTTAGATATATTCCAAGGCTTTGATCAAGACTTATTAAACATTATACTATCCTTTGACGTGCAAACCCAGTGTACCGGTGGTTGCCAAATTTTCTCTCCATCCGCTCATTTTAGCGACGTGAACTGTTATTTTGTCAACTTTGTTACTTCTTTATATTCATGTCTTTGGAAAACATTCCAGATCAGGGTTGTCAGTGTTTACACAAGCATTGGGGAACTTATCCTTTTTATATTCAACGAGTATAACTAACCATAACTATATTTCAGTTCAGCAAATATTGCAAAACATATAATAATATGTGTTAATTTTCAATTTCATTAGAAAAAGCAAAAATATTTTCGATGATTAAAGAGCCAAATATAAATGCTGTTAATTGTGAAGGACTTAATTTAAAAGCAAAATTTTAACAAACTAATGATTTTCTTTCCGTGTACTGATCAAAGTAAAATAACAAGCACGTTAATTTTAATGTATCCACCGTAATCGAAAAATTTTATGAAGATTATTTTTATGCAAAATGATTATGTAATAATAATAGTAAACTTTCTATGAAAAATATTTTTTGCAGAAATTTAACTTTATTTTAAGCGTTTTTGGCTAGCAGTATTTAAAAATGAAAATAGTGTGAAGGTTAAGAAAATATAATCTTCGAAGAACTTTTTTAACCGTGACAGAAAAATCAAATTGCTGTGGGCATATTGTGATAATGTAGTGTATTTGTTTATATAAAGTGGATTTAACCATAGGTATCTATACTACGTATCTTGAACTTTTAAGTGAAACGACAATATTGCAATTAGTATATGAGGACGAATTTATAACAAGTAAGATTTGTATATTTTCGGCTAGATTCTTATTGTACATTGTTATTGAGTTACCAATATGGAAAACCATAAATATAATTGCATCTCTTGATTGCACTCGGGTGCAGCGCGGAAAGCAGAAGTTTGTATTAAACTAATAATATTGTATTTTGTGTACCAACGTATAAAGTGTAATATTAACGTCAAAGCTCTTTACATGAGGATGCAAAATACTAATGGATCTATCTCATTATTATTTGTTCATTATTATATATTCACATTAGCGCGATATTGCGATTTCTACTTTACACACTGAACCGAGTAATAAAACGTAATCTATTAACACGTACGTTGAATAAAATTGGTAATGTATCATTTAGAAATTAATGTCATGAATATTTTTTTTCTCACAATAATTATATTACTCAATAACAAGTGCAACTACACAATTAATATACAGGGTCCTGCAACAGTGCGTCGGGCTTCCATAGCTCCTATACCATACAAGTTAGGAAATTCATTCGAGTACAGTTCTTAACTAAATGTGAAGGAGCACCGCAGGAAAATATTTTCGACCGTCCAGGGTGGCACAAAAAACGGATAGAAATTCACAATAGTAACACGTATACAAAAAATGTTTTCATTCAAATTCTGCATATTACTACGTAAAAATATACAGGGTGTTCCATTTGAAAAAACTAAGACAAATCAATTTAAAACACTCGGAATTTGAATTTATTTTTCGAGTGCCCTGTAGATGATGAAACACAAACAATTTTAGATACGGTATCCTACGACCTTTATCAAAAAGTTTTGAACCTTCTTTTGTTTTCAAATCTCCGTTCGGAAAAATGGAGAGCGTTTTTCTTTAGCGATGTAAATTGCTTTATATTTCATTTTTAATTTTTTACTTCCAAATGAAGCATTAGAATGTTCTCATATTTTAGGTGTGAATGAGGAACATTAAGGCCGTCTGAAATATGGTAAAATATATAGGGTGTTTCATTTAAAAAAAATTGCCTAACAGGCGTCCAATTTTTTGTGACACCCTGGACGTTCGAAAATATTTTCCTGCGGTGCTTCTTCACACTTAGTTAAGAACTGTACTCAATATGAATTTCCTAACTTGTATGGTATAGTAGCTATGGAAGCCCGACGCACTGTTGCAGGACCCTGTATTGTTTGTCTACGTAATACAGTTTTCGTTTTCATGTACTATCATATTGAATATAAAATATAAATCTGCTGTAGATTAGTAGATAGTTTTCTTCCTATATTGTTACTAGACTTTAAGTAAAATTGGTCAAAAGTAGCCTTTAAGTAATATTGGTCAAAAGTAGCAACTTGCAACTTGGCGAACAACAGGTCTATTACACCGAAATACATCATTGTGTAAGAAGTTAATAACTTTATCTTTAATAAAACCGAAACGTTAGAAAATAGTTTTTTATTTTACCACATGACCGAAAACCTAGGACTCTACACATCAAATTAATTGATATCAACCAACGGTCAAGAAAAGAAAAGCACTATTTATCTTTAAACATATCTGTTTCTAACATATTAGATTTATTTTTAATAATACTTATTAGATTTAAAAATATTTTAATTATTGCAATTTTTAACTTTATCTTATTAGCTCTTTTATCAGGAAATATTCCTCATTTGTTGTAATAGAATATCAATGAAACAAAATAATCACAGTGTTCCATGATTTTAAAACTGACAAAAATATATCATTAATTATCCTTTAAACATTTTGTACTACTAATTTACACATTTAATAAATAGAAAATTAAATCTTGTTTAATATAATTATAAAGGGAGTAAGATAAGTAATCGTCTAAAAATAAAAAAGATCAACTACCGCTTACGGCGAAAATGAAAAAAAAGAAACTATTCCATTCTAAAATTAAGAAATAAGTGATGGTTAAAGTTCAACAAAGCCATAATTTAATCTTATGTTTTCAAACATGCTGGTGAGTTCTTTTATTAGAGATCAGTGGTAGTATATCGGACGTGGCAAATGAATCCCCTGACCTCAGCAGTACGATCGGATATCCTGACATGGTTTGTGTTCCGAACTTCATCAACTTTTACGGAATCTACCAGAACAAATTAAAATAGATTATACATTTTGCTCGGATCGCCAAACTATGGCTTCTTTGTGTATAATGTTTCATAGAAGTTGACTTTTGCCCCTATAGTTTTCTAAATAAGACGTTATTTCTCTTTTATTTCTCGTTATTTCACAAAAAGTGGAAATTGTTTTGTTGTTAGAGCTTGGTGTAGGAATACACGTTATCCTAAATTGCATAATTAGTTCTATCGCCAATATAAATAATATAAACTGTATTTATTTCATACATCTATAAAATAAAATAGTTTATATATAACTATGTATAATGTGAGAATTATTCGGAAATTAAAATGAATTTCTGAACACCACAATTGGTTAGTGTAATCATTATATCCTTCGCAAAAGAATAACATAACATAAACACACCACAGAAATTAGAATATAAACATTTTTTTTACCATAGTGTTAGTCTATTTCGATAGTTTTTGAAAAAGTAAATAAACAAATTCCCAGCAATAATTTTTAGAATTAAAGCTCCTTTAAATATATTTAAAATGGTTTATGCGAAATTTGAAGTTAAATTGGCTTAGACCAAAGAAATGAGTGTTGAGTTCAGCTCTAATTTTAATAGTTAGAAAGTTCTCTTCCTTTAATTCCTACTAATTGTCAAAATAACACCCTGTAATTGTTCCTTTGATACCACGCCAAAGGCGTAGAGGTTATTTCCCAGTTTTAAACTGGTTAATTTGAATATTTTTTAGATAAATCCATTTTTTTGGATAGAAATTTGCAGAAATATCCCAATACATCCCAAAAAAGAAAAGGAAAAGAAAAAAACTGTACTTATATTCCAACCCCTAATTTTCTGCAATAATTGTTACGCTACTTACTTTTTATTTAATTTTCTAATTTTTTCCATTTATTTCTAAATTTTTATAGGCCGTTATGAACTTTCCGAGACTATATTAGTAAGTAATACATAAATGACACTTAGCAAAATTAAGATGAAATTGTTAACAGGAAGAACAACAAGTAAATTATGAATTTAGGTGTTCTAAAAGTAGAGACAGTTCTGAATTTCAATGAGTTTCGAAGAATGTTTTTGATTATTAACATTCTATTATGCGGCTAAACTTTATGAATTTTCAGGCGAGACTGCTGTATAAAGTTTGACCTAAAATATGAGTTTATATTGGGAAAGTTAGTTAACTTTTGAATATATGATATTATCTAATAAATTTAAATCTCACCTAAGCAATCGATATTAATCGTTTGCATGAATAGTTTGTGACTTTAAGAAATATGTGAAAATTCAATATATGTAGTTTTTGTCAATACATAATGTTCTTTTATGATAATAGTAATAATAATTGTCATAATAATAACACATACAGTAAAACTGTGCGCAAGGGACTACATATTTAGAGACAACGGGCACACACTCAACATCCATGTGCAGTGGGAATTTATCTCTCTCACAGCAATCGGGAATCGAACCAATTGACAATGTTCTTTCTACCGCTGTTTTTGTGGATGCTGGAAAAATTTAGTTAATAAAATATGGCCCTCTGTAGCACTTTTTGCTGGGGGTGTTTACGAGAAATGGAACACCCTGTATTTTTTTTTATCAAGTTATGAAAAACTAAATTCTCTTTTCCCAGTAGGAGTTAAAATTACAACTTTTTTAAATATTCGCGATTTTCTTAAATGTACTTTTTGTAAAAATTGCCAACAATTTAGCTATGATTATAAACAATCATCAATGTCATTCTCTTATGCCAAAAAATGTCAGCACGTTTAAATTACACCCATGGTTTCTGTTCATGTGGTTATCAAGTCGCAAATGTGTTAAAGTACCATTACACGGCGTGTGGAGTGACGCGCCTTGCGTGTGACTTGACGCGCCACGCACCGTGACAACGGGTCGGCGCGACGAACTTCGGTTCCCGTCAATTAGCGGTAAATTTGCACACTTTAAAGAAAACACATCAGGCGGCGTGAAACTTGGCAATTACCAGGCCGTGAGTTCGCGATCGACGTTTACGCGCTCTGGCGCGTCACTCCGCACGCCAGGCGCGTCGCTCCACACACCGTGTAATGGAACCTTTAACATGTTCACATTCTCCCTAAATAAAAAACAAATTTAAAAAATCTTATTTGTGTAAACAATAAATAATTAAAAGTATCGCACTCAATTATCTATACAGTTTATGCATGAGATGAGAAATATAAACTTGTATTTAAAAGCGTATTTAATAAAATATTTCAATAAAATTCATTAATATAGATAATTAAATACTGTGCTTATTATTTGATTTTTATTAATTAACCTGCCCGTTTATTATACAAGGGTTAGATTCCCTAAAGCTAAAATGCAAAATAAAAGCTTTATGAAACTTAACGACCATAAAATAGCAACTGCGTAATTAAAAGCAAATACAAGAAAATCGATAGATTTATATAATATTAATGGCATCGAGGAAAAATTAATTATAATATTATATATTATTATTATAATTAGAAAAAAGAATCTGCTAATTTTATTTTATTATTATTTTCATTAGCTTTAAATTTTCTTTTCCAAATGAATAGATTCTAGGAATGCAAACTAATTTAATTAAATAAACGTATTTATTATCTGTATATTGTATTACATTTTCGATAAATATAGTTCGAAAAATGTAACAACAAATGAATCGATCCTCATTATATCTATTTGGTTAACAAAACAAACGTTGAATACGTGTGTTCGCTGTTTCAATTTGAATAAAGATGATGTCAGTGTCAGAATTTCTGATTCTTTCTTTTTTAGTTCAACTATTCTGTTTTGTTTCATTTTTCGATAATGTGTGAGTAATGTTTAACAAAAAAATGTATAAGCCCCTTTTTGCTTTTAATTAAGTAGACATTTGCATATAAAATCAAGTTCATTTTCATGGAACCGTATACGGTAATTAACATATCCCAACTGAACATGCATATTCACAAGAATTACGTTCTGGGTTATATGTATAGGTATGTATGTAGGTGTATATATTATATACTATATATAATAAGAATAAATATAATAATAATTGTAACGTTTATTTATATTAAAGTACAATACAGTTTTTCTGTTTAAATATTACAAAGGCACAAAGGGGTATTGTAAAAATACAAGAAAAACCCACAAAAGAAACCTTGCAAGTGGGTTATGTTCTTTACGTTATGTTTTTACCTTTTTAATAATAATCCTAGTGGACAATGCCGTTTAATTTGCGTTATACAAAAAGAAAAATTAAAATAAACTAAGGAAATGTGTTTTTAATCAGAAGGATAATAAAATAAAAAAGATATAATTACTTCTGAAATAATTTCTATACAGTGCGTTCACAATGAAACGCATAAATTCAATATAATCTGAACAACGTGGTATTGCCAAAAACACTCGGACACGTCGATTTTCAATTTTGATTTGGCACATTTTGAGCATACGGCAAGTCAATGCCAGTTCCAGTTTTTCCGGAAGTGACTTCAACTTTTTTATTTTAATCGTAACACCCTATACAGGGTGAATTTGAAATACACTGGATAATTTTAATCCGTTAAGCTCTATGGTCTGTAAAAATTCTTAAAAATAGTCATTTGTAAAATAAATGAAATACAGCCAAGAAAACAATTTTTGAATATTTATTAAATATTCACGATGCTCCTGCCTGAGCAGAACAGCTGATGTGTGTAGCGACATAAATGCCTGTACCCCCACTCTTCTTAGCTATCGTGTTGTTTGTTGTGTTGGCGTAGTTCAGCCTGTGCATCCATGATGTCGAGTGTGAATTTTTCCTAGTGTTTTAAATTTCAGTTTTGTGTTCGTAGCTACCACGTTGCCCGCGTAGTTCAGCCTGTGCATCCATGATGTCAAGTGTGAGTTTTTCCTAGTGTTTTATATTTCAGTTTTGGTTTTACTTGGTAAACACTGCGAATACTGCGTAGAGGTATTTGTTCGTAACCAAGTCAATGTCAAGTTCACCGGTCAGTGTATCCCCAGTGGGACGAGTTTAGGGTTTTTGTGTTGAAACATTAACTATGAAATTTTGAAATTAAAACACTGCGAATTCATTAATTATGCTATAAGAAATTACAGATTAAAAATATTCAGTGTATTTTAAATTCACCCTGTATATTTGGGCAGATTTGTATAGACGACAAAAAGACCTTTCCAGAGATGTAGTAAACACGTTTTTATTATGAATACTTTTTTATAATTTACAAACATCGTTAGATACTAATTTAGTGCACTAACTTTCTAAAATATGTTAATAGATATTCAATGTGTTGCTATTTCCCGTTGGACATTGTGAATCATTTTTGGTGAGATTAGTCGAATTTCCTGGCATATTCTTCAGTTAGAATCTCACGTTTTTGTAAATAATAAGAAATGCATTCATAATTAAAATGTGTTTACTACAGATTTGGAAACGTTCTTTTGTCATCTATACAAACCCGTACAAAACATAGGGTGTTATAATTAAAATAAAAAAGTTGGTCACTTCCGGAAAAACCGGAACTGACATTGACTTGCCGTATGACTCAAAATGTGCCAAATCTAAATTGAAAATCGACGTGTCTGCGTGTTCTTGGCAAAACCACGATTTTCAGATTGTATTGAATTTATTCCTTTCTTTGTGAATATATATACCGGGTGTAAACGAATAATGGGCCACCCCTGTAACTTCCTAGTTTTTAAAGATATCGGGATAAAATTTTGTATGGTGAAATTAGGTAAGATTTCCAACTATTTGAGGCCTATCCGCCATATTCTGTCACTTCCGATTTCACCGGAAATGGTGCCAATAGTCTTTTCTAAATGGACCACCCTGTATGTTTTTACATTTTTGAAGTAAAGATCATATTTTGGATAAATTTATACTATTTTGAAAAATTTATACAGGGTTGCACGAAAAATAATTCGAATTTTAGTTGTCAATCTAGATGACTGCGAATATGTGAAAATTATTTTTGTTCCAATGTGAAAATGTGATATTAAAGAGTTTAGAGCACCCTGTATAATGTATTATTGGACATATTGACGTTTCGTATTTTTTATGTGAATTACATTGGAACAAAACTAATTTTAACATATTCGCAGCCATCTAGATTGACAACTAAAATTCGAATTTTTTTTCGTGCAACCCTGCATAAATTTTTCAAACTAGTATAAATGTATCCAGAATGTGACCTTTATTTCAAAAATTTAAAAACATACAGGGTGGTCCATTTAAAAAAGACTATTGGGGCCATTTCCGGTGAAACCGGAAGTGACAAATATGGCGGGTAGGTCTCAAAAAGTTGGAAATCTCACCTAATTTCACGATACAAAATTTTATACCGATATCTTTAAACCGTGGAAGTTACCCACTATTCGTTTACACCCGTATATATTTTATTTAGCAAAAATATTAAACTAACTATGTGACATATTATAACAAATAAATATACAAAGTAACACATAATAACAGACAACAGATCATTATATCACACTATTTTGCCGGTACTCGTTTAATTTCTTTTTAAACTTTGATAACCTTTCGGTTATGGATATTTTAAACAGAATATTTTAAATCATTCTCCTTGCTTTATTTTATAAAAAATTGTCCAGTTTTAATAAAATTGTTTAATTCATACAAATGTTTAAACCGGATAAGCATTATGAACCTCACTCTTCACATTGCATTGCCATTTCTAAATGGTATTGTATACTAACTACTGTTTTAAACAATGTCCGTATAAATAACGCGAACTCTTGAAATACCAATTAAAATTGATTTGGTTTTAGGTATTAATGATGCCAGAGTAAACATCTATTAAATGGACCTGCAGAGGGTTTTCGTCTTTGCCCTTATCCTGGGTAAGTGCTTTCTTAATCTAAACCTTCCTTTTTTGATATGTATATGGATATTGAGCGATTTTGTATGGCAAATTGGATATTGGAAAGTTTTAAAAGCTTTCTTAATTTCTCGATTAAATGCATAAGGAATTATGGTAAAATTATTAGCACGAATATGTTACGGGTATTAGTGCTGAAATATTAAGCACGTACCTTAATCGTCATTTGTAAAAAAATAATTATCTGAATGTATTGTTATATACGAGGTTATCATAAATAAATACACCACATGTAATTACGACCCCCTTTATCCCAGAAGACTCTAGAAGAGCCTTGTGCGGGAGGGGGCTACACATTTAAAGACAAGGGACACACATCCAATATCCGTGTATAATGGAAAAATCCCTCTCACAGTATTTTCCATTGCCACGACCGGGAATCGAACCCGGGTTTTGGGTGTTACCATCTCGACCATCAGTCATATACCGGGTGTAAATGAATAACTTTTTAGTTTTTCCAGATATCATTTTGAAATTTTGGCTGTTGCAATAACAAGTAAGTTTGAATTTATGCATGTTAAAAAAATAATTCTAGCACTTCCGGTTTCACCGGAAATGACCGTAATATGTGTGTTTTTTAAATGGAACACCCTGCATATTTTTACATTTTTGCATTCAGGGATTCACTCTGCGCACGATGGTATCAACTTCGAGGAAGAAACATAACCTCAAACATTTTTTTAGGATAATTTGAGTTGGCATCTAGGGAGCCATGACTGCTGAAAAACTTTTCTTTCCGAGTCATTGAGTATTGGAAAAATAAAATCGTGATATTAAGTGAGCTAAGTTTGCTTTTATAGCCATTTAAACATCTCGAAAATGGTTTTTTCGATATAAGTATTTCTTTTAAATGGAACCATTATACCTTATTATGTTATTTTAATAATTTCCGAAATGTTTAAATGGCTATAAAAGCAAAGTTAGCTCACTTAATATCACGATTTTATTTTTCCAATACTCAATGGCTCAAAAAGAAAAGTTTTTCAGCAGCCATGGCTTCCTAGATGCCAACTTAATTTACCCTAAAAAAATGTTTGAGGTTATGTTTCTTCCTCGAAGTTGATACCATCGTATGCAGAATAAATCCCTGAATTCAAAAATGTAAAAATATATAGGGTGTTCTATTTAATAAACAGATGTTACGGTCATTTCCGGTGAAACCGGAAGTGCTAGAATCATTTTATTAACATGTATTAATTCAAATTTACTCGCTATTGCAACTGCCAAAATTTCAAAATGATATCTGAAAAAACAAAGAAGTTATAGGGGTGAGCCTAATTTGATTTACACCCGGTATATTATAGAAGATACTACATTAATTGTTAACGAACACAACCCAGATCTCATGTCGGCTTATATAAATTGTATTAATCATATAACATTATCTACGGATTATACGTTCATGCAAATTTACAACAACTAATACAATGTTTTTAATACTACGGATATTTACTGCGTACTTTAATAATGTATCTCCACAAAGATTTTCGCAACCTAAAATTTTAACACTGAGCTCAACAAATCTGTATCTTTATTAAATTTTATTGCACATTAAATTTTATTTCTTCGTCTAGGTGATTTCCAAAAAATATTCAGGATTGATAGGTCTTTCAAAATATTTAAAAAAATTGGGTGTTGGCGGAAAAAAAATTAAATAGAGCGTCGCGGCGCCTAGCGTCGTTGCGATAAAACGTTTCGGTTGATCTTAACGTGTAGTCTGTTATGTTTGATCGCCGATAACAATTTGTGCATAATCTCTACAGATTTCGAGAAATTAGGCGTGGGAGTCGAATTTGAATCACCCTGTACGTAATAGTCAATAAAATATTGGATAATAACTCATAATATCATAAATTATGTTTTATTGCCGATTGAATCAAATTATTGATATAAATAAAGATTAATAAAGAACGGCTTGATTAAAATTATGTGCCAATAAATATTTGATACACAGGATGGCAGATTCCAAAGCGAAATCTTCAGGGAACCAGAAGATCGAAAAAAATTATGAATTAGCTACATAAACATTGTCTCTTTTATACAGAGTGTTGAAGTTTTTATTTTCGAACTGATTTTTTTGAATATCTCTTGGAGGACTAATATTTTCCTATTAGAAAAGTTTGCGTACATCAACCAGTGGTGTCAAATTGGGGGGTGACCAGAACTTCTACGCCACTGGTCCTAGCCATTTTTATATCGAGTTTTATATCCTATGAAATTTTTAAGAATCATCGACACGTGCTTGGAAATTAATTCGAAATTTATTTCTAAAAATCCGAATAGCCGTACATAAAATATATCAGAATTATGTCAGAATTTGATATTAGTAGTTATTCTAGTTTTTCTTAGCATATACGAGTTACTGTTTAATAAATTGTTGTTTTTTGAAGAAAAAACAAAATTCTCTTATTGAAGCAACTCCTAAAAACAACTTTACATTAGGTAATGGTAGAAATTGGATGCATGGAGTTTTGTTTTTCATTACAACCACAATTTTGATGTATTTTATGCACGGTTATTGGGATTTTTGAAAATGAATCTCAGAGTAATTTTCAAGCACATGTCGATAGTTTTTAGCAATTTACTTAAAAACTGTGGATCCTTTGTAAAAATTACAAGAGAGACTATTTTTAAAAACAATACATAGAATCTACAAACAAAGCAAAATTTATGGCTAGGACCAGTGGCATAGAAGTTCTGGTAGGAAAAAGGGTCACTACCTCACAGTGACACCACTGGTGAAAAAACTTTTGTACTAGGAAAATATTAGTGCTTCATGAGATATTTTACATCACTAAATTTTTTTTAACTTGTTCGTTTGCGAGATATTTAAATAAAAAATAAAAACTTAATACCCTGTATCTCAAAAACGATGCGTTTTAGAGGCAATGTTTATATAGCAAACTCATTTTTTTTTTCAGTGTTCTATCGTTCCCTGAAGTTTCCGCCTTGGAAACTGGACCACCCTGTATATCAGTCGGAAAATTTTCCGTCAATATAGTGCGATTTATTCATTCTGATGATGTACTCATTAAAGAAATGCACAGCATAAATGTAATAAGTATAGTGAACAGAGCTTCAAAATGAAATATATTAGGTTTTTTGTATTGGAATTGCTGAGAGCTCACGGACTTGACATTTCCTATACCTAAAATCATTATTGCGTTGTTAATAATGTTAGGAATTTGCTGCAATAAATCTTTTGTAACGCCTTGTAGGGCGAAGTTTTTCTCTTATTAATTATATTCTACTAATTCTAGTTTTGATGGATTCTATTCGCTTTTTCACAAAAATATTTAACGTATCAGATGATAAATATTAACCATAGTAGTATTAGCAAGCAATAATGTTCGTTAATGTTTCTTAATCACTTTCCAGGTTATCGAAGCAACGCTTTGAAATTTAGGGATATAAATTTATTTGATATTTTTGGTATACCGGTTGTCAACAAAATTATTAGACAAGTCATAGCACCTAGAACACCCGGTATAATTAGTCAAAAGCATAACATAATGGCAATATTGAATTGCAATATTGTGTCGCTTATGTTCTTTTTAAATTCTTAATCAGTTTTCAGAATATAACTTGAATACATTTTGTTTCTAAAGAGTAACAGTTGCGGATATTAACAATTTACTTTAGCATAAAGTTCACTAAAGTTTTTTCATGCAGATTTAATATCTGGTTTAAAAAAATATATATCTTGGAATGTTGGACTTTTATCCAATATATCTCTAAAAGGAAAGAGGCTAATTAAAGAATACCACAATAACATTCAGACAATATTCAAAAGTAAGGAGTGCCTAAAGAGATAGTAAAGTCGAATTAATTTTTGTACCGTAGATAGAAAATTACCGACAAAGGACCACGTGCGGCGGCTTCTTTGAACGTTAAAGAGGCCGCGTTTCTGCTTTGTAAATGCGGCATTTTTTCCCTGCTTTACAAATATGAAATGAACTATATAAATTCATACAGAGGGATCGACACATAAAGAGGCATGTTATTTTAATACAAAAGTTGATATTATGTCTACCATGATTAGTAAAAAAAATATTAAAGAGTAACATAAACATGCTTCTTTTAATTTTATATTTGCTTTTCATATGCCGTTAATTTGTTTTATCGAAGTTGGTTTTGGGTTATTTCTATTCCTAAGTTTTCATCCTTCTTGCTGGAGGTCATACCTGTGATATAGATTGTTGAAATTCTTGAGTTGGTCGAAGGTTCAAGGGCACAAATAGTCCTCGTTAATATTGGTACAGGGCTGCTAATACCGCACAGGTTAATTTACGCACGAAATAATTGGCGAATATCTATAAATATTAATCTACAAGAATACTACTAGATTACTTTACTAAGCCGTCACTAAAACTACTATATGTCCGTAAACTTAGCCCCGCCATTTTGGAAATATAAAAAAATGGAAGTTGTGTTGAATTATGCTAGTGTTCGCAAAATTCGTTAACACCAAATTTGGTTTTTTACTATTAATACGGGCGGCGACTGCAAGAACACTTACGTCATCGAATTAGAGGAATTTGTTGCTTTTTAGTAAAAGTTGACCATCAGTAGATACAGAAAACGTTTGTCGGCCGAGGCATATCCTGGAGCGTAAGTGGGAGGGAGGGTTTATCCACCTTCCTTCGAACTCAACTTTTATCTTATTTAGTTAATTAATGAAACCTTTTTCATTTAGTAGAACTCGATTAATAAAACAATAAAAATTTGGTCGGCCGCATTATATCTTGGAGGGTATCGCAGTCCGACCAAATACAGGGGTGGATTAAGAGGTCAACTTTTACCCCATCGAGTTAAAGGGTAAATTTAATATCAAACTAAAGCTTAAACATTCTATTTTAAAATTTCTTTGTCGGCCAGCTCGCAACCTGGTGGTTTTGTCAGTCCGACCAATTTCATCTTTTAAAGAAATATCGGTCGATCTCTAGAAATAAATGCATTTAAACTATACGTCTTAATTATATTGCTGCAAATAATTATTATTACAATAACAAAAGTAATATTATTTAAGCAAATTATAATAATTTTTTTATCATATGGATTACTTACTGAGTTAAGTAATTAAGAGAAATTATAATTTTTTAGAGCATAGCCGATAAAGCCATGGACAACGACATACTATAATATAGGGTCGAATAAATTACGGTGGAGGCGAAGTAGTCTATAACCCAATCATTTTAGATTTAAACTGAGAAAAAATTCCCAGTTAGCCAATTTTTTTTTTTCATCTTCGTTTAGGTGTTATAATATACGGGTAAAAAGTCCCCATCGATATCGTGCCGGCGTTGCGAGATATCGAAGGTTAAAAGTCACAAAGTCATCAAACTAGCAAAATTGCTTTATAAATTTAAAATAATACTACAATTTTTTCATATTACTGTTGCATAAGTGCTCTGCAAAAGCTATTTTGTTTTATCAAAACCACCAAAGTGATTATTTAGTGTTCGCAACTAAATTGTCGTATAAATAAATGCTAAGAACGTTCTTACAGCTAAATTATAAAATATTTTGCAGAATTTGTTAGTCGCTGTTTTATAAACGTTTATACAGCAATTATTATAGATGTTTTAGCTCATGGAACAAAATTTATTTGTAATAATGGTCAATTTGCGAACCTCTAAAATTATTCTTTAAGAGTTTAGCCAAACATTAAAAAAACAATTTTATAAGAATTCCTTTTAACACAATATTATTTCAGGGAGCATATTGCCTACTAAACAATTGTTATATAAGCGAAGCATCATTGCTCTCATAAAACACTTATAAAACTAAAAATTGTCTTCAAGGACTAATTATGTTCCCTACCCATTTTATCATGGGTATGCACACAAATTTTGTAGTATTTAATAAGACTTTTTAGGTTTTGTATATCTAGGAAATATTTCACAGTTTTTAATTTTAAAATGCTACTAGTTTGGATAGATCTTTGCTTTCTATTGTTGTTTTTAATCATGCAGAGAAATCATTTTAGTCAGATGAAATGTTAAGGGCTGTAGGCATCTTGACAAATGAAGCACGATGGGTTGAAGTAGTGCAAGCTTTGGGTGCATCTTAAGCGTGGTTTCGCGCTTAGATGCATGATATTATGGACATGGAGATGTGAGTGAACGACATTTAGGCTCAACTAAAAGAACAACTTGAGGTAGATTTATGGTTCATAATGCTTGACACAGGCCGACAGTCACGATTCTAGAGATACTAAATCGAATTCTTGTTTCGTCCCTTTGAAACTTCCAATGCTGTAAAAACACACTACTTGAAGACAGTAGATCAAACTAGGTTAAATCATAATGATATCCAGTTTTGTTCATAGATGAATCACGATTTTAGCTATACTTTTATTTAAAATAAATAATATAGCGGAGACAATTTGGAATAGTAAGATCTTAAAGAATGTACAGGAAGTTCAAACTATAAATGCTGCGATAGTGTGAATTTGCATGCTAGATGCTTCAAACAAGAATGTTACAGCTCTAATTTGAAAACCGTCGACAATATTTCCAAGAGTGAATTGTCATTTGCAAGAAGAATTGGACAATGTAATCCTTTTTTTTGGCATTAAGGACAGAGTCCATTCAGCCAATCACCAAGACTTACCTATAATAATAAAAAGAAACAAAAAAAAAAAATAGATCCACTCAAACAAATAATAAAACGATTGGGAGAGACAGGAATTTAATCCTTAGTATGGGTAGAAAACTTAATGTGAAATACTAGAAGAGGTCATATCGATTATTAAAGAACACATATCCTCTTAAAATTCCTTTAAATGTTACAAACAATTTTCGTTGAAGTAAAAACTTTATTTAATAAAAATTATAATTTTCTAATATTTTATTTTCTACTCTTCTTAAATATATTTTTTAAAATAACAGCGGTGCCAGAATTTACAGTTTTATTCGCATTAATTACCTAGGATCTGCATTGAGTACATTTATTAGTGGGCAAACACTGTATTTAATTAACTAGTCACGTAATAGAAATTTGTTCATTAATTACTTTCTGGGTAAATAAATACATTTACCCTTCTAAACAGAATAGCAATTTTATTATGCGAATAAAGCAGTGCGAAATGACTTTTTTCGTCCAATCACATAAGCTACAATAAATGCGGTGGAAGGTACAGGCACACGACATGGCACCCAGCACGTCTAATATTGATGATGAACCAACAGTAGAAAACCATGAATAAAATATTGGCTGTCGACTGTTTGCTCTCTGCGCAATGTTCTTCAAGATAAAGAGAGCGTCCTGGGTTCCTTCATCGGCCTTATCCTTTGCTCCCTTTAAATTGGATACCGAACATCACCCGCGGAAATGTGGCGAATCTAAATGCACATTTATAACGTGTTGATTAGACCACAAAAAGACAACCACCTTCCATCTGTCACAGCGATCTGAACGTTCTTTATCGTTTCTCCTTCGTTGTATAATACTGTTCTGTATACAGGGTGAACCGAATTTAAATTCTCAAACTTTAATAGATGATGAAAGAGTGACTTTAATGAGATAATTTCCTACAAACGGAGCTTAATTTTTTAAATACTTGGTGTTGAAATCTGTTTTTTAAAACTGTCTTCATTTAATATCACAGAATCGATTCCAGATACTGGCTTATACTAGGGTAAGAATAATAACGGTATAAATTATAATTACAATTATTTGCCTCGTTTCAACCATCAGTGGCGTGTCAAGGGGTAATTCGCTTCCCATTTTTGAAGAGCCCCACGAAATTTAAAAGATATAATTTATATAACTTTTATGCATGCAAATTATGCATCAGTATTTAGGATCTTTTTTAAATTATTTTTCTGGTATTTAATGCCACAGGTACTAAATCTATTTTAATATGTCAAATATTTCTAAGATTTATTCCCAATAGGGGCAATAATGAGGGTTACTTGCCTATTTCGTAAATTTCAGACAATTGAGACGTGATGTATATTAAATTTCTTTAGTAACTGACATCATATATGATAAGATGATTGTAGGCTAGACTCAATTATATTTTTAACTATGCCTTAAATCGTAACAACCAAAATGTAATATAAAATCCCGTGATAAGTTTAATTTTGTGATTTTAATTATAATTGTTTTATAACTAAAATTTTTCATACACCGTACCAAACCAAACAGCATAAAATCCTGTAAAATGATCCATCAGGTAGGTCTTTTGTTCTGCATGACAGGTTTAGCAAATATGTATCAAAACATGTGCCATATTTTTTTACGGTACCTATATAAAACAAATAATAGATGTGTTGAAAGATACAAAACATTAATATGATATGGCGTTGTTTTTCGTTTTTTTTTTTTGTAGAAGCGAAAATCATTAGGCACCGCCACTCAGCTCCCTAATGAAATGAGTCTCGTTGCGGTAGTCCTAAGACAGCCCGACGTGCTTAACACCGTGAAGTCGGTCGATTTCTAACGTAGCTTACCGATAACATGTTCCACTCTACCTAATTACTACCGCCTCAAGACATAATATCTCGCACTACCCTTCTCGCCTTAGACAAATAGTGGTTGCCACATCCTTTCAACATAGTAATCCCTCTCAACCTGCAAAAAATGTTATTTCCTCCATATAATCACCGGGTGCCAGAATTTTTTCACTTTAAAATGGCCTTTACATACCGGGTGTAACAGGACCATGGTACACCCCCTTTTTTCTTTTGATTTAAGGGTAAACAATAAGCTTATTGTTCGTGAGTACCGCTGTATTATATTACTAAATCAAACTAGAGCTAATTAGTAATACTTCCGGTGGTCTTTTGTTTTATAAAATATGCATTGGCTGGTTAGATTTGATCGATCGGGCCATCTATAAAGCTCCAATGCATAAAGTTTTACCGGAAAACTTAACTTACGAAAAATTGTCATTGGTAAATAGCTCACGTTTGTGGCAGTAGTTCGCCGTCTTGTAAAACACTCTGTATAGACAAGAATATCTATAGCTAACCGACTGCCTGCCGTTCATATTATATCCTGTTGGAAATTCCGTTTGTTTGCCGTCCGAAATAATTTCAAGCCGCGAAAACAGACACCGGTTTTCCAAACTCACCGTCTTCCGAAATAAAATCGTATTCACGCGTAGATACTCTTGATTGCCAGCCCGTCTATTTATTATCGTTATTAAATTTGTACATACTCGACTGCAAAGTCGCTGAAATATCCTATTTATTGATTTGTTCATTAATGTTTTAATAAATAAATACGCTGGTCTACATAGGTAAAATTCACGAGTTATTATTTCAGTTATTTATTTCTAAATAACCCGTTTGAGAAATTGTCCAAGTTTGTTGACAAGACAATCATCTTAAGACCCCTGGAAATCACCGTATCTCCGTCTGTTTATCTACCCCTACACGTTCTCCTCTGGGAGGGCCAAACAAGTGCTGTTCCTTGCACTTAAAAATAAAGAACTGGCACCCGAGTTTCCGTCTAAAAAGTATTACAAAGCCAGAGAGTCCTGTTTGTAAGCAGCCAGTTACAAACAGTACAGGTTACGTAAGTAAACAGCGTCACAATATTGTTGTCAAAGTCAAAAAAATGCCTTACGCGGATGATGAAAAGTGAGATATTCTTCGTTTATCGTAAAAAAATAATAATAATGCATCCGCAGCGAGAGCAGAATATCGGCAAATATTTCCGCTAAGAGCAGTACCAGCGCGAAATACTTCTAAAAACATTGAAAGGGAATTCAGGGAACGGAAAGTTCTTAAAAGAAAGAAGCAAACTGTGAATGTTAATGAAGAGGGTATTCTGCTCTCGCTGCGGATGCATTATTATTATTTTTATACAATAAACGAAGAATATTACACTTTTCATCATCTGTGAAGGCATTTTTTGACTCTGACAAAAATATTCACAAACGTCAATGGATTCATTTGTTTTTAAAATCTAGACGACGCGGCCATGATGATTAATGGCTACTATGCGTTACTTATTTAATATTGCTTTTAAAACTTTAGGACCCAACATCTCAAAACCGACTTATCCAAACATAGGAAAACTATATATTTTTCAGAGTCAGAGTTAGAGAAATGTGCTCTTTAAACACGTGAATCCATATACAAGGTATTTCATCTAAAAACATTATACAGAAATATTACATTTCCGATGTTTATTTGTCTGACAACGAATTCTAAAAATATAGAGTAAAACATAAATCTTCTGTCGTTACAATTTTTGAATAACTTATCAAATAACTGTTGTAAATATATGAAGAATGACCCTGTACGTAAGGAACATCATATACCTACCTGTGAAAAATATTTAGAACCGTCTTTGACTCTAAATTCTAATTTATTTAGTGGAACGTACGCCTGGAAATTTTTTTAACTTTACCAAGTAAAGTGACATTTTCATTAACACTGCATCCGTGAAAAGTGAAAAATATACTCTCGTTACATCAAGAAAACTGAATATGCAAAATATATGTATGCTGATGTAAAGTAAATAAGAACAAACACTGCGCGTAGGTAGATATTCAGTATTAATGGAATGAATTCTTTAAAGCTTTATGTGTACCAACCACATTCGTATTAATATGATAAAAGGTGTTTCTAACAAAAAGATTGTGCGTTATTCGTAGACATCGTTATTTGAAATTTCACCACCACTCAAAACGTAAAACGATTTACTTCTATGCTATAATATCTCAACGCAGTGAATAGACCTTTTCATAGAAAATATTTGTGAGGAATGTTCGTGAGATTCTCAGAGTTACTGAAAGTGTGAAAGTATTACGTATAACAATCTCTTTCAAGTTGTTATATTAGTCCATTTTATGTTTCAACGTACCTAGTAGATATTTTAATAACTTTTAGGATAATGATACATAGGTAAATTCTGAAAATGCGTCCGTTATTTGTCCAATAGAATAATTATTTACAATGACAAATAAGCTATGTACACTATGTATTGTACGACTCATAAAATGCTGAGAGGATAATTTCAGTTATTTTGATTCTAAGGCTTTTTCGCAAAGTTAATGATTTGTAGAAATGTTTTCCGGTTCCCTTCCGTATTGAATCTTTTTTGTTGTTTGAGTTACTATCGTCGTAGAGCAGTTTGACTTTTGAAAAAGAGATTTAAAGATTTAGCCCATCTTTATTTGACGAAGAATTAACAATAAGAAATAATAATACATATTTCTACTCCAAAGATGTGTAGATCTGAATGAAACGAATATTATAATATTATAATTAAATTTTAGATCGTATATTTTGAAATTGATAGACCTTATATTATTTAGATTGGCATTATGCACCGATTATCGGAAATAATAGGAATTGCTAAGTCAAGTGGATAAATTGTATCAGAAGCAAGCAACAGATGAAATGAGAAAGAATACGATACATGAGAGAAGCAGAAAGGAACATAATTGAGAAGTAAAGATAATTCAATTCTCCAATAATAAAAGACCTTGCCGACTTCTCGAAACGCTATTTTGTATCTTTACGCTGTTAAGTTTATATTTCATATAAATGTACTATTACCAATGCCTCGACATAATTCTTCGATATCCAGTTCGGTAAATTTCAATTTTCGAATAATATCAGTGTCGATCTAGTTGTTTGCGATAAAACTATTATCGATAGACTTATATGCATCGAGCATGATCTCGTCAGTCAGTAATTTGCATGCAGTAATCCTATTAGGCTATGTCTATGTCGCCAGGCAGCCCATGCTAGATTAAACATGTTAATGTGGGATATTTGAAGAAGATTTCAGGTGCGCGTTTAACATCGGCAACAAGGTATGAAAAAACGCGCGATAAACACGGCCAGTGCGCGAGTCAGTGTTAGTGTGAACGACGAATAGGGTAGACAAGTGTTTGTGTCTTAGGACTCTTAGGAAAGAAGTGACGACGTTTTTGTTTGATTTATTATTTTGTTTTGCATTTGAATTGCTTTGTATACTGTATTAAATATATTCGTTTGTTGTATATTGCCTATGTCTAACCTCTTTTCGTATAATTCTAAATTCCACAATATTTGGGGGCTCAACCGGGATTGATAGACAGACATTACGCGAAAAACAATTAGTTTACGGCAATTGCAATGAGTGATGTGATGTGATCAAAGACGAAAGAACTAGCAACAGTGACAGTTTTTAAGTGTAGTAAAAACAAAAGAAGGTGTAAGAATATATAAGATAAGAAGTAAGAAGTAGCAACAAGACGGCAGATTCGGCAGAATTGAAAGACGCAAGACTCAAGGACGTACCTAGTAAGACGACAAGGCTGGTATAAGACGGTAACCTAAACAGCTGATACAAAGTAGGTATTTAGTAAAGTATAAACACTCGATGCCGATATACGATATATAAACATTTAATATTTACGAACATTACGAACAGATACAGAACTGTTATAGCTGGTAATAAATATTTTTAAGTTTATGAACTATTTCAGGACTTTGTTTTATCAAGTGCGCGATTATTCTCGACATTTTCTTTAGAGAACTTTTCTGTTTATTGTGTATTTTCCAGAACTTTTAAGGTCAAAATGACTAGTTTAGGACAAATTTCGGGCATAGCTGATAACATTAAAGTGGCTCCTGTTAATGTGATTAAGAAATTTCATAAACTAATCTATGGTGAAGATGGTGATCGTAATAATCGGAAAAGATTACGCGAATTTACCGGTTTTAGTTTTGAAAAACATTCTAAAGACTATGAGGACAAATTAAAATATATTAACAATAACTTTTCTGTTAGTGATTTGGCTTCTTTTGCTAATATATTGCGTATAGACTATGAAAAGGAAAAAAAAGACTTAGTTGAGTACATTTGTAGCAGTTTAATAGATCTGGGGATTTTGCAAAAAAATAGTGCACAGAGTAAAGAAGATGAAACTGAAGAAGAAGAAAATGAGGAGGAAGAAGAGTCGGTTTCACAAGCGCAATACATCCCTCAGTTTTCAATGAACTTTAGAGATGTTGAGGATTCTATTCGGCGATTTGACGGTAGTGGTTCTTACCCCGTAGAAAAATGGATTGAAGATTTAGAAGATATGTGCGAACTATTAGGTTGGAATAAACTACACCTCTTTATCTTTGCAAAAAAGTCGTTGAGTGGCCTAGCTAAATTATTTATTCAGGGTGAAAAAGGCATAAAATCATGGAGTACTCTGAAGGCGGCACTGCAGGATGAATATTCGCTTCAATTAAATAGTGCTCAGTTGCATAAATTATTGTCTGAACGAAAATTAAAGAAAGGAGAAACGGTGCAGGAATATTTTCTGGTAATGAAGGAACTAGCAAGTCGTGGTGGTATTGACAATAATGCACTTATTCAATATGTTATTGATGGCATTCATGATGATCTGAGCTGCAAAATTGTGCTATATGGTGCTAAATCGCTACGTGACTTTAAGGAAAAGCTAAAGATATACAGTGATATAAAAGCTAGTGCGCCTGCGCATTCTACACAATCTCATCATCAGCAAAAGAACGTACCTACTAGGAATAGCACTGGATCAGATGATAGGCGAAATAATAGACCACCAGTGTCAACAACTGTTAGATGTTTTAATTGCGGAGTTAAGGGACATAAATCAAGCGATTGTAAATCAAAAAATCTGGGAACTAAGTGCTTCAAATGCAACCAATTTGGACACAAATCTTTTGAGTGCCAAACGAAGACGGATCAACCTTCAACTTCGACTACTACTACGTCGTTAGTTAATAAAATAACTACAATTGCTCGGAATAAAATGCATAAAGAAGTTCAAGTGAATAATATTTTCGTTGATGCACTAATTGATACGGGAAGCTCTGTTAATGTAATTAAATCAGACTTGCATCAAAAAGTTGGTTCTCCTGTTTTACGAAAGTCTGACATCATACTTAGCGGTTTTGGAAAGGGAAACATAGAAACTTTAGGAAACTTTCATTGTGAAGTTACTATAGATGATGACTGCTTTGACACAAGAATATATGTCGTACCAAATGAAGTTATGTCAGTCGAAGCCATTATTGGCAATGAGCTTTTAAACCAAGTCGAGTTAACAATAAACCCAGATGGTATTAAAATTTTAAAAATAACGAAAGAAGAAAAAGAAGAAAAGGAAGTGATGAAAATAAATGTATTTGATATTGAAGAAGTTGATGTAGGTTCTGAAGTGAAGAAAGAGTTGAAAGAAGAAGTCGAAGAACTAATAAAAACTTACGAACCTGATAAGATTAAGACGACGAATATAGAAATGAAAATTATTGTCAAGGATGATGACCCAGTGTTCTGCAGTCCACGACGCTTACCCTTTGTCGAAAGAGAGATTGTAGACCAACAAGTTGAACAATGGATTCAGGATGGAATAGTGGAACCATGTAGCTCCGAATACGCTAGTCCAGTGGTAGTGACTAAGAAAAAAGATGGATCTCCACGAGTATGCATTGATTACCGGAAGATGAACAAAAAGATAATAAAAGATAGGTATCCACTGCCTTTGATCGAAGATCAGCTTGATAAATTGCAAGATGCCAGAGTTTTCAGCACAATAGATTTAAAGAACGGATTTTTTCATGTTGGTATCGAAGAGCAAAGTCGAAAATATACTTCATTCGTCATACATAATGGACAGTTTCAATTTTTGCGAGTTCCATTTGGCATGTGCAACTCACCAGCTGTTTTTCAACGATTTGTTAACCACGTATTTAGAGATCTTATTACCAAAGGAATTGTGCTACCATACATGGATGATTTAATAATCCCAGCAACAAATGAAGATGATGCTGTGGCAAGATTGGTAGTAGTTCTACAAAATGCAAAAGATTATGGGCTTGAAATTAATAAGAAAAAATGCCAGTTTGTGAAGAGAACAGTAGAATTTCTAGGACATCGAATAGAAGGAGGAAAATTATTCCCATCAGAATTTAAGACTAGGGCTGTAATGAATTTTCCTGAACCTACAACAGTAAAGCAGATACAAAGCTTCTTGGGGCTTACTGGATATTTTAGGAAGTTCATCCCATTCTACTCACTTGTTGCCAAACCACTTAGTGATCTCTTGAAGAAGGACATACCTTTTCAACTTAAGGAAAAAGAGATAAACGCCTTTAATCAGCTAAAGAATATTCTTTCACAAAAGCCAGTACTAAATATTTATAGACAAGGTGGCGAAATGGAATTGCATACAGATGCTTCAAAAGACGGTTTTGGAAGTATCCTGTTTCAGAAATCCTATAACGATAATCTCTTCCACCCCATTTACTATATGAGCAAAAAGACGACCGACGCTGAAAAGAAATATTCGAGTTATGAGTTAGAGGTCCTGGCAATTGTAGAGGCTTTAAAAAAGTTAAGAGTATATCTCTTAGGTCATCGATTTAAAATAGTCACCGACTGCTCAGCCTTTCAAAAAACCATGAACAAAAAGGACTTGACAACAAGAATAGCAAGATGGGCTCTATTGCTTGAAGATTTTGATTATAACATAGAACATAGACCAGGCAGCAGAATGAATCATGTCGACGCATTGAGTAGATACCCAGTTATGATTTTAGACATAGAAGAAACAATGATGACAAAAATACGACGAGCACAAGATGAAGATGGAGAAATGAAAATCATTAAAGAACTGTTAAAGGATAGACCATATGAGGATTACATCTTGAAGGACGATATTCTTCATAAGATGATTGACGAAGAAGAAGTCATAGCTATTCCCAGACAGATGCAAATGAAAGTAATCAAGAACGCTCATGAACAAGGACATTTTTCAGTTAAAAAGACAGAAGATTTATTGAAGAAAGACTACTATGTACCAAAGTTAAGAGAGAAAATAGAAAAGATTATTAGTAGCTGTATATCATGTATTTTAGTGAACAGAAAACATGGAAAGCAGGAAGGGTACTTACATCCTTTGCACAAAGAAAGCTTACCATTGCATACTTACCATATAGATCACCTTGGACCGTTAGAATCAACTAATAAGAATTATAAACATATTTTAGCTGTTATTGACTCATTCACCAAGTTTGTATGGTTATACCCAACAAAATCGACGTCTGCTCAAGAAGTGATCAGTAAATTAGAAATTCAAAGAAAATCATTTGGAAATCCTGTTAACATAATTTCAGACCGAGGTACAGCCTTTACAGCACAAGAATTTGAGAACTATTGTTTAGATCAGAAGATCAATCATGTTAAAATAACTACCGGTTTACCCAGAGCTAACGGACAAATAGAGCGAGTAAATTCTATTATTATCCCCGTTTTAGCAAAGATGTCATTAGAGGACCCAACTAAATGGTTCAGACACGTCGATCAACTACAGAGGGTCATTAACTCTACATACCAGAGGAGCATCAAAACGACTCCATTCGAACTTCTTGTAGGGGTTAGAATGAAAGATAATAAAGACTTGAGAATCAAAGAGTTGTTAGAGGAAGAAATACAAAACACATTCGCAGAATCGAGAGATGAATTAAGAGAAGAGGCAAAGAAACAGATAGCAAAAGTCCAACAAGAAAACAAAAAGACCTATAATCTACGTCGTAAACCTTCAAACAGATATAAGGTCAATGACTTGGTCGCTATTAAACGCACTCAGTTTGGTCCAGGACTCAAATTAAAACCAAAGTTTCTTGGTCCCTATAAAATCTCGAAAGTCAAGAACAATGATACCTATGACGTACAAAAAGAGGGTTACCACGATGGTCCGGTTCGTACTTCTACCTGTGCAGAGTACATGAAGCCTTGGCCTCCCCCAGATGAAGTTGACTATTTGTCATCCGAGACGGATGATGATCAGGACGGCCGAAATGTGGGATATTTGAAGAAGATTTCAGGTGCGCGTTTAACATCGGCAACAAGGTATGAAAAAACGCGCGATAAACACGGCCAGTGCGCGAGTCAGTGTTAGTGTGAACGACGAATAGGGTAGACAAGTGTTTGTGTCTTAGGACTCTTAGGAAAGAAGTGACGACGTTTTTGTTTGATTTATTATTTTGTTTTGCATTTGAATTGCTTTGTATACTGTATTAAATATATTCGTTTGTTGTATATTGCCTATGTCTAACCTCTTTTCGTATAATTCTAAATTCCACATTAATATGAAATTTACACGTCGATATATGGCAGTTGCAACCTCGTAATGGACTATGCAGAGCTATATTCTCTCCTGCAGCATACTGCAAACCCACGTATTAAACCTGGCTCACACCCCAATTACCCCGTTTATTATTCCAAATTCTATACCTCTCGAGTAGAAAGTAATATTTTGCATGAAATATCCTCTATTAATAGCCATGACTTCAATTAACATCAGATAATGGAGAAAATTTTTAAATAAATTCGTCACTGCCAATCGACCAGCAGTTAGTGAGCAGTGTTTTACTTAACCCATTTATCGCGTCATTTTCCCATTAGGTATCATAATATTCGAATAAGAGTCACAGTACTACAGTCGAACTATGAAATAATGTCTTAGATGTCGCTATCTTCGTAATATACATAGTTATATTTAATATGAAGAGTAGTATGTCTGTAATGAAACTGGAAACGCGAGCATTAATTTGTATGTTAACGTTTGAGAAAGTTTATGGATAATTAGAGAAATGTAGGTAGAATAGAATTTTTATTTTTGTTCCTTTCATCCTGTTTCGAGAATTGAATGCTTATGAAAAATTTTCATGCGAAGTAATGTAGTAATCAACAAAATATGAAATTCAATATACCCTTTCATCTATTGACGGATATTGTTGAAGAATAAATTTGGCCTGAGACAACTAATTAACTACACAAATGTCATCAAAATATTTCATAAGCTCAGATTACCTACAGATATTTTTAAGTTTTCTCATGCGCAATATTTAATATTTCAACATCTAAATTATGCGCACCGACTCGACTAACTGTTATATGCCCATATTTAAATTCCGTTCATTTGTATATTGTCACAAAAATAGTTTCTACGTGTTAATATCGCTTTACAGAATAGATTTGCTGTGCTGCGCTATAAAACATTTTTATTAACTTCTTTTTACTGTTGCATTTCCTTGCTCGTTATTGTATTCGTAGTTCATTCGTTTTCGCTAACTTTAAGATTTACGTAATATTGTTAATGGTATTTCTCATATCCGTTATTACTATAGATATTATTTTGAGGAAAATATAAAATGTAATCTGCTCTCAGCATATATTCGAAACAAGTCATGTGTGGAATTGTTTTGGGCTACTTGCCAAACCTATTGTTCGTTTTAGAGATAATGTATTAAACATTCACTTTTGACTGTTTTAATATGACGTTCATTTTCATAGTTTTATACATTTTTTATATCAAATTACGCTTATTTAATTATTATTGAATATTTAGATGCGCATATCCATTAGCTCAGCTAGTGCCATAAAGTTTTATATTTTCAAAATTTTATTGGAGCAAATAAAACTTCTGTATAGATTATAAATTTGATAGAGTAATGCATTTTTTCTGTAAAACTACGTATTACCATAGAATAATAAAAATTTTTGCAATAAAAATTTTTTTGCGAAACTTTATTTACTTGTCATTTTCCACTTTATTTTATTATTTTAAGTAAATAAAAAAAACGGTCTCGTAAAAAAGTTTTATTGCGAAAATTTTGATCAGAAATCGATTTTCACAAAGTAACCTCATCATCAATCAACTATTTATTATTACCATAGAGTTTCATATTTACGATATTGTCTCAAATAGACTTTTTGTATAGAATATAAGCCTCTCGCGAGCTAGTTTGATAAACTCTAATCTAACATAAACAAAACCCAAATTCTATAAAAATTGGTCTAACCACTTTAAAGTTATTCGTCGAAAAGTTAAAAAAAAAGTTCAACGTCCTGTATCTCGAAAACCAAGTCCCATATGAAAAATGCTTATAGAACAAACTACACTTATTTTTCAATAAAGAATCGATTCTCGAAGTTTTCCCATTTAAAGTGAACTCACCCTGTATAATATAATTGGAAAAATAATATATATCACTTTTATTTTTTACACTGAACAGTCAGAACCGGTGAGCAGTTCCTATTTCTCCATCGAAGAAAACCATACTTTACTTACAGTAAGGCCAGCGTTCACCCAAGTCTCATCTAAAAAGTACAACTTCTTTTGTTCTTCCCTTAGGGCACTATTACGTGACCTTTTTGAGAACCTATAATACCAAACACAATTACATTACAACACAAAGAAATAAAAAGTCCGAAAGCCAATTTCTCTTATTAATCGCCACAAAGTACTCCGATTAAGATGAGGCAAATAATCATCTTCATGCACCGCTGCTAAAATTTTGTTTGCAGTTGGTGGTTCATTTCTTTCAAAAAAGGAATAGATCATACGCTTGAGAGCACTTCTAGTTCCTTCATCGATATTGTCCAAAACTGCCCTTTGTCGGTGGTACACTTTTGGTGGCTGATGTTGGTGTGTTTGTTTGTATTCATGAAGAATATTAGAAATACTTGGAACACTCACACCTGCTGCCTTTGCAGTGAACTCCATGCATTCCATCTTTGGTGTCTCCGGATTCTCCCCATAGTGGGTCTTAAAAATGTCCAGCACGTTTTCCTTATCCTCCACCGAAAAATGTCTGGATAATCGTTTTTTGGGTGGAGAAATTATACCTCCTTCAGCTATCATAAACCTTAAGAAAAACCGTTTTAACATATAATCAATATTAATCGTTTGCATTTACGTACCTTATTACTTAACTCCCAGATGAAATGTGAAATGTCACAAAAACGAATAACACAGTTGACAGTCACGCCGGCTCCCCATTTATTCGCGTTTTTCATACGTTTAGCGTTTATGCGTTCTGATTGGTCTGTTGCAAAATGTGTAAAAGTTTAATGCATTACGCGAGTACTTGTAGAGTCGGCCTTAGTCAGTCAAATCTAGCAGTTGCTTTGTAATTCGAGTTGTATAAATACGACCAATAGAGAAATTCTATTCAAATTTAGCGGGCATTTTTGGGGAGGAGTCTATTCATATATGTTGGTGAGACCCAGTATAGTGCTCTTCACAGGCAATTTATTATATTATTTGCATAATTGTGACACATTTTATAGGGTAGTCGCAGTTTTTTGTTGTTACACAAGATTTTTTAAATAAAAATAAGGCCACATGCCACACCATCTCACGATGTTGCCAACTTGAAGGGACGCACTATGCCACTACCTACTTATTTAATTGCCACTAACTCTAGAATTATTTTTCTAGTTAAAATATTCCGTAACTAGGTTATCAAGCATTTAATTAATTTTTTTTAAACAATGGGATCAAGACAATGCCGTAAAAATATTTACTGCCGATATTTACGGATTTAGAAATGTGCTGGTAACTAATACTCTTCCGCGAAGAGTTAACTAGTTGATCTCATGTCAATGATAATTGACGATCAACAGTGGGTGATAATTTTGTGAGTCAGAGTTTTGAATTTTCTAGGGAACAAGTAACTTTTCATTTGGAGGAGATACGCTTCTTGTAGATAAATACTGAAATTAATATTAGGGCGAATATTTTAAGTTAATGATTAAAAAGCAACCTCACAAATAGTCACCTTGATTAATATAACAAATAATGTCACATATTATGGCAATTTTCACCTTTGAATACAGTCCAAACTATTATAAAATATCTAAATTAAATTGTACAATTTCCTACATATTATACAGGGTGTAACTGTTTTACATACAGAAAATTGAGGATACGATAGATTTTTGAAAAATAAGTGCTTTTTGTGCTATGAACTTTTTTTCATAGGCCCGTATTTTCTGAGATACATATTTTCTACTATTTCCTCAGGTTCCAGTTAACATAAACGATTGCCAAATGTGGATTAAATATATTGAAAAATGCAAGAGTTGTCACGAAAAAAATAAAAATTTCAACGCCCTGTATCTCAGAAACTACACGCCTATGAAAAAAAGTTTATAGCACAAAAACCACTAATTTTTAAAAAATCTATCGAATCCTCAATTTTGTGTATTTAAAACCGTTACATCCTGTATTGATAACGGATTTTAGATTTAATAAAATTTTTATCTTGACTGTCGAATGTATAAATTTGAAAACATAACAAAACAAAATACTGTTTATACGATTTATAAAGTCGAAATTACCCTAACAGATATTTTGAAAGTTTCATAATTAAGTACTAAGTAGGTTTTTCAAACTTAATTAAAGTACTTTATATAAGATGGGTAAAATAATTTTTCATTTCACAAATAAATTAATCTATAAGTAATTAACTGCTCGTTTTAATTAACATTAAAGACGTATGAAAATAGATATCGTAGGTTGTCACAAACAAGTTTTTCATCTTTACGGAATTAGATTTTATATTATATTTTGAAAGGAAAACACTGAAAACGTGATAATAGATAGTTTAGTCCAACCTAGAATTGACACACATTAAAACAGTTAACCCAATATTTGAACGCGATTTAAACAGCTTTAGTTGAAATAAAGTGCATACATATTTAACAGGCTTTTTTCTATTAAAAAAGAAAGTAGTTTATTGTTGAATTGTAATAATTAATGCATAATCACCAAGTATATTTAAATACTATTTCTAAATTTTTTCAACGTATTCTGACTTTCCAGTTTAGTGATTTTGTTTGAAATATATAAAAATAAAATATGGCTGCTTATGAACAAATAAAATTAGAAACAAAATCACTACTTGTGAATATCATTTTAGATTAATAATTGCGGCGATAGGTTAGACATAAGGCTGATTTTTGGGATTGAATTTTAAACAAATTTCGTTATTATTGTACCACAGCATAGATAACAATAGCTGTAATTGTACACCATTTATTAAAGAGTTAATAATTAATTTCAATCATCGTGTTTTTTTTTAATTTCTGGATGGGTTTGCAACACCATATGCACCAGTGTATTGAATAGAATAGAACAAATAAATTGCAAAAGTTTTTAAAATAGTGTTGATTTAGAAAAGTTTTGATTCCTGGAATCCTAAAAATGACCCTGAAAAGAGAGTGAATTAAATAAATAAAAAAAATAGAAAATGGTACCTAAGCTTTATTAAATAAAATATAATAAAATAATATTTCTAGTTTCTAACTTAAATCTAAATAAAGATAACAAAGTAACGTATAATACAACACGATAGTATATCTACTAATTCGTTCGATCTCTATTTAAATTATTTTAATGACTAAAAATAATTACATCATAATGACTGCAAAACTAGTACTCTTATCAGCTCAAAATGACACAACAATAGTATGACTTTGTCATATTATTATAAAATAATTGCTTACAAAACAATTCTGGCATGCAATAATCAGTACTGATAAGGATGACGGCAGATTTTATAACATAAAGAATATAGAGGGATGAACGGAACATTTTAAAAACTAGTTCGGCTTAAAAAAAGTTCAAAGTTGTCTGCACTTTAAATAAATTAAAACAAAAAAGTTCTTTTGGACAATAAAATGTCAAAAAGTGTTACAACAAAATGTGGGAATAGGACCTCTGAGATCCAACAAGCCCTATTGAATGGATAATCGGACCACTGATCCACCAAGTAAGAGTAAATACAGATATACCTAAGGGAGAAGTATGAATCCACCCGTTCAAGGTAAAATAAAGTGGAGAATAGATTAATGGAGCACTGCCATATGATAGATATCTACCCATAAATTTGAATTATGCCCCGCGGAACCTCTGAAGGCAACTTGTCTAATTCCCATTAGATATTCATAAATTTGTCAATACCCGGTACACATATATCTATGGACTATACAGTTATTTATTATTATTACCAAATACTTGCAAGGCGAATTTTGAAATTAACACATTCTGTCATTACTTCAGTAATTTTAAAAAATATTTTTAATTTGCAAATGGATCGGTGCTAAGGACTGTATGTCGTATGTGGTAACGCAGTAAAATTTTAAAAGTTCATCAAAAGGAGAGTTTTTATGTGAAATAATTTTAGAATGTCACATGAAAATTAAAGCTCAATAGGTTATGTAGCGTTTTTTCGCAATAACGCAGTGGATATTAAAGACTTTTGCATGCAATATGTATTGAACGTGTTCAATTATCCTTTGTTGATAATATGTTTACATGGAGAAGTTTAAAGTAACAAATTATTTTTTATGGAAGCTCTGTGTTTGGGATAAAACTTTAGGAATATATTATTAAAGAAATACATAATATTTTAGTTTGTTTAATCAGTTTCTATGTAAATACTGGAACTAATCTGAATTCTTTTTCGAATTTCCACTTTGCCGCGCAATCTTTAACGTGCACATGTCGCAAGGGTACAGAAGCTACATTTTTACATCCCACAGCAACAAACAAAACAGCAACATCCATTTTAAGCGTTCACACTTTAGGTTTGAGGCACAACCAAACAAACCTATTTTCTTTCATCTTTACCACTCGCGATAATTCACCATTGTCATTAATATAAAATACGTTTAATTTGTCCCCGGTACTATTTTTACACACGTTTCATTAAAGAAAAGAAAAATAAGAATTACCAATCAATTTGGTCCTGACTAAAACATTATTTGTCATCAGTATAAATGGCAAATGCAATTGCAGAATTGGCTCTTGAGATACTTTTTCGACAGTGGTTATTTATTATATTGTAACTTTTAATGATTATTATTATTATTATATTATAATTCGTGCTATTTGTCACTGATTTCGTTAACTTAATTCAAATTTTATCATACAAAAATAAAACATAGTAATGGTAAATGTATTGCATTCAATAATGTTATTGATACAGTACTCGTGAAACTTACATTGTTTTGAAAATTCTGAACGTTCCGTTTGCCGGTTTCAGGTTTACGGTAGACAGATTACGGCATGGTCGGCATGTGGGAACCTATAATAGAGTTACAGGTGTCAAATACACATAGTCTATTCTGTCAATACCACTCTTTACCACATCAATTAAATATATTGTTAGAACAGTAAAGTGATATAATTTCACACATAATCTACCGAATGCTTAATCTTTACTTTTTACTTATTGTATAACTTGTTCCATTGACAAAAAGTCAGACACCCAGTAGGTGTCACTTCAGACCAAAATTTATTCTATTAATACCAATATGATAACAATATTTTGCTTATGCCTATAATTATTAAATGGTAAATTAAATTAATCCATATTGATATTAGATAAATCTACTGTCAAACATATACGATATTTAGCTTCATGTTGTGAGAGATGTATTTTTTTCTAATGGAATTAATTCATTTCTCAGAAGATTTCCCTGGAAATAATTTCTGAATGAATCATCTTGGGAATACTGAAAATTTCATGAGATAGTATTATTTAATACATTCGCCAAACTTATTGTTAGGTCACTAGTATTCACCTGAAGTTTGCAGTCCCAAAGGACACATATCGAATAAAGCATTAGATCAAATACTGAAATAACGAAAAATTGTTCTTCATTTAAGTTCTAAAGTAATCTTTGTCGGAGAACTAGATATTTGTTTTTGTTGTGATATTATTACCTATTTTCTGGGTGGCAATTTTTATTTCTTGTTAGATTATTTTCTCAATACTGGAAATTTTATAATTTTTAAACTTACAAATTCCAAAACTGCTGAAAACATTAGAGAGAAATCAGTAAAATTTAAGGATGCTTAATTATTATTGTACCTAAATAAAATTTCATTGAAATTACTAACTGTTAAGAATATGCATTCTTTAATCTTTAATTATATAAATCAGGTGTAACATACAAGCTTTAATTTCCCGTTTCGGCGATTCATATTCGAATGTAGTGTAAACTGAAATGTTTCATAGAGCAATTATTTTTTAAACAGCAAAGTAAACACGATAACTACTCTGGACAAAGTCTGAATAGGACGAACTAACTATATAACAGAATTTCCTAGATAGAGAATTTAATAGAGACAAATATATAATATGATTTAGTTGGATGCATTCTCGCATAAACCAAAGCAGGGACATGAAAGTAAATAGTTTATAAAGTACAAACTACATCTGATAACAGGGAGTGCGAAGGGAGGTTATAAAAATTCAAATAAAACGGTTATAAATAATAATAATTGAATCTTCTACAATTAGACTTAGTAAGAAATTTAAATTATTAATAGAGAACAAATAATCGTCAATATTATCCATTCATATACAGGGTGGAACAAAAGTATCGAATAATGGCTTTAACTTTGTTATTTGCAAAGTTGTAAAAAATGTTCAATATAAAAATTGTTTGGTTCTTTACCATGCATGCTCGGATTTTTTAGTTTGTTGATATCTTCTTCTGGTTTGTTCTTATGGCAACCAACTTTTTCTTTTTAAACGGCACCCACAATTTCTTGTTGTCAATTTGAAAGAAGCATTTTTTTCTCTATTCAGTCATAAAATTTTGCAATTTTTGAAAAAAAAAATAAGAGAGAAAAAAAATATTTATTACGACTCAATCACAACTAAATTAATTAATTTCACAATACTAAAATTTAGAAAAAATTGTATATTTAAATAGTAACAAAGGTAGACTAAATACAAAAAAAAAAAAACAGCACTACTAAATGTTCAAACTGAGCTCCGTTGACTGCCAAGCAATGACCTAATTGGTATTTAAATTCTACTGTAGTAGCTCTGTGTAATTTCTTTCCACGCTTATTTTTTTCCAAAAATTGCAAAATTTTATGACTGAATAGAGAAAAATATGCTTGTTTTAAATTGACAAAAAAAAAATTATGGATGCCATTTAAAAAGAAAAAGTTGGTTACCCTAGGAACAAACCAGAAGATATCAATATATTAAAAAATTCAAAACCAAACAACTTTTATATTGAACATTTTTTTGTAACTTTGCAAATAGCAAAGTTAAAGTCATTATAATTGGCCAAAACGCTCGTAAGGCCAAAAACCGGAGAAAAAAAAAAGTAATTATTTGACACTTTTGTTCTACCCTGTATATTAAAATTTGGAAGCCTCTTACTCTAATTTGTCGTTTTTGTCTTATATACTTTGAGGGATCAGTCTTTTTTTAGGGCTCATCCGAACGATCCGTCAAAATTGATTTTTTTCGCTCGCATCTCCTGAACCGAAAACCGCAACGGGGAGCGATTCACGACGTAATTCTAAGTTGTACCCTCTACCTAGGATTTCTTGCCAAAATGCCCCCCCGGCGGCGGTTTTTCATTTGGAAATGGCTTTTGAAGTTTTCGTGTTTTCACAATTTTTTTCAATTTTCTAAAACACGTTCCCCTTCCGAGCTTAATGTATCCTTTAGAAATGTTCCGGAGCCTTTCTATTATGACCTGGTGGGAGGATCCGGACCTTGACGGCGACCAAGAAGAAGGATAAATGAAGAACTCTTTTTTTTAGGTCTATCTTATTACCCGAGATATGAATTTTTTAAAAAGATCGATTTTACCAATAAATTACTATTCCGGAAGCCTAGCTTCTTTAACCGAGAGATTTTTTTGACCGGACTTTAAAGGAAGATTAGACCCATCATTCCTGTCGGGTCCTTCCAAATTTTAACCCTTAATATTCCAACGCGTCCGGAATATTAATTCTTTAGCGAACCAAGATTTGTTGAAATTTCGCAAATTTGTATCTTTATTATAGTCCATCTGACATATTGCAGCCTATAGTCGATCCGACGAACTAATTTTTTTTCGTTTTGGTCCTAGGGTACAAACGATATCAGTTTCAAAATCCGGACGACTTCAGGACCCCGAAACCATTTTTGGTTCCTCGATAAGACCCCTGCTTCCCTTTGACGTTTAAACGTCATCTTTGACAGTTATTTGGATAATCAATGAAAAAACCGTGCTGTTCACCCAAAAGCGGCCCCGAAGGGACCGTGCTCATTCCCGAACGTCACTTTGATACTTTTTTGACATGTAACGAAAAAAAAAACTTTTCAACCGTAGATGTCTACACTAATTTTGGAACTTTTTTTTTTCAATTTCTCCTCGATTCACTTAACTAATAGGAGGAGATCTGTCAGCTTTTTCCTTTTTTTTTTTTTAATTTTAAAGAAGGAACCTTAAATTTCTTCTGTCAAAATAGACAGCCCTCCCTCTGTCCGCTTTATTTTCGATTTCTCCTCGATTCGTTTAACTAATCGGATAGCCCCGCAGGTCTGTCAGCTTTCTTTCTTTTTATTTTTTCAATTTTAAAGAAGAAATCCTAAATTTCTTCTTTCAAATCAGGGGCTTTCCGCTTTATTTTCGATTTTTCCTCGATTCACTTAACTAATCGGGATATAGATTTTTCTAATATACCGGGTGTAAATGAAATTAGGTTCACCCCTATAACTTTTTTGTTTTCTCAGATATCATTTTGAAATTTTGGCAGTTGCAATTGCAAGTAAATTTGAATTAATGTATGTTAATAAAATGATTCTAGCACTTCCGGTTTCACCGGAAATGACCATAACATCTATTTTTTAAATAGAACACCCTGTATATTTTTACATTTTTGGATTCAGGGATTCATTTTGCATACGATGGTATCAACTTCGAGGAAGAAACATAACCTCAAACATTTTTTAGGATAATTTAAGTTGGCATACTCAACGGCTCAGAAAGAGATGTTTTTCAGCAGTCATGGCTCCATACATGCCAACTTAAATTATCCTAAAAAAATGTTTTAGGTTATGTTTCTTCCTCAAAGTTGATACCATCGTATGCATAATAAATCCCTGAATCCAAAAATGTAAAAATATACAGGGTGTTCCATTTAAAAAACAGATGTTACTGCCATTTCCGGTGAAACCGGAAGTGCTAGAATTATTTTATTGACATGCATTAATTCAAATTTACTTGTTATTGCAGCTACCAAAATTTCCCAATGATATCTGAAAAAACAAAAGAGTTATAGGGGTGAGCCCAATTTCATTTACACCTGGTATACATATATTTATTAAATTAAATTATAATATATCTTTAAAATGTTTGCGCCACAATTATTGTGTTCCTAAAAATAAAAAAAATATTTACTTAATAATCAGAATTGTTATTTTTAAAGTTGTTATAACATTGATTATATTTTATACTAGAATTATATCAACAATTATGCTTTTACCTATAACTTTAAACTAGTTTTCTTGTACTTCAGTCTAGTTGTTGAATTTTGCTTAAGAACAAAACTTCTACTAATTTTACCACCTTTCAATAACCCGTCAAAATTCTGTTGGAAGTTTTTCCTTCAGGATCCATATTCGGATAAATAATGTATTAAATTTATATGTATATGATCTAAGAAGTGAAAATGTTCTAGTTGCTACATTTTATTTTTATGAGTATGCATTTTAATTTTTACGTCCTTTTCAATTATATCTACGTGTGAGAATACAAGAGATGTAAACATGGACTCTGCTTCCTAATAGGATTACGCTAATCTGGGCTCTTTGTACTCTCAATATAATTAATTTTTATACAGTAGACGTGGTCCAATTTAATACATTCTCGAAATGAGAAAAGTCTTATATTTATCTAAATAACACAACAACTTTTGTTTTTGTTTATTACAAGTACGTGTAATGCATATGTACACAGGGTGCCTAGCAATTCCATTGCCATACTTTAACTAGTTGGGTACAAATTAAAAAAAAAGTTCATATGAACATAGGGCGCTAGGTAACAAATCAACTATTATTATAATAATACTAGGTGGCAATAAGTGTCTCTAGAATGTAATGTTGAAATTATATTTATTGTAATCAGTCCTATGTGATCTAATTTAGGGTTGTTGATAATTTTGCTATGCTAAATTGAAATGATAACTTATTAGAGTTGAGCTTATTTATATAATTAGGGAAACACATTTATCTATATCTGGTAAAATAAATTAGTGATTTCTCTATTGTTAATAACGCTCAGCGAGGCGCAGTAAAACAATCTAATAAAATCAACATTCTTTATCAAATAACGTACAAAATGAAATAAATTTCCTAACCGGCAGCAATCTCCTGTATTTGATTATGATTTTCAAATTTGAGCAGATGATTCGTTATGTTGTATACGAACAAAAACCATATGTTTTTTTATATAAATCGCTCTCGATAAATCGCTTGCACAAAAGGAATTCTAATCCTCGTATTCTGTAGTCTCAAGAGAAAATAATACAGAATCAAGATCTATTCATTTATTCCCGACTAAGCTGTTTTCTTGTTTTTCGTATTCCATTGCTCTCAAATTCGATTTGCTCCAAGTAGAAATTCAATTGATAAGCTATTGTTAGATGCGTTTTTCACGTGTCAATTTCCATCAGAAAAATAGCTTACTAAACAGGTTTATGATACGATTTATTAAGTAATATCAGGTTTTCCTTCTTCGAAATGTAGGTCGAAGTTATTAATTTAAGCCAACTTGACAAATTTGTAACAGTTATTTCTTAAATGTAGAAATGTTATTTATTTGTAGATAAAAAATTGGGACACGTTTCCTCTTTAAACTCATCCTAAAATCAAATTTTCACAATGGAAATAGATGTGCGACTTGAATTATTATTAAACTATTGAACAGACATAATAGATAAAATGAAGGTTTGGTTTAGCTTTGAATTAAAAATAATATACAGTGAGGTCGAAAAGTAAAGAACAAATTCAATATCTTCAAAACGTCTAAGTAATCGCTCAGACAGGTCTAGATTAGGCCTGTTCTAAAAATATCTTTTAGAATAGGCGTAAGAAGTAGAGTGGTTTGTAAAAAGGCATGAAGGTATAAGCGGCATTAATTATAGGAATGAAAGAAATTTGTTTGTTATGGTTAAAGGTTAAAGCCGTTAAAGGACAATTTATTAATGTCAAAAGCAATTTACCATCAAATTAGATTCAGCCTGGATATACCAAAAATTCAAGTTGTTTCAGTTTTAACTTGTACTGTTCAGAAGCCCTTTTTCATGCATTCAGTTACACCCTGTAACGTACTACATGTCAATACTATGTTAAAAGCAATGTGCTGCCAAAGCAAAGCTGTGGCTTTCGATATGCGAAAATCGCGTTAAAATCAGATTATTAGTTTTCGAATTGTCGAATTTAAAAAATGGTTTAAAATTACACGTTTAATGTTTCAGTTGGCGAGTAGTATATAGGTACTATATACTTGCACTGGGATTATTTTTAATTGAAATGTATCATTTCTAATTGCTTCGGACTTAGTTTTATGATGTTCTACCACTCACGAACAACTTTAATTTTTATTGCTATAAAACGTGTTATTTTAGGCTCCTAGTAATTAAACTTGTATAACGCCATGTATAGAAATTGTTGCATAGCCGTGTTAATGAAGCTGGCTGGATCTACAAAACCTCTCGTTATAGGCATTGTGATAAGCACACACACACCAACATTTGCCGATAATGCCACACGATAGACCTAGAACCATTCGTCTTCTATATATCACTAGAATTCATGAATCATTTATGCGGCATGCTATATTACCTATCCTTATTCGCAGTCCACTAGTGCTGATATTTCGTAGACGCGCACTGTCTTTTTATACTTGAGGTGGTCTTAAAAAGACTGATAACACAGCATACAAAGGAAATGAAAAAACGAGGGGGCCTTCAATTTCTACAAATATATTACAACAGTTTCTTTCGTAAATATATTCCAAATGGTAAAAATGAATAGTTTCTCATAGCTATTATCTATGGTAAAGAATATTTAATAATTGTGAAAAAGTGTGAACCTGTTAACTTGGGAGATACAGTCTAAAGATAGTAGATTAATTGTGTTGTATACAATTAATTAAGGGTACATAGAAATTCCACAGTTGACTAATTGAAAATCGGAATGCATGCCTTCGTACCTATTTTTAACACAAGAAGGTCGGGGGTGGTTATTTATTAGTGGCAGTTCACTATGGTCCTTAGCGGGTTGATTTAAAGAAGCGAGTCCCAAAATGTTTTTCTAAACTTTGAAGAAATTTATGATTTAATGATTTGTGTTGATGAAGAGCGCAAGATGCTCATGCATCAAATGATATCAAGTCTTTGACAATTAACAAAGTGCTTCTGAAGCAGTATTGATTCTCATGGAATAGAAGAACGTTCCGCCTCTGATCAGAATATCAAGGACTTTGAAGAGGAAGCTGGCGGAGTACATGGTTGAGGGGTTGTAGGTAAAAAGTTTCCTTTTCTACAATGTAAAGATGTATCAATTGTACCGAGTAGTTCGATCACTCGGTACTCAGTAAAATTTTCACCGAGCAACGGGTACTTGGTAACTGTTTTATATTCAGGACTCGGCCAAGTAATCAACTATCTATAATCTAATGTAATCTTAAAAAGATAAGAAACTATTAAAAAGCGTTGTTTTTTGATAATTTTTAATATACCGGGTGACCAAGGATCATGGTAAACCTCCGCCATTTCCACAATTTTTGAGCCATCTAAATGAAATTTTGCAGCAGTAATGTACTTTTAATTGTTTCTTCCATTCCATGGCTAGCGTGATAAATAGTATAAAATGACGTGTAGTGTTCGATGATTTTTTCCCTTTATTTATTACTTGCACATTGCAGATTTATCAAGGATGGGCACATCAATGGGTTCCATACAAAATGTATTATTTTATGGTATCGGTTTACCATTATAATATCTTTTGGGAAAATGGTCAAAATGGACAAAAAGTGATTTTGGCAAATTTGAATGCACGCCAAGACGCCATTTTTATATTTTTTTGTCGATCTAATTTTTTGGGAGTTATACCAGTACATTTGAACCAAATTAGACCAATCATGGCACTCTAGATTAAAAAATGAAATTGGATCTAAAAAAATCAAGTGGGCGAGTCCCCAAAATAGTTCTATCATACTCAGAATTTTCTCAGTATTCCAAAAATGCAATAATATATAGGATGTTCCACTTAAAATTCCAAAGTTGAGGTCCGAGTTGAGGTCACTTCCGTCGAAACCGGACGTCGAAAAAAAATCGGATGGGCCAAAATGAGTCTTTTTGGACGTACATTACTGCTGCAAAATTTCATTTGGATAGCTCAATAATTGTGGAAATGGCAGGGGTTTACCATGATCCGTGGTCACCCGGTATTATAGCTATATACCGGATGTAAAAGAATAGTGGGCCACCCCTGTAACTTCCTCGTTTTTAAAGATATCGGGATAAACTTTTGTACGGTGAAATTAGGTAAGATTTCCAACTTTTTGAGACCTACCCGCCATATTGGCCACTTCCGGTTTCATCGGAAATGGCCCCAATAGTCTTTTTTAAATGGACCACCCTGTTACATTTTTGAAATAAAGATCACATTTTGGATACATTTATACTATTTTGAACAATTTATACAGGGTTGCACGAAAAATAATTCGAATTTTAGTTGTCAATCTAGATGGCTACGAATACGTTAAGATTATTTTTGTTCCAATGTAATTCATATAAAAAATACGAAAACGTCAATATGTCCAATAATGCGTTATACAGGGTGCTCTAAACTTTTGGTACCGTTTAACCCCTACTAAATAGAGCTTTCTGAATATCCGGGTGGTCCATATCATAATATTAAAAAAAGGTTATTTTGAAAAATGTGATATTAATGAGTTTAGAGCACCCTGTATAATGTAATTTTGGACATATGTATTGATGTTTTCGTATTTTTTATATGAATTACATTGGAACAAAAATAATTTTAACATATTCGCAGCAGTCTAGATTGACTACTAAAATTCGAATTATTTTTCTTGCCACCTTGTATGAATTGTTCAAAATAATATAAATGTATCCAAAATGTGATCTTTATATCAAAAATGTAAAAACATACAGGGTGGTCCATTTAGAAAAGACTATTGGGGCTATTTCCGGTGAAACCGGAAGTGACAAATATGGCGGATATTTCTCAAAAAGTTGGAAATCTTACCTAACTTCACCACAAAGATCTTTTAAACTGCTTGACAAATTTAGGATTTTGTCCTGATTTTCCATAAAATCTATAATTTCATATACTTGCATACAAAATGCACGTAACATTAAAATTCTCCTTTTCCGCTTTTTAAATATAACTCAGTTTGTAAATGTCAGACATGAGAGTGGATATAATAGAAATTATTTTAAAATTAAATAAGCACTGGTAGAACACTCTATAATTAACACTTCTGAAGATGTCGAGGCTGCAGAATATAATCACAATATGAGTATAATATGATTTATCTAGTGAACCTTTATATTTTCATCGAGAAAAATCTCTTACAATTATTTCTAGTTTCTCATTTGTATTTAATATTTCTCGATATCTATCCTATAAAATTAGTTTTGTTCCAAGAGTGGCACTAAAGAAACATAAATGGTTTTAATATCGAATGTAACAAATTAGGCTTCTTGATTTGCGAAAAGGGTAGTCAATCTTCTAAAGGACACGGAAATTTATGTTTAAATTTACACTAGCCGACATAGGGTACATTCTGGTGGAAAAGTTGGGTGATATATGAGCGTAGCGGTGGGTAGCATCTCTTTTGGATGCAAATGTTGTGGGTTCGAACGGATACGAGCGAATAAAAGCCATATATGAGTATACAGTGCCTACATCTGTCGTTCACATTAATTATAAATATAACTAGAGTATTTTTGACGCTATAAGTCGAAATTGGTGACAGTTGGTTGAAAAACTGCTATTAACTTTAAAACCCGCGGTTGGTAAAAAATATATCGATTCTACAGTTGCCATTTTTTTGGAACAAGAATTACATGACTGCGTTTAATTCTTTAAGTCATCGACTTTCTGATAGTAAAAGTAAAGAAGATTTATATTTTAATGCAAACTATTTAATAATTAAAAAAAATGTTTTTTATGTACCTATTTCTGAGAGATTCCATGATAAATTTTTTTTAGCGATAGATTATTATACCATAGTTAAAACATGTATTAATTTTCTAAATATTTGCTAATAATTGTTTTCAAGACCAGTACACGTGCTATATGTTCTAAAGTATTCTAAAAAAGTTTCAATAATTCTTCCCTAGTGTTCGTTATAGTTCAGTGTAATATCGTGAACTGCCTCGGTTGTCAACAAACACCCCTATTGAATAGGTAATCCAAAACCACGTTACAAAAATATATTCAGTTTCAGACTACGTTTCCCATATAGTTAAATATTTCGATATATTTTTTCGTTGTCCTATAGTTATTAAACCTAAAAAAATATAAATATTATTTAATTTGTTCAACAAATCAGCTCTATACTCCGGTTTAAATTTTTTAATCATTTTCGATGTTTACCCACTCATTTATACAATTATTTATCATTCACTTCCAATAATAGGCTTTGTTAAATGTTGGCCAATAAAAAGGCTTCCGATGTTTACGCTTTGAAATAAAAAATACGATTAATTTAAATATAATAGGTACCCAAAATTAAGTGGTTGCATCAAGAGATCTAATCTCAGGCTAACTACTGGGGAAATAAACGTAATCTTCACCATATTCACTTGATATATAGATGATAGGTTGGGAGATCTGTCAGATCAAAGTAAAATATCTGCTTTTCCTGAGAATTTCCTGGTAACGTTTGCTTTCTTTTGTTGGAAGATAGTGTTAAGAACGGTTCTTATAAAGGACAACAAGAGAGATTAGAGCATGATCATAATGTCACAATTGTGTGTGTTATAATACCAAAAATTAATAGTGACAGACAAGAATGACTAGAAATTGAATACTGAACTAAAGGAGAACAAAAAAGGTTATTAGTTCTATAACTTTGTCGTTCAAGGTATGCAAAATGTAGTTTAGAACAAAGTTAATAAAATCAGTGATTGCCATCAGGCACACAAATAAATGGGCTGTTCTTTTAATTAGACCTATTTATCTTTATGTATTTTGACGCGCCAGAATTGAGTCAGAATTGCTCCACCCTACGTTTTTTTAATTGTGGAAAACTACCGTTAAATTCGAGAAATTTATGTGTATGGAGCGCTAGCATTAGGTGTGATCGAGGAAACCAATTGAAAGCGATTGGGATATGTGGGAATCTGGGATCTTCACGTATTTGGATGCGGTGAATTCGAATCGGAAGTCGGAAGTACTCCATCACCGTTTAGTAAGTTTTTTTTTTGAATAGCAAGTAATGTACTGTATTCCGAAAATTGGCAAAATTTGGTTATTCTGTGCCTATGGAGTATGGAGAGATGAAGATAGACCCAAATTATAAAGGAATCAGTCACACCACTATTATTTAATTTTCTTTAATATTAATATAATGGTAAAATGACTAGCTTTTTATACCATGAATATCATGAAATTTTAAAAGGTATAGAAGCTAGTTGGACCTGTGCTATTTGGTAGGCGCAATGTTTTATTAAGTCCTAGATTTTAACTTTAGCTAAGAGTATTTTACCGAAGTTCACTGTTTTAAACTATCAATCAATCTGGGGATCATAATGTGTATACAGGTATATAAAGGTTTAACAGTCACTTTATATTTTGTCAAGATCAAAAGCATTTTAAATGATTTATTACCTTTGTACTAAATTAATTATTTAGGTTTAATATACTGAGGATTGTTGATCTCTTATAAAATATGTACGAACCATCCTAATGCAGATGCTGTATTCTATTTGATTCAGCTTTATTTCAAGCGGATTAAACAGTCAATTGAAACTGACATTCTGACATCCAGTCTCATAGCCCGTAACTTCATTGCGTTTTCACTATATTTTACTAAAATAGATCTCATGTTCTTAAATTGAAATTAAATTTTAAATTGGACATTTTATCAAAGTAAATGTTTTGTATATAAATTTGGAATGCTTTTAGGATTTAACGGTTTATTAACATTTTTAATTTTTCGAATACGTTTAAATTATGCTTTAGCGGTGTTTTCTATATTAAATTTCCAACTGGCGTCATTTCGGTGTCAATCTTGCTTGTCAATAAAATGCTTAAAACAAGCTTAAAGAACTGAAATCATTTGGATTCTCATAGTTACAATGAATTATTTGTGTAGAGCAATCTACACTGACGAGAACCAAGAAGTATGAAACCGGTTTGCAAATGACATTATTTTATCCTGCATAAGAGTCCTATATACTTGTAATTAATTTAATGGCTGTGTTCACATATGGCGCTGCTTTATGCATACTTATTTTTAAATAAAGCGTTATAGGAGCTATAAGTGACTATTCTCTTTGTTTTACAAAAATACCTCGTCTCTTTTTGGATTTCTAATAAAAGAAATAATAAACAATTTGTTAATGATGATGATAAGTTTATTTTTTATATTTGAATTAAGATTCGCTGAATAGTTCGTATATTTCTCGATTTCTGAGATATAATTAATAATACATTATCCCTTATAATTGTATCGAAATACACTGTAAATTGTAGCTCATCGTCCATTTATTTGAACATTTCTAAATTTTATTTTATTTTGGCGACTATGGGAGTAGTTATTTTAAGCCAGGAAAACATTAATAGTTGAAATTATTACATGCCTGTATATTTTACTTCCTATGAAGTTTGCATGTAATCAATCGTCCATTTTTCCATTGTCCGCATTTTATTGAACAAAAGAACTATAAAAATGGTTTGTCGTCGCATTTTTCAATCAACCAATCTACAGGCTTTTCGAAAACCACAGAAACAAATTTATCGTTTATTGAATTGCTTTTAACAGTGATTTTTCTATGATATTGATTACAATCTCATTGTTTCTGTGGTTGTATTTTAATATGCTTTTATCCTATACAGTATAATATGACAAACTGACGTCTAACGCATTATAGGAAGTTTGACTTATAATATAAACTAAATACTGTGCGGTAACAGTTACCAGTGCTTTTCAATAAACACCAACCAGCAATTTTATTGCATCACAATCTATTTTAGTTGAAAATGCTCTTCTTTAAAAGTGGCAATATTATATATCCATTAGATAGAGATTTTACATAATTCTCCTCATTTCATTCATTCAGGAAATTTAAATGTATTTTTCTCAAAAAACGGTGCATTTTACCGACATAAAATAAGTATTCCTTTTTTACGTAGAATTTAATGCTGCATTAAAACAAATATTATTTTTTTAAAAAGTTGAAGCTCAAAAAATTGATGACCAAAACAAAAGAAAAAATTAGGCGTTCGCAGCGCCCTCTACGTTATTCGCCATAATTGGTAACACGACTTCTCTCAGCGGCCCAAAAAAACCCATATACCAAATTAGAATGAAATCGCGTTAATAGTAATAGAGATATAACAAAAAATTTAAATAAAAAAAAATTGCTTTTAACGGTTCCTAACTTTTTAAGGAACCAAAATGGTACTAAGGTATGTTCAGCTAAAATGATTTATTTTCACTCAAGGAACCTACAGTTTGGCTCATTCTTTAATTACTTGCTTTAAATCGCTGGAATTGACGGTTGGTTGTCCTTTTCCGAATCTTTTCCCACAAGAATTTAGAAGTGTTAGTGTTAGAAGATGAATCGGATAATTTGAGGTATTCAGCTATTTGCTGAGGTAATCCTCCAAAAAAATTTTTACCTACTGGCTGCGTAGAACATTTGTTATTTCTATAACCCACAAAAACCTCTATGTTCTGTTTTCACTTTCCGCAGAACTATATATTTTTACAAATGGCAACGAAATCAATCGATTAGTTTTCTTTGGAGACTATTGTAAACGCTCTATTTACTTGATTTTTTGTATTATTTACAGATACCAAAATGGTTGATCCCAAGACCTGGACATTGTCTATAGGAAATTTTACCAGTTCATCCAATCTCAAAGCCCCAGCAATGCCCATAATCATTGCTACCTGAAATAGTAGAAATTTATTTTTCGATTGAAATCAAATTTGATCCTTTCATTTGGAGCTTCTTTTAGAAATTGATCAATTTGCTTTCTAGTTAGAATTTTCGATTTTTTGGCTGATATCCAACATTTCGCCTTTTCACAATTTCTAATAATCTTGAATACTTGCTGATGCCAACATTATTCTTGACCCCAAGACTGGCTTTTATATCATAGAATATGTGACCAGTTCATCCAATCTCAAAGCCCCAGCAATGCCAATAATCATTGCTACCTGAAATAGAAGAAATTTATTTTTCGATTGAAATCAAATTTGAACCTTTCATTTGGAGCTTCTTTTAGAAATTGATCAATTTGCTTTCTAGTTAGAATTTTCGATTTTTTGGCTGATATCCAACATTTCGTCTTTTCAAAATTTTAAATAATCTTGAATACTTGCTGATGCCAACATTATTCTTGACCCCAAGACTGGCTTTTATATCATAGAATATGTGACCAGTTCATCCAATCTCAAAGCCCCAGCAATGCCCATAATCATTGCTACCTGAAATAGAAGAAATTTATTTTTCGATTGAAATCAAATTTGAACCTTTCATTTGGAGCTTCTTTTAGAAATTGATCAATTTGCTTTCTAGTTAGAATTTTCGATTTTTTGGCTGATATACAACATTTCGTCTTTTCAAAAATTCTAATAATCTTGAATACTTGCTGATTCCAACATTATTCTTGACCCCAAGACTGGCTTTTATATCATAGAATATGTGACCAGTTCATCCAATCTCAAAGCCCCAGCAATGCCCATAATCATTGCTACCTGAAATAGAAGAAATTTATTTTTCGATTGAAATCAAATTTGAACCTTTTATTTGGAGCTTCTTTTAGAAATTGATCAATTTGCTTTCTAGTTAGAATTTTCGATTTTTTGGCTGATATCCAACATTTCGTCTTTTCAAAAATTCTAATAATCTTGAATACTTGCTGATTCCAACATTATTCTTGACCCCAAGACTGGCTTTTATATCATAGAATATGTGACCAGTTCATCCAATCTCAAAGCACCAGCAATGTCCATAATCATTGCTACCTGAAATAGAAGAAATTTATTTTTCGATTGAAATCAAATTTGAACCTTTCATTTGGAGCTTCTTTTAGAAATTGATCAATTTGCTTTCTAGTTAGAATTTTCGATTTTTTGGCTGATATCCAACATTTCGTCTTTTCAAAATTTCTAATAATCTTGAATACTTGCTGATGCCAACATTATTCTTGACCCCAAGACTGGCTTTTATATCATAGAATATGTGACCAGTTCATCCAATCTCAAAGCCCCAGCAATGCCCATAATCATTGCTACCTGAAATAGTAGAAATTTATTTTTCGATTGAAATCAAATTTGATCCTTTCATTTGGAGCTTCTTTTAGAAATTGATCAATTTGCTTTCTAGCTAGAATTTTCGATTTTTTGGCTGATATCCAACATTTCGTCTTTTCAAAATTTCTAATAATCTTGAATACTTACTGATGCCAACATTATTCTTGACCCCAAGACTGGCTTTTATATCATAGAATATGTGACCAGTTCATCCAATCTCAAAGCCCCAGCAATGCCAATAATCATTGCTACCTGAAATAGAAGAAATTTATTTTTCGATTGAAATCAAATTTGAACCTTTCATTTGGAGCTTCTTTTAGAAATTGATCAATTTGCTTTCTAGTTAGAATTTTCGATTTTTTGGCTGATATCCAACATTTCGTCTTTTCAAAATTTCTAATAATCTTGAATACTTGCTGATGCCAACATTATTCTTGACCCCAAGACTGGCTTTTATATCATAGAATATGTGACCAGTTCATCCAATCTCAAAGCCCCAGCAATGCCCATAATCATTGCTACCTCAAATAGAAGAAATTTATTTTTCGATTGAAATCAAATTTGAACCTTTCATTTGGAGCTTCTTTTAGAAATTGATCAATTTGCTTTCTAGTTAGAATTTTCGATTTTTTGGCTGATATCCGACATTTCGTCTTTTCAAAATTTCTAATAATCTTGAATACTTGCTGATGCCAACATTATTCTTGACCCCAAGACTGGCTTTTATATCATAGAATATGTGACCAGTTCATCCAATCTCAAAGCACCAGCAATGCCCATAATCATTGCTACCTGAAATAGAAGAAATTTATTTTTCGATTGAAATCAAATTTGAACCTTTCATTTGGAGCTTCTTTTAGAAATTGATCAATTTGCTTTCTAGTTAGAATTTTCGATTTTTTGGCTGATATCCAACATTTCGTCTTTTCAAAATTTCTAATAATCTTGAATACTTGCTGATGCCAACATTATTCTTGACCCCAAGACTGGCTTTTATATCATAGAATATGTGACCAGTTCATCCAATCTCAAAGCCCCAGCAATGCCCATAATCATTGCTACCTCAAATAGAAGAAATTTATTTTTCGATTGAAATCAAATTTGAACCTTTCATTTGGAGCTTCTTTTAGAAATTGATCAATTTGCTTTCTAGTTAGAATTTTCGATTTTTTGGCTGATATCCGACATTTCGTCTTTTCAAAATTTCTAATAATCTTGAATACTTGCTGATGCCAACATTATTCTTGACCCCAAGACTGGCTTTTATATCATAGAATATGTGACCAGTTCATCCAATCTCAAAGCACCAGCAATGCCCATAATCATTGCTACCTGAAATAGAAGAAATTTATTTTTCGATTGAAATCAAATTTGAACCTTTCATTTGGAGCTTCTTTTAGAAATTGATCAATTTGCTTTCTAGTTAGAATTTTCGATTTTTTGGCTGATATCCAACATTTCGTCTTTTCAAAAATTCTAATAATCTTGAATACTTGCTGATTCCAACATTATTCTTGACCCCAAGACTGGCTTTTATATCATAGAATATGTGACCAAAGTGTGGAAGACTTAAACGCTTTGCCTTCTCGGCAAAATATACTAGTAACACTTTCATCTATTTGTTTCATCAGGCACCAATTACAAAATTCCTTGAAGCACTTTTCGTAAATTTTCCGGGACTTTCCTGGCAATAAATCCACCACTATTTCTGCAGCAGCTTCTTCAATAGTTTTGTCACACATTTTTGCAATATTTATTAGAAAAACTTAGGAAAGAAATACGAGCACACTTTTTCGATATTCACAAAAAAGCAATATGGCTACTCTTATTTACAAGCTTATTTATCAATCGTCAATAGTAACCAATTTTATTTTGTATGCCATGCAGATTTTTGTGTTCGTAAATTAGAAATGTCATATTGAAAATAATTTTTAAATTAGAAATGTCATATTGACAATAATTTTTTTTTATTCTTTCAATTAAAATCATTGGATCGTGCAAAATATAGTATATACAACTCGGGAGTGAATACGCACCTCGGGAAAAAATCATGCATTTTACTCCCTCGGTGTATAATCTACTATTTCCCTAGACCTGTGTATGTGTAAAGAGCCTTAAAAGTACCACATGATCGAAATAGTTACTTTAATGACACTTAATACAATATGACAGAAACAGACGTAAATGTATATATAGTGTTTGGTTTTTTAAGAACGTAGGGGATTATTTTTATAGATTTTACACCGTTGTTTATTCAGTAACTGAGGTAAATAATTGTAACAAAATATTTTTTCCTTTTATACATGTATGTTTAAAATTGTTTAGCTTAAAATACTATTTCCTACTTTTCAAAATGTTTTAAACCTAAACAAAGAATTATATTATTTAAGAAAAGTAATATAATTCTCTAACAAATACGTTTGAATCTGAAAAGCATATACCGGGTAACCACGAAATGACGCTCGCCCCTATATCTTCTTGATTCTAAGATATGAATTTCAAATTTGGGCGCGTCAAATAACTGCTAAATATGCATTAATTCGACCGATTTAAAATTTTCTGCCGCTTCCGGTTTCACCGGAAATGATGCTGACTTTGGATATTTAAATGGAGCACCCTGTATATTTTTAAATTTTTTTATTCAGGAGGTCAAAGACGCCTACTTGATAGTGATCCACTGTTAAAAATATTATGTTTTTTTCATTTATATCTTGTTGAATGTTATTCTTATGTATTTTTATGTATACCTAAACAAATAGTGAAGTGTTTGGTACCAAGTTATCAGTAATAAAATGCTTTATTGAAACAACGTTGTGTGCCACCATGATGCCATTTAAAAAAAATTTGAAGCAAAACAAAACATTTTTTTCTACTACCGATCTTAAAGTACTAACTTTCCGCACGCTTTACAGTGCGGAAAGTTAAACTTTACGCACTAGTGCGTAAAGTGTTTTTTCGTTACGCACTAGTGTGTAAAGTAAAATAGTACAAAATTGCATATTAGAGCACCAATAAGCACCTATTATAATCATATCTTATTTTAAAAACGTTAAATGTGGTTATTTAATTTTATGTAGTTATTTATTTAAAATCACGGTGTATTATTATAAAACATACTTAATTCTCAGTATTCTTTAACAATAATCTTTGAATTTTGTTATAAGTTTGAAGTTTCATTTATACTTTCAAAACTGATTAGTGTCACTCATTTAAAATTAAGTAGGCCATAGCAATATTGTCATTGTTAAATTTTGACGTTTAAGTAAGTTTGACGTTTTGAAGTTCATTTCTTATTATTATTAGAACATTTAAGTAAGGAAGCCTTTAAATTTGTTATTAAATATGATTTTTATATAACTTTCGCACTAGTGCGTAAAGTAAATTGTACTTTATACATATATTTCTTAGTAAATATTTTGGTAGTAGAAAAAATATTGTATGCAATTCGTGCGCAAGGTGAGCTTTTTTCACTCATTCGTGAAAAAATCTCACCTTACGCACTTGTTGCATAAATAACTATTTTGGGGTCACGGCTGCCTAGATGAAAAATTATTAGATTTGTTCATAAAAATGTCAGTCATTAATATTTACATATCAATATGCCATAAATGTATCCTAAATGACCTCCTGAATCCAAAAATGTAAAAATATACAGGGTGTTCTATTAAAAAGAAAACAAAGTTAGTGTCACTTCCGGTGAAACAGGAAGCAACAGAAAATGGTAAATCGGCCGAAATAATGCATATTTAGCCTTTATTTGACGTGTCCAAATTTGAAATTCATATCTTGTAAAACCAAGAAGATATAGGGGTCATTTTGTGGTGACCCGGTTATACAACTGCACAAACTAATAATCAAATTTAAAAAATCTTTTATTATTGGCGAGTCCTATTTTAGAACATAACTTAGCCATTTTACAAAGCGTGAATAGGTAATCAAGATATTTTTAAGAATAATTAGTAACCTCAAAGTATTTAAAAACAACAAAAACACCTTAATTTTTCGAAGACATCTCTTGAACATCCTACGGTACCTGTCACTAATAAATTATTATCCATTAATTATCCTTCGAATACGGGTGACGTCATATGAACGTATATCACCGAGTGTCAGGTCAAAGGTCAGATATGCTCGGAACTCTACTCGCTTCATACATTTCAAGCAAATATACACACAAAAAGTGTTTTTATTGTAACAGAAATGATTTATTACTTTAAATAAGTAAAAAAAAAATAATCTGACAATATTGTAAAGTATAAGAAATATAGTTTCTCTCAATTTTTGTTGGGGACGCTCAAATATTGCTGTCAGGTTTTATGAAACGCCTAGTAATATAGTTAAGAAACAGAGAAGAAATGCATTTTGTACAATAGTTTTTATCCCTTTCAAGCTGTGCAAAATAAAGAAAGAGTTTTATAGTATTTCCTCCAATATTTCCACTTCTTTTTATATCCCGTTTCATAATAATAATGGACTTTGCAAAAAAACTCAAATTAATCTGAAACAAAAACGTAGTAGTCAAACAATGGCTGTGGCATTAAATAATGTATTAAAAACATACAATCAAATGTGTTAAAAAGACCCATTGAGATAGGCATAGAATTCATTAGGGCTTAGGATCAAACGGTCGCATGTATTTAACATGGATGACCTATTTCATCTCCCGAGTTTTGTTGGATCATTCAAGTCTGTCCTCATCCGAGGTAATTTTGGTGAATAGGGAGTACTGCCGGATAAACTAGACAGTATACTCACTGTAAATATTTGAGATTAATATATTCTGTGACAGATTGAAATCGACTAATTTTAAAATTTAACTTCGATTGTTTGTAAAAGCGGTTTGTTATACGGCAATCATTGTTTTAGCTACACTTTTCAATCAACTTATAACTGAATTGTCAAATATATCTATATCTGTAGCATGAATGTGTTAATTTGCGCCTATTCAGTTATTCAAATTGAGACTTTTTTTGGTCAATGTAATATTAAAATAAAGTTAGTGCGCTACCTGCTTCAATTTGAAAGATGCATGTAAACCCATAACTCTTGAGGGGCACATGTAGTGCATAAGGCCCCATTAGCCATGGCCTCCTTTTAATTTTCTGCAAAGGTTAATTAAAAGTTGTAAGTTTAACAGAAGATTAATTAATTTTGAAACATATACAAGTTGTATATTTTGGTAAAATTGCCTATTCACTATGTCAACAGAATGGTAAATTCTTACATTCTAAAACATTAAACTTGCTCTTGAGAACTCGTGGGTGCAAAATTTAGTACTAATTTTCTTCGGTAGTGTATAATATTATGAAAACAAACATCTGAATATCTTCTAGCTGGTATAAGGTAAATAAACTTTAATATATTGGTATAATTTCTGCATAACTGGCAATGTTTACTGATCTACTTATACCTGTTTACATTAGATGTTTTGCTTTACCTTTATACACCGCAATTTTATGTCATCCCCAATATAATACGGAATTCTCATGGCTATATATTTAATCCATTTTATCGTATTTGACGTCAAATTATTATATTTTATGGTAGTTATCACGTTTCTCTGTTTGTAATACAGATTATTTTATATTTTGTTCTTTGAATTTTACAACAATAATTATAGAAAGATGAAATTTAATTTTGCATTCACTGTCAAAATTTTCGAGTAATTTTTTACAGCGTTTTTTCCAATTTCTAAATCATCTACTTAACTTTCAATTCCAAAAATAATAAAATACAGATTTTTTTAAAATGTCCCTTCTTATTTTATTTTCATTCTTTATGGTGCAATAGCAAATTTAACAAAGCATATCGTTAGAAGTGGAATAACATTTGAAAATATACATGAGATTCTACTATCTGAATTCTGAAGTAGCTTAGACTTTAGTTCTCACAGGTGGTACTGGCGGTGATTAGAGTAATCTAATAAGATAACCTAAATTATCAAACCAAGGGCAGTGGAACAATGAATTCAGGTGTCTAAAGGTCCATTCGACGGTAACACGATCTAGCTGCTACTCAATTTATCTTCCTTTCTCTCCCGTCTTCCAAAAAAGAAGTGTGAAGAGGAATTTGAAGCCACTAGTAATTGCTTCTCGCTATGAGCATTCATTTTCTTAAGATACCATAAGTAAGAACTTGGTGATTCTGCATGAGATGCCTCTTTATACATAAACAGAGATGTGCCGAATTACCTCTTGAAATAAAAGCACCAACACAGTGGATACTGACTGATTATCAAAATATCCTATTTCAAATCGGTATATAAACTTTAATTCTCTGTAATTGCAGTTGGTATGAAAATATCCTTAACTTCTTTAAAACAGGTTTACCTGACAAGTTAAGTGGAGTTAAGGATTTTAAAACATCATTCCAATGTTTGGATATAAGTATAAGTCAATGGGAAATTTAAGGTTCTACTTCTGTATGTATACGAGCTTATTGAATGGTACTTTCATATCACAAGCGTCGTTGTGCTGAACTATTTGACCCTTTTATCCTTGTATTAAAATATTGATGCTAGTTTTATTGTTTTTACCGTGCGGATGGGTTTGCTTCTATCAATATTGAAATGGCAGTGAAACCTTCGTGTGAATTTATTAATAGATTTTAACTCTATATAACTTCAGTATTGGAAGGATGATAGAATTCGTAATAGTTGCTGATGATAGCCACTATATTTCTATCTAACCACTAATTTAGTTTGTAGACGCTATTTATTGATCTCTCATGTTGAATGGCAGACGGAAAGCGCCGAATTTTACAAAGTTAAATTTTTAATGGTCATCTCACGTTATTTGAAGGAGAATTATTATAATTTTATGTTTTCCGTCGCTTGGTCGTAATAAAATTCAAAACATTTGTTATGCTTCTGAATTCATTTTAAAATTAAAAATATTGTGAATTTTCTAAATGTCAAACCTAAATAATGGGGAAGGTCCGTATTTAAAAAATATAAGTTGATGATGGTTGTAGCATACCTATCCAGAATATGAAAACATAAAAAATGTAGATTAGACAATTATCCCTTGAACATATTTGAAGTTCTCCTATTGCCGATTATTGCTTTTATTTCAAGATCGACTTTTTCAGTATTTCAGTTACCCGGTAGGTTATGAATTTCCACTTAAGGAAGAGGATGGAAAGGTATAGCCACATGCCTAAAACGGTTTATCACCTCCAGTAACTATCGGAAGCTCCCTTGAAATGTATTGTAAGGAACAGGAAATCGATAGGAGTTTTATCTCATTTACTACGTGATCCCTTCAATGATGAAGTGAGTTCCACATTGCAGTTGTGTCTTACGTCAAATAACCAAAGGCTATTGGGAATTCTTTCCTTTATCAAAGATATAATAATGATTTACATTAAAATTACTATAATATGGAAACAAAGATTAAAGTCTATTGGGACTTTCTTAGTATTGATAGGTATACAGTGTGTACATAAAGTATGGAATAAATTCATTATTTTTGAATATGAAAATATTTTTATAAAATCCTCGGATAGGTCGATTTTTATTATCAATTGTGCATTTTCTGCTTTGACTATGTTAGCTATGCCGTCATGGATGCTTTGCTATTTTATTGTAAAATATCACAATAAAACAAGAATTATTTAACTTCAAAAAAATAAAATTTTTAAATGTCTGTAGCTCTAAACTTATGATCTCTAGACCCTAAGGTCTTTGAAATCAGCTTTCCATAGAGATCCTAAAAAGGGAAAAATTAACCTACAGGGTGTTCCGTTTAAAAAAGTAGATGACGTCATAACCGAAGCAGCGATATCGTCATAGCTAAAAAAGTCAAACCAGAAGATGCGAAATTCAAAATAAACATCGACCCATCCGAGGATTTTTACAAAATAATGTATTCAGAAATAATGAATTTATTCCATACTTTATGTGAATGAAATGAAATGAAACTCATCACGACTCAATTTCGATGCAGTGGCACTTAAAAAATCTAATACTAAAACTCTATTTCAGTTAGTAAATATACAAGATTTACCTAAATGGTTACATTAATCTGTTCCTAAAATCACGTACACTCTAGAACATAACTTTCATATCCATTTAAATTGGAGTAATTAGAGATAATAATTTGGTATTTTAAATTAAGCATTTAAATAAACCTTATTGGTCTATTAACTTCAGTACAATTGAGGTAAATATATTCATATAGTGTGTACACTTTGAGCAGCCCCACCTTCGTATTTTAGCCTGTTGATCGATTTTTAAATATTATTTAAAAAAATTCCTATATCATTTTTTAGAAACATCTAACTAAGTCAAAGAGTCACTAAAATGCCTAACTTTTTGTATTCAATTTTTTTAAATAAAAAAAATTAAGAAAAAAAATTTTACTAGGTACAGAAAAACGAATATTTTTTGTAAACACATGGCAGTTACCATATTTTATTTGCCTTTTGGTAGAATAATAGGTGTTATTGGATGTTTAATTGTGCTCGAGTAAGTAAATACACCGTACTTGGTTGTTTGTTTAGTTAATTTGATTATTAAGATTGTGTAAGATACAATTAAATGTATTCTATAAGGGAGTTGGTAAATAGGTTATACTATTTGTCGAGGGGCAGAAATTCATGTTATCCGTCTCCATTAACGTTCTCCCAATCTAATTAAATCGTGAAGTTATACACAAACATCGTTTTGGTGTTTAGCAATCACATTACGTTCGATATTACTTAGGACTTAGAGAAACAAATATTTATTTACGATTTCGATTTCTTAACAGCCTGCGAAGCCGTATCAAATTTTAAGCCAAAGTTTACTTGTGGAAATCTTATTTCGCCGAGATGTTGAAGTTGTGTGCAAATAATTGTGTTTAATTTACTCGTCGGATTTTATATGCTTATATAAGTCCAGCAAAAGTATGAAATAATATATGTATTCGTATTGGTCAATTGGTCAATTGAAAAAAATAATCACAAAATTATTATCCGACAATTTTTTTCAGCGTTTGCTTCAACAGTCAATGAATTCCGGGTTTCTATCATTTCTGCTTCTGTGAATATACGAGAAACAAAAACATATTATTACAAGAAAATTTCACAAAAGTGTGCATAAAGTTATCTTATTTTATATCTAAATATATAAAATTGAAATCATTCACACAGAGTAGGAATTTACGACAAATCCAAGGCACAACAGAATTTTTGTAATAAATAGAAACAAATGCGACAATACTATATGTATTAATTTTGTTACGACCGTTTTTCAAGAGCATTAGTAGAAACGGAAATTATAGGTAACTTTTAGAAAGAAGGGCTGTAGCAAGGATTAAGTTATCACTGATTAAGCCCAAGTTTGGATCTAGTAAATGGTGTGTTTATTAACGGAAGCGAAATAAGTCTCGAAATATTAAAAAATAAATAATAATATTTAGTCTAGAGATATACCGGGTGGCCACGAGTCAATGTACGCCCCCAATCTTTTGGTTGTTTTTGAATTTAAAAGTTTCGTTTTTGGTATAGGTAAATAAGATAAAAGTGGGCTATTTTTAGACTAACAGGAACAAAAATATCACTTCCGGTTGAACCGGAAGTGACATCAACTTTTTTTTCTTAAATGGAATGACCATGTTTTTTTTATGGTGTTTTATAAAACATGTAATTCTAACTGCAGCAGTTTTTTCCAATTTCAAAAATTCCAAAAAATAAGTGAGATACGAACGATTTTTTATTTTGTACAAAATGGCCGCGTCAGATGAATGCGATGTAAGACAATTACTAAGTAGGCTATGGAAATTATTAGCAAGGTAGTAAGCTTGTCTGTAAAGAATAAAATAGTTATTTAAATTACTGATAGATACGACTATTTTTAGGTTTTTCTCAAAAAACGGAATTTAATTTTCATTTTCATTTTCGTAGGGGTCCTATGGAAAATTTTTAAATGGGACCGTACTATTTTTTTTATTATTCGGACATAATGATTCATAAGCTTTAATTTTTTCGCCAATAATCATTTCTCAACGAGATCCTTTGTAATAATAAAAGTGTTTTTAAAAGGTTCATTCAAATTATTTCTTGTTTAATTTGTGCTTACCTTTTAAATACACTTTTATTATTACAAAGGATCTCGTTAAGAAATGATTATTGGCGAAAAAATTAAAGCTTATGAATCATTATGTCCGAATAATAAAAAAAATAGTACGGTCCCATTTAAAAATTTTCCATAGGACCCGTACGGAAATGAATATGAAAATTAAATTCCGTTTTTTGAGAAAAACCTAAAAATAGTCGTATCTATCAGTAATTTAAATAACTATTTTATTCTTTACAGACAAGCTTACAATCTTGCTAATAATTTCCATAGCCTACTTAGTAATTTTCTTACATCGCATTCATCTGACGCGGTCATTTTGTACAAAATAAAAAATCTTTCGTATCTCACTTATTTTTTGGAATTTTTGAAATTTGAAAAAACTGTTGCAGTTAGAATTTCATGTTTATAAAACACCACAAAAAAAACATGGTCATTCCATTTAAGAAAAAAAAGTTGATGTCACTTCCGGTTCAACCGGAAGTGATATTTTCGTTCCTGCTGGTCTTAAAATAGCCCACTTTTGTCTTATTCACGTATACCTATACCGAAATGTTTAAATTCAAAAACAACCAAAAAATCGGGGAAGTACATTGACTCGTGGCCACCCGGTATAAAAATTATTAAGTAAATAAATTACTTTCGTGAGTTTCGTGTACTTCTTACGTTATTGAACGAGTTCGTATCATAATATCATATTATTTGACATCCGAAAACCATTTTTATAAGTATAGATATAATTTTTATTCCTTTTCGTTTTTAAGAAATACGTGAATGCAAAAGTAAACATTAAATATCATTGTTAATATTTTTCTAAAACTGAATTCGGATTCCTAAAGACGACTTTTGAAATAGTATATTTTTCAGTTTATATTCGTAATTTCATTTGTGACATATTGACCCGTTTGTAGCCTATTTATATGCTTGACAGTAAAGGGATAAACCGAAAGCGTTGATTAGGGCGCTGCTGAGTTAAATTTCGAATTACCGTATTTTCGGTTATTTGATTTTACCACTTAGTTTATTACTAGACTATTCTGCGTTTGTTTAGTATACCAATATATCCACCAGACAAAATACCTATGATTTCCAAAGCTAATAGTGACAATAAAAACTTTTTCGTTTCGCTAATTATTATCAATATTTATACAGTACTCTCTTTCTTATTTTTTTTACATATGATTTTTTTCACAAGGAAATGTTCCTTCTCCAGCTAACACTTACTGTCCAAATATCAATATGATCGGACGGTCGATATTAATGATTTTAGAAATCTTCTGGTGAATGTAGTACCTATACTCTTCTGCAAAAGGTGTAATAATTCAATATACAGTGTGTCCTACACTTTTCATGGAGCCACCCTTATATCTCGCTTATCTAATATCCGAATATGTATTCTGAAATTCTGGTGATGAATATATACCTGTTAAGTGAGGCTTTAGACTTAACCGCATTTGATTTTAGTGATATTCTAGGATGAAAAAGGAGGGTTGGTTTTCAAGAAAAAAGTATTAGCGATTTTTTAGAAAAAAATTAGTAATATATTCTTAATCCGCACCTTCAGAAACCCCTTTGTACAAGATTACATCGTAGTGGGTTCAAAGATGTTAGAGATAGGGGCCGTCAAAAAAAAAATTTTTACCAAAAATAATTTTTATCTGTAAAAGCGAATTCTCAAATAAAAAAATTATTCTTTATTTTTCGTTCAGAATAACGTACTGAACTAGTTTCAACTGACTTTACAAAAAATAATTATTTACTTAATAATGCAAAAATTATAATTCGTACATAACTACTATTTTTCTACTAAATAATCATCAATAAAGACCTAAGTAAGCCATGAAAACGGAAGCTATTCTTTTGTTTTCTTACGCCTTTATTGATTTTTTTTTTACAAAAATGGTCGGTATGTAGGTACCAATTAAAATTTTTGCCTTATTAAATAAATAATGATTTTGTTGTAAAATCAATTCAGACTGGTGCAATACATTATTTTGAACAAAAAATAAAGAACACATTTTTTTCACTTGAGAAGCCGTTTTACAGTGTTTTTTTGACAGCATCAAACACCTTTAAATCCACCACGATGTAACCTTATACAAAGGGGTTTCTAAAGGTGCTGATTAAGAATATCCTACTGGTTATTTACTAAAAAAAATCGCTAATACTTTTTTTTTAAATAAACCCTTTTTTCCAAGCTTGAATCGGACGTGAATAGTCAATCGTCAATAGTCTATCTATCATCCTTAGAAGTATATACAGTTCGTCATGAAACACCCTATATACCGGGTGTAAACGAATAGTGGGTCACCCCTGTAACTTCCTTGTTTTGAAAGATATCGGGATAAAATTTTGTATAGTGAAATTAGGTAAGATTTCCATCCTTTCGAGACCTATTTGTCATATTTGTCACTTCCGGTTTCACCGGAAATGGCCCCAATAGTCTGTTCTAAATGGACAACCCTGTATGTTTTTACATTTTTGAAGTAAAGATCACATGTTGGATACATTTATACTATTTTGAACAATTTATACAGGGTTGCAAGAAAATTAATTCAAATTTTATTTGTCAATCTAGATGGCTGCGAATATGTTAAAATTATTTTTGTTCCAATGTAATTCATATAAAAAATACGAAAACGTCAATATGTCCAAAATACATTATACAGGGTGCTCTAAACTCATTAATAACACATTTTTCAAAGTATAATGATATAAAAATAAATTAATATTAAAGTAGTGGATAGGTATTGTTATTTTCATTTGTTATTATGGTCCATCTTCTTCACAAACAGATAATGATGTAAAAAATAGTATCTCTATCTGCAGTATATAAACATATCGTATAGTACCGAAAATGACCTCTTCTGTGTGACACATTTAATGTTTCCACACTTTATAACAGCCACAAAGTTTTATGAATATGCAACGCGATTACTCTTTCGACTAAGTCAAATATTATGCTTTTCATACACTAAATTAAAATAAACAGAAATATGTTAACATCCGAGCAAATATAATGCTTTAACGTGTATGACGAAACAAAAATAAAGTTGCACTTAGGGAAAATAAGCGTACGTTTTTGTTTTTTGTTTATTTAACATTTCTATCTAATATAGGTATCTCAATTTTTTATATCGATATCCTATATAAACTGCTATGAGCTTTTGTCCCGGTAATAACGTGATATGTAGTCTGCAGCTATTGTCCCCACGCGTGTTAGGATAATTTTATTTTCAAGCTTCGATAAAAAGGGGATATCTTTATAAGCTTTATTTTAAACACAATAGACAAAAGGAAAATTCGAAAGAAAGATTCGTAAATTGAAATAAACATCCGTTAACCCAATTTATTATCTTACATAGTTATAGTAAAATTTTATAAACACTTTGGAAGATGGTTGGCCATTTGTCCAAAGAATATAATTATGAAATACACTTAAAGACAATAATAGATACATATAATATATGTATTGAAGGTTGAATTGTTTTACGATACTTTCTGTGTTATTACAACAATGATGTATAGTCAAATACTCACTCATATGAGTGTAATAGCGTAGTTATAAACTAGGTGAGGTACCAAAAATTAAATGAAAATTAGTCTTTCATTCTCCATTGTCTCTCCTAATCGTCTGTAGTTAAACTAAATGATTATTTCATAAACCCAAATATTCAGCAAAAACCCTCCGGAAACCTTAACGAAGAGTTAAAACGAGGGGTTAATAAACTGCTGGGAACAAATGTCTCAGGATTCAATTAAGATGGGGATTAACTTTCAGCAGTGGTAGAGACGAAGTAGGATCATATTCAAGGGGTAAACATTTATTAAGTTAGAATTTGAGATGTTCCCGGTTTTTAGTAACAGGAACATAAAAATTACATTCTCATTTCAAATGCTATGTAATCAGCCTCAACAAATATAAACATCGAGGAGTAATAGCGGGAAAATATGATAATAAGCAAGGCAAAGAAAAAATATGTATGTTCTGCAGTAGGGTGGTTAAATTCAACCTGCAGAATGTAAAATATCTCATGAACTACTAATGGTTCATCAAAGTGTACGTTGAATTTTATATAAACACCAATTCTAAATAAATTGATCCTCCCAAAAAGTTTTTTCTCTGTGATTTTCTTCCATAGGGCTAGAAAACTAGTAAATAATTCTTGTAAAAGATTAATTAAATTCTACTGAAAAATCAAATACTCACATTTGAAAGCAACAGTTTTTCACTAATTTTCTCTCTTAATATTTCCAACTAACTTGACAAATTTTATTCTCGTTTAGGGGCTAGTGTCCAAAGTCATGGTCCTGTGTTCCTCCTAGAACCCCCGGCACATCTTACCTTCTCTAATACAACTGGCTCGCAGGTCAGTTGTTCGGCACATGGCTCACCAAATCCACAGGTCGACTGGCTTCTGCAGGATGGACAAACGGTTACTGCTGTTCCTGGGCTAAGGTATGTTATACTACTTTTTTTCTATTTAAGATACAACAGATATCTGCAAGAGGCCATTTTATCTATTGTTTTACATACCGAAATTATAATTAGGTAAAGTGAAGTACCTGAGATAACTGAGACCTCAAAATTGCACAATATCTCTTAATACAACTGTTATAAAGAATAGAATGATCATTATAAACCATATGAAATTATTTTTAAAAGCATTATTGTCAAATTTTACAAAATGTCCAGTTTATTTTGATTTTTTGCAGAAGCAGTAATATTGTAACAAGACATGTTATTTCCAAAATAAATATGAAAATCAAACTACAATAAAATACATAATGCAATGTTATCCAAACATTGTTCAAATTTTATTTAAAGAATTCAATCCAATAGTTGACATAAGATTCCCAGTTGTAAACATAATATAAAAGGTTAACCAAGGCAATCCAAATTAGTAAATAACACGAAAACTAATTAACTAGGTATGCACATTATTTCATGACCTATTTTAAACACTAAAAGTAAATAATAATCAGGTTTTACTAAAGAATTTCAAAAGGAGTACTTATGCGTATACCTAAACCAATTAAACAAAGCTAGAACCTCTTGAAAAATATTAATAATTTTATAAGAGCAAATAATGCACAATTCTATTCCTACAAAAACAATTCAATTTGATCAGATATACAGCAAATCTTATCTGCATTTAATACTTATTTCATGGACTAATCAGCTTCTTCAATGCGAACGCAAATAAAATAAAAACTAATTTGGAAACAAATAGGGCAACAGTATTTTTAGAATAGAAAAATTTAATTGTTTCTGAAATAAATAAGGAAATAAAAATTCATCAAATTACTACAAGATTACATATTCATTGCTTAAGCACAGCATATATTGCAGTTAAATCAGTTACCTATTTGGTACTTTTACCTATTTATAACATAATTTATAATTTTCGTTAAATATTTCATGTCAGAATATTTAAATTTGCAACAACAAGCGAAAATTAAGTTTTATTGACTGCCCATCCATGGATTAAAAACGCATCTTAGGTTAATTTTCCCCCACGTATTCTTTTTTTCCCTATACCATTGATAAGAATTATTAGGAAGTTAATTGAAACCACTGATGCCTTACGAAATTTATATTTTCCTCTCAGAAAATTTTGATATCGTTTCTTTTTAAACTTTAAGCAGAAAAAAATTTTCTGCAGTAACTGTTTAGGATATGTTTTAATCCTTAGCTTGTTAACAAATCATATTGTCTATTACAATATTTTGATCAGTCAATCACATTAATTCGCCAAGTTTTAATATTACCACATTTTATGGATCCATACTTTTCTCGCTCATTAAAGTGTTGAATAATACAGAATTTTTTTGGCATAAAAGCCTTCATTAAACCCGGTTAGTGTGAGAATTTGCCAACCTGTATTATCCTCACAGTAAAATTTTAACAAAAATGTAATTATTCTCCTTTCTGATATACCAAATCGTCCAGAATAATTTATTTTGAAACACATCACTCTTTAGCTGGTATTTGTCAATCAAAATTCAATATAATTTATTGCATTATCAACGCTAGAGACATCTGATCGCTCTTAAAATTGCTTTGGTTTATTATTTAATTTAAACCCGAAACTCCCGTTGATGTTTTGATTTTACTTTGATATACCGCAAACAAGTAATATAAAAAGTGATAAATATAAAATGGGGTTGAAAGTAAGTTTGTTGGGTGCAGATATTTTTTGCGAGTTTAAAACATGCTACTGTTTTTATTATCTAGGTGATTATCATGAAAGGAAATTGACTTCTTTCTCCAGGGACATCACTCAATCATAAGATTCATCAGAGACCCGTCTAGCACGGAGCATAAATAAAGAAATGGGATTCTAACACAATTTGCATAAATGACACGGAGATTACCATGGATTGCATTGTCATTGTTTTTTTGTATTTCTTTGTTGCTTTTCTTAATGATTTCTAGAAACGAAATTTATACAAGGTGTAAAAAATTGTATAAAGTTTTACGCTTAGTAGAGCCTTTTTCCCAGGTACAGGGCTTAAAACTTAAAAAATCGTTTAAATATCTTTCGAACAAAACAGAAATAGAATATTGTGTGTACAGCATATAAGTAAAGTGACATTTAATGTAAGGATACAGATTTTTATTATTAATACTCTCCTTCATTTATTACAATTGTGTTAGGTATACCCTGTATACGGAGAAAGCTCAGTGTACTAATTCAATATGTAATGATCAATATGTTTTGTTAAGTTTGTTACTATTCTTAGACGTGTGAATTTTTGACCCAACCTTTCCCAGACCCGTTCCGAATTGTTAACAAATTCAACGTTTAATAATGTAGATATTAGGTGAGTTTCAAAGACGTTGCATGTTTAATTAATCCTAATGGTAGGGAAAGAGTAGAATATTAATCTAGCTGCGAATTCAACAATGAAGAGTTATTTTAAATTTAAATTCCAGTAGGGTTAAATGCACGATTTTTTTTTATAAACGCAAAGTAGCATAGAAAAACTTTTATAAATAAGAATTTCTGAATACAAACACAACTACTTATATCTTTAATTCAATGAAATACATGAATATAGAATATAGAAAACGCAATATAAGTTCTGAATATCCATTGGTGAGACTGGTTAATCTAAACATCTACTTTTTCAGTCCCATATAGTTTGATTAATCTTGTGGGCTACAGAAGAACATTTACATCAGTACCTTGTCCTTGCCTTTGTTTATTTAGGGCATATTACATGTTTGTTAACACTTTTAGGCCAATACGTCAATTTTTAAATCTACTAAATGATCTAATGGAATAAAAAAATCAATAATACTTGTAGTTTTTTAACAATAGTAACTTTTATTGGCACATAAAGCAATGAAACGCATATAACTGAAATATATTTACATAGTAAAGCTTACAGAGGTTATTATTACAGGGTAATTTTATTGTTGGAACAATTTTTGATTCATTTAGAAATACAAAAAAAATTCAATTACATTAACAGCTTTAAAAGTAAAGTGAACTGTTATTTAATAAACCATTCTTTTACTGAGTGACGCTTTATAAAATAAATATAATATTGAAGGGAAGGCACAATCATCAACAGTGTAACATTCCAAGACGTAATAATAGAAAGAACTGACACAAACTATTTGCATGGGTCAATTAAAATAAATTCAATAACAAACCATTATTTTCTCTTCTTCAAATGATACCCATATTATATGAAATGAAATCACAAAATCACAAAATTATCACAAATTATGAGGAGTTACAGGTCGAGTGTGACCAGTTTATTTCGATTAATTTCTTACGAAAACAGTTTCAGTTTAGTTTCACAATACTTACAAAATTATTAAATATGAAACATCCAATATAATAAAAGCATTTATTAAAACTATTAATTAACTTGAATGTTTGCGTTACTAATTACATAGGGCACATTTTGGCATCAATAAAATTGCTTTATTAACTTGTACAGTAATTACCAATGACACATCATCAGTATACTGAAACTGCATAAATTCCTGCTGAAAATTTGACCTATGAAATATTAATCATGTCTGTCAATGAACTAATTAAATTAATCGATCAGTTGTAATGCGTTAATTAAATTAATAATATATTCACTATACTTTAGTCACGGTGATCATGATGCTTGAGTTGAAATATCACAACAACAAACGGCAATATCGAAGTTGATTGTATGTCGGTATTTTTACAATATTGTATACAATAACTTTAAATTTAAAAGTTTTTCAATATTGTGGTGTGTTTTCTGTTTGATGTTTATTATTCAAATATCACGTAACAATCAGGCATGATTTATTACATATTTAAGTTCAGTGCAAAAGCAGAAATGTTACTCATATGGTCATAATCTTTTTCCCACTAGATTAAGTATTAAAGCTTCTTTTTCTTCCTGGCATAGCATTTCTTCCTTTTGCATTTCAGATATTTCATTTCGTTGGTTGTCTATTTGTATGTCTTGTTTTATTTCAGAATCTATCTGTTGTGTTTCCTCTTCTTCCCGTTCCTCTTCTTCCCATTCCTCTTCTTCTTCCTCATTGTTAATATTCTTCCTATTATCCTTAGAATCCTCGATAAAAAATATTCGTTTGTTCCATGTCCATACACAGTAAGCAAGGAAAATAATTTTCACAATGAATAGTATATAATTTAAACAAATATATATACTCTTCATCCACTGGTTGTTGCTATAGCGTATTACATTTCGAAGGAAATATTGGAAAACTGAAAAAAAAAGAAAGTTAATTTGATTTTTACGCAGTTGTTTACAACTCACTAGCTTCAGTGAAAATTTCGATTACAACTTTGTGTGCATTTGTTCCTATACATATTTTCATGTTAGATGACCAGGCTGTCACATGCTACAAAGAAAACAATAATTTAAGATTAAATAAACAATTGTGAATTGCTGATGCAAAAGCACTTGGTTTCGAGAACAAAAATAAAAGAACAATAATAGTCATATACGTTGCAAAAAAAAAATATTTTTTTAGCCAAATCTACTAAATATTAGGAATTGGAAAAATGTATTCTAAAATATTCCTTATTTGAATCGAAACTAATTTTAGGTTATGTAAAATATGTTATTGTCGTTTTTTAAAGCTGTTAATCAGTAACTAGGAAAATACGTTTCAACATTGATAGACACGAATCCATATTCTCTATTTGTCATACTCCTGCAGCTAGCGCTTGTAAGACCTTGCACACGATATTTCGAATTGATCAAAATTCTTACTGTATTATGTTTATTCGCTCTATGATATTCTAACAATTAGTCAGATTTATGGTAAACAGAGTCTAGAGAGGAAACGATGAGAATATTCTAAGACACAGTTACATCCCTAATCAAGTTAATTTACACACTACCATTATTGCAACAATTAAAACAATGAAGACTTATTACACAGTTTTCATCATCATCGCACTTGGTGTAAATAGATTTTGCGAACAAAGGGGTGAGAACATTTAATTAAGACGTGAAAACATTTAATTATTAAAAATTATTTTTATTTTAACTTTTAACTAATACAATTAAATATAGTAATTTACTTAATTCTTTACGGTTGCCTTTATTCAGTTTACATTATACAGGGTGTCCCGTAATAAAGTGCAAAAAATTTAACTGGAGATTCCTCATCGAAAATTAAGTTGGGTACTTCATATACAATTTTCCAAAATAAGCTTTCCCTGTTCTTCTACACCCCCTTAAAAGGGTGGGCTAAAAAATGGTTTTTAATTATTTCTATCTCAAAATAGCGTAATCGGAAAAAGATGAAATTTGGCACATCTTGGTTACTAATCTAAAGGCATCTAACGAAATCATTTCATCCACCTAGCATGGACACAAAGGGGTGAAATTAACTACCCTTCTTGAAATTTTGTAAATATCTTTCTGCCTGCTATTTTTTTTTAATTAAAAAAAATAACTAAACATTATGATTCATTTAGAAACTTTTTTATCTCTTGAAAAAATTTCGTAAAATCGACAATTTTTGAGAAAAAAATTAAATTACATCTTCCTAAGTGATCAATCAAAAGCTATGAGCGCGATTATATTAGTGTAAAATACTAAAAGTAGGCTGGTGTCAAATTATAAGCACCAATGATCATGTCAGTACGTACTATTGTCAAATTATTTTTTTATATTTTTTTATTGAAAAAAAAAAAATAGCAGGCAGAAAGATATTTACAAAATTTCAAGAAGGGTAGTTAATTTCACCCCTTTGTGTCCATGCTAGGTGGATGAAATGATTTCGTTAGATGCCTTTTGATTAGTAACCAAGATGTGCCAAATTTAATCTTTTTCCGATTACATTATTTTGAGTTAGAAATTAAAAACCATTTTTTAGCCCACCCCTTTAAGGGGGTGTAGCCGAACAGGGAAAGCTTATTTTGGAAAATTGTATATGAAGTACCCACCTTAATTTTCGACGAGGAATCTCCAGTTAATTCTTTTGCACTTTATCACGGGACACCCTGTATAATGAACATCAAAGGTCGCAACAAATATTCTTTAATTACAAACTTAAAACACTGACACTTACACGATATTGTTCTCTTCTCGTATCTTGTATCAACGCGGTTTTCATTGAAATGAGCGTTACTTGAGTCTATACAGCTAATTATCTTTGTAATCGATTTAACTGTATTAGAGACCCACGTGTACCAGAAAAAATGGTAACGCGAACAGGTTCATGCATAACTTATTATAACATGAATAAATTACAAGGAGCTATTAAACCCTGCTCTTAGTGTCAAATTAGACATAGGAAATTATTGCTTTCATAAAACTCGAATTAGCAAACAATTTTAGATTATCCTAAATAATGTAAATATAAAATGCAAACCGTACAGAATCTCTTTTAACATTTTGAAAAGGTACACTTTTATTTTAGCTCTGCGTTTAGTTCACCAAAGAATTGACCAGGTTTTAAAAAAAATTATTTATTTTATTTCCATTTTTAACCAGGAAGTGCCGAACAACTTCACTCTATAATGAGGTCCTTAAAGTCCAATGCTGTGGGTTGCGATGGTATTTCGGCAATAATGTTAAAATACTGCCAACCCATTTTTTCGTTAATGTAACGTTTTTAGGAGTTGCTTGAAGATTACTTTCCCACTAATTGGAAATTTTTAGTAGGTAAACTCTAGTCAAAGATTAATTGTAAAACATACAAGGATTTAAGATATACAATTATTATTAATTACTATACTGATTATTCTTCTTCTAGATATTTCTTTTTTTGACTAACTTGGTCTTGAATTACTTTATGATTAAATTTTCTATTACAGCTCTAATAATGCAGCTAGCGGTTTCTTAAATTGTATTTAACACATAGTTCTGAAACTATTTGGTATGGGAAGATTCATCGAATATTTGTCATATTACAAAGGGCCGTGCCTCAATAATTAGAATTTGTACAATAATTATTAGTATTAGTCTATGCTAATGATACTAATTTCACAATTTGGGATTCAATTAATGCTACCTTAAACTGCATTCCCAATTCTTCATAAACTGGTTTCAAACTTAATGTCTCCAAGAGCAATCAATTCTTATCTGTTGTTGATGAGAAAAATTCAAGGCTAAAGAAATAATATTTTGCAGTGAAAATGTTATAATTTAATACGTTTGTTTGAGATTTTGAAGTAAGGAAAAAATTGGTGTGAAAGTCTTGCGCTTTCCCATTTTGAATTAATTTAATATAAAAAAATGCAAAACTGCTGGTGCAGGTTTGTATTAAAACTGAAGAAGCATAGTCATGTCTCTTTCAAAACAAATGAATTAGAGTGGTTATATGCTTTTATATAATAGGGTCAGTTGAGTAGCACTAAGCTATACTTTACCTAATTTAGAAATTTATATTGTTTTATTCCTGAATTAAATGTATTATTTATTTCTCGGTCCCGAATTGAACACATAGGCTTTTATGTAAAAGCTCACTCCACTGTATGATTTGTACTGAACCTATAGATATAATTTCCCAATAGTTTAAGTAAAGTAGTTTAAGCTTAGAGTTTTCCTTGTTTAGGCTTTGCATGAGAAGTAATGTTTTCAGCAAAGCTATACAATTTGTATCTTGTAATGATCCTACATGTCTTTCATGTGTTGTTATTATGATCAATTTCCATCTACCTCTACTGCTAATCTAATCGTCTTGCTGTTTGATGATATGAAGACGTTAATACAGAGCACTTATTATAAAGCTCTGTAAGTGCTTGTTTATCCACAATTTTTGAGGATAATAGAATTATTTGGAGTGACATTTTGTTCTATATTTACACCATTGCCAATATACGTTGAAATTTGCGCAATACCTAATAAATATTTTGTTAAATATTAATATTAGTAAAATTTACTTTGAAATTCAAATGAGAATGCAAATCATATCTGGTACTTTTTGATTTGTAATAAATTAAGTAATAAAATATCCATACATTAATTTTAAAAATTACGTTATTTGGAAGCATCGAATTAAAAATTCTGTAATCAATTTAATTATTCAAGTAACATAATTTGAGCGAACTGAGACGAACATGCAGAATCTGCTCACGGCGCTTGTTAAATTTTAAATTTGCATTTAAAATTAATAAAGATATACATATTTATTATTTAGTTTTTGTAAAAATGAATAAGTAAGTAAATTTTCTGTTGGGGCAGGATTAGCTGCCCGTTTAGAAAATTAGGGCCTTTCATATCAAGTCATTCTCCTTAAATGTATACAGGCTGTTACAAATTCGCTTCTCATTACAGGGATCTCATAAATGGTAAGAGATGCAGCATCGGTTAAATTAGGGCAAAGTTGCTGAATTTGGGCATTTGGCGATCAGGAATATGCCTTGCTGTTCTCGAGATTTTTGAAAAAAAGTGAAATTTTTAATTTTCGTTGACACTTTCCATTAGCATCCTCGCCACTGATACCTTATCAAAAAAGTTTCCCATGGAGATCAGATCAGTTTTCTTACGCCAAAGTATTTGATGATTGATTGATTGATAAATACAACTCGATCAAGAAAAGAAACAGATAGGCCGTCACCTGCACACCATGCCTTCCATATTTGTTTTATCATATCAATGCCAATGATGCGGATGTTAAATTTTTAATGTTATTTTTTCAAAATGAAGATAGTATAGATTAATTTCCCTCTTACTCCATAGTTCAATGCTTAAAGAATATTAAGCCTATCGGTAAATCCACCGCTGATGAAAGCACAATCTCTAGACAACTGAATATCACAAGAGCACATTGATGATCTAATTCGATCATGCGTCATAGATTTGCAGAGTGTGTAAGATTGAGAAGCGAGCTTGAGAAATTACGATTGCTTTTGATATACTCAGTAGTGTGGTAAAAAGCAAAGCATAACGCAGCAAGGGTAAGTTAAGGCCCAGTAAGGTAATTATTGAGTAGGTCTCTACCTATAGATTTTAAGGATATAAATAACAAGCTGACAATAATTTTTATTGATTTATGAAAATGATGAAACGTCATTTATCAATATTATTTCCACAAAAAATTAAGCAAAGAAACTAAGTTTATACCTGTAATGTCCAGTGATTCATCTCTTATTAAGCACATACTTTATTGATTAACAGTAACAGAGCACCAAAAATAGAATTTAGTAGGGAAAATTATTAGACGACGTATATTTAAATTTCGTTTTCCATCCGGATCAATAGGACTCATGCAATTATTACTCGAATTTACTTGACAAAGTTGACTTTCAAACACTAAACTGTTTACAAATGATTGAGTTACAAGCGTTAAATATCATTAGAATTAAACGATCAATACGCAAGATCAACATGGATGGCATCCTCTGGCAGTTAGCCACGGCGGCGTCTGGCGTCGTGGTCGCCACGGAGAAAGATACACTACTCGATCATTGAAAAGGGGTTGACAACAGGTGCAGAAGGGCATGACATCCATCAGTCAGAGCTTGCGCGACTACACGTGTAAAAATAAAGAGAAGTTCATAATTTTAATGTTTTTTTTTGCAATTTAAAAGTTAAAAAATCTATTAGACAAACGCTTGAAAATAAATCTAAAAAGGATTAACAAAATGATTTATTTATTTGTAATATGCTCCTGCAATATAAATTAATTTACATTTTCTTCTGCATCATATTTTAACCGATAATTTTTAACATTGATTACCGAGTAAGTCTATGGAAAAAAATTACTATGAATGCGTTTTCACCGCCCCCGTATACTTTCCTAAACACATATACAATTTTAACGCCCCTGCAAAACTTATACAGATGCAAACATATATTAAAAAAATGTCTGAATATACAGAAAATAATTTATTTCAATAACACTATATGCCAAATAAACTGAACATAACCTAATTTTACCAATCGGCCATAAATCTTCAAATATTTAAGTTAAACTCATTATCCTCCATATCCCCACATCTCCACCCCACAAAAAACCCTAAAGAGGTGAAGGTAACGTTAAAAATAACTTCACCCCGAAGCAAGCACATCGCAATGGAGGACGTCAAACTTAACGGAAGTATCAAAGGATGACAAATTAAAGACATGTAGTCTAAAAATGACGCTACTACTTCAGTTACGAATGAAACGTTGTTCATCTACACTTTTGAACTGGAATATCTTGACAAATAACTCCCTATTTTTTATTGATATCCCGTGTATGTGTTATCAAACGTACGGAAACTGTACGTTTTACAAGAATTTCTTTGCGATTTTAGCCAGAATATTTAAGATCTTATATTCCACAAGTTATTTACGCAAAGCTCTAAATATAGAGAATATCAAACAATGTCTGTGTGAAGTATATCAATCAATAGTATTTCGTTACCAGTTGCAATTAATTTACGATATAACTAGTAATTTATATAGGTATTGACTTTTCGTATTGTATTTTATACAGATTTATAAATTGTTGTGAAAACAGTAGTGTGAAATTTAAAGGTTGATATTTTTTATCGACTCCGAATGAACACAGAAAAGCTTTCATCAGAGTTAAATGCTTTATGAACTTACTTTGCGAATATATTTTGATATCCGCTTAGACAAGCTAATAAATCTCCAAAATTCAGATATTTAAAGCTGTGCCATATTAAAATTTTTACCTATATGTGATAGAAATTGCTAAACTTGAATTTGTAGTATAAATGACAAGATAATCAATAGTTCATATATGAATTTGTATTTTACACAGAATCAGTAATACCCAATTCCATTTTAATATATTGTTTACTTACATTTTGTCAAGTCAAAAACTTTTAATATAAAATAACAGTTTTATGTCAGTCACATCTGAACATTTTAATTATTTTCTTTACATCATTTTTGTATTCACCGATTTAAAATGCTGCATCTCTACCCACATTTGCTCATCACATCAACATGAAAACTGCAAAGGTAATTTTGTTCTGGCTATTTCAATTAGTTATAATTGTCTGGCAGTCAGTATTTTCTCTTACGAGCGCATGTTTTAGTACTTTTAAGGTGCGACTGATTCCATAATTCTCTTCCATTCTAATCCAATATATGGCGTTTTGAATTATTAAATTCCTTTGTTTGTTAGGTACACATACAGACAATTTTTCCATACATATTTAAACTTGACTCCTGTTGTGTATTTCTAGGATTATAATTATGTTAATTTAAATTAAACTACACTCAGTTCCATAAAAAGTGACGCACTCGATTTTTCGGGTAATTTTAAAGTCTTTAGTTCTTAAACCGGTGGACCGATTTGAACATTTTTTTTCTCAGTTTATAGCAAAATTCATTCTCTATGAGCCGGATTGGAAGCAATGGTGAGTTCTTCCATATTTCATGGAAATTAATGGAGAATTTTAAACCTAAGTTTATTTGCAGGTTTTCAAAACACCCTGTGGATTATTCTCGCATTCATGGAAAAATTATTCATTCTGCATTCGATGAATCATTTTTTAATAAACATTTTATTTTTTAGTTCACTGTTTTATCGCTGGTACTTTCCGAGATATAACGTTTTTCCGTGAACCCTGCTTTTTCGTGTATTGAGAAATGATGCACATGATGAGTGGTCATACTCACTGCAGAATTGTATAGCATATAAATCAATAGAAATTGTCAAGGTTTTTAAATACACTCAGTTCCAAAAAAAGTGACGCATTTGATTTTTGACCTAACTTTTTTCTTTTTCTTTTTAAACCAGTGGACCGATTTTTAATTTTTTTTTATTTATTGGTAGGTAATTCCTTTGTCTTTCAAAAAATAAAGAGGTGGACATTTATTTCATTGTAGGATCACATTGCTTTTGAAAAAGTTTTTACCGTTGCCATAGCAATTAATTTGTTATATGCCTCCATACTTTGTTGTTATGTCATTAATTAAGTGTCATTAAAGAAGTTTTAGAGACTAAAATTACACAAAATGCCTCAAATAAATCCTGAACAAGTTTATAATTTTGTGTTTAATAAAAATGTTTTTTAAAATTCGTATCAGTTTATAAAACTCGGTAAATTCAGAAAGTTGGTAAAACGCAAGGTTTCAGCAAAAAAGCTGTAATTCGGACAATTTTAGAGATAAATCAATGAATAAAAAAAAAAATGTTTATTAAAAAATGGTTTATCGAATGCAGAATGAATAATTTTTCCATGAATGCGAGAATAATCCACAGGGTGTTTGTGAAAAAAACTTAGGTTTAAAATTCTCCATTAATTTCCATGAAATATGGAAGAACTCACCATTGCTTCCAATCCGGCTCATAGAGAATGAATTTTGCTATAAACTGAGAAAAAAAATGTTCAAATCGGTCCACCGGTTTAAGAACTAAAGAACTTTAAAATTACCCGAAAAATCGAGTGCGTCACATTTTATGGAACTGAGTGTATTTTACACGATTGCTTATACTAAAATGGAAATAATTAAATTCTCATACATTTTTATTTACTAATAAATTAACTATTTTATTTTTAACAAATTACCTTACCTCTTTAACATTCGGAACATTCAATAAATCATTCTAGAAATAGTGCTTTCCTGTTAACTTTAGGAACTTGCATAAAAAATGTATTAAATGAAGTTTGTTAAAAAATATTTATTGAAAATCTGGTAAGAGACAAATAATTTTTTATTGATATTATTACATATTTAAATTTTATTGTCTTGAGTTACATATTTTCATACCCTGAGCTGTACAGAGGTAATATTTGATGAAAGTATGAAAGATCTAAAAAATGTCAATACCTACAACTGTTGACAAGTAATAAAAAATCAGACTTGTAGTTTCTTTTTCACTGCTTCAGTATTCCAAAACCACATAAAACGCGTTTAGCGGAATTGCAATGTTTTAAAAATGGGGTAAATTTATCGTTTAACTTTTTAATTGTTCAGAAGTTTATTTTAGGTAAAACTAGTTTATCTCAGTAAGGTAATAATTTATAGATGTAGGTACTGCACATTTTCTTAGTTATGATGACAATAACCGGGCCTATAAATGCATAACTGAATAATTTATTCAATCGAATCCTAAATCGACTCAGTTTATGTTACGTAAATTATTACTGTCGTTAATGGTAATATAATGTTGTTTGTACTTGATGAGACATGTTTCGGTATTAGTTAAATCCACTGAACTGTAATCCAGATTAAAGTAAAATAAATAGATCATGTTAATAGGCAGAGGTAGCGATGATGGACGTGGTTTTCGGAAATGTTCAATTAAAATACCGAACTACCATGTGACATAGAAACTGCAATATACAGGGTGTTTCATGACGAACTGTACATACTTCTAAGGATGATAGAGAATTCCTTGACTATTCACGAATAGGTATAGAAATTTGTCTGTTGCGCTTAATTACTGAGATACAGGGTGATAAACTACTTATGGCCAATATTTCTTTTGGCCAGAACTTCCTTACTATTTATCACAATTTCTTCAAATTTTATACAAATTATGTACTTATCACAGTTGATATAATGCCGTTTTTAATATTTAAAAATTCCAGGACCGGACTTTTTTAACTCAAGTTTTTTTATTTTGTAGAAAAAATCGCCCTGTATAATATTTTTTTCAAATTATATTGGAAATTACAAAAGTCCATGCATCAGTAAACAAAAGCATGCGAACAGATTTTTTGTCGCACCTTTATTGATTTTTTTACAAGCGATTGAATTTGGCAAAATGGGGAAATGAAAGATAAAAAATTATAATTTACTTTAGTATTGAGTTATAAAAAACCCGCTGGTAAACAAGCATCCCCCGTATAATTAAAATCCGTGAATTATTATAAATAATGACCGAATCGGAAACAAAAATCATTAGTTACTAAAACCGGTTAAAATATTAACCCGTGTCCGTTTTAATCCGTATCTTTTTGCAATATAGTCTAGAAATTGCAAGCAACCCATTTCCGGTTATTGATGCTCCGAGTCAATGTTGCTAATTACATAATACGCTCGACCTCCGTAAGTGTCCGTTTTAATCTGTATCTTTTTGCAATATAGTCTAGAAATTGCAAGCAACTCATTTCCGGTTATTGATACTCCGAGTCAATGTTACTAATTACATAATACGCTCGACCTCCGTAAGTAACGTAGTGAGTACGAATCCTTCGTTTCGAGTCAGTCCACCCCTTTTACGCGCAGTCTGGATACGTCATAAAAGTAATAAAACGCCGAAGGAACGTTCAGTCCGAATCAGTCCAGTCCAGATCAATCCGAAGCAGTCCGCATCAATCCGAAACTGTCACACCTGACACCTCGTCACCGTTTTCACTTCCGTCCGTAACCGCCGCTCCGACTTATAGTAATAATTTTCTTGAAAATAATATTGGTAAGAATGCACCGTGGTCCGCTACTATCCGTCCGTACCGCCTTCAGTTAAGTATAGATATTCAGAGATCTTATTGTTCGTGAGTACCGCTGTATTATACTACTAAATCAAACTAGAGCTAATTAGTAATTCCTCCGTTTGTCTTTTGTTTCATAAAATATGCATTGGCTGGTTAGATTTGCTCGGTTGGGCAATCTTTAAGGCCTCAGTGCATAAAGTTCTACCGGAGAACTTAACGAAAAATAGTCCTTGTTAAATAGCTCTACGTTTGTGGCAGTAGTTCGGCGTATTGTAAAACCATCTGTATAGAGAAGAATATCTATAGCTAACCGACTGCCCGCCGCTCGTACTATATTCTGTTGGAAATTCCGTTTGCTTGCCGTCCGAAATCGTTTTAAGCCGCGAAAACAGACACCGGCTATCAAAACTCACCGCTTTCCGAAATAAAATTTATTCACTCGTATATCCTCTTGATTGCCAGCCTGCATATTTATTATCGTTATCAAATTTGTACACACTCGACTGCAAAGTCGCTGAAATATCCTGTTTATTTATTTATTCACTACTGTTCTAATAAATAAATACGTTGGTATACATAGGTAAAATTCACGAGTTATTATTTCAGTTACTTATTTCTAATTAACCCGTTTGAGAAATTGTCCAAGTCAATTTGACAAGACGATCATCTTAAGATCCCTGGACAAATAACCGTATCTCCATCTGTTAGCTACCCCTAAGCGTTCTCACCCCGGAGAACCAAACAAGTGCTGTTCCTTGCACTTAAAAATTAAGGAACTGGCGCCCGAGTTTCCGTCTAAAAAGTGTTACAAAGCCAGAGAGTTCTGTTTGTAAGTAGCAAGTTACAAATAGTACAGGTCACGTAAGTAGACGCCATCACACCGATATCATTTTTGTTTATATCGCAAATTGTGGTCTGCGATAATGCAATGCAATTGTATGTTCAGATTTTGATGGTATTTAGCATCATGATGTTTTAAGGGATGCTGAAGAAGAATAAACAGTTCTTTGAAAATAGAATCGTTGATATGATTTAGTAGTTTTTGGTGGTAAAAAATACATCGCAGGAGGCCATGTATTTTAATCTTATATAATAAAACTATGTCACCTACAGAAACAATTTTTACTGCTCCACTTTTGAAAAAATATTTATTCAAATCGGTCAAAATATAGAAATCGACTTGCTGCACTTTAATACATTGTGTATGAATCAGATGACTATAGTCAACACGTACTATAAAAAATTAATGCAAAATATGCCTCAATGGACACTTAGCATAAGTCATACATACTGTATCTGTTTCTGCTTCTAATAGGCAAGCAAAGCAAAGCAATAATTGAGGCCAAAGAAGATAAAATGAAAAGAGGCTAGTAAAATTGCTGTTCCATGAGATATATCGGTTGAAGAAAAATAATATAATTTTGAAATAGCAGTGCCTGTAGATGCTTTGTTTTTCATATTTCATGTTTTTTTAATGTATGATAAAACGATGCATAATTTTTATTTCGAATACGTTCGGTTATATTTACTTTGTCAAATAAAATGCATAATATGTAACAACAAATGATAAAAGTCGACAATCAGAATTCAACAAAACATTTAACAAGTTACACGAATTGCCCTTATCTCACATAGTTTCATTCGAGCTGGTTTTGAATGCTTTCAATATTAATCAGAGAAGATTAGTAATTATATTTATTTATAATCTTAATAAACAAAATTTGAATTACACTGCACATATTTTAGACACAAATAACTTTGATATATCATATTCTCTGTAATGTAAAGAAATCTTTTACCGTATGCTTAGTTTTCGAAAAAACCTCCACGTCTTTTGGGCATAACAAAGACACTTTTTACACCTTAAAATTAGTATCAAACTAGGATATGTTCTTATCTTAAAATATTTATATTTCAAACAAATCTTCTTTTACAACTACTTTATTATAAAATTTCACTTAAAGAAAAGTGTCCAAAGGTATCATACCAACAATTCGATTTTGAGGCAATTCTTAATTTCACCAATGCACGTAAACTATTAGAGACACTACAAACTGAAAAATATTAAATTATTAAATATACTTACGACACACTGTAACGTATTAAAAAAAAATTATTCTTCTGAATTCTACGAATACACAATGACCACTTATTGAATATTTAATAACTCCGTTTGCGTTTTTAGCTGATTAAAAATATAAAATCAGCAAACCCAGAGATATCGTAAATTTAAACATAAATAACTTTGTCAACATTACCGATATTCAAAATCTTATATCTGGTAGTCAGTGCCGTGTTTAGAGGACTATATATGCACTATACTGAGGTAGGAGGCTTTCTGGCGTCCACGATGATAGAAGTAAAGTACACGTATTTTGACCATGTGGTCTGCGTATCTTTGTACTGAGCTTGTGGTACTACTTACATTGTAATTTCGCGCTATTAAGGACCTTTCATCAGTATAAACAAAAGGTCTATCTGTAATGTTCGTTTGTTTAATTACAACTTTCCATCTACGAGGCAGCCCTTTGAAATTTCTAATGCAGGAAATATCGAGCCCTACAGTATATTAGTCCGAATCACTTTGTGATGATAGTATGAAAAATTCATACTCTGGTTTCTCAAAACATCAGGCCCAGTAAAAGTAAATTTTTCGAATGGTAAATAAATAATAACTAAACGGTTTGTTTTCGAAAAAAGTAATTCTTATTTTTTATCCAAATTGATTCTCAGTAGATATTAGCGAAAATTTCAAATTCTGCAAGCTAGAATTTTTCATTAACAAATTATTTGAACCCGTGGGAGTTCTCGACAGTACCGAATTATAAGTGTTATGACGTTTGATGGTGGATAAAGTCAATTTAAATAAAATAATTGAGAGGAACTTTTTTTCAAAATACAAACTGTTTTTCAATTTATAATTATTTCCGATTGGAAAAGGATACTTTTACAGGACTAGTTTTTTTCTGTAATTTAAATGTCGCGAAATTTCGCGGGGGTTCCAGGATATAAATCATATTAAATAAAAGCTGAAAGATGCCCTTTTTTATGGTGGAAAAAATATGTTTTCGTTTAAAATTTGCATTTAAAATTTGTTCACAAAATAATTGTTTTCCATGAATTTTTAAAAATACAAAATCTGTGTAAAAACCCTCTTTTAATATTTTAACTGTTGGGGCAATTTTACGTCTCCATGAATATTAACGAGGCGTCTCATTTTGAAGATTCAGAACCGTTAGATATATTAAATATTGCTTAAGATAATACAATTTACTCTACCCTTCAGTCTGAATTCCATTTAAATAACATTTCCATCAATATCCTACTCTTATTTAAAATATCTTGTAATTTGCGATACGTTCATAACGGCTCACTATCTCTTGCCTGAATTCGGCCCTGTTGGAAATTATAAGAATTGATTTAAGAAAATAAAACAATGGAATTTTGACCTTGGAAAGTGTTGATTCACTTTCACGTTAGTAGAAATTGGCAACGGCTCAGTTCATTTTTGTTCCCATATTAAAGTATAAATGCTGAAATGGCATCAGTTATCCATATCAGATGATAATTCAAACGAGAAGTAGGTGTATATCGGTGGACCAAATTTTCTGATGTATTATTATTAATGTAAAGAACGATTTGGAAGACTGTTATTAATATTATACAGTTTTTTCACAGATTCATATGTAACGAGTGCTCAAAAAACGGTTTAGTCAAAAACTGCAGTAATTTTCTTAATTTTTTGCAATACCCTGAATACTAATGTCACAGTTTGGAAGATTTGAAAATATTGTTTTTTCGGCAATCGTCCGGAAAGTACCCACTTTCCGAACGCTTTTTCTTTGAGAAAATAGCACTTTTCCGGCCTAGTTCTGAAAGTACGTACTTTCCAGACTAGGCCGGGAAATACGATTTCCCGGACTGGAACAATGTGCGCGCGCAGAAATTTCTAAACTTTCGCGTTCGGTAAACGTCAAAATTACACGATGCAGTTCTAAGTTGGACCATCGAGCTTCGATTTCTTGCCAGAACGGCGGCCTGGCGGCGTTTTTTCGCTTGTAAATAGCATTTGAAGTTTTCTTTTCGCAATTTCTTCAATTTTCTCGAATTTCTCAAATACGTCTCCCTTCCGAGCTTAATAACTGGCGGTTCCTTCGAGAGGGACCGGCATTTCAAACAAATTGAATTCCTTAGCAATTTTTCGAATTTCAATATAAAATATTAATTCAAACATGAAATTAGAATGTTCCTAATTTTGTTCTACAAATAAATATTATAAAGAAACATACTTTATTGATTTGTTATTCTACACGGTTGCCGAAAAAATAGTGTACGCAACACGCCCGGAAACTGTTTTATTGGACTCGCAGACTTTCAGGACTCGCCTACGGCTTGTCCTGGAATCTTGTCTACTCGTCCAAAAAATAAAAAAAGTATTTTCCGGAGTTGTTAGTTTAACTCAATAATAGGCCCACTGTCAACTTTAAGTAGTTCATCCTGGGAAAATAATTTTCAGTTATTATACACATCTTGGCAAAATTGACACATATTTTAAAAATGACCTTAAGTTCAATCTTTAATATTTTCTGAACTACTTCCCAGATTTCAATCAACTTTTTTTTTTTTGGATTGGAGCTTGATTCTTGAAGAATCTTACCAGGCTGGTTTACCTCTCTGGAGCATTTTTGTTGACTTATAGATTATTATATTGACGGTGTTATTTTACCAACAAATTTAAAACTCCCCGCCCTGTGGAGTCTTAGCGTCTTTGCCGAAACCCAATAATAATTACAATTTACTCTCATTCTTGCCAACATTTTGTTTTTTAAATCATCTTTTTAATACATCTTTGGGATTGAAAAAATAAGAATTTTATGATACAGTATACATATACCGGGTGACCACGGATCATGGTAAACGGCGGGATTTCCACAATTTTTGAGCTATCCAAATGAAATTTTGCAGCAGTAATGTATGTCTAAAAAAACTCATTCCCCTGTCAAAGTTACGTCTTTTAACTGTTTCTTCCATGGCTAGTGTGATAAATAGTTGGTATAAAATGTTGTGTTCGATGATTTTTTCCCTATTTTTATTACTTGCACATTGCAGATTTATCAAGGATGGGCACATCAATGGATTCCATACAAAATGTATTATTTTATGGTATCGGTATACCATTATGATATCTTTTGGGAAAATGGTCAAAATGGACAAAAAGTGATTTGGTCAAATTTTATTGCAAGCCAAGACATTTTAATTTTTTTTTTTCGATCTAATTTTTTGGGAGTTATACCAGTACATTCGAACCAAATTAAACCAATCATGGCACTCTAGATTATTAAATGAAATTGGCTCTAAAAAAATCAAGTGGGCTTAAAGATTCCCCAAAATAGTTCTATCGTACTCAGAATTTTCTCAGTATTCCAAAAATGCAATAATATACAGGATGTTCCATTTAAAATTCCAAAGTTGAAGTCACTTCCGTCGAAACCGGACATCGAAAAAAAAATCGGATGGGCCAAAATGAGTCTTTTTGGACGTACATTACTGCTGCAAAATTTCATTTGGATAGCTCAAAAATTGTGGAAATGGCGGGGGTTTACCATGATCCGTGGTCATCCGGTGTATTGTTCTTCTTGAAATTGTAAAGTTGGGGATGATTTAACCAGAACTGTACCAAGGTAAAAGTTTTGTTACAAAATACATTTTAGCAAATAATAATTCCTGTAAATTAAAATTTTCTATTTTAAATATTTCAGAAAATGTGCAAGTTAGTACACTTCTTGACTTGCCCAGCATACTAGCCAAAAATTAGAATGAATATCTTAATTTATATGTAAAACTCAATTTATAATTCGCTTCTTATGACTCGAAAAATACGTTGTGGATAATTTTATGTATCATACGTTCCATATTTTATTTTTTTACCAGCTAGCCAGGTTTTTACTGAGTTTACAGCACTTTTAAATTTCATATTTGTTAGGAGTATATGGAACACATTAATGCGGCCGAATATCCAAACATTAATCTTTGCCAGTATGTCAGCGGCAGAGAGTAGCCCATAATATCAACTGGCGCACTTTGTTTACTCTGTCGCCATACAACATTATTAGCATTTACGATTTTCTCTGTACATGCATAGCCAATCTATTGATCATTAATTACTAATATGGATTGGAAAATATTGCATAGCTTTAAATTCTCTCGCTTTGCTGTTTTATATAATATATAAAAATTAGTACATTACTCTAGTCTGCAAAAGCTTTAAAAAGTCTTAACGTCTCTCAGATTTAATATGAAAACTATTAGGTACTTGCATTCTGTTTATATTATATTTGGAGTTTAGTCCTACCAGTGCAGATATCCCCTCGAGCATTTAAAAACCTTGGAGGTAAAGTTTGTTATGTACTTCGAAATACAGCAGATGGAATATTGTGAATATAGGATCATTGCAATATACATCCCCCAATGTTGTTAATCTTTGAAACATATAAGTAAATAATACATTTTCTGGCTTTCTGGTCTGCCAAACATCATTGTGTATAACGACTGTGTGTTAAAAATAAACAAGAAGTTATGATAAAATAAATATTATTTTTTCTGTCATAATTTTTCATAATCAATGATTATATACGATTTGGCGGCTACACAATCAACTCCATGATCTGCCCTACAATCTCTGGAGAACAGATCGATCTAAAAATACCTCGTAAATATATAATTGCATAACAGTAACAAAAATAAAAAATCATTCATATTTGTCAATATTTTGTCAAATTTAATAAAAAGTAAAGATAGTATAGAAATCGATTTATTTCATAAACGCATGTATTGAAAATATTTTGTTTTTTATATATTGAAACTGGAGGTTGAAGGTTTGAAGTGTGGAATGAAATTTGAAACTCCTACGCGTACTAAATTTTTTCCCGTCAACAATGTGAGCTTTTAAAATCTATACATACACAGAAAGTATTTTGATAAACCAGGAACACATATTAAAATTCCATTTACGCTTAAAAATAAATCCGCTGATTTGTAAAGTTGTAAAAAATTATTAACATGCATTGCTGAAATACAAAAAATAAGTAAAAAAAAAACTAATTAAGTATTTTATTTCAACATGACATAATGAACTGAAATCAGATTTCACCGGACATTAGCAATGCAAAATATGAACAATTATAAGAAAAGATCGTCTTGACTTAGTTATTATAATTACAATAGTAACTGCAAGTAATGTTGCCACTTACCTATCATTAACCATTTTGTTACATAATGACATTTTCATGGTGTTTCTTTTATCTGAAGATGAGGTTGTATAGGTGAGGCAGTTTTTATTAGCTCGTGATGAACAACTCTAAATCTTTGCTAAGATTTGTTACAACTTTAGAGCTGTTCTGTCACAAGATCCTAAAGTTTATACTTTTCGAGATTTTTATAAATTTAGTTATCAAAACTCTATCCTGAATTTGTATTGTAATAACTGGGCCCATACTTACTCAATAGAGAATATTAATGAAATTTTAGAGTTTTGGAATAACAAATTTATTCTATTTATTTAATATTCACATATCTTTTAAAACTGTGAGAATAACTAAGCAACCTAAAGATTAGTTTTCCTGCAAAAACGATTTCCGAAATATTTAAGATCTTATAACATAAATGTCATACGATATATTATCATAATTGTATTTTTTGATTAATTATTGAAGCAAAACGAAACATATTTTTGGGATCACGCCCGCCTAGATGAAAAATTTAATTTGCTCATAAAAATGTCTGTCAATAATATTTTTATCTTAATATACCATAACTGTATCCAAAATGTTCTCCTGAATCCAAAAATGTAAAATATACAGGGTGTTATATTTAAAAAACGAAAGTTAGTATCATTTCCGGTAAAACCGGAAGCGACAGAAAGTGATAAAATGGTTGAAATAATGCATATTTAACAGTTATTTGACGTGCCCAAATTTGAAATTTATATCTTGTAAAACAAAGAAGATATAAGGGCGAGCGTCATTTCGTGGTCACCCGGTATAGCAGCACTATATCCTCATCTTTTTATAAGGTTATCCAGGTTATAATTCATTTTACTTTTCCATTTTCCATCCATGTTTAGCGGTGGATCGAATATTTCTGATTATTTTTATTCCAATATTCTTAGGGTCCTTTCATCAACCACGGTCAAGGTCCAAATTTCAAAGCCCTAAGCTACTACGGGTCTTATTATGTTTTTATATTTGTTTAATTTGGAAGCTTTGTTAAACACGTTGCTCTTCAATAAATTCCTATAACCGTAACAGCATCGATTTCCACTTGTGCTCGTACCCTTATTTCTTTGCTTGCGTCATTGTTCTTGTTTATTATTCATCCTAAACTGTGAATTACCTACAATGGTAAATATGTAATTGCCAGCATTCGTCTTGTTTTTGAACGCCATATATTTAGTTTTTGAAAAACTGATACTCAAACACAGTCGAAAATTTTGTATTAATTTGAAAATAAAACTTAATGAAGTAGTTAAATCTATATTATTTGATATTGTATTGGAGTTTTTTTTACTTCACTTTAGCATTAAATTAGCTAAAGTGAAGTAAAAAATTACGTTCATATTGTTAAATAATTAGAAGCATTACAAATAAATAGCGACATACACTAGTTCCTCCTATAGTTTCAGCCCTCTCCAAGACACTAGTCTGGTTGTTATAAAAATATTTTTTGTATGTATTACTATGTGCAAGTGATTAAAATTAATGCAGAATGAATAATTTTTTTCACTTATTCTATTAATATTTATATTTTATTTGAACAATAATTTCTCCTAAAAATCAACGATATTTTTCAAACTCTCCGAGTGAAGAGCACTTGTTGACTATATACATATCAATATTGCAGATGAATATGAATAAAATTTCCATTTATATGTGTATTTGGCTGGCTTACTGGCTATCATAAAAAGTGAAATAATAGTGGATTAAGTCTATCTGCCAGATGCATCAATCTTTGAATTCTCGATCCTGTCTGCTCTCTCCGGTTTCCGTTTTGGTCCTATACATTTATAATAGACCTGCCAGAGTCCATTATTTATACGGCTCACTGTATGTCACATGTATCCAGTATCGATCATTATTTGAAGAATACCCACTGTTCTAAAACTCGATGTTTGCATTGTATCGAATCGCAAAGCAAAAATTTATATAGCGTACTTTAATCGAATGTATGAAGGGCTATGCTTGGTTTAGATACATTGACAAAGGAAGTAGAATATTTTACACATACTAAAGAAATATACAGGGGTAGTTTTAATTTCAGAAGCTAATTAATTGGCTCTAAATAAAACCTATTAACGTTTTTCACACTTTACCAGACAGTTTAAAAACATTTTTCAAAAGTGTTTGATATCTTGTTCTATGGATCAGTTTTTAATTACAAAAAAATAAAATTGCGGAATTGAGTACGGATTTATAACCACCCTCTATAACATAAATACTGATCATAAAACAGCTCATATTAATTAAAAATGTAGACAATAGCTGATCTGGTTAAAAATTATTTCATTTGGTTCAATGTAAACTGCGACCTGCCCAAACACAAATAGCGTTTCGACACTGTGCCGCAAGGCATATTGTAGATTCTAAATAGAAGTAAATCTATAGGTCTCGATGGCTTCAACTCTTGTAATTAAAATGACTGCCCTAGAGCACACTTTAGTGTTTTACCGATTTCCGAATGTTTCGTCCAACTAGAAAGTTGCTTAAAAGCAACTTATTTCTGATAGGAAAATAAAGTCTTTTCAAACTAATAATTAGTGTTTGAGAAATATGTAAGAATAACTTATGTATGTGTTTAGTGTGTATTTGAAATTCTTGAAAGGATTACCTACTTTGCCCCGGAATAGGCGAAATGATCCCCTATCGATTCCAATTGATTTCATTTGTTTTTCTCAGAAAATGAAGAACACAATGGTTCAGAAATTAATGAATTGAAGCTAAATAAAAAGAATCTTGCGACTGTTATTTTAAATAGCAATCTATCTACAGGTCGCTACATTCCTATCTCTGGCTTTGAATTTTTATTTTGTACTTATGTGACACGTTTGAAACATAAAACTGAAAAAAAAAACATCAAAAGGATAAAAAATGTACAGTGTTATCATTTTGTTTGGCACATATTTTAATCAGAATTTGTGAGGTTATCGTAGAAATTAGAAAAAATATTTTATACACAAGTTGTAGTATTTATTAAATTTTTATTGACAGTAATAAAAAAACAATTGAATGTCGATTTTTTCAGATATGGACATAACCTATGTTCCTTTTAAATGGAACACCCTATGTATTTTTATCCAGTTAGATTTGTTTTTTTTCTGACTATACTGATATAGCATATTTGATAGTTTAATTATTAATCAAAAACAAAAATATTGTAGGTAAGTATGCCTACTAGAGTTTAAACATTTTGTGTTAGCAGAGAGGCGTGGATGAAAATAATAGAAACTGTTATTTTTGACTAATGTCATCATTTGTACATCAGTAATGAAATTGGTGAATTCTTACGTTAAAATGAAATTCAATTTAGAAGAAAAATGTGATATGCTTGAATTATATTTAATCAACAATAAAAGTGCAACGGTTAGTATTAGAAAATATACAAGGAAATATCCATAACACAGTTCCATCGAAACGATTGTTTGAAAACCTGACTAAACAATTCCGTGAGAGGAAGCCTTTTAGATAAATTATGTTAATTTATTAAATTATATACAATAATTGTTATCCGGTTATTTTTATATTAGTGTCATAAGTTTAGAAGATATTTAACAACTTTAACATAAAACATGTTTTTGTATTTTATGATAGAACAATTTCTATTGTTTTCATACACGGCCCTCTTTGCTAACGCAAAAAGTTTAAACTCTAGTAGGATTACAATATTTTTGTTTTTAATTAATAATTCAAAACATCCTGAATAAAACTATCAGTGTAATCAGAAAAAAAAAACCAAATCCAACTAGATAAAAACATATAGGGTGTTCCATTTAAAAAAACATAGGTTATGTCCATATATGAAAAAAATCGACATTCATTTATTTTTTATTATTGCCAAATGACAATTTAGTAAATAACCTGCAACTTTTGTATAGGACATTTTTTTCTAATTTCTACAATAAGCTCAAAATTCTGATTAAAATGTGTACAAAATAATACTTAACACTGTACATCACGTTATTTCTGGAGGTGTTTCTAAATTTTGTGTCAAAGTGTTAATGAATGAAAAATAAGTCCATTTACGTAATATTCAGAATCCTACAAGATCTGCTTTCCTCTAACGTCGGCCCTGGAGAAATAACACTTTACGATATCTTTTTCCAATATTGAGAAATTTTAATAATACTTGACGTGCGTTTTGTTTGTGGACAATTTGAATTTGGAGGTTTGACTCGCCAAACTTTTTTACCGCTACACTATTATTTTTTCGGAAACATTTCCAAACATTTTATTATTCTTTAGATTTCGTGAGACCTTTTATTTTCAAGTAAAAAGTTGGCACATCCTCGATCCATATTGAGAAAAATAACAAATATTTTTCATATCTTTTTCAATGGACTGAGATATTTATTTTTAACTTGCCACATGTTTAACAACAATATCAGATTACAGTTTTGTAAAGTACAAAATATTGAGGGCTGCGGTATAAAAATGGGGTGAACGTCACTTGTCCAGTTCCATTTTTGTAACCAGAGATGCATTTTTGTATGAAGATAAATTGGGTTAAATCAAGCTCTTTTCATCCTGAGTATCTGTCATTAAGATTTTGACATACGATTAGAAACATTACGTATAAAGGTAGAGTCGTAATTTTTCATCGTTAAGAGTTTGGCATAATATTATTAATAACCCACATAAATTACTATTGTTTAAAGTTACCTTATAAGCATAATCATGTTAATAAATATGTCGTATTGTGTGTGCAATATTATTCTAGTAGTAAACCTATAGTCAAGTTGATAATATATCCTGTATACATGTGGATTATCTGGTATTACATAAAGCCATTTAAAGCGAAGCGATATTTTCCATAAATTCTATATTTTCTCGTAGGGTCACTATCGGCAAATGCATTGTAAAAGCATGAAGAGGCACATCAATTACGTATTTTTCAATAAATACATCGATTCGGTTATCGCATAAAATGTAAATAAAAGGAACCCATAGATCAATGTCGAATCTCTAATCTGTGCACTGGTTCAAAGGAACGTTTTCGGACCGTTATTCAAATGTTCTCGTAAACGACCACAGAGACGGGGACCTCAGAAATAGATCAGGTGCTAACGTGAAAATTAAATAATACATATTTTACAGAAACGTTCCTTAACATTATCATACATAGCAAGTTTTCAAACTGTGAAAGAGATTATTCAGAAAAGAGAGAAGGTACATTAGGAAAAAGTATTGGAAAATATTTTACGTAGGTACATGGTTATTCTTCATATATTGACACCCCAGTTACAGCAGTTATTTAATGAGTTATTTAAAAATTGAAAAGGTAAATGATTTATGTATTACTCTATATTTTTAGAATTCGTTGTCAAAAAAAAAAAAAACAAGTGAACATCGGAAAGGTAATATTTCTGTATAACCTTAATTTTCTTAAATGAAACATCTGTATGGATCCACGTGTTTAAAGAGCACATTTCTTTGATTCCAAAAATATGTAGTTTGCATATGTTTGGATAAGCCGTTTTTGAGATTTTGGGACCTAAAGTTTTATTTAATATTGTTTATTAAATAAAGTATAGTAGCCATGAATCATCATGGCCGCGTCGTCTAGATTTTAAAAACAAATGAATTCATTGACGTTTGCGAATATTTTTGTCAAAGTCAAAAAAATGCCTTACGCGGATGATGAAAAGTGTGATATTATTCAGAGAAATGTGTTCTTTACATGTGGATCCATATGTAGGATGTTTCATTTAAAGAAATGAATATTATGCAGAAATATTAAATTTCCGATGTTCATTTGTTTTTTTCTGAAAATGAATTAAAATAAGACACACCACATAAATTAGACAATAACCGTAATATTGCAAATTGACTCATGTAGTAAAATAAATGATTCAAGCGTCTAAATAAAAAGTAAACAGTTTCAGTTTAACCACCCAGACTAGCAACTTAGAGAATAAATGCAACCTCTTATCACCTCGAATTCTTGGTTGATGCCATTGTGAATGCGTTAATGTATCAAGGCTTGCCAAAATTAAACCTTCTCCTATATGAAAAATTCTTTCTCAAGATACAATTTCTCCATGAAAGAACTAGGTATGAATTTCTGGGCAATATAAAATATTATGGTTATGTAACAAAACGTATTGCGAATAAAGATTATAAAATAGTAATATCGTACAATTAATAACCTATAAATAAATGTCAAATAAAACCCAAACTACATTTAGTAGATGTTTTCGTGACAAACATGGCAATAGACCATATCTGGAATTATTGCCATCTTGCGAAAAAGGCAAAACACTTCTTGAATATCAATGTGTCTTTATATTTACATTTTTTGCTTTTTATGTACTGTTCCTGGTGCAGGTACCCTACCAGATTTTAAACGTACAAAATCAACGGTTCTACTGCAAACATTTCTTATTAGTTTTACGCGTCCCGTAAATATACAGGATATTTTAAATCACTGGTCATTGAAAAGGCGTGGAACAAATTCTCCAGAAACTCTGGTGTTGTCATCTTGGGATAAAACTTACATTCTTAGTAAAGAGAACTATTCTTCGATTACCGGAAGAAAGTATATGTATTAATCTTAAAAAGTAAAAAATTACAAATTCTGAAAAATTTTGTGCCGGTCGACGACGCTGATAAACTTGGGTAGCACTAATACAGCTAGACGAGTTAGATTTAAGGCCACTTATATACAATATTTCTATAGGGCAGTTATATTTTGTGTGAAAAACAGGATTGTAGACTTTGTAACATCTACCCAGAGTGAAGATTTGGCACAGTATATTATACATTCACAGCAATGCAGAATATCGAAAAACTGGAGAAATTTTGTCCCAAGATCGACAGTGAAAAATAAATGCATTTATTTAAACACCCCGTAAAAATAAAAAAATCAAAATGAGGATGTTTTCAAATTTTCAAGACTTTTCCATTTCTTAAGCGCCTATTGAAGTCTTATGACCACCCACCTGAGTTTATTACAGCTTCAAAAAAAAAAAAAAGCAGGGCAAAGCAAATAGTATTTACCTTTTCTAGTACTTTGTGACGCTCTATATACTTACGTAATCTTTACTGTTTGTAACTGGCTACTTACATACAGAACTCTCTGTTTAGACGGAAAACTCGGGCGCCAGTTCCTTATTTTAAAGTGCAAGGAACAGCACTTGTTTCGCCCTCCAATGGGGAGAACGTTTAGGGGTAACTAAACAGATGGAGATACTGTAATTTCCAGGGGTCTTAAGATGAATGTCTGTCAACTGGCTTTAGACAATTTCTCAAACGGGTTAATTAGAAATAAATAACTGAAATAATAACTCATGAATTTTACCTATGTAGACCAACGTATTTATTTATTAAAACATTAATGAACAAATCAATAAATAGGATATTTTAGCGACTTTGCATTCGAGTATATAATAAACAGGCGGGCTGGCAATCAAGAGTATTTACGCGTGAATACGATTTTATTTCGGAAGACGGTGAGTTTGGATAACCGGTGTCTGTTTTCGCGGTTTGAAATTATTTCCGGACGGCAAGCAAACGGAATTTCCAACAGGATATAATATGAACCGCGGGCAGTCGGTTAGCTATAGATATTCTTGTCTATAGAGAGTGTTTTATAATACGGCGAACTACTGCCACAAACGTGGAGCTATTTATCAATGACTATTTTTCGTAAGTTAAGTTTTCCGGTAAAACTTTATGCATTGGACCTTTATAGATGGCCCGATCGAGCAAATCTAACCAGCTGATGCTTATTTTAAGAAACAAAAGACCAACGGAGGTATTACTAATTAGCTCTAGTTTGATTTAGTAGTATAATACAGCGGTGCTCACGAACAATAAGATCTCTGAATATCTATACATAACTGAAGGCGGTGCGGACGGATAGTAGCGGACCACGGTGTATTCTTACCAATATTATTTTCAAGAAAATTTACTAATATAACTCCTTGACTGGAAAAATCACTTCGTTACAACTTTTTTTTACTAAAGTTTACCTAACAATTCTGGTTTAGTTTTTTTGCAAATCACTTTAGTTCTATAAAAACCAGAATGGAAAGTATCTGAGAAGTCAATAATTAAAATATATGGGCGGGATCTTGAGGACTTGAGGACACTGTTTCTAAGTTTTAGTTAAATACCGTGCTAAATATATTGTGCGATTAATATACTATCCCTTATTTAATTTGTTTCGTGATTTTCTCGAGTGCCAAGTAGATAATTATATATTAATGGGCTCATTATAAAGCCTACTTTATTCTGGCTATCTTATTACCTTCACCTTTTAACATTAGATCCTACTTTACTGATACATAAATCCCCTTAGAGCTCACCCGTTGTCTTTAAATTATTAAATGGCATTTAGTGCTTTTTAATTTAGTTTACCTCCAAAAATTTATAAATAAGTATCTATAAACGTGCAGTAAATTTTAAAAATGTAACCATTAAAACGTTGTCAACTCAAATTTCGTATTTTACAACAAAATAATAGTTTATTTAATATTCTTTATTAGACATTTGAGAATGAGTTTAAGAAAGTGTATTTTTACTTTTTCTTCTAACAAGAGAGATTGATTTATTTTAGGAAGACTTTTATTGATATATTTATTCATTATTATACATATTGGTTCAGGTTGCTGAAAATACGATTTTTAATCCTTCCGACGCCTTTACAGCCATTAGGAAGGCTTCTCAAGCTTCGCCATGAACACCTTTGATAAGCACATCGAAAGGCATATCCAAATCTGGGCCAATTCCACCATAAGAGATTTTTCCATATGGTTCGTGGGGGATCGAAGGCACGGTATAAGCCACTCCGTTGAAATAAGACCGTATTTGTTAAAGTTTTTGCCAGAGCTATACAAACTTCAATGTTCCATCGATCGGTAGAAATGCAACAAGCTTCTCAGTCTCAGTCCTTTTTACTATCTTCCTATTTCTAACGAAATCCAATAACCTTTAATTTGCTTAATTAAAATGTTACCTCAGTCGACGTATATATTCAATTAATTAGACGTATCTTTATTCTGTCTACAATGAAAATATGAAAGCACTGTATTAACTGAAATTGAAACTTTGTAATTTACTAAGAAGTTTTATTTTTACACACAGGACGACTCGTGTAGAGTATACTCCTATACTGGAATTGAAGATGTTTAATTTGCTATTAAATCCTTCATAAAAAAGATTAAAAAGAGACATATAGAAAGATCTTCTATAGTAATTACTATAATTCCCCGCTTTAAAATTTCTGTAAAATTGTATTCCCTATTATAGATTTTAGGTGTGCCTTATTCATGCCAACCAATCCACGAATGATTGTCCTGATTTGACATGAAAGTTCCTACAAAAAGTATACTATACACAATGCAGTGTGGATTTGCTAGTTTGCTTGGAACTCGTGATCAAAGTCGTCTTTTCTTGTTTTGACTGCTGAATACCAGGCGATACGTTTGAGCCTTTCAAATCTGGATGATTAACTGTAAATTTCAGAGTCGTGAGTTCCAAATAGACGGTTTGTCAACTTTTTGTTTTTAGCCAAGAACTGTGTCAAATTTCAACCGATTCCCAAAATAGAGATTCAGCCAGACCCCTAAAAATCTTGTTTCAGGCTCATCTTTCCAGAGTAAGGTTATCATACGTCATTCGATTCCTTTTTGGACCAGGAATCGAATGGTGTTTGATAGCCTTCTGGATTTGGCAGCTTAAGGCCGTTATACTGAAAAAAATGCCGCCATTTTAGTGTTTTTTACGTTTTTAGCGTTTATTTCAATTTGGGTCATTCTGGCAGAAAATTCAACGTTTTTGAAAAATATTAAATTGCACTGTAGAAAAAGGAGAAAGAGGGAAGAATAAACACACAAAATAAATATATTTTTTACATTATATGATTTTCTATAGTTTATAGTAATATATATTTACTTTTGTTTCTTATTTTTTTCTCTTTCAAATTGTATCAATTGTTTATATTTAATTTATGCTTGGGACAAATATGTATTAATATTTATTTTCTTTTAATAATATTTTCTGGATCACTGTGAAACGTAAGGCAGCGCTGGGTCACGTTGGTTAAAATGTATATATTCGGTAATCGTGTATATTATTCACATCAATAAAACAGTAAACGTGAAAGTCTTAAAATATGGATAGCCTACATTAATATTAAATATAAATCGGAGTCTATGTTGGAATTAATTAAAAATAAATATTTAATACGGGCTGAAGACGAAAGTCTCGTTTAATTAAGTTTACAGTAAAACAAAAACAACTGAAAATAGGTGTTAGAACTAAGATACTTATTTTTTGTTTGCACTGATTACTTACCCTCTAACTAGTCAGTTTTTAGAGAAATTTTCGTACTTATATTACGTAATTCTTATTATATTCGGCTCAGATACCATCCAGAAAGCAATATTTTTAATACCTTTAACCTAACAATCGAAAAAGTATTGTTTAATGGCAACAAATTTTTCTGCAGAAATTTTATAAAATATGCAGTTACTTGTGCATTATTCTATAAAAATATCCAATATATACAGGTTAAGAATATCTTAATAGAAACGGCGAAACGGCAACCTAATATAGCAAAGAACCCTAGAATCGCTTCTTTACATTGTGATCGTTTCATTACCTACTTTTTAGTTGAGGATTCTTCTCTAAAAATATGGCTTTATAAAATTATAATGCAATATCACAAGGTAAATATTCGGAGAATTTTGTTATTATGATTGTTAAATCATCCTTGAATAACACAAGATTGGGTTTGAAAATAAAATTCTATAAAGCTAAAAATAGTATCAAGATAAAACCTTAACAAGATTTCAGCCCTTAAAAATGTGAAAGATAAATTGCAAATGAACCCCGCTTAGAGAATGACATTCCGGAGAAGTTTCTATTTTTAATTAATAGAATGAAATTTGAATAAAATTGGATTTTTAGATTGTGATATAATCTGTATGCAAATTTAAACCGACGCGCGACTTTAAAAAATAATCAAATTAGTGACAACAAATAATTACTCTTCTTTTAATAACAGTATTTTATTATTTACTGAAATATAAGTCCGCCATATTGGTTCTTCGCATCAATTTATTGGAAAATTTATCCCATATAACTATACCATATTTGAAAAAAAATTCATTCACTCATTTAAAAGTTACAAGAGTGTCCCTATGGGCTGGGTCACCCGGTATAATACACTATGAATATTGAATGTCAATAAAATAATTATTTACTAGCATCCACATAGACCCGCTTTAAAAATTGTTGAAATTATATATCAAATAACAAAAATTGTAGGGTAATATTATACAGAACGACAAGGACTTTTGCAGGATTTGACAAGTGATATTTCTATTTTATATCAATGGAATGAGTTTCACAAAATCCGTATTTCCTGAAACAGTAATGTGGATAATATTCGTTTAGGTATATAAAACATTGTAAACAACTCTCACAGTAGAAAAGCAAACATCGTTAAAAGTAAAACCATGGCGTAAAAGAATCTTATAATTACTGTGGAAGCTATGATGTTTGTTATATTATATCCTGTTTGCAGTGTTACACTTTAATCGTATCTTTTTCGTTGGGTAATGCTTTTTTAACCCTTTACAAAATGGAATAATGAATGAGTTGAGAGACTAGCTTGCAGTAGTGTGGACACTTTCAATATAGAGTACATTTTGAATTTAATTCCTTATTACGTTGTATATGAAATTATATTTGTAGGCAGATAATTAAGACCATAAATATAAAAGAGCAAAATATTTCTCTTTCTGCAAATGTAAACATTTACGAGGTACCTATTTCATTTAAAGTTACATACGTGTAATCACTTAAAAATTTGTGAATTCCCTATTTCTACATTTAGATCATAAATTATTCTCATCGGAGTTTCTTGAAATAATTTATCAAAAATATTGTTTAGGCACTGACATGCTATTTTTTATAAGATTTACAGTAACTACTGCAACACAGCAAGCTATACCACAATGCAAGCTTTGAATTGTCTATTGGTCATCTTAATGATAGCTAAGTCTTAGTTTGCAGCATAAAATCGCAAAATATACAGAATGATTCACAAGGAAAGGGACAAAATGTTATGGTAGATATAGAGTTCACTTAGGTCAATTAGAAATGACTATTGAAAAAAGCCTGAGCCTTTTTTTAATCGATCTACAGGGTGATTTATGAGTTTTGCCCAAGACTCCTTAAGGTAATATCTTTTAAACTAATCACTAGAATCAGCTCGTATTATGGGTATATAATATACTATTAATTGTCAATTTACATGCATAAACAAAGACAGAAAATGCCAGGGCCGGCTCAACTAATTTTTATTTTTAGGGCTCCTATGAAAAAATTCACCCTGTGTACGTGATTTTTAAATTCTAATACTGAATTATGAAACTACATACAAAAATGATCGAAAACATGTATTTTATTGTTTTGCCACATTTTGGGCGAATTTTAAATAAACGATCAATTTTCGCCAAAGTCGAAGGTCTGCACAAAATAAATTTATAAAATTACATTTTCCTCTCTTATTTAAACTAAAATATTTGTTATACAAAATTTTGTGATTTCATGGTTGATTAATATGAAATAAATAATCAAAAATATATAATTTCAACATCAGATTAAATAATTTTTATTTCTGAGGTATCTGTGAAAAAAATCAGCCTGTATACATTTTTCTCAAATTCATTAAAAAAACCGCTGCCAATTATGGGATCAAAACTTCCTCAGCGTGTGGTGGAGTTTATAACAAAAGCAATTTTTGACTAATTTGTTTTTTTTGCGTATTTTGTGTATTTCAACATTTGGACACAATATTATAATGAGTTGTATATCAGATCCTATTTATAATCTTTCATCATGAATAAATTTGTTTGTAAAGTTAGAAATAGAAATGTTGGGGTCCGGTAGACCCCATTCCAGTGGACCGATTTTGCTCATCAACGAACTCAATCTTTTCCTTGACCTCTAGAACGTGTGTACCAAATTTGAAAGCTTTATTTCAAAAAAAGAAAATTTTTGTGTATCGTCATAATTCGTCGAGAATCGTCAAGAAATTTTCAAAATTTTTTTCAAGAATACGTATCTTCCTCACTTTTGGTGAGGAAGTAATTAACGAAATTGCTTATTTTTTTATCACAGTACATCAATAAACAGAACATAAATAATCCTGTCGTTATTAGGAAAGCCGTAGGAAATTTAATTTTACGACAAAGAAAATGTAGGAAGGCAGAAGGCTTTCATTTTGAAAATAAGTTATAAGGTTTTATGTTCTGTGAATTTGTTGTTTATAATGTTCTGTTTATTGATGTCCTATTGTGATAAAAAATAAATAATTTCGTTAATTTTTAAATGTAGTTCCACAATTTATTATCAGAATTTGAGAGAAATGTATACAGACTGATTTTTTTCACAGAAACCTCAGAAATAAAAATTACTTAATCTGATGTTGAAATTATTTATTCTTGATTATTTATTTCATATTAACATGCATGAAATCACAAAATTTTGTATAACCAATATTTTAGTTTGAATAAGAGAGGAAAATGTAATTTTATAAATTTATTTTGTGCAGACCCTCGATTTTGGCGAAAATTGATCGTTTATTTAAAATTCGCCCAAAGTGTGGCAAAACAACAAAATACATGTTTTCGATCATTTTTGTATGTAGTTTCATAATTCAGTATTAGAATTTAAAAATCACGTACACAGAGTGAATTTCTTCATAGGAGCCCTAAAAATAAAAATTAGTTGAGCCGGCCCTGGAATTTTCTGTCTTTGATTATGCATGTAAATTGACAATTAATAGTATATTATATACCCACAATACGAGCTGATTCTAGTGATTAGTTTAAAAGATATTACCTTAAGAAATATTGGGCAAAACTCATAAATCACCCTGTAGATCTATAAAAAAAGGCTCAGGCTTTTTTTAATAGTCATTTCTAATTCACCTAAGTGAACTCGATCTACCATAACATTTTGTCCCTTTCCTCGTGAATCACCCTGTATAATATAACCCTGTGAATATTTTTCCATTATTATTATTATTTCTGTTTATTGTTAAATCACAAATTAAGTATCACGGGGCATATATATTGTCACACTCGGTACCTAATACAAAAAGAATTTAGGTTTTGGGATGAATTCTGATTCTGTTTGAGAATTGAGAACGGACACAGAAGAGTTCTCCGTCGACGTGGTGAAAGGTCAGATGTTCAAATACAGGATATGGTACTCATCCGATGGTTAGAGAGTTAGAAGTGGTTTCCTTTATTTTCTATAACATTAATAAATATATTCACAAAATGGAATAGGTTGTGTTATCAGAGGTTGGAAAACCTTATTTTCCAGGAGGGCAATGCCAGATCCCATACTGTTCCTACGAGAAACCAATATACGAATTTTTCCATGACAGACAATATAATCTAACCTTTCGCCAATCGAACATGGATAAAACATGATATACCAGACAGGTAGTTTGATTACCTGTCTCACCAGCGGACTTTCGACGTTTACACTTAGGTGTTCAGATAACTGAAGACACAATGCAAGTTGAATGAAATTTTTATACTTAGTTTTTAAATATAAAATAAGTAAAACTGTTTATAAGTTATTAAACATATACAAAAAAAATGTTTCCCCATCCCGCTGATGTGAGAACTAAAACTGATTCAGCCTGTATATTAAAGTGCCCACACGTGCCAATGTACTTAATTCTGCTATGTATTTTTTATTTAAAAATTATAACTAGCAATATACGTTAATAATTTATTTTCTAAAACATGGCAAAAAATAAGTACCTAGGTACAAATACAAATTTCGATAAGTACTTAAAACTTAATTGTATTATTTCTTTGCTCATAAGATTCCGTACTAATGACACGAATCTCTAGGGGAGGTGCGAATTGAGAGAGGAGCATACGAAGCATGACGGGATAGCCAGTGAGACCTTATCCTCTTTCTCTTCCTTCCTAACGCCAATTAACATAAGACGTTAATTCACTCTGGCGATGAGGTAGAAATAGGATGAGTTCGATACTGTAGGCGAGGAGGGTCGCTTTACTTCAAACCCCTTGAGAACCGAAGTATCCGGTTATAACTTCTACTTAAACTGTTGCCCTTCCGACCGAGACCACATCAATTATCCGTTTACCAATAACTACACTTACTTATTTCTTACATTTCAAATTGAGTCCTGACCTCAATCAACTGCTTCCTCCTAAAAGTTTTTATTGGAATATATTTTAAATGTAACGGAACGTCAAATTAACGTGACATTTCTAAATAACATTATCGCCGAATCCTAAAATGTAGTTAGACTATAAATTTAGATCAATTTAAAGTTATAGGATATGCTTCATGTACCATGTTTCCAGTCCAGTCAAAAGCAAGTGTTGAACTCAATTGATTATCGAGTCACGTAAAACTGATTGCCTTATTTTATTTTTGTTCGTTACCGCAAGCAGCAAATTTATTATGTTCCAAATAAAATTTTGATGCTATTGAATAAAAAAAAAAAACGTGTAACGACCCGTTAATGATAACAATATTACAAACAATTCAATTTACTTATTAGCTAGTGACGGAGAATGTAGATCTGAACAAATGGAGTGAAAAATAAGAAACCAAAAAAAAATTGCAGAATTGAGTAGAGTTGAAATATCCTATGAAATAGTCCTCATTTTCGTCTCATATTTAAGTGAAATGAATTTGAATATTGTGTTGGTTCAAGTGTCACGTGAAAATGAGGTAATAATGTGTTTGACTCCCATTACATTTTAATTGCGACAACTCAAATATATATTCAAACAACAAGAAACCTGAAAGAACATACAAGATACCAGAAACTAAATTGCAGCAATGAACAACAATTAAAGATATATGGAAACAAGTTTTCAGGCACAATACAACATCCTCTCTAACTTCATGCACATGATTGCAGAGAAAAGTTTACCTAGCAGCAAGAGGCGTTTCAGGAGATGCAGCACATACGTAGATAATATATGTATCGTCGTCTAAGAAAGTGACCCCTATAGGGACCGAACCGAGAAGAAGTAAAATAAGTTAGCTTTTACCCAATCGGATAGTGTAGGTCTAATTTATTAATACCGAAACTTTCAAACGGAACATATTTAGTGACATGAAGTTTCGTGAAAACCAAATTATATATTTTCAGTTATCGACTGAATGGAGATTATTGCCTCTTTGAAATACCACGTGCATTTTTCCTTAGTCTCCACCTAAATCTAAAATTCTGTTCGTAATTTTGTCTGATATTTTATTTCAAATGTGTACATACATTTTTAAATTCAGAAAACGGTTTTTCTAAAATCACAGATACCAGAAATCGTGAGCATTGCTGATATTTCTTCCTAATTACAAAACACGTGGGTGAAAAATAGCGGTTGTGAAAGAATTATTCCCCGTTTTTTCTGTGAAGTTGATTAAATTATTTGACACCATTCATTGTTTCAGGCAATCTCTTGGTAATGGAACGCTGTATTTTCCACCATTTCGAGCTGAAGACTATAGGAAAGATGTCCATTCCACGATTTATCGGTGTAGGGCTTCTAATATAGCTGGAACTATACTTAGCAGAGAAGTAAATGTTCGAGCTGGTAAGTCCACTGTTTGATTAAACTTGATTTTCCTCTATAATATTCAATTTGATTGGTCAATCAATATGGTTATTTGATATTTTAGGTATGCCAATATTTGTTAGCAAATATTAATTGTAGCTTTTCATTACGGTTTCTCTATATATAGGTTAATTGCTTTGATACGTGAATTTACTGTGTTATATTCTCTTATAACGTATATATTATATTTTATTAAAATATGATTACTAACCACACACAGCGCAGTTCAAAGATTATCATGCGGGAAGCTGGTTTTATTGATTTATCTAAGAATTTTCAATTTAATATAAACACTCCTCAAAAATACAGTAAAAGCGAAACAAAATTATCAGCGAGGTATATGAAAAACACAAAAATACATCAGATTGACTCTTAGCTATAAACGCAACGAGCACATTACCATCTCATGTGTTTTCCCCGCAGGTATTGCTGTTTTAAAAATCCATGGAAAACAACTAAATTTTATGAGCGAATTTTAAATGGAAACTTTTCAGCTTGGATTTACATTGCATATCTTGTTACTAAACATTTCCACGTTGTTAAAATTTTTATTTATAGACCGATCTGAGCTAAATTTTGCCTGAAAGATTGAACACAATAGGGTCTAATTATGACCAAAAAACTATTCGCTTCCTTCAAATGCAAAGCCACCTGCGATACCAAAATAAATGGAAAAAATCAAGAAATCATATTAGGCATTTTCTTATCGAAAAATTTTACTAACGAAAGTTATTCAGAATCGCCCAAAAAGCTTAAGTCTTAAGTTTGATCTATTTAAAAAATATTGAAATTTGAAAATATTGAAAATTGTCCAAAAATATAATTTTAATGGGTTTTTTCGATTTGAAAAAATTTGCTGTGACAATTTTATGAAACAGAATTATCACAGTACGTTTTTCAAAACGCAAAAACACATTAAAATTATGTTTTTGGATCTACAACTTTCAATATGTTCAAATTTCAATATTTTCTGAATTTAATCAAACTTTGAATTTAAGCAATATCAAAGTTGATCACGTCAAAACAATCACATTTTGAGTATATACTTCCCACCTAAATTTAAAATTGATGTGTTTTTAATTCCCGAGATACGAGGGTGTACTCATGAAAAATGAATCACCCTGTATACTACAAAAACGATTTACTATACTATAACAAAACTGCATTCTTATTATTATATAATTTAAGAACGTATTCTGGAGGTCAAAATAAGAAAAAGTTCCTAAAAATAAGAGTTCGAAAATGCTTCCTTTTCGAGATACAGGGCGTCAAGAACAATCTTTTTCTTTTAAGAATTGGCTGCCGATTAAGAAACAAATACCTATTTTCAAATAAAGCAGCGGCGTACTATTTTTTCAGCAAAATTATTTAATTTTTTGCTGCCATGCACGCCACTGGTGGAATTGTCAAAACTCGTTAAATCGAACGCGTCTTTCCATGCTAGTATAGGGCATACCAAAGCTCAATTTAATATATTAAATCGTTTTGGAGATATTTAAAAAAAACGTATTTTTTTTTTGATAGGTACCCTGGATTTCGAAAAAGAAACATTTTTCGGACTGTATGCGATTCATTTTAAAGTGTAACTAATATTAATTTATGTAATGGACTTAGTAATATGTTTTGTATTATATAGGGTTTTCCATTTAGAACCAAACAGCTTCAATAACTCACATTGCAATAGGTTTCACCAGAGGGCCACGGTCCACATTTGCATCTCACCGACTTCATGTCGATCGAGATTATCAAGAACTGGACCTTTTGTTGTCATACAGCGTGCGTTACCTGTACCATGCTGATGAAGGCTAATAAGCCAGAAACCGGTCCATGGGATGGTGGCGTGCGCTGCCTGATAACAGAAGGAGTCCTTTTTTGGATTAATCCGTCTGGTGGGGCTTACTGCAATATTAAATTATTTGCTTTCTACATTCGTAGTACTGATTTTTCATCAGTTAAATGTAGATTTTTGCAAATAAGCTCTGAAAAGAGTTTTTATGTCTTTTTAAGACATTAGAGGAGTAGGACTAACAAACTTTGACGTAAATAGTAAAATTTTCTTTTACTATTTTATCTTATTATTATTATTATACTTAAAATGTAAACAACTACAGCCTAGCGTACAGGGTGTTTCAGTTAACATTCCCACAGCCGATATCTCGGAAACTAAAAAATATATTTTTATTCTGTAAACTGTAATAGATGTATATTGTTAATGCCTTCTTCAGGAAGTACAACTTATTATTATAACATTATCACCAGAGATGGCGTTGCAATTTAAAAATATGTTTCGTTCGAGGAAGCTTTGAAACAATAGCCATTTGATAAGAACTAAATTTTAAGCAAAATTGTTCTTATTTGAAAAATTCAGATATGCACTAGTTTTTGAGATATTTTATTTTTATTGTCTAAATGTTTAGTGTTGTATTTTTTTTAAATTGATGTAACTCTTTTAACATTGGTTTTCGGATGTAGGTTCTTGGTAACTTTTTTACCAGCTATAAGAAAATTATTTACTGGCGGTAATTTTTGTTAATATCACTTCCGATTATACCGGAAATTGCTTAAAATGGAGAAATTTAAATTCAAATAATTGAAATATTCTTTCTTGGCACTTTAAAATATCTCAAATACTACTGCAGATCTGACTTTTTCCAATTAGAACAATTTTGCTTAAAATTTAGTTGTTAATCGAATGGCATATGTTTCGAAGCTTCCTCCATCGAAAAATATTTTTAAACTGCAGCGACATCTCTGGTGTAAATGTTATAATAGTAAATTGTACTTCCTGAAGAAGACATTAACAATATACATATATCACCGTTTACAGAATAAAAATATATTTTTTAGTTTCCGAGATATCGGCTGTGGAAATGTTAACTGAAACACCCTGTATAACGAATTAAAATATTAATTGGTTTTTATTCATTTCTATCAATTTAAAAAAAACATTTAAGAAAATACAATACCCTAACCTAACCGGTAATAACAAATGCAGTAAAGATGTTCGCAATAAAATTCGTTTTACGGTACCTTGAACTCAAATAAGTATCAGGAAAAAGTTTATCTCACCTTGTGTGTGCTTTGAATGCATTATGTCCGTATTTATCTGGGTTTTATATTATATTTACCAATCGATCATATTTGTTAAATATTTGGTAGATATATTGGAACCAATATATTGGGTCCATATGGCGGTATATTTGAACATTACTTTTGTGTCAATGTAAAATGATAGTTTACATAATGGGTTTGCTCTCAATAATAGGTGTAATAACTAATAATTTATGTTTTAAAGTAACCATAAATACAACCAATTATATTATTTTAATAAACATGTATTATTAAAAAAGAATAATATCTTAGAGTAATAATGAGTTTTTGAGCAAGTAACAAAATTAAAAATATTTTTAATAGTTTTTTTTATTTGATGTAACTAAAACTGTTGCTTTAGTTTGTAAAAGCAATGCCTTCTAATGAATGAATTACTCTTCAATATATTTCTGTATCCTAGACTGAAAATTATTCAATTCCCTGTAAAACAACTAGTTCATCACTGACATTTGAAATCTCCTCGCGAATGTTAAATAGGCTTTGGGATGCCTGAAAGTATTTAGCTGACGAAAATTGCTTTCTTCGTAAGCCCTCATAGATAGACTAATCGACAGGCCCTTCGTTCGTCGAATATGAAAAGAGAGATCATTCTCGAGTATTTAAAATAAATATTTGAAATTTCGTGCACACAAGGCACAAACAGTACAGGGACCTGAGTAATAATGCTACAAATTGTATGTTATGTTTATATTTCTATATTTCTTCTAATTTCGACTACAAAGGAAAAAGTTAGGATGTTAGGCTAGGATAGAAGAGGTTATAAGAGACCAAGTAGATGCAACCAAAAGAAATCTATTCACAACGACAATTTTATATTGTATGTCAAATAAACTTTTTTATTAGCATCATCAGATAAAACATCAAACATTGTGTATGGGAAAGTTATCACTTCTTCAAATTGATTACTATTCGGTTTTTCACCTTTTTCCACGCAATTATGCTACTAAAATATTAAGTTTCAAAGGTAATTTTAAGCTTTGGTTATATTTAATTTCTAAAAAGACAAATACATTTTCATTATAAATGTTGATTTATCATTTTTTCATGATAACATATGCAAATATTCCGCTGGTATTTTTTTGGCCATAAATTCATATAAACCTTGTATTTCTAATTATAGAATTTAGTTTCCTTCGTTGGAAAGTCATTCGCGTGCATATTGAATTTTAATGTAATCTAAAATTTTATAAATTAATAATTTTGATTATTTTTTTCAACGCGCAGATGAAATATTCTACCCACTTTGGAAGCGATGTTGATGGTTTAATTTCCACGCCCAGCCGGCGTTCCAATTAAAATGATTAAAATTTAACTTTTTCAATTCAATTTAGTTCCACGACTTCCAAGAACGGAATCGAAAACGTATACAGAAACATTGTGAACACGATATATAGTAAATAAAAACATCGAAATTGAAAAGACCTTATACAAAGAAACAAAACTTAAACATTGTTGTTAAACAATCCATAGAAATTCAGCACGAAATTGTTCCTGAAATAACCCAGTTTCGCTTAAGGGTGAGTTTCAATTATTTTTATTCATGGAACTTATATATCTACTTGTAGACTTGAATTATGGTATATGCCTGTTTATTTTTACACACTATTATTCTCAAATACTTCTTTATTTAAAGTAGGCACGTTTTTTATATAATGAATTGTTGGGTGTTGCTGATTCAATTAATCATATTATCAATAATAATAAATGTATTTGAAGGTTTTAAGCTATAAAAAAATATGTAGATATATATAAAATACCAAAAAGAAAAAATACCTACTTATTTATACACTTGGGAAATCGCCGAAGACCATTGTGTAGGACCCACACTTTGTTTTTAATCCTAAAAGGACAATACAGGATAAAAATAAGTAAGCAAATAAGAAAAAATTGTGAGAGACTTGTTTTCTACGTAGAAAAGATATTTCTTTTGCTGATTTAAAAACGAATAGATATTAAAGATTTGTGTATTATGTATTCAGGTATTTATACTTTGGTAATCTGATAAATAAAGCACCGTTTGAAGGTTTTCATTCTATTGAGGATTTGGATTATACTTTGGTTTTAAAATTTTCCTTGCCGGAGTAAGCAGGACTTTATTGTATAATAATTTTATTAAATAAACAAGCTTAAGTTCGCGATGATGTCTTGTCTATTATTAGGATTATTATAAATATTTCGTCTAATATCAGATACAATCCTCAAATACGTGTATGATACGTATATTTTATGAATCTAAACAGGAAGCATGTATATCACCAAAATAAAATGTTGATAAAACTGGAGCCTCACAAGGAATGTATGTATTTACCAACAACGAATCATTTTCATAGTCAGATTATGTATAAAGTATATTTTTCAGTGAAATATATTTTTCATTTTCAAAGTTTGATGTATATAAGGTAAATAAAAGTTAATCTAACATTTAATTTTGCAGGACGCTACACGGCACTCCAAGGGAGTAACCATAATATTATGAACTTTGACCCTTTGATAAATATTATTTCGTCTTCTCCAGATAATCCCAATGGATTTTGTAATTTGTCACTTACTTCCTAGCTCTTTAAGTAGTAGATGTTTTCATCTGGAGACGGCGTGTCTTTGTTTCAAATTATAAATGGCTTAATTAAATATTTTCGGAATAATTGTTACTTAACAGCCTCTATATCCAATAAGCTATATATTGATCAGACCAATCGGCACAATCTTGAACTGCCTGTTACCTAACAAGCAAGGTAACAAATAGTGTCAAAGATGTTAATCATCTCCAAAAGTAAACAACAAAGCAGCTACCGACACGAACTGAAAGGATATGATCCAGATATTGTTTAAGCTAAGCTACACTAATGAGGAACAATAATTTCGAAACGTGTTCCTAGGTGCCTTGCTGATATTTAGAAGTATAAGAAAAATAATGTATTCTTCGTTTATAATTTGACTACGAAAAACTGTCATTAGATATTTAAAATCGAAGCAAGCTCATGTTATTGATATTTCCAGTCAGTGGCGCAACTAGACTTAATATTTTGGGAGGGCTGTTTTTTCTACTCCCATACTTTAAGTGATTTTTTTGACATTTACTACCTATGCTCCATTGATATTCATTACGATACAGTTTATTCATTAAGATCTTGGTTTGTAACCAATAGAAATACCATATCACAGCAATATTCAGTTAATATTAAATATTGCCAAGAGTATGACAGATCTAAAATTTATCAAATTTGACAGTTCTTTGGCAGTTTCTGTTTCATTAATTTTAGAAAAATTTGAATTCTCGTCAAAAAAAACGTTTGTTTTTGTGTAATTATCACTTTACAGACTGTATTTCTTAAGTAATCACGACAATTTTTTTTTAAACTTCGTTCATTGATTGCCTATTTGATTTTTCAAAAATGTTCAAGTTTCTTTGGAAATTTTTTAAAAATTAAGGGCAAACATCGAAAATCTAGCTCGACAGATCGCAATAAGAAAAATGAAGATTTCAGAAAAAATTAAAAAATACAGTCTGTACCTAAAGTGATATTTATGCAAAATAGATACTTTTTTGAAAATATAACTTTATTTTTTCAAATCAGTCCACAGATCTTAATACTTAAACAATCGTATACGTTCTTTTTTGAAATCTTCTAATTTTTCAAAAATTTCCAAAGCAATTTGAATTTTCATAAAAAAACGTCTATATTGTGTAAATATCACTTTACAGACTATTTCTTAAGTAATCACGACAATTTTTATTTTGAAATCTTCGTTTATTGATTGCCTATTGATCTGTTGAGTTAAATTTTCGATTTATGCCACTAAATTTTCAAAAATGTTCAAATTTCTTTGGAAATTTTTGAAAAATTAAGGGCAAAAATCGAAAATCTAGCTCTACAGACCGAAAGACAATAAAAAAATGAAGATTTGAAGAAAAATTTTCATGATTACTTAAGGAATACAGTTTGTAAAATGCTATTTATACAAAATAGAGCCTTTTTTGGAAATATGTATAACTTTATTTTTTCAAATCCGTCTACAGATCTTCATACTTAAGCAATCTTTGCTTTTTAATTGCCTATCGATCTGTCGAGGTAGATTTTCGATTTTTACCTCTAATTTTTCAAAGATTTCCAAAGAAATTTGAATTTTCATAAAAATACGTCGTTTTTGTGTAAATATCACTTTACAGACTGTATTTCTTAAGTAATCACGACAATTTATTTTAGAGTCTTTGTTCATTGATTGCTTATTAATCTGTCGAGTTAAATTTTTGATTTTTGCCACTAATTTTTCAAAAATGTTCAAATTTCTTTGGAAATTTTTGAAAAATTAAGGGCAAAAATCAAAAATCTAGCTCGACAAATCGATAGACAATAAAGAAAATGAAGATTTAAAAAAAAATTGTCGTGACTTAAGAAATACGGTCTGTAAAGTGATATTTAGGTATACAAAATTGAGCCTTTTTTTGAAAATATGTATAACTCTATTTTTTCAAATCAGTCTGCAGATCTTAATACTTAAGCAATCTGCGCTTTTTAATTGCCTATCGATCTGTCGAGGTAGATTTTCGATTTTTACCTCTAATTTTTCAAAGATTTCCAAAGAAATTTGAATTTTCATCAAAATACGTCGTTTTTGTGTATCACTTTACAGACTGTATTTCTTAAGTAATCACCACAATTCTTTTTTGGAGTCTTTGTTCATTGATTTCCTATTCATCTGTCAAGTTAAATTTTTGATATTTGTCACTAATTTTTCAAAAACGTTCAAATTTCTTTGGAAATTTTTAAAAAATTAATGGCAAAAATCAAAAATCTAGCTCGACAGATCGATAGATAATAAAGAAAATGAAGATTTAAAAAAAAATTGTCGTGATTACTTAAGAAATACGGCCTGGCCTGTAAAGTGATATTTACACAATAACGAAGTATTTTGATGAAAATTGAAATTTCTTTGGAAATCCTTGAAAAATTAGAGGTAAAAATCGAAAATCTACCTCGTAAAGTGATATATACACAAAATAGAGACGTTTTTTGGTGAAAATAAAACTTTATTTTTTCAAATCAGTCAGTAATCGTAAAGTTTTTTTTGAAATCTTCGCTTTTTAATTGCGTATCGATCTGTTGAGGTAGATTTTCGATTTTTGCCCCTAATTTTTCAAAAGTTTCCAAAGAAATTTGAAAATTTTTGAAAAGTTAGTGGCAAAAATCGAATATCTAGGATCGATAAGCAATCAATAAACGAAGATTTGAAAAAAAAAATTGTCCTGATTACTTAAGAAATACGGTCTGTAAAGTAATATTTACACAAAAAGACGCTTTTTGATGAAAATCAAACTTCTTTGGAAAATTTTGAAAAATTAGGGGTAAAAATCGAATATATACAGATCGGCAATTAAAAAAACGAAGATTTCAAAAAAAGAACTTTCCGATTGCTTAAGTATTTTTCAGTTTAATGCGTTTTATTTTTAAATAAATAAGAGTAATTTTTAAGTTTTTTTTATTATTATTGTTATCATTAGAATATTGCGGTGAGTGTAAATACTATTGCAGACTGATTCACATTAAATTTGGTAATTTGAAAACCATTAATTTTGAAACTAGCCCACGTCTATTACGCTTTGTTTCGTTGGTACGCAAATAATGTATGTTATTGAAGTTCATAGCAGCGTTTGTCGAGGTAAATTGTGTTTATCTTCAATTACAAATTTAAGCGGCATTATTACCAAACACCATTTGCACGGGTTAATTGCAGTGTGACGTACATCGCAATTGACAGTAGCTAATAGATAAAACAATATAATAGTTAACTATTTATTTAACTAATTGCTTTGACATGGCAAATATTAATTCCGCACCATTAATATAATTACACAGCCCCAAGAATTAATAAAAGTAAAACTGCTTCATGAAATTTATAACATCGCCAATTTTTATTTTGCTCTCAAAACCATCAATTCTAGATAACTAGATAACAGTCACATTTGTCTTTAAAAATTCTATTATCACGAGTAAACCTGAATTAATATACTTAAATTTTATGTTGCCCAAAACGCGTCAGTAGATTGACAGCTTAGAAATTTGGAAATGTAATGAGTAGTAAAAAGGATCTCGAAATACTTAATTGGTAAAATTGGTAAAAGCTTTAACTTTTAAGCAATTTTAGTAGTCTATATATGTATATACTACATAGAGAACCTTTCAATACTCTAAAGTAAAAAGGATTAGACCTCCTAACGGAAACAAAAAAAATTTAATTATATAAAATGCCTATCAAAGTGCAATACTGCATCGCATGTACATTATGTACAATAATGTAACAAGGCTGTGCTACTCGCTCAAAAGCCGGTAAATTAACACATATCAAAGGGCACATACGCTCACAGATCAACTCGCATGGACTGTTTAGGTTCCACCTAACATGGGCACAAAGTTTCACTAGATATTCATCAAAGTATTGTATGCATGTATTAAATCAAGAGACACTGGGGATGGTCTATCGCTCTGGTTAGTTTTATATGCATTTTAAGCATTTCATCACATGAAGATATTATTGGTAGCTTAAAAAGTTAAATAAAAGAACAGATTAGTGATAAAGTAATTCCATATTATATATTATTCAACATGTATAGATATACGTTACCTACTTTCATAAATAAAAACAAATCAAATGTGCTGTATACTCTAAATTTTATGTTTTATCTTGGATACATTTTGTTTTGTGTTGTTAATTGTCGACTACAAACAACTACTTAATATACAGTAAAATTAGTAGGTATATAGAGTGTTCATCAAAAACTAATAACAAAATTATTAACTGTTCTCGCTAATTCTCTTTAATTAACGAGCGTTTTGTTCCATTTTGTATTTTGCAACACAGTCCAATCAAATGCTTCTTGACTATGTAATATATTTTCAAATGAATGTTTATATATTGACGAGCAAAGAGAATTTTATCGTAAACTGCTACAATAGAAGGGAACAAATTAGCGTTTAATTTGTGCCCTAATTAGTTTGTAATTAACTGTTTTTCATGTATTGATGAGGATTTGTAAATTTGTTTCAAAGCATTTATTCATATTGAGTTTTTTGCTACACCTGATGTTTATTAGTGTGTATATAAATGTTGTTTTCATGTTATTTATTAGAAATAAAAATATTTGGCCAATATTCTATATTATTAAATACGAAATTGTAATTGTGTTTTTATTTGTGAAACTTGGATATAGATTCTCATAGAGTAAGTATAAGTGATAACATGCTAAACTTATACCTAAAAAAATAAAAAAATGTGTTTCCTATTTATCCTGAATCAGATGCCGCTTTGAAGAAGAAATTTTACCAGAATTCTAAAGATTAGAAAGGCACATCATTATACTTTCTATAATTAAAATTGCTTTTTATTAACTAAAATAATTGTTTTTTCATGATTATATCGAAAATAAAAACAGTTACAGAGTTTTGTGGTTTTAAAGTAAACAATGAATATTCTTGTGCCTACATCACGTGTGCGTCAATATGCATAAAATATAGAGTTACGAGCCCCTGACGTGCCTATCATATCCCTTGGGCTGTCTACCTTTACTTTATAGTTCATCTAACCCACCCTGACATATCAATTTGTGGGGGAGACTGGTTCAAGCATCAAAAAGTTACATTACATTCCGCAACTGATTGATATTGATATTTAATAAAATGTAGTATTCCAGCTTATTGGTTAAAAAAGACAATTTAAAAACAACAGTCTAAGATTTCCTTAAACAAGAACTAGTATAAAATTATGAATTCGTTAATGATGAAAACGCTCATGATAGAAACAAAATATGGAAAATAGATGCTACTCATAAACTAGTTAGTGGAATTAACAGTATTGTACTTCAACAATTTTAGTTTAACTAACTTCAAAATCCATACACCAAAGGGATGCACTATTTCCAATCCACTGTGCTGCTACCTGATGATTGTTCATTCTTTAATTAAAGAAAATAAATAAATAAATAAAATAAACAAACAAAGAAAATTATGTATATTAATCAATGAAATTAAATATTCCATATTTGTCTCGTCTACTGCTGATATATCGACAATGGTACGTTTGTTTTCCTTAAAGAATTTTACTTATTTTATAGGTCTCTCTTTATCTCAGAATTCTATTTAAACGGTATGAATAGCCTCTGGGTATCTGCTCTAAAAAATGGCCCTTCTCGTCCTTGCGTTTTGAAATTATATTATTATAGATAAATCATCCAAATCCTTTACCCTCTTACCCCTAATTATCGATATTTGTATCAGAGTAATAATAATGCCTTTGTAGAAAATAATGCCATAATCATCTACCAATATTCGTCATCAATGATATCACATAATGAGAACCCCACAGATACTTCATTGTATTTGGGTCGTGTATTCAACCAGTTTCCTCATTTGACATGTTTATTATCTGGTGGCATATACAATCCTATTGTAATTAAATTAAAAAAAAAACACGCTGGCAATAATTAAAATTACCTGCCAATAATCCATTTGTATCCATTCTACTTTAAATTTTAATTAATCGGTAATATATATTTAAACTATGTCATTATGGTGATGATTTGTTACAAGCGCATTTTCATATGCAATTCAATATCAATCAATATCAAATGCAAATATACCTATGCAATAAGGTAAAATTAAATTTTCAAAAGTTAATATTAATATCGATATTAATTAATGTAATTATCAAACAATTTGAAGGTTCATCAAAAAACTAAAATTAGTACGTTCTGTTTTAATTGGTTTATAAAATGTTTCATACTTTACTGAAAACTGTGATCTATATTTACCTACGATCACTAACGTAAATAGCTGAAGACTCTCCGCCATCTATGTAAATTGAACCTTCCACCCGGTAAGCAAATCGCACGGTCAGTCGCTGAGATGTGTTGTAATGTGACCACGTGACCAACATTACACAACACTTGTAGTTCATATTTCTGACACCAGGCTAAAATTGTTAAAAAGTGCAGTCGCTCATACCACCATTAGAAACTTGTGCTATTCATGCTACTAAAAACTGTAACGAAATGATTTTTCTTCGTCAAGGATTGCCTGTTTTATTTTAATATTTCCGTCACTTGGGTACACCCTGTAACTCTGTTACTATTTAAGTTATGTTTAAGGTAACAATCAATTGTAAACTAAGTTGGTAAACAAGCCGTAAATTAATTGATTAATTTTCGATAGCCCCCTGTATAGCTAAAATCCGTGAATTGTTCAAAAATAATGTTCAAGCCGGAAATAAAAATAGTTACGAAAATTTGTTAATATATTAATCCGTGTCTGTTTTAAGCCGGTTCTTTTTGCGATATAGGAGAATTGTAAATAATGCATCTTCGTTTTCAGTTAGCCCGGTTGAATATAGCAAGTTACATAACACGCTCGAACTTAGTAAACCGCGTTCTTAGGTCGAGCCACCTGTCCGGATTCCACCCACCGTATGAGCGCGCCGCCGCCTGCGTCAGCAAGAAAAAGCTAATAAATTTACCAGGAACGGCCAAATCGATATCAATCGAATTATCGATACCCTGGCACCAACAACGGAAACCGACCCGAAATATTTTCTCTATCGTGAACCATTTTGGTAAGAACTATAGCAGTCGTTATCCAGCCGTACCGCCTTCGAATAAGCACCGAGATTCGCCATTGATTTCATCGTGTAAGTACCGACGTCTTGTAGAACTACTTAATTAAATCATAAATTTTCCATTTATTCGCATTTAATGTTATATCACACATTCACCGGTTGAGCCTTACAGTGTTCTGCTCAGATGCTAAGACCTAGCCACCAGTGAATGTATTTCAAAACGTGGATTTATCATACACAGGCAAAACAATTCGGTAACCTGTTCATGATAGTTTGTGGCCCCAGTGTATGATTTAAATCTTTATTTTCCGGTAAGGAAGGAAATAACTTCCTTGTTAGCATATCTCTGTATTTGAGGCAGTAGGAATCCGCGTTTGTTAAGTAGTATCCGAAACCGAAATAAAAAGAATCTCTGTGGCTTATTCATAGCGCTCCAATATTTTAGTGTCCAGTTGGAGTCATACTTGCTAGCCCCAGCCGTTTGATTTCTCCGCGTGGGTATATCTCGATCCGTTCGCACTTCGCACTTCGCCGGCCGCAATTAAATTATTTCCACGCGTACTCTTGCTTGCCAGCTTATGATCGTTTTAAAAATTTTACATAACCGACAGCAAAGTAAATCGCTGCATTAACCGGTCCAGTTTTACCTTACTTGTTCATGATTGTTTTCTTATCAATAAATATATTGGTATGCTAGGTAAAACTTACGAGTTATTATTTCTAATTAACCCGTTTGAGAAATTGTCCAGTTCAGTTGACAAGACAATCATCTTTCGACCCTTTGGACAAGCAACCGTATCTCCACTGTTTTAGCTACTCCGCAAGCGTTCTCACCTCGGTGAGCTAGGCAAGTGCTGTCCCTTGCACTTAAAAAAAAAACTGGCGCCCGAGTTTCCGTCCGAAAAGTGTCACAACGCCAGCGAGTCCTGTCTGTAGGTAGCCAGTTACAGACAGGACAGGTTGCGCAATTAAAAGGCCATTACAAAACCTAAAAAAACCTATTACCTTCTCGTCTTACCTTGTCCAACATCACTTTGCCAGAGATTTTTTGTACCTCAAAGAAACAACATCGTTATCATGTTTAGCTCTATTACGTCGGTATTGGATTTATATAGATTTCCAGGAACCACCTTTCCATTCTTATAAATATACAGTAATTTTTGGGTTTTCACTCTCGATATCAATTAATTTGATGTGTAGCTCCTTAGGTTTCTCTTTAAATAAAAAACTATTTTTAATTTTCTAACATTTCGGTTTTAATAACCATCTTGAGATAAATTGTGCTTGTTAGATTAAATTACGTTTATGCAGGTATATTTAAAGCAAGAGAATTTGTACTATGAGTTGCAATACTGTTTCAGTTGTAACTCATTTGTGCTCGTATGTAGTAGATGACGAAGGATGATGGAAGCAAAATTCTACATACAAAAAATTCATCTCAAGACAAATATGATAGTTTCTAAATTAGGTTATTTGTGTGATTCAATCTGAAATGGAAAGATTTAATACTTCTTTATGTATCGTTTTATTTTAAATGTCTTATGATAAATTTTAGCAAGTCTCACCGAGGCATTTTTGATTGTTTCAGATATAATAAAATTGAAATAAAATTGTGAAAATCCTGTATATAGCCGTAGAACCCATTCGATGCTCAATAAACTTACTATACGTTGCCATCAATACGTTTCTAGCCAATTTTATGAGACCCAGTTTTTCAATTTTGTTTTATATTTTCTTTTATATGCTACAAATATTAAATTTCGTTTAAAAATAAATCGTAAATACCCAACTACCTATACCAAGAATTTGCAATACATACATATTCGACGAAAGTAAAGTATATTTTAACAATAATTTATAAAGATTAATATATATTAACCAACTATATAATTAAAAAAGTTAAAAGTAGTTAGAGCTAGAGTGTAATACCATTAACAATATCATAAAAGTTTCCAAAAAAAAAAAAACACCGTAACTAATGACGATGTTCCACAAATAAGTAACTTTCAAATAACGATAAATGTGATTATTGCTGACAATATGTAGGTATTTTTTATAAGTTTTAACATTATATTGATATTTTATACCTTAAATCCTTAAATATTATAAATATTGGAATGAATGTTAATCGATATATTTTCAATATTTCGATATCTCCAGCCTATAAGATCCAAATCTGCAATCTCCATTCCATTTAGTTGCCTTTGTACTTTGCACATTCACCCTTTCCATGGGATCCATTTTATAGTGCCGTGATAAATCTCAGGGTGAGAAAAGTGTCTCTGTATTGCCTAAGGGTGTTTCTTTTATATTTCCTATTTATGTTAGATTTATTCTGGGTGGACAAAATAAAATAAAAATAATTTAAAAAAAAATTAATTAATCGTAATAACGACCTCTTTGCGACTCATAGTGTACGAAACAAAGAAAAAATATAAATGTGTATCAGGGAGGTTCTAGTAAATAATCAATAACCTGAAGTCTTTGTTGAAGGAATACTAAGAACGAGACTAAAAATTCAACGACGGTGAAAACCTGAACATAAATATACAGTATCCATTTTTTATGCATACGGGTTGTCCTATCGGTTATAAATTCGATGTTAGGACGTGTTTAAGATGGTAACATTTCGGGGTCTATTTTAACAAAGGCATCACCGCAAATCGTGAACAAAATATAAAAATTTGCATTGGAAGTATACCACGTGATCTTAAATATCTGTTTTGGAATTATTTTTTGGCATATTATTATTTTCTTTGTAATCCAAAATCTGAGTTTATTCATTTATATTAAATTAATTAATTCTAATTAAATTTGTGTCGGATGGAGGTTAAAATAATTTAAAAAATAAACTGTCCATTTAAATATTGTCGACGTTTAGAAACAACTTTATTTCAGAACACTTAATAAGTTACGATGATTACCATATAGAAGAATTAAATGTGTATAAAGAAAAAATTATACAGTCGCAATAAAAAATTATTCTGCATCATAGATCGATACAAATATTGTGTATTATAATGAATTAATTAAAGTAAAATTATATATATTTTTGAATAATCTTGGTCAATTGTTGTTACTTATTTGTAAACTTCAAAAAAAAAAAAATAGGAGGTTCTCTATTCAACCATATTTTTTTATATTTACGAGTATTTCATTGTTACTGTTAAAGTATTCACTGTCCATCAAGTTGCCAATATCTGTATTTTTGTATGCGACGTTGATTTCTTATGGTGACTGTTTCTTGCGCAGTAATATTGTTTGGCGAATGTCCAACAATTCTTACAATACAAAATTATGTCGTGTTCTCAAATGTGCTGCTAAAGCAGTTTCACTGGACTCTTCATTTTATATGCTGTACCTCTATTACATTGGATCTAAAATTAATGACGTCTTAGTTTTTAATTTCGTAAACTAAAAACAAAATTAAAAGAATTTTCCCATCTTCTCCAGGACACCCCGTATTCATGTTTATTTTTGCGCTCTCATTAAAATAAACGAAAGCGCAGTTGTGGCTTGTGTTACTTTATAAAACCACACTTTATGCTTGAATTTAAAAGGAAAATTATAAATTTTAAAACTTATTTGAAAGAAAGGAAACTCGATAAATTTATGCAGCGTCACGTTAAGACGTTTATCTTTATTAAATCAACCCTTATTTACTGCTCAAAGAAGAACTATAATATAGAATTTTAATAACGTCATTTTAGATAAAATTATTGAAATAAAATATTTACGTGATGGGTTAAGCCTTTTATAAACACAGATAGTTTGTACTGACTTGCAGATTATGTGAAAAATTAATAAGTAGATACCAATTGGCTCTGAGAGGGTCCCATAATATACGAAAATATAACTACATATAATTAACTTATAGATAGTGGTTATTTGAGGCTAACTGTAAATATTTACCTTTTACTCTTATTTGAAAAAAAGAGAACACAAAATATTCATATCATTCGATTCAATCGCTGTATCTATCTGGTATTAATTCCAGTCAACCTTATGATGATTGGGAGATATATAGTTCTTCCTTTGTTTGTAGAAGAATTTCCGTATTGTTTTCCGTGTTGATTATTTTGATTTCTTGACATTTCCACCATCTTGAAGTAAGGAACACGAAACTCTTCATTAAATCACAATCCTTAAAATAAACAAAAATTTAAAATTTATTATGAACAATATACTCGGATTGAGTCTATCAATAATGGGTAATTTGCATAATATTGAAAACACATGCAAAACGTCACATTATAAACACGGGGATATAATAGGTCGTCAGCCACAGCTATTGAAGAATTATGTTCAAAAGCAATTATAATTATAATGTAATTTCCACTGAATAACAGATTTAATGCGGGCTTAATAAATATGCTATTTGTATTTAGATCAATAAGGGTTGGTGTATAGACAGCATTCAGTATGATATACCATGTCACATATTCCACATGAGGGTTAATTTACACCATATTATATCCTTTCATATCCAAGTCTACAAGAGTGTATTCACACGTTTATCTGCACCAACCCTGTTACTACAAACCTTTGTTTCTGAGTAAACATAATGAAAATTTTAAAATCCAACAAAAGATTATTCGCTATGGCCTTACACCGTTTATTTTTCAAGTGTTTTTGTCAAGGATTTTAGTTCTATGACTTGTTGCAGATGTATAATTTTAATTGCACTTAAAAGGCTCCTTTAAAATTAAAACACTATTATGTGCTGTTATGAGCGTATTATTAAAAACAGTCTTCTTTTAAATTTATCTGTTTAATCTATAGCGACACTAAGATAGAGAGGAAAATACAAAATAATTTTTGCTTGATTTTTTTAAACAACGATAGTATTGCCTATGAAATAACTAGATTATTATAAAATTTGGAACATTGATAAATAGGTCGCTAATGCAAGGATCTGACATAATTGTACACGAAATACTACTTCCGGTCTAACCGGAAGTGACGCCAATTTTCTTATGTTAAATGGAACACCTCGTATTAATAAATATGTGACAATAAAGTAAAATAAAAGCTAAACGCCCAATCATAGGGTGTAATAATTATGATCTGAACTTCTATTATTAAGTAAAAAAGCACAAAATTGCACCTTTATGGAGGTATAAAGCGATAGGAAAAGTGCCTTCCCGTTTATTCGGAAAACTACTCCTACAAAATGCATTCCCAAGAAAAAAATAACCAATCCAATCAAACAGGTATTGGCCCAGAACTCTCCATACTCTCCAATATATAGGAGAGCTCCGGCAATAAACAACGGCTGCGTCAAGTACCTTAGTGATCAGCATTACTTCAAGGGAAAATATTCTACAAGTGATCTAAAATATTATGATATTTTAAAACATCTCAATCGAGTGGCTTGAATAATATCAATCAATCAAGTGTAGTTTTAGACATACTGTTCACCATGAAAATTGTATCCGTTAAACTGGATGGATGTTTCTCCAATAACTTATTATTAACTTTTTGATTAATAAATATGGAATAATTCCATCAAACAAACGTTGAAATTCTTTACTTGCGAACAGCTCAAGTTATTGTCTTCTTTTAATTGTAATATTATTTCTCCTAAAATCAGACCAAACCCTCGAAATATTCACACTCATTTAATTGATCACGATTCTCTTGGCCGATAAAAATTAATTAAAGTGTGTATAAAAACTTAAATGTAAAATGATTGCATGCAAAAAGTCTTTTTCGATATTCGTTGACTCCTAGAAATAAAAATATATAACAATTCCCTCGGGGACAGGCCCAATCATTCAAACTCTCAAGCTCCAATTGGACTATGCTTGAAAACTAGTTAAACTGAGTTTTACTAGAACTGCGACAAATTCAAATGGAATCGAACAAATATCAGCAACATGGGTTAAATGCAATTTACACTAAATGGACGTTTCAACTGAAATCTAAAATAATATTAGTTTCATAGTATTTTATTTTCGTTCTAGAGAATTTACTAATTTAAAATCATTTGCTGCCTGGTTTATATTATAAAAGTGACGTTTAAAAAATTATATCGGAACTGAGGTAGTTAATTTAAGTTTAACGCTTTTGGAACAACACAAGGAGATTAAAAGTATTAACAAAGCCGTTACTACAATTATCAGAGATTCGTAATATATTTTATATCATTCTTGGTTTTATGGAAAATGAAATAATAAACGATTTTTGAAATAGGAAAACCCGTAAAGAAGATCTCCAGAGATGTAAAAAATGAAATCCTTTGTTGAATCTCGACTGTGTTTGGACACATAATAAACGCAGAAGAGTCATCGAAATGGAAAAAGATTAGATTCTTAGGAACAGACGGCACTTCTATCTGATGGGTTATGGTATAATTAATATAACAAACACCTGAATCGTCCTAGAGAAGAACGTGAATACAAAATAATCGCATTTAAAAAATACAGAGAATTAGTTGAACTCTTGCCATGACTTCAAATTTTCCTTTAAAAATTAATTTAGTGACATTTGAACCAAAATAAAACTCGGAAACGAAGTGGGATACAACGTGAGAGACGGATTGGCCTTTTTAGTACAAAGCTGTTAGCCATCGTCTATAACCGATTCTAGACACTATTTTGGACTCCTTTTTGCACCAGATTATTTTCATCACACTGATTTGTCGTATTGTGAACTTAGTGCTCTCCACCAAAAGCTGATAATTGATTAATGTTTATGAAAGCTTGAGATACCATGCATATTGCATTTTGTTTTACACATTTGACCATAAATACTTGCAATTGTATGATAATACAAACTAGTCATGATATGGACTATTTTGATTTCCTTTACTGTGGATCAGTTTCTGTGAGCATTGCTAACCTCTTTGGTAAAAATATGTTAGAAATGATATCTTATATTTCTCTTCACTTTAAAATAAATGTGTATAAAAACGAAGGTGACGTTTCTGTTCTGAATTGGCTTTGATCTTCCACTTTGGCAGTAACAATAGAGAGAATGTAGAGATTGTAGAGCGTTATTTCAAATGTGCAACCTCTTGGCTTTCGGATTTGGATTTGGGAGCGTCTAATTCACGTGGTGTGGTTTATGCTTTTTTAACTGGTTAATTGGTTCTCAAATATATTTGACAAATACAAAAGATTTTTTTTTAATTATGTTAAAAATACATTTACCTACAAGATTTTGGAGCCGGTTGAGCTACTGTATATTCACAAATTGGAAAGTCTTCTTGTGTTTTATTTGGATGTGAATGCCACAAGTACTATTAGGTTTATAGTCGCTTTGTATACACAGTATCAGATAGAAATTAAATTTATAGAATTTTCAAAGCTACCTACCTATCCATCTAATCGAATATATCCATTAATATTTGTAATATAAGAAATCATGTTTACGATATTTCAAGATGCTATTTTTTGTTGATACAAACCGTAATACAAATTGAATTTCGCTTTAGGGGGCTATAAAGCAAAAACTAATCAGAAAAATAATAGTAATTGCAATAAAATCAAGAGCTCTCGGTACATTTCTCTGTCAAATAACCAGATCGATATAAAATGGAGGCACGTACACATGAGCCGTCTGTTTCAATCGAGGCTTCATCAATCTCTTTGGCCATCTAGCGTTAGAGAGAGCGCATTCATTCGCGTCCGTTCAGACATGAATTTCACACATTTGTTTCTTTAGAAAGCTGTTAGTATGATCCTAGGCAAGCGGGTACGCTGCTAGGTTCAGTAGGCTTACCACCATATGATTTGTTCGCTGGGTAACTTCAAAGGAATATAGCCCTCTGATTTGTTTGTTTTTTTATTCATACATTCGATCTCTATTTTATTAAAATATGATGAAACCACGTTGAGATCAATTCATAGTAATTATTTATTTTGCCCTAACTTTCATATTCAAATAAAATGTTAAGTACAAAGGCTGCTCAAATTATATAAGAAGAATCCTCCTAAGAATTGGAACTGTTGTTTTCAAATGGTAAGACATTATTACATTATTATTAATAGAACTTAATTAATTTTGAAGAGGCCAAAGAAAATACATTATTTTATTCTTGCACATAATACGTAGGTATTCAAACTATGATGTATGCCTACTTTTACTATTTGATGATTTCTATATAATTATTTAGAAATAGGTCAAAGAAGAAACATATTTTTCACATAATACAATACGTTCTATCACTGGATATCATTTTGTATATATTTTATACGCGTATTGTAAATTATATTTATAACCCTATTATGTTCAAGAGAAATTACGTATGTACATACTGCGTGAAATATTCACCTAATGACTTTTTAAAAATATAGGACAAGCAACAAAGCAACGTATGAGTATAGAATTAGATTTAAAGTACTTCGACTTTGTAAAAAAATGTTATAAGTAACTCGCTAAAGGCAGTCGTTATTTCAACCGATTTATTCTTTTTATAATAATATACTTACTTATTGTTGACAAGTATTCACGAGGGATTGAATTTTTAAAGTAATTTTCTCATTCTAAAATTCTATGATAAAATGACTAATCGAATTTACAACTGGAGGTACCAAAATGGAGTATCTTATTTTTTATAAAAAAGAAATAAAATTTTAACATAAATTGGAATGTTTCAACTAGTTTGGAGATTTATTGGTCATTAAAAATGTGAAACATGTTGTTACGACCTAAAATTGTAGTAATGAGGTCCAGGGTATTACAAATCCTTTTTGAGAACAATAAAAGTCTGATTTAAAAAAATAATATATAAGGTTTATTTACGGACCATAGTAATTACACAAACTGATTATAAAACCTTGAAATCTAACAATTATTTAGAACACAAATTAGTTTATCTAGGGTAGATTTTTAATACAATGTCTGGTAAAAATATATATAACAAAAATAGATCAAGACAAATATCTTAGCTGTAAGGAAGAAATTATTAGTAAATTTACAGGCAAATATTACAATGAAAAGTTGAAATATAAATGAATGTAGAAAAACTAAAACTTAACTTGATGAGTTTCAAACAGTTCCAGAAACAAGGTTCCTTCGTTTCGCTGAGGGAGCCTTCAGGAAAAACTAAAGTTCTCGTTGAATATAGTCTTCGTCTCAGGTTTTATGTTACTGCATAATATGATGTTCACAATGAATTATAGATAGATGGTAAATGTGCTAGGCTTATCTTCTGTGTTATTCAATATACCAATATCAAGTAGCAAAAAAAACGCCAAAAATATTCAATGTCCAAAAATCCAAATATATTCCAACAAATACTCAAAAATTCAATAAAAGCTGGTGGTATTGCTCAGTTTTTCACCGTACCAAAATCGTCTAAAATGCATTACATGAAAAGTTACTTTTAAGTTAACCTATAAAACACGTGGTCTTTTAAAGACAAAAAAAACTGTTAAACTTACCCAGAATAGTCTGGACGATTAATTTGCTATTAAATCCGATTAAATCGACAATAAATTTAATACCCAACGTATTAAACTAAACCAAAATATAAAATTGTGTTTTATTCCGGAACTAGCCGAAAGCAAGCCAAAAGTGCCTTTATCACAAATTTCACACAGCAAAACTAACGGTTTATCAGTTGATGGATAAAAGAGGAAATCTTCCCATTACACCGCGTTTTATAAAATTTTCTTAATCAAAAAAATTCGTAGAACTGAGTTCTAATTCGTCAGTGTTACCAACTCACTATTTTACTCTAAAAATTTCCTATATTTCTTGGACCATTGAACATTTCGATGCGATGGACTATTTATAAATAACTATGTTTTTTCCAAACAATTTCTAGTTGCTAATATTTACCCAGCATACTTATTTATCAATGTTATTTTTAAATGAATAATAATTAAACTATTTTTGGCAAGAAGAGAACTGTATTATCACGATTGTCGACAAACTTCAGGTGGTTCAATGAGTCAGCTGTGAGGGTACGTTCCCCACCTCGACTAGCGGTCAGTTACGTTCAGTGGAAATCTTCCACAGATAATTTAACTATTTTTAAGCCATAATAAACTGGATGTACCAAAATGGAGTATGTAGGTATTTTATTTTTTATAAAAAAGAAATAAAATTTTAACATAAATTCCAAATGTTTCAAATAGTTTGGAGATTTATTGGTCATTAAAAATGTGAAAAATGTATGCACAAGTTTCGGATAGCATAGTTTCTCGAAATTGGTAGGCTGGAACTTGCTAGGAAAAATGATAAAGATGTAAGAATTATTCAGCTAATCACCTAATTGACCAAAATGACTCAATAAGATGCTGAAATGCATGAAAGCAGAACCATCATGAGAGGCAGGACGAGTGAACGAGGGGTTGATATTAGAGTTCTTGACCCGTTTTGGAAAACAGGAAGAATTGAATTTACTGGAACTACTACTACACGTTACTATTTGCAGAAAGCAACAATCTCAGGATCCTTCCGTCTAATGAGGACATGTGGTATTACACGTGATTTCCTCAAATTTGTATTCAGGGTATTGAGAATTCGATTATAATGCTTATTATTTTGTATACGCTTGATAAACTGTATTGTTATCCTAACCTTATTTTAACATCATCAAATAGCTACTATAATAACCAATTCAGTTGAGTTGCAAAATCTCGTTTTAAATTGAACAAAATTTAATAGTGGAAATATTTAATAACCGTGTTAACATATAAGCACTTTTCGGATAGTTATTAAACCTCGATGCTTCCGTTTTATTTTCACGTAAATGTGTCTCGCTCTATATAGTGTCGTCTAGGGAAATCACAACCGCCATGACTCTATTATTCAGTAGAAATTGAGGCTACGGCCCTCGCTACCGTCTTTCTACAATGCCTCCACACAATCTGCAATTATGCATGTATTATAAGCTTAATTGACATTTTTTTTAAATTACTGTGTAGTACACATACATTTATTAAAACTTTAGGCATACTTTTCATATGCAGTGAAAATAAATAGACTAAAAATCCATATTTCAATATTTCATTCTTTTTACTCTTACTAATTTTATTAAAGTTTATATTACTGATATTAATTAATGAAATATTACCAATATATCCAAGTTCCGACATCCTGCCAGGTTATACATACAATCACTACTTTTTCTGATGGAAAAAATTGAATTATCAAGTATTAAAAAACATAAAAATCATTTTGAAATGCTTCTCATGTGAGCTCAATTCATGAACATGAACAATAAAAAAACGAATAATATTTCAAACAAAGATATAAGCAGGTAGTATTTCCGGATTTGATCGAGTGAAAATATGAATAATTGTAATATTTTATAAACATTACCAGTTGCACAACCCCACAATTTATTTGATAGAAAACTGTCTCGTTGCTTGTCCTTCCAGTATATAAGTTTTGAGAGACAAAAATTTGAATGCATCTATTTATTTAACGAAAATTGATGACTGTGGGGGCGTATAATGCAATTATTATGAAATTGTCTTGAAAACGATGGATTAGTTTCCTTGTTTACTAGAATTGTGGACAGAGGTTCAGAAGACTAGCATATCACAACCCAAAGTAGTTTTTGCTGGATAGTATAATTTAGCTAATGGCGTCGGAAACTTGATCAACCAAAGTGTAATCAAGCAGACGCAACTGGTATATGGGGGAAACAGGAGTTTACATAATACTTAGACCGAAGAAAACAACTACCATTATGTGGAACATATGGCTTAAAAAATGTATACAACAGTGAAATGCAACACCAGTAATCAATTAATTTATATTTATCCTTATATATTTTTGTTCTTTGTGTGGTTCTTACATGTGGGTAACTACTTTGTAAATACATTTTTTTTGAGTAGGTAAATAAACTTATATTCTATTCCATTTTAAGTTGATGAAAAAAATATCTCTTCTAATGATTATAACATGAGTCAAAATTCATTCATTGAATTTACTTTGCACTGAGTATTTAGCATTTTCTTTCGGCTAGTCAATTGGAAACCATTTTTTGGCTAATATGACACTTATCTCATATCGTTTATTTTTCTTTTTAACTCGAATAAAATCAAGCCAAGCATATTTTTTTATGGGCAGATTGTGAACGTTGGAGGTTCTATTCATGTATTGGAGATAAGAAAGGTCGTACTCTCGGTCGTACTTACAAATTGACCTTACGGTATCTCAATAACTACTTTCAATGAACAAATTTGTATTTTTAGGTGTTGATGTTAATACATTTACAATGACACCTAATCGCCCCTATAATTGAGGACCAGACTTTATATTGAAGGGAGACCTTGATAATTTATTTATTATGTAGCATAATTGGCTCTGCCATTTTTTCAATATTGTTATTAATTTCGAGGAAAATATGCATGTTGTTCATGTTTAGCATTTAGGTTAGAGATATTTACTGAAATACCTCGTTTCCTTAATTAGATAAATAATTATTACTTTTGACAAACTATACTATGGCCATTCTACAAAGACCTAAAATCACGTAATTGTGCTTGGTATTCCACAACTATACTCTCATTTATCACCAAATTCTTCAATTACCTATAAAGAAGCTGTATATGTATAGCAGAAATTAAGATACTACTGCATCTTTATATTTTTGTAATGATTTTTGCTCAGTAAAATTGAATATTGCTGGATGTTCTTTGCGATGTTAAAAATAATTATAAATGGACAACCTCCCTGTGGTACACCCTGGAGAGACAGGTAACCCAATGCGACGGTCATGAAACATTTTCACTTTGAAAATATTTTGTTGAAAAATATTATAACAAATATTTAATATTTAGCATGCATAAAAACAAAGTGTTTATTTAAGTTTTAAAATATTGATTACTTCCATAAAAAACTATTTATTTGTGCGACACATTTGAACTCTGACCTTGCACTAGAAAAACCAACAGTATAATATATAAGTATAGCAACAAACTTGTCGAGCCAAAACATGTGTGAATCGGTCTCGTAAATATAATATCCTGATCGGCTTTATTTGACAAGGGTGGACTTCTTCGACAACAAAGTATTTCATTTTCTATTCAGTCAGTGAGATATTAGCTCTGATCTTAATAGTAAAGGGTCCCAACGGTGTCTTCGCAACTGAAAATATGTACATGCATAAAATATTTTCCACAGTTGCAAGGAGTATGGCATTCATGTTTCGTACATCATGAGAGGTGCATAATGCTTAACATAAAAGTAAACACGCTGAGCTGAAAATAACAAAGGCGCCACAAACATGGTTTACCAAAGTAACCAAAAGCTAGTTATGAAGTAAAATTATTTGTTAAAATAGTAACATCAGATTGCTTTGCTGGTATTATGATTATTATAAAATATATAAATATATGGTTTATCTACTTATTCAAATTTTGACGCACAGCTAGAGTTGTGGGTTTCAAACCTTAATGGGAAAATGGAATATTTTACTCGACGTGTTTCCAACCAAGGTAACCTCATGTGGATATGAATTAAATTAGTTTATTTACTGTAATGTCCTACAGTGAAGACGATGAAAGTGCCTGCTGCTGTAATAAATTTAATAAACCATATATAAATGAAAATTATATTTCGATTCTAAGATTTCATCATATCAAAGTTGAAACAAGCGGAGAGCTCTTTATTCTAAACTAGGAATCACTGTTTTACATCCCCTCCGAAGGATAATATATCAGCTACATAACTTTCGCTTAAAATTCCGTAGCTTCTACGTATACACTGATATACAGGGTGATTCACGAGGAAAGGGCCAAAATTTTATGGCAGATAGAGTTCACTTAGGTGAATTAGAAATGACTATTGAAAAAAGTCTGAACCTTTTTTTTATTGATCTACAGGGTGATTTATGAGTTTTGCCCAATACTCCTTAAGGTAATATTTTTTAAACTAATCACTAGAATCAGCTCGTATTGTGGGTATATAATATACTAAATTGTCAATTTACATGCATAATCAAAGACAGAAAATTCCAGGGCCGGCTCAACTAATTTTTATTTTTAGGGCTCCTATGAAAAAATTCACCCTGTGTACGTGATTTTTAAATTCTAATACTGAATTATGAAACTACATACAAAAATGATCAAAAACATGTATTTTGTTGTTTTGCCACACTTTGGGCGAATTATAAATAAACGATCAATTTTCGCCAAAATCGAAGGTCTGCACAAAATAAATTTATAAAATTACATTTTCCTCTCTTATTCAAAATAAAATATTTGCTACACAAAATTTACGTGAAGTAAAGAAAATCTCTATTAAAATAGCATGAGGTATAATGATGCCATTTTAAAAAAAATACTTATATCGAAAAAACCATTTCCGAGATGTTTAAATGGCTATAAAAGCAAAGTTAGCTCACTTAATATCCTGATTTTATTTTTCCAATACTCAATGACTCAGAAAGAAAAGTTTTTCAGCAGTCAGGGCTCCCTAGATGCCAACTTAAATTATCCTAAAAAAATTTTTGAGGTTATGTTTCCTCAAAGTTGATACCATCGTATGCAGAATGAATCCCTGAATCCAAAAATGTAAAAATATACATGGTGTTCCATTTAAAAAATAGATGTTACGGTCATTTCCGGTGAAACCGGAAGTGCTAGAATTATTTTATTAACATGCAAGAATTCAAATTTACTTTTTATTGCAACTACCAAAATTTCAAAGTGATATCTGAAAAAACAAAAAAGTTATAGCGGTTAGCCTAATTTCATTTACACCCGGTATAAACCACCGTAGATTTTTGATTTTTGGGTCGTTGTCAAAAGTTTATTATGAAAAAAGTGTTTATTCCCTCTACATATTTCGAAAATTTCCTTCGTACGTTATAAATCGCCCTGGTATTTTAAAGAATTTATCGATAATTTTTCTGATTCATTGTTTCAATTCATGGTAGTAGATATTCTGGTTCTCAGATTAATATATTTTTAAATACCTATCACGTATGCACATACTACCAATTGATTACGTCATTTAGCATTAATCGCTTATCTTTTAATTTTGTAACCTAATCCTTTCTAACATTATAAACAGATAGTAAGAAAAACTTTTCCTTAGTAAGTGAACTTTCTTCAAAATGAAAAAGATATTAATCGTTGAGAAAACATGTCAAAGATTTGAGTTCACCTGTAATATAGCTGTATATCCAGGCACTATTTGTGACATTTATGAAATTTATTATCGACTAAACGTCAGAGAATTCCACTTTTCGTCAGCTTCTACCGATCTTATATTTTTTATCCGGCCGTGTGCAGCTCACGTTGTCATATTTGTGAGACCTATACACATTGCCATCGGCTCCCCGTCGATTTTTACAAACGCTTTAAAATACCCATTTTTCAGAGTCGTGGAATAGCTCTTCCTGTTTTACAGAATGGAACTTCCTGAAGTAGCTTTATTGGAATTCTAGAATATTTTGCAATTGCCAAGAAAACCTTCCATTGACCGAGTTATTCAGCATACAATTTTCATTTGTAAATGTTTTCCCCTTCGTCTTTTAACCTCTAAACATTTTTTTTATTATTCACCCAACTTTTTATTAATAATTGTTTTTTACTTGCTATTTGAATTTTTATGATAACGAAGTTCAATACGTTCATAAAATAATGCAAACAATTACAGTACGTACATTTTATAGTTAGAAAATATTTTCAAGTTTTCTTATGAAACTAATGAAAATAGAACACAAATAGTAGAACAGCGCGGTAAAGTTTAAACAACGTCGAACTTCGAGTTATAAAACGAATGAGAGAGCCTAGTTGCAGTTGTAGATATACTAAAATTTGAGTCCAGGTTAATTTTAAATGAGCAAAAAGGTTTTAGTCGTCCATTGCCCAATGCAAATAACTATTTTACTCAAATATTACACAACAGCTCTAGAACTATTTCACCAAAATTATAGCTTCATTTTTTAAATTTGGATATATTAAAAAAATATATTTGACGATAAATATGAGATTATTGCCTGCGCCACATTTTTAATTTTATTATTAATTTAGTATTCATTCTGAGCATCTTTATTCATTGTAACTTTACCTCTGATATATTAGGCAACACTTCTTACTTATAGATTATAAATGGGCAAGGAACCATTTTTACTTTTTCCCATAGTTTTTATATTAAACAAAAAAGGTGCACATGAAATACTTTCTCGATTGAGGGTTAAAACTGAATAGTAGAAGTTCAATTGTTAGAGCTATATCACTGTAAAATTACTAAAACAATAATAGAATTTTCTTGTTTGTGTTAATATATATATTTAATCAGAAAAGTTGACGTGACTTGCAACCGGTATTATCCAAGATTATCCCAGTATCCTTTTGTTGCATTTTAAAAAATATCGGTAAAAGTAGGAATCAACATCATCAACTTGGTAAGGTATTTTCTTTTAGTAAATTCATTTTTCTTCAAATCTATGTAGAATCTACAGTTCATAAATTCACCAATAACGTTTTTAGTCAAATGCAGATCAGGCAGAGGTAATACTGATGTTAAATGACTTGATGATCGCCCCATATTACGCACATATGCCAAAGTTTACTTAATATGAATTTGACCTAATATGATGCATCATATGACAGCTTGATGGAAAGTCCCGCAATTTCATTTGCATGGGCACCCTGACGTAGTTTTATTCGCGTTATGGTTACGTATGCTTACAGACCTACAGACAAATTGGTTTTCAATATTCACATTCCTGACTGTGTTCCTGATGTAATAATGCTACAGCTAACATAGGATGTTAAAGGGTAATGGCCAATCTTAGTTGAGAACAACGGTCAATTGGAAATTGCAGTTTATTTGATTATTTACTGTTTTTGAATTTCTTTTTTAACTTTCACGCAAATTTTGATAAAAATTGCTATACTTAATTGAAATGATAGTGAGACATGAATGAGAAAGATTCCGGAAAATACGTTGTTTGAAGTAAGAACCAACCCAGAACCAAACAATAGTATTTGCTTAAAAAATGTCCTATTATCTGCTATGTGACGCCGCTGTTACTGAGGGTAAACCGCTATGGTCGATAAAGAATTGATGAATGTGGAATATGAAAAAGTGCAAATGCAAAGTTGAAGAGGGAAAGTATAAATATGCATGGGACGCTGAATTGAGTATGGTCGGGTAGACACCCTACAAACTCATTATTTATAGATGTGCGAGGGTACACAACAACAGATTTTTAACACCATGTTTTCGTATACACCTAAATTTTTATAACTCTCTTGTCACGTACTTTTTGAGAGCGATTGTACAACACAACCGGAGTCCGTAGGATGATAAGCATCCTAATAATTACGCAGAACTGTATTGATGGCTATTTTACTTAATTGTTCGTGCTACAGGGTGGTTCCTGTAATCTTTTCACGACCCATAGATTTCATAAAATGATAAAATAAAAATACATTTACGAAAATTTTAAATTTGTACGTTTTGAAGTAATACTGTGACATCAATAGATTAAATATATCCTGATGAGAGTGCTATGGCTATGTGGAAATTACGTCAACAATATTACCATCTTCCGGATTGGAATAATGCTAGGAATAATGTATATTATTTCTTTATGTGTCCGGCGACTAAAATGTCCCTAAAATTCCAAAATTTTTAAGATTAAAAATGTCTTTCCAAAATCAAAAAATATCAAGAATCTTAGATAACGCAAGTAAGTCTATGATTAGAGAAAGGATTCAATTCCATAGATGTCAAAAAAAATTACTAAATAATGATATACAATACACAGAAAATCAGATATATCAACAAGTCGTAGAGCCAGATTTTCAACACATATATAATAATGTTATGTTTAATTATAACAAATATTTTAATTTAAAAAAACATACGCATTTAAATAAATTTAGAAACTTAATAAGGGGAAAAACAAGTAAGAGAATTACAAAATATAAATAATAACCCTTTAATTGACAAAACTGTCATCAATATGGGAAACAGAGTTTTGACAATCTCAGATAAACTAATTTTATCAAAAGGTTTAAATTTTGCTATTAACCCTAAAACAGTCCCAAAATTTGATATAATAGCAAGTATAGAGAAAACTGCTCAAAATTTACCAGCGGATGAAGGAAATGAATACCGTATACGTTCAAAAATTATTTTAGAGAATCAAGTTAAAATTAAAGATAATTTGAGTTCTGAAGAAAAACAATCAATTTCTTCTTTGAAACAGTATTAGTATTAAAATTTTACCAGCGGATAAAGGTAATGCCACAGTCATTTTAGATACAGATACATATGATTCAAAAATTACAACTCTCATAACTGAGGGCCCTTATTCAAAATTAAATAAAGATCCAACCAAATCAATTGAAAACAAAATTTACAGAACTCTTTTTAAATACAAAAATTAATTTAATGACTTTGAACGCAGAAAGCTTACACCACATCATAGTAAACCTCCTCATTTTTATGGTTTGCCAAAAATACATAAGGCAAACATTCCTTTAAGACCAATTGTTAGTTCTATTAATTCTCCGTGTCATAACTTGGCAAAATTCTTACTAAAAATTATTAATCCGCTTTCTGGAAATACCAATTCATATATAAAAAATAGTAAGCATTTTCTAGAAAAACTTTATGAAAATAATATTCATAATACACATCTGATGGTTAGTTTTGACGTAGTTAGCCATTTTACAAATGTCCCTGTGGACAAAAATTTGAAAATAATTAGAGACAAATTAATAAACGACAATAATTTGGCAAACAGGACTAAACTTAGAGTAAATAGTATAATGGAACTGTTAACGGTATCAATAAAAACATCCTATTTCCAATTAAAAAATGATTTTTATCAACAAGATTTCGGGATGGCAATGGGTTCCCCTTTGTCACCAATACTAAGTAATATATTTATGGAGGATTTTGAAAACAGATATGTTGAAAATAATATTCATAAATCGGTAACTTGGTGGAGATATGTTGACGATATTTTTGCAATTTGGCCTCATGGAATAGATTTATTAAACAATTTTTTGGAAAATATTAATAATAAAGAACCATCTATCAAATTCACTCTAGAAATAGAAAATAATAATGAATTACCATTTTTAGATGTTTTAATTAAAAAAGTCAATAATAATAATTTTCAAACTAGCGTTTACCGAAAAAAGACTCATACTAACAGATATTTAAATTTTAACTCAAACCAGTCTTTGAACGTTAAAAGAGGTGTTATAAAATGTTTGTATGATAGGGCAAAAATAATTTTTTCTAATGATGAAATATTCAAACATGAAAGGCAATTTGTAAGGGAAATTTTAATTAATAATGAATACCCGAAAGAATTTGTTGATAAGACTTTCATGAACACTGAAAATAGAGTTAACAATCCGGTGCAACCAAAACCAGAATATCATTATTCGAGATTAATTCCATATATAAAAGGTTTATCTGAGAAATTACGTCGTGTCGGTAAAAAATTTGGCGTTAGGAGAATTTTTCAAACAAATAATACTTTAAGATCCATATTAACAAAAACGAAACCATTAAAACCTGAACAAAATTCAAAAAATTGTATATAGAGTATCCCGTGCGAGTGTAATAAACATTATGTGGGTGAATCATCTAGACCACTTAATGTACGATTGGGCGAGCACAAAAGTTATATTAGAAAAGGTGATATTGAAAAATCTAAAATTTGTGAACATGCTTGGGAAAACGATCACAGGATAAAATGGGATTCAGCAAAAATTTTGTCCAATGAAGCAGACAACAAAAAAAGAAAAATCAAAGACTCTGCAATAATTTTACTTAATTAAGATAAATGCGTATCAAATTGTTCGGTAGAATTTTGTTCAACTTGGTTACCTATGTTGAGAGAAGAACTCAATAAAATTAATATTATTTAGTATATTTTTCAACATTTCTATGGTAAGTATCTATGGAAATGATATAAACAATTTTTATTTTCTGCCGTGTTATTCTACACGTTACATAAAAATCTAAAGCCTAAACTTTGAAAAAGGAAACGGATATAGTTTCCGAAACGTCAGCGCAGTATTTTTGTATTAATTTAATTCCTATTAGTTGTCAAAAAACACCCTCTAACTGATCCTCTGACATTACGTCAAAGGCGTAGAGGTTATTTCCCAGTTGTAAACTGGTTAATTTGAATATTTTTTAGATAAATCGAATTTTTTGGATAGGAATCTCAAGGAATGTGGTAATAAATCCCAAACAAAGAAAAGGAAAGAAATAATAAAATGTCCCTTCTTTAAACCTACTTTTCGAGTTGATACGATGGTCTATTGGAGTATGCAAGTATTGCCATGCGCGAGGTCCCGGGTTCGATCCCTACATAATCTGTTTTTTTAATTTTATTAAATATTATTTTTATCACTGCAACACTGAATACAATATAAAGATTGAACTGTTAGGTTTGTTTATATTGTATACAGCGTTTCTCCGGGTTGAGTTCACAATGGGAAAAACTTTTTTATTTTCGATTTCTCGACAAAAAGTCTCTCTTAATAAAAACTTACTTTGAAAATAGCATTTCTGCTAAGAGCGTTAATAGTTTCTGCACAGGGTGGCCGGAAAAGTTCATAATCTGGATAAAACTTTTTTATTTTCGATTTATTGATAAAAACACTCACTCAAGAATAATGTAACTTTTATTTTTATTTAAAAGCAGAATATCAAATAAAGTGGTTTGAAAGAATAAATTAGATCCAACTGTTTTTATTTGTTGATTTTGTACACACATATTAGTTTTATAGTTTAGTTTAGTTTAGAAATTTTTTGAAAACCCTATATGTTCGGATTAATTTGTTTATTTTTTAATACCACTTTATTTTATATTAAATCAAAATAAAAGTTATATTATTCTTGAGAGATCAATAAATCGAAAATAAAAAAGTTTTTTCCAAATTATGGACTTTTTCGTCCACCCTGTACAGAAAATATTAACAGTCATAGCAGAAATGTTATTTTCAAAGTAAGCAGGAGTTTTTATTAAGAGAGACTCTTTGTCGAAAAATCGAAAATAAAAAAGTGTAAGAGTGTATTAACTTTTCAATTTGTTGTTTTTATTCGTGGCTAGTACAATTTGGAAAAATGCGCCATAAAAAAAATCGATATTAAAAACAGTATATTGTGCAAACGATTGGAGCAAAGATACAACAACTATATGTCATTGGAATTGTAAGCAAGCGTAGATTTCAAAAATCGAAAAACATATAGGGTGTTCCATTTAAAAAAACATAAGTTACATCTATAACTTCTATGTGCGTTGCTCAATTTTATTGTTTTTTTTGAAAATGCATTTTTAAATCCCTTAAATCATCTTATAACCTTCATATTACACTATTTTTTCTAAAGTGAAAAATAAAAGAGTTATGACCCGGGACATCTTCGTTTGATAACCCTGTACATGTTCGTGAATAAGTACCACGTTTAATCATCATTTTCATTTTTCTACTTCAACCAGAGGCGTAACGACGGGGGTGTGAATCCCTGTGTTTAAAGAAAAAGGGTACACCAATGATCGAAATTGTATTTTTTTCCATTTTTTAATTCTAGTCAGTTTACGAATAAAAAGTCCTCTTTTAGTTTCCCCGTAAAGCGTATCGTTTTACAGTTAAATTGTAATTAGAATTCATTGCATATTCATTAACTTTACGTGTGCTCCCTGATTTTATTTTTAGTTGGCTTTGATTCAATAATTCGAAGATGTCGAAAATATATTGAAGTTGGTGGTGAGCATTTTGAACAGCTCCTCTAACGATTTGAGTTTATTTTGTGAAATACATATGTTTGATTACATTTTTTTTTAAATAATCCTTATAGTCCATTTACTAAAGAAAAAAAATTCTATCTTCATTGACTCAAAACCGCTTTGGATAAATTTTTTTTTTAATTTTGGAAAGAATTTCCCATAATTGAGAAGGTATGCTTTTTATTTTTTCAATTGTTATTAACAAATACGTGTTTTTTTAATATACTCTTAATTAAAAAATGTATAAGCCTTTTATTTATTTAAACAATTGTCTGAAATTTGATTGCATAATATTTTTGGGATCACAGATTACGAATCTGACCTCAAAATCGGTCTAAAAACAAAATGGCGTCCAAAAAAATGTCTGTTTTTTTTCTTTTTTTAAAATATTTATTAGATATATGGGGGTTTTTGGAGTCGCTAATATTTCAATTAACAAAAAAAAACAAAATTTAACCACAAATAGTGTTCGAATTGAGCGCCATTTTTCTCGAGAAAGAGTTAACACAGCTTCTTAACTGATTTCTCAGCATTTAAGTATTGCAAGGGTGTTATTTGAACGATAGCATCCCTCACCCTTTGCTCTAGGTCTTCTCGCGTTTCTAGAAGCCTGGAAGAAGTCTTTGACAGAGCCCTATATAAAAAAAACTCCAAAAGACTAAGGTCGGGGGACTTTGGAGGCTATAGTATAAGGAACCCAAGTTCCCATCCATTTCCACAAACACTTAAGGTTATTGGTGGTTACCACGACGTTATCTTACTCTTTTGGTAATCTAAAAATTTTCATACTTACATATATTGAAAGCACAAAAATATATATTTAATACCATTAAAGAAAATTTTTTTAATCAAAATGGTTCTGATAATTAGCACGATATCAAAATTTTCGAGAAAATATGCGTCTTTAACATCTAAACTAATTAGACATAATCCTTTTGTTCATGTATAAGTTAAAAAAATTGCTAATTTTGCTACGTACTTAACATCATCGCTCTAGGGCCTAAGGCATTTTATTGCCAAAAGTACAGGCTGGACAAAAATTACAACCATAACATTTGAATTGCAAAGTAGTTGAGTTATCATATAATTAATATTTTACCAGACTGTTTTCCCAATTTTTTTTTCTTTGCAGTCGTAAATCAACATTATGAGGTACAAGTCTACCATACCCATGTGTCTGCGGGAAATACTGCGGTCCTTGGATGTGTGATTCCTGCATTCGTAAAAGAGCACGTCAGCGTTACGTCGTGGTCTAGAGACGAGTCGATCCTGCTGCCAGGATCTAACATGGGTAAGTATGTAATCAACTAATTAACGACATTCGATAGTGCTCTCACGGATTACGTTACCAGCTAATCTGCTCAGAGAGGGTTTCGTAGCATATTGATAGTGAGCCACTAACACCTCTTTACAAACACTAGTCGGAAGTGCTCTAATGCTAGAATAATTGTGCACAATTTACTTATTGCCTTCGTTATTAAGAATCCCTGGGTGCACAAATTAAGCCAGCTATAATCACACTGCAATAAATAGGATCAACACATTTTCTTATTACGCCATGTTTTGCCATTAATCCATTTTCGTTACCAATATCAATCATTTAGTGCTTTAATACGTCTCACATAAAGCAATTCATATCTGCTACGAAAAATGTGGACGAGAATAAGATTCACTTTAATCAAAATGCTTTTTCAATAGTAGTATATTGTTTATTGACTGATAAAATAATAATGTGTATTTAAATTATGAAAGCATAGGAATAAGAGACCTGACAGATCATAGACTTCTTTTTCCAGTTGTTTAATATAGGGATCCTTGCGTTAGGATATTTGTTGATGGCCCTAACTTGTTAAAGATTATTTTATATAATTTATATTTATATTAAATTCGTTGCAACACTACGCTATATTGGTTTGATGTGCAATTTGGATCAGTAAAACCATAGATAGAACCTTATTCAAGAGAAGGCCACATATTCAGGAACAAATTGATCAAATTTTATTCTCGGTTGTATCTTGCTTTGGGTGACGTTTACAAATCAAGAAGCAAATATGGAGAAGGACTGAAAACCGTTTTAACATTGAATGCTGCTCTTAACTATATTACGTAATTATGCAGTGCTTAAAACAACTACACAGTGTTAAAGATGTGGCCTAACTTCGGCGCGGAAAAAGGATCTAAATCGAATTATACAAATACTTTTTTATGTATGGCAGTTTGCGACTAGATATGATATTTATTTCAGGGTAACTGAAAAATTAAATCTAATTATTATAAAGACTGTGTTGAAACACAATGGAGGACGTAGTGTCACACTAGTTATGCCGAAAGGCATATCAATATCAAAGCATTTTCATTAAAACTTCACAAGTAGGACAATGAGTTAGCTGCAAACGGTGGGAAAAGGACATAATAATTATAAACCTAAACATAAATTTAATAAAATATTTTATTAGGTTGTCCCTAATACCTTATAATTATTTGTAAATATACATTAAACGTTTGAATTTATTTAAATTATCTAATTTTTTTATATAAATTTATTTTAAATAAAATCTAATTCTTCTAACAGATAACACAACATAAAGATTATTTCAACAGATTTCATTACTGGAGCTTAACCAATCTAAATATAATATATATCAAATTAAAGCTGAAACTATGCTTATGATACAAAAAACATATATTCCGACTTAAAATTCGTTCACAAAATTTAATTGTTTTCCAAATTTAAAAAAATGCAGATGTTGGATTTTACTTTCTACAAGATTTAATAATAAAATCCCATTTTTTACACCATATACTTGTGACATATCGCTAAAATCAAAATTTCTTGAATAAAAAAATGCAAAAACATACAGGATATTCTATTTAAAATAGAAATACTGGTGTCACTTCCGCTTCAACCTGTAGTATTTTATGCATAATTATTTCAGATTCTGAATTTAGTGCCCTATTATTCACATTCCAAACTTTAGAAGTCTCTTATTCATAATAACCAAGTTATTTCGCAGGCAATACTTTTGAAGCCACCCTGTATAACTACATTTATCTATTAAAGAATTATTTATTAGAAATATTGTTCAATCAATTTTTTTTTAAACAATAAATGCCTCTTTATTAGAATCCTTCGCAGTGTTCAATTGAATTCATAACTCTGATTATAAAACTGAAAAAACTGATCTTACTGAATTTTCTTATTTGAAAAAGCATTCTAAGATTTAATTTCAATGAGCAATAAGGAAATAACTGCAACCCTATCTGCTTATTTATTAGAAATTTTTCGCACCTAAAATGAATGAATTTACTCAGCCATGAAGACAAGGATATAACATCCTCTTCACGTTTATATATCGATAAATTTTTAATTTAGACTTAAGACATACTTTTTCGTGAATGAAAATAAGCTTCGTAACAGTCCAGTGTTCTACATAAATTTTATTTCGGAAATATTTTATATAAAATACAATACATATTCTTCATATTTTATTCACTCCGCATATCTATATCTTTTTTCGAGATACTGCTTTAAAATATAATTTCATTAAATTTTAATGCCCTTCGGCATACTATAAAGTAAAAAAAGACACTAACAGGAATGCGAATAATAATAATTATAATTGTATATGTATACAGGGTGTTATTGAACTTTAGGAAAAAAATTTATCAGATAAAAACTCATAGTCAAATACATCTAATGACGAATTTCTTCTAATCTAAAGTACTTATTTACAGAGATATCCTCATTTAATTTCTTTAAATAAAATCACAATAAAATGTTTGATAGCCACTGGAAACAGTACCCCATTTTAAGTGTATGTGTCGAGGTGTGTGTTATGGATGACAACGAAGATCATGGCCGTCGTCATGTTTATTCGAATTCTAAAATTGTCGACATGATTATTAATTTATGGTGAAGCTAGACAGAATTTGTTGGCAGCTAGCTATCTTTTATAAGTGGTTCTCAAACAAATACAATAATTATTCGGATTTTTAACTAGCTTTTTTTTCTTCAGATATTCAATTTATTTATGCTGTACTTGTTTTAAAACATCAAAAATAACACGCAGTTAAATTTTTTCCTAAAGTTCAATAACACCATGTATATATAACTTTATGTAAAATCATACCGCAAACGCCATCTGTTCCGTCAGCTTAATGTGGATAGAATTTCATAGAAATTAGTAATTCGAGTAATATAATAAAATGCAATTTAGTTAACATTCACTTACATAAATTTTTTCGCTTCGAAATAATCAAATAGCCATCAAATATTTCAGAGCAGATTACATTAATAAAATGACAGCCACATGGAACGTAACGTATAATTTCGTTTGTTTCTGACACATCGTGTTTTTTTTATATTTCTTGATCCTTATTTCATATTTACGAACACAAAGAAGCAAATTCGTTTTTTTCTTGAATGATAAGCACTTTGGATTTTGTGTTAGGTTGAGCGTGCGTAAAAACAATAACGAGAAACAATGTTTCTACAAGCAAGTTGATTTTAAAATAATTAAAATTAAACCTATTTTCTGTTTCTAATGTAGAGCTTCCATTTGAAATTGTGTAAGAAAATGAAGACGTTTTTAATTTTCAATAAATGGAGCAGAAAAAACATGAGTCAAATCTAATAAACGGTTACTGAGATAGAACGCGTTTCCGTCCGTGACACAAAACACAATGCGGGGGATTTGTCCCTACTTCCAGGATGTACAATGTACACCTCCTGGTTTCCTGAACTACACATGACCCTAAACAAAATTTTCGAGTTAAATTGTACTTATAATATAGGACATGGTTTGACCCTAGGGGCAGAGCTATAACCATGGAATCACATAAGAAAAGATTGCTGAAACATTTAAATATTTTTTTTCAATAAAATAGTCAAGCTCATATTCAAAAAAATAATATTTTCCTATTTTCAGTTTTACGACTCAATTTTTCATCTTCTACAATTTATATTCTTACAAACATGTTTTGTTATTGTGTGTTGTTATGTTTACTAATATAACTTCTATGCTTTCCAATACAACATATAAACAAAAATAAAAATAGTATTGCATATAATTTACCCATTTTTTCTGTTCGTTGTTATTATTGTTACTCTTATTAATTTTGTCTTTAATATATATTATTGTCAGTATTCTATGACTCATGGACGCCATATTACATGTTAGTAAATATTTCTTGCTTTTAGAAATTAAGCTGAATTTCGTAGTAATACCTTAAATATGATAGAATCGCAAAAAATGGAAATATGAAATCTGAATTCTTCGAGAATATCTTACTCCAACTCAATATTTTGAATGTAAAAAATGTCAAGCTTACGGCCAAATATCAATTCGACTAAGATCAGTATTGACCTTCCCACAATATTCACATATTAGAAATATTCCCATAATACTTGATTCACATACATATTTGATTCAAAATTGTCCTTCCTGTGTATTAAATGGTAATTATGTTATACCTATTGCCATATCATGTTTAATTACGTTTATTAGTCATTGCTAACTAGAATTAATGAAACTTAATATCCGTAACTAATCCAATTACTAAAATAACTTCTGTAATAAAACATTTCTAAGCGACGCGCGACGCTTGAAAAAATGTGTTGACACATCGCGTCGTCGGTTTAAACATTACGCTTTTTAATGTACTACTTCTATTATAAAAACGTTTAAATTAAATTTTTTAGTTATATTAATAATGGTATTAACAAGTAAATGGTAAACGGCTGAATAGAATTACTATAATAATTCTCGAATCAGACAGGATATCGGTTAACTAGTTACGCCGCTGAGGAGATGAGTCCATTGTGCGAAGGAAATAATCAATTTACTGATTGTGGCGTTTCAGTCAAATCTAGTGGGCATTGTGGTAGATACCGAAGTTCCATTGTATGCATTTATCTGACGATGCTACATCTTCGATTCTACTAATAAAAAAGAAACATAGAAAAATCATTCACATAAATACATTATCTCTCACTTTCTCGCACTCTCACTTTCGAGATCGTTCATTGAAGGTTTGAACTTCACATCCAAATTTTACATAAAGGTACAGCAACTTATTAAAGTATTAAATAAATGAATATTTTTATTTAATAACAGTTTTATTAAATTTTAAACTAAGTATAAATTTTTATAGCTGATAGCTGATATTGTGGCCGAAATAACATGAGTCAAGTTAAAAGGCACCATTACTGTTAATATAAAGCATATTTATGCATTATGCAAATATTAACCATTTCAGGAAAGTTACTTGGAGTGTAAAGTCTACAGTATACATTTAGAAAATAGCAAATTGAGGTTTTAGGCTACGTTACTCTATTCAAAGGTTTAACTTTCATGTGCATTATGTTAGTGAAATCAATGTAAGTCAATCATTAAGCAAACAAAAGATGTCTACATTATACTTTGAAGGAATTTGAAAATTATGTAATATATTACAGATGTATATAATACAACTAAAATTTTTTGTTTCTAATACTGCAAAAATATCATCATCTTGATCGACTCGTATTGAATTGGAAACAATGTTGATGCGTTCAAAATTTTGGGATAACAATATATTCTTCTACAGCTTCCTGACTAGATTATAAGTTAGTTAAAATAATCATTAGCGATTAATTATATAATGGAGGGAAATTAATCAAAATCATTGATGAAAAATGATGTAATCGGGAAGTTGAATTTTTTTCTTTGTTTTCTTTTTATACATGCAAATGAGTCGAAAACCGAATAAATTAGCAAAATGGGGCTGGGGCTTCGCGAGAAAGAGCCCATCAAAGTACATTTTTGATGCATTTCGAATGCATCGCTGCACTATTTTTTAAATATCTCAAGCTCTATTGCTCGTAGAAAAATTAAAACAAAATACTCGTAAATGAATAGCCTATCAAACTGTTGGGGTATAGTTACATTAAAAGTGCATCCTAACCTCAAAAAAAATCTAAGTTGCTCAGTTTATTTTTTTTGAACCATTTTCAAAAAAATTAAAACGCTTGTCATTTTTTTGTGAACACTACTTTTTACGATGAAACAAACTTACACATGGCACAGCCCAAATGCTTGTAGGTTAGGTTTTCATTGAACACATAGCACATATCAGTGAATCAGAAATAGTATATAGTGATAAAATGGTAATATTAAATAAATATTACTAATAATGTTAATCTACAATCAAATGGATATTATTTATAATGCATAAAGTGCTATTTATAACATATTTAATATTACATATATGAAATATTTCAGTTTAACATATATATAAATTATATTTGCATAACATTTTGTGAACATTTAAGAAAAAATGTTATTAAAGATACATTTGAGAATGTATTACAATACATTTACAAGGTGTATCGTATAATATTATAGAAATGTTTTCTAGTAACATCGAGTTAATATTGTATAAACATTTATTAAATATTTACATTTTAATATATCTCAGATAATATCAATGTTAGTGATCATAACAGAAATATAATATTTCATGAAAACATTAAAATTGTTACCTAAGTCTAACATTACATAATATACAGGGTGTTCCGAAGTTTACCTGACAAACTTCAGCAGGTGATAGAGGGACTTAATATAAGTGGAAAAGTTCCTATCAACTTATGTCCTTAGGTGATTGCTAACAAAGATACAGGGTGTTAAAGTTTTGTGAAAAACAAACCATTTCTTTAATAACTCTAAAATTATGAAAGCTATTGACTTGAAATTTTAGGGGCGGCGATCTTTTTTAAGCCTCTATTGTTTTACGGAATCTTGCCTTTGTACTGTTTCCAGTGGCGCCGTCACATGGTTGGGGAGTTAAATTCTTCGCCGGAACTATGTAACGCCACTGCTTTGTACAGTTGTTTTTAAGATTTTCCGAATCTCAGCTCAATTTGGAAGAAAGAAGGTATCTTTTAATTTATTCGTACAACGCTTACTTTTCGAGTAAAACGGCTGTTTTTGCTTTATATCTCTACTAAACCACTAAAACCTTTACTAATATAATTATAAAATTACACTGTTTGACCTGTCACCCTGTCAGTTTTTATAGTGTTAATGTTGGGTATCAAGATGCCAAGATTATTCAGCAATGTAAAATAAATGATAAATTTGCAATAAAGTTTAGTCATGGAAATTCATTTTGCTATTTTACTCGAAAAGTAAGCGTTGTACGAATAAATTAACAGATACCTTTTTTCTTCCAAATTGAGCAGAGATTCGGAAAATCTCAAAATCAACTGCATAAAGCAGTAGTGTTACATAGTTTCGGCGAAAAATTTAACTCCCCCACCCTGTAACGGCGCCACTGGAAGCAGTACAAAGGCAAGATTCCGTAAAACAATAGAGGCTTAAAAAACATCGCCGCCCCTAAAATTTCAAGTCAATAGCTTTCATAATTTTAGAGTTATTAAAGAAATGGTTTGTTTTTCACAAAACTTTAACACCCTGTATCTTTGTTAGCAATCACCTAAGGACATAAGTTGATAGGAACTTTTCCACTTATTTTAAGTCCCTCTATCACCTGTCGAAGTTTGTCAGGTAAACTTCGGACCACCCTGTACATGTTGTTTAATGGGATTATACATATACCGGGTGTAAACGAATAGTGGGTCACCCCTGTAACTTCCTCGTTTTTAAAGATATCGGGATTTCCAACTTTTTGAGACCTATCCGCCATATTTGTCACTTCCGGTTTCACCGGAAATGGTCCCAATAGTCTTTTCTAAATGGACCACCTTGTATATTTTTACATTTTTGAAATAAATATCACATTTTGGATACATTTATACTATTTTGAACAATTTATACAGGGTTGCACGAAAAATAATTCGAATTTTAGTTTTCAATCTAGATGGCTGCGAATAAGTCATGACAACTGTCATATAATCTTCATAATTTAATTGAATTTCGTTTTATACAAAACTTATATGACAATCTGGCATAAAAAGATATGAGAAAATGTCAGAAAAGTGAAATTATTATTTTTATTTTTTTAATTAAAAACGCGACATTTTAAATTGATAAACATACTTGATACTGGTATATGTTCACAAAAAAGTAGGTACATAAAAATACCTACTCTTTAAAAAAAAGTTTACCCTACGACCACTTTACATTAAATGGCAAGCGTTTTAATTTTTTCCAAAATATTCAAATGTGATCGTAAAATTAATTTTTTTTTAATTTATTTAATCACATATTTTGTCCAATTTCGTAAAGATCAGAAGATTTTTAAACCATATTGCATTATTAGTAAAAAAAAAATAAACTAAGAAACTTCGATTTTTTGAGGTTAGGATGCACTTTTAATGTAACTATACCCCAACAGTTTGATAGGCTATTCATTTACGAGTTTTTTAGTTTTTTTAAAATTTTTCTACGACCAATAGAGTTTGAGATATTTAAAAAATGGTGTAGAAATGCATAAAAAATGTACTTTTATGCGCTTTTCTCGCGAAGCCCCATCTCAATTTTGTAAATTTTTTCGGTTTTTGACTCATTGGCATGTATAAAACAAAAAACAAAAAAAGTCATAACACATAACTTTAAAATTCTAATTTCCCTCCACTAATAAAGGAAATCTAATAAAAAATTATTGACGGTAGAAATAAGCAGAAATCGTCTACATGTAATTTAGTTTTAAAATTATTATCAAAAAATGTCGCCTTTCACGAATTTTCTATCAGTCCGCCAGGTGAAGGTGTTAGATATAAATAATATTGTGGTGTCTTTTTATTGATCTGTAAGACCACTATATCAAATAAAAAAGCTATTTGAAGACCGCAAAGAAAGAAAGAGAATCTGGGACACATGACACTTACTAATTGTCCTATGTTTCATCAAACAAATACTTAATATTAAATCTATATTGACATATATACTCGTAATAAAATTAACAAACATTTCTGTAATTTTTGTTATTCATAATTTACGTACAGAAATTTGTATATATTTTGAAAAAAGAAAAATGAAATTTGTTTATAAATCTTGTGTACGGCAACATTTCAGTTTTATTGAATATGAATTATATAATAAGGTAGGCCCCTCTGGCAACACAAAAGGATAATAGGGTGTATATTTCAGTTGAATTTCAATTTTGCATTATGATAATTTAATTTTCAGTGAATGTAATGAAAGTGGTAACTCCTCGAGTGCTGGTACTTTTGTTATTGCCTAAAAGAACACTCTTGAATAATTCTGTTTGGGTTAACTTTTAAAAATGCGATTTGTGGAACTGCAAAAAGCAGCGAATATAGGAGTTAGAATGTAGAGAACTTCATTATTGAACAAAAATGTAAGTTACAGTATCCCGCAGAGAAATTTAAGTCATTTTAGCACATCCCACCCGATCTTTTTTGTTTTACTGCATAACGCCACGACCGCGACGACTCTGTATTCAATTTAAGTTTCTTTCTTCAGTGTCAGATACACACCGAGCCCTCTCCCAAGTGGCAATACTGTATAACTTAGTTTCTCGGGAATCTGGTCAAAAAGAAGGAAATAAGCCAGATATGCAATTCTTAAAATTTTCACAAGGGATTATTTCGATATTTTAAATAAATTCCTGCATTTTCTATCTCCTCTTTGTAACACTTTCAACAATACGAAATTTATAGGGATAGTCAAAGTTGCAAACACATTTCCTATCTTTGATATACGCACATCAAAAGAATGTATGGAACAAACTCGGGAATGCTTTAGGAGAAAATTCTAGATTGAGATTTTTAAGCGACATTTCTGCATAGGTGGAGAAACTTTTGGTTTTCTTTTTAACACAAGAATCGTTATACTCAATTACCTACATACCATTAATTTGTTGATGGCACATCCCTTGAAAGCAGTTTTTATCTTCTAAATTTTCCAGTGATAAAAAAATTAAAACTTTTATTTTAAGTTAGCAACAACTTAGGTGACATTGATAGATAGATAGATTTGATTCCATTTTAATCAAATCAAATGATTTGACAATGGTAGAACGATCCGATCCTTCTTTTCACCAAACACAATTTTATTATGGACTCTGTGCTAGTGTTATGTAAGAAGTTAATTGAAAACAAAATTATAGAAAGAAAAACGAGTTATCTAGAAAATATTATTTAGTGTATATTTTAATTTTTAATTTTCGCGTTCTTCTTTGACAATGAGGACGAATATAAGCCTAAACATTTTTTGTTCTATCCTATCCCATTGTAATTCAAAATACGCAGACACACGACATTGAGGGCTCTCTGCGAGGTTTTATTATAAAAACTTGGTTTGGTACATGCAGTTAATAAAGGGCAGTTATATAGAAGGCAGTTTTATTTTCCATTGAAACGCTTCCCTACAACAGTCGGCGTAGTTATATTGGCAATCATTATTTGTTTCCAGTTCACATGTGATACAGATTTTCAATCGTACAGTCGAAATTAGTACCAATGTTTCCCGTTTCCTTTAATTTGTTTTTAACGAAATTACGACGTATCGCAACAATTGCTAGTTCAACTTGTATAATCCATCAAGAATCGTTACAGCGTTTTTATTTCAAAACTAGCCATCTCTACTAACCTACTTAATGTATTGTGAAGTCTAGTTAACGTTTCACAATTTTTCGTTGCTATAAGTATTCTAGATTTTAGTCGAAGAGTTTAATTTCACTATTGAGTATTTTTAGATGTAGAATTTCTGTGTTATATATGGATTGTTGTTTTTGCAAACAGAAACTACTACCTATATCTATATTTAAATTTTCATAAGTGTCGTTTCATATTCAATAAAGTAATTTTCTTAATCAAAACAACAATTCGGAACAATACATAACCGACACTAATTATTATCGGTTTAGCAAAAGTTTAATACCATCTTTGTTTCAGGTGGAAGAATAATAGTCACTTATGGAACTGGTGAACTGCATATTCGATCGGCGAGAGCTGAAGATGGTCTTGCCAGATATTCTTGTTTGACGTTGCATATATTAACCCAAGAAAGAAAAAGAAGTGCTCCCGCATTATTAACTGTAATTGGTACGTATGAGTTACCTGTTTAAGTAAAATTAACGCATACAGGGTGTCCCAGCCTCGCGTCGGCCAAATGTCCTGGCTCTCCTATAAGAGATATCGAAAAATTTCAAAAACGAGATGATAGAGGACACAATGGTGCATAGTATAAAAATATTTTGAAATATACAGGGTGATCGATTTAGGCGTGATGTCATAAACTTATGTTTTTTTAAATGGAACACTAGGTATATTATTACATATTTGAATTCTCCTTTTAAAGACGACTCAATCGATATGCCACTTGATGGGTCTGCGATGGGTCGGTACCATGATATGGGTGAGTTTGTACCAAAAACGTGCCAACTTTGTGAGCTCACTGTGGCGTAGCGGAAAAGCATTTTGAGATCTAGTTTGTGCCAAAAATTGTCAAAAACCCTGTAGTTTACGCTGCTGTTATCAGATCTAACGAAATCGGTCATTTTATACCGGGTGAGTCAGGAAACGCCAAATCTACTTTTTCCCATTTTTTTCAAATGGAACACCCTGTATATTATGACACCAAAGCAGAGCCCTTTGAAAGAGCTTTCCACTGATATAAAGGTTCAAGGGTCTATCTGTCATGGGTGCCAAGATATTTGATGGCAAAGTGGCACAATTCGAGGTTTATTAAAAAATTACACTCAATTTTCAATTGTTTTGTAAATTTTCGCTGAAATCGGCTCTTTTCAATAAGAAAATTTTACAACAATAAAGTGAACTATTGACAAGACTGGTATTTTTATGACAGGTACCTACTTGATTTTTTTAAATTTATTTCAATAAATTGAAAGTTGGAAGCAATATGAATTTCTCTACAATTTTTTATTTATTCTTTCGATGATAGTACGTGGAACAACAGCTTCCCAAACTTAACAACAATTTTATTATCTTTCATTGAATTGAAAATGAAAGTATTTTTTGGTCTTATTTTAGAAAAATGAAGAACACTATCTAAAAGCTGAAAAAAAAATACTACGAAAAGGTACGTTTTATTAAGCACCTTCGTTCTAAAATAGTAAATCGTTTCGCGACAAAATTACTTCGGGCTAGAAAATACTTGCCATGACATGAATTTATACACACATTTCAGAAAAAAAATTAAATTTATCAGGCGTTGACTATTTTATACTTAAGTACTTTTCTGTACTGAAGTACGGTTTTTTTCTCCGAGTATAAGAATTATTTTCAAAATTTTCTTACTGAAAAGAGCCGATTTCAGCGAAAATTCACAAAACAATTGAAAATTGAGTGTAATTTTTTAATAAACCTCGAATTGTGCCACTTTGCCATCAAATATCTTGGCACCCATGACAGATAGACCCTTGAACCTTAATATCAGTGGAAAGCTCTTTCAAAGGGCTCTGCTGTGGTGTCATAATATACAGGGTGTTCCATTTGAAAAAAATGGGAAAAAGTAGATTTGGCGTTTCCTGACTCACCCGGTATAAAATGACCGATTTCGTTAGATCTGATAACAGCAGCGCAAACTACAGGGTTTTTGACAATTTTTGGCACAAACTAGATCTCAAAATGCTTTTCCACTACGCCACAGTGAGCTCACAAAGTTGGCACGTTTTTGGTACAAACTCACCCATATCATGGTACCGACCCATCGCAGACCCATCAAGTTGCATATCGATTGAGTCGTCTTTAAAAGGAGAATTCAAATATGTAATAATATACCTAGTGTTCCATTTAAAAAAACATAAGTTTATGACATCACGCATAAATCGATCACCCTGTATATTTCAAAATATTTTTATACTATGCACCATTGTGTCCTCTATCATCTCGTTTTTGAAATTTTTCGATATCTCTTATAGGAGAGCCAGGACATTTGGCCGACGTGAGGCTGGGACACCCTGTATAGTGGCGTATAATTCAAAACGTTAATGACTTGGAAAATACTCAGGTAGATTAAATATATAATGAAATAAAAAATATTTGTCTAGTTCATTGGCTACCTGCTGTTTTCTAATAACACCTTATAGAGATCACTATTTTGATAAGGATTCTAATAACTTTAATGGCGTGATTCGAAAAGAAGCAAGCCTGAAATAATATCCATACAGGGTGGAATCAAGCTCAAGCTCAAGATCTTTCAAGTTGTATTTCTAATTCTTTAAATTACTGATCCTGCATAATTAGCAGGAATACCATAAACTAATCAATAATAATGAGGATTCCATTTGACAATTTCTTTATTTTACACACTGCAGAATTATAAATTGTGCATAAGGATCTACCTTATTTCCAAAGTAACATTAATAATAGGTACTCAATACGAGGTAAAAATTGTGGGATATTTTTTATTTAATTTAAATAGTCCTAAGACTTATATTTTACATCTGCATAACTTTTCTTCAAATATTAGCTCAGTCCTCATTTTGAGTACTTTATTTATTAAATTATGCAGCTTACTGCTACTCATATTTAATGTAAATTGTATATAGGCGTTTTAATTTTATTGTAGAACCTACAAGAAGTATGGCTCCTAGGCTAGCACCATCCGTCCAAACAGTAATTTCTGCAGATAGAGAGACTGATATCCATTTAACGTGTTCAGCACAAGGAAATCCTCCCCCGACATTCAAGTAAGGGTTTTGTTTTATTTCATATTATCACCCTCCTGAGTTCGAGTTGTTATTTGTAGAGAAATATTTTGACTGTTTCTAAAATATTGAATCCTTCTATTTCTATTTGGTGCACATAGCTTTTATTTTACTTTTTCACTGACTAATAAGATAACTGAAAATCGAAAACCCACTAAAGTAAATATCCCTAAACCTCTGCGGTGTGTGTTAATAGAATATACTAAAAATATCCATGGTTACGTAATTATTGTCAAATTCATTTGGTTTTTACAGCTGGTTTCGAGAAATTAATGGCCATTTACAACCAGTCCATTCCTCCTCCAGATTTGAACCATCTCAAGATATTTTACATATAAGAAGACTGAAATCGGAAGATACTGGAAGATGGACTTGTAAAGTGTCTAATAATTTTGGAGAACAACGATTAGATATACATGTAACCGTTACTGCTTACTTAAGTGTTCATGTTCTTCCTCAATTACAAGTAAGATTAGTCTACTCGCTTACGTATTTGTAAAGTTAAGTTACATATATGCATATATTAGATAAAAATTCATTGGAAGGCGTCAGCATTCTATGAGATTTATATACAATTTAAAATTATCCTTACTGAGAGATCAGTGATGATAATACTTGAAAGAATTAATTAATTCAAAGTACCTTGCAGAAACAATTTCTCGTGCAGAGGAAAAAAGAAAGGAAAAAAGAAAAATAAAAAGAAAAATTTGTTGATTTTCTCCTTATATGCCAGTTAATTCAATTTATATAAAAGTAAATTCCCTAAAGAGGTACCTAAGTGTAAGAGTAATTATTGGTCTAAACTTCGCTCTGTGTTGTATGATTATCTTTTGTTTTTGTTCTTCCATAAAGACATTTATTATTATTATTATTATCACTGTTATTAGTATTATATCTGGAGACAATTTGTAGTCACTTTCATATTAATGAAGAATAGCTTTTATATCGACGAAGTGAGTAATTGCCTTTTTTAGTTAATGCGATTTGAAAAACGTTTTCCGTCAAATTAAAAAGCAATTAATTAATGAGGGATCTCTCATCTTTGCTTAAGCTAGTTTATATAATGCAAACGACAATAACTTGAATTTTCGAGGAGAATGAACTTTAAAATATAGAGATAATAACTGGTTCGATTTCTTTTATATAGATTCAACAATTAAACGCCGAAAAGAATAATTGACATAATTTGATTAATTATTGTACAACTGAATTTAAGGAGGTTTAGTCAACGGGTAGGTATATTAAAATGAGTCAGAATAAACTGCTCAATTGAAAATAAATATTTAAATATTTTAAGTTTAAAAAGATTTTTCAATCCTGCAAATTTTAGACATTCTTTTTTTTTTAGTTGGAGTGATAAATAAATAATTTGATGGTATGCAAAATGACAAAAAGTTTTTTTAATATTCCTAATAAGAAAAACTAAAAAAACTAGAGGTTTTTTAATTTTTAAAGAGTTACCAAAATACAAATATTTCTTAACACTAATTTCCACTTTGTATCAATTTATTTGATCGACAAGGTCCCAATTAAATTAAATTGGTAAAGAATACAACTTTAAAAATTTGTAATATTACTGACTGATGGTCGATTTTAATTTTCGACCCAAATTAAATTGTTATTGTCATAAAGAAACTAACTTTCGGAACCATCAAACCAACTGAAATTTGGTAAAAAATTATGATACTAAATTGTTCGTTTCAATCGCTGAATAGTTTATTTGTAGAGATGGTAAGATAAAATGTGCTACAAAATTTCATATATTTTACAAGGCTGTTAATGTAGGTCTGTGGCCCAGATCACGGGAAGACTATAATGAAATGTTTATCAGGTTGCAATTTCGCAGAGTAAGGATTCACGAAAATATAACGATCTAAAATGATTTTAGAATAGAGAAGTATTCACTGATTCTGAATGTATAACGACTGTCAGAATTGTAAAGGGAAATGAGGTGAAAATAATATTTTTCAATTCAGTGCGTAGGTATAGTTGACCAAAAAGATAGTAGAAATATAGAAAAAATAACCGTCCCCGACAATGTTAATAGCTACAGTTTGAATAACTTTATATATTACGATTTAGAATAGTAAGTTAGTGGTAGCTAGGAGACGAACACAATTTTTAAACAAAAAATCCGAGGGGTGTCTCACGCTCCTAAAATATGCACACCTATTTCCTTTTTTGGAAATGATTTCCTAATATTTCCGATAATTTCCGAAAATTTCCAATATTTTCCTAAAATTTCCGATCATTTCTCAACATTTCCTACAATTTCCTAACATTTCCGGAAATTATTGGATGATTTGTACACCTATTTCCGAGCGTGAGACCCCCCTCGAAAAAATCATAAGCAAAAAACAGTCAGTAGACATTAAAAAAATGGGTTTGATGAGAATTCCAAAAATAGTTTCTACAAATAGAAAAATAGTACACAGTTCACAGTATGCAACCAACCAAATTGGCATTATTGAGAGATTGTGTTCACTAAATTATTTTCTTAAATATTTCTGATACGTAAGATAAAACTGTCTTTCGTTAAGAGTTTATTTAAAATAATTTTAAAAAACTGCCATATGTAAGGCGCAATAATTATAATAATAGTATAACGTCCTGAAGGATCTAATATTTACCATCAGTTTTATATGTTTATGTGATTTTTTTACATATTTGATTGTGGCAACTATTTTTTTCTCGTTTTTTTTTTATTTCACATTTATAACTCTTTATAAAGGGTAAAGGCTTAGATTTCTCAGGGTCAAAGCTTTGGAAACCGTTTCTACATGTCATGTTATTTAATTAATTGAATCGTTTGTAAAGTACGACAAAAAATTCATAATTTTATTGCTATATAAATGTATTTACCTTTGTATTAGAATATACGTTCTCGATAATTATTCGTTACCTTTTGAAATGTAGACATATGTCAAAGACAACAAAAAGTATGCGATGTTTTCTTTTCCCCCCTAGGGGTTGATATCTCAGTAGTTAATTTTACGTATAACGGCGCGAACCAAAATTAAATTAAATCTCTTCCTAGGTAATCAACTCCGGAGAGAGTGCAATTTTCAATTGCACAGTGTCGGGATCCCCTGTGGGTCGGATTCAGTGGTTTCGGAACGGAGAGACACTTCCTACTGATGGAAATGGAAAAGTTAAGTTGTTAAATCCTTTAGTCCTTGCCGTTACCGATGTTACCCGCCACGATAGAGGAATGTACCAGTGTATGGTCCGCAACGAACGTGAAAGCGCACAAGGGAGTGCGGAACTTCGCTTAGGAGGTAGGCAATAGTATAAATATACCGGGTGTAAACGAATAGTGGGCCACCCCTGTAACTTCCTGGTTTTTAAAGATATCGGGATAAAATTTTGTATGGTGAAATTAGGTAAGATTTCCAACTTTTTGAGACCTATCCGCCATATTGGTCACTTACGGTTTCACCGGAAATGGCCCCAATAGTCTTTTCTAAATTTACCACCCTGTATGTTTTTACATTTTTTAAAGAAAGATCACATTTTGGATACATTTATACTATTTTGAACAATTTATACAGGGTTGCACGAAAGATAATTCGAATTTTAGTTGTCAATCTAGATGGCTGAGAATATGCTAAAATTATTTTTGTTCCAATTTAATTCATATAAAAAATACGAAAACGTCAATATGTCCAATAATACATTATACAGGGTGCTCTAAACTCATTAATATCACATTTTTCAAAATAACTCCTTTTTTAAAAATATTATGATATGGTCCACCTGGATATTCAGAAAGCTCTATTTAGTAGGGGTTAAACGGTACCAAAAGTTCCGTAATGTGTAATCGTTACCGGCAGGAATGACAATTTTTCTTAAGAAATTTGTGATTTATATCTAACTTCAATTAAATTTTGATCAACCCTGTATATTTGTGTTAATATTTATGGCATGCAACAAGAATGAGCCAGAGGCCCATTCTGATTAACACAAATATACAGGGTTGATCAAAATTTAATTGAACTTCGATATAGGTAAATCATAAATTTCTTAAGAAAAATTGTCATTCCTGCTGGTGACGATTACACACTACGGAACTTTTGGTACCGTTTAACACTTACTAAATAGAGCTTTCTGAATATCCGGGTGGCCCATATCATAATGTTTAAAAAAGAAGAGTTATTTTGAAAAATGTGATATTAATACGTTTAGAGCACCCTGTATAATGTATTATTGGACATATTGACGATTTCGTATTTTTCATATGAATTACATTGGAGCAAAAATAATTTTAACATATTCGCAGCCACCTAGACTGACAACTAAAATTTGAATTATTTTTCGTGCCACCCTGTACAAATTGTTCAAAATAGTATAAATGTATCCAAAATGTGATCTTATTTCAAAAATGTAAAAACATACAGGGTGGTCCATTTAGAAAAGACTATTGGGGCCATTTCCGGTGAAACCGGAAGTGACAAATATGGCGGATAGGTCTCAAGAACTTGGAAATCTTACGTAATTTTACCATACAAAATTTTATCTAGATATCTTTAAAAACGAGCAAGTTACAAGGGTGGCCCACTATTCGTTTATACCCGGTATATGCACATAAATTATTTTTAATGAAATGAACCGTTTTTTTTTACTTCAGGGTTGTTACTGAATTTTTATCCGTATTATAACATAGCTAATAGTCGTAGTAATTATATTTTCAACCAAAAGTACATAGAAAATTTTGTCATTTGATGTAAAATCTGTCAGGATTGTATAACATATAAATAAATAGGTGGGTATTCGAATATTACCGCGTGATGTCGTTGTAGTTTCTTTGAGAAGAGGTAGGAGACTTAAAGTTGATAATATCTTGACAATGTTCTATATACTGAGTGGCTATGAAAGTACGTCCACGAAATAACTCGGTTATTATGAAAGATAGACTTCTGAAATTTGGAACTTGGAACTCATGTTCTTTATTTTCTTGCTCGTCATAAAATTCCGATTACAGTGGTATGGCATTTGTTAAAAGAATGGTGTCGGAAATGTGAAAAAACTGAAAAACCCAAGTACCCCGTGCGGGATTTTATTTTTGAATCTTATAGAGAGTAGGTGTTGGATTTAACGTAGGCATGGGAAAGTCTACCTTTCATAATAATCGAGTAATTCCATAGCCAATACTTTTCTGACCACCCGGTATATGCTCACACATGTAGATGTACGTGGGTTTTCAGTCGAGTCATTCAAACAGCAGGTTTTTCCTGTTGATGAAATGATCCGCACGAAAATTGCAGTACGCCATAGTTTTCTACCTAATTGATCTTATTTCCAGGGAAAGAGATTTAGACGCTATTATCAGATTCAGGCGCAGTGTGTGAGATTAATATAAACAGCATATCCAGTCAATTGGACTCAAAAGGTTGTTATTGGTCATCCTAACAAGCGGACCATTAAATTTGTTAAATGTACTGGATTAATGATTGTTATGTTGTGTAGTGAGTCCAATGGTAAAGAGTTTCTATACTACGCTTATTTTATTAGCGCGTATTGGCCTTATTGAGCACAAGTAATTCTGTGACACGGTTCGTTTGAAAGTAACATTTTAATCAAACAAATAAAATTACATAGTTCCATTTGATTTGAGATTTGCAGAAGTACTGAAGCAAATGAAATTATAACTAATTAATTAGCACAATTTTTCCGCTGATCATCTAAAACGTTCATTGTTTACACATTAAACATGTAAAAGCCCTATTAGACATATTTGATGGTGATTTTATTTCTGAAATACAAACATAGGCATATTATAGGACAAATATAATACACAATATACAAATTAACTTTATTGAAATTTCTTTCTTGAGTTATTGGCATAGCACTGCCGTTGAAACGTTAAAAATTATTTTACATTAATAAACACGTTTGTTGGGGCACTCTGTATGGGGCACACATTTTTTTCCTGTTTTAAAACCATATTCTTTCATAGAATATACTAACCGTTTTCTATCTAGGAAAGCATTTGTAAGAATTTATGGAAAAAATAAATGCAAGAAATTTAGAACTATGAAAGAGAATTGCAGAATGCCACGAGCTTTGTGCGGACAGACGTGAACAAAGTAAATCTGCTAGTATTCTTTCGAGCATTTCCCCAGAGCCTCTAACAATTTGCATCGTGAACTTGATATTTCGTACAGATCAATTCCGGGGACATTAAAAGCTTGTAAGTCCCATGATTATAAATATCGAAAAGTTTAAAATATATTTGAAAAACATTGTCCTTTAAGAGAAGGTATTATTTGGCAGAGAAGTGCAAATGATGATTCGAGACGCACGAATTTTTTTTTTAAATCATTTCTGGAATAATACAATTTTTCACCTAATCAAACAGGTCACGAAATCAATAAATGATTGAAACAGAATTATACAAAATTAAGCCCTATACAAAGAACATTTAAATGGTAAAAGATATTTAATATGTTACGTAACTAATGCTGTGCTAAATATTATTTTTGAAGTAAACGCTTTTACCTAAATTACCTATCTGTTATAAATTGGAAGACACGGGTCTATCGTTTGACCTTTTAATAATCGCAATTTGACCTTTAAGACTTCTACTTTTTGAGTAGTGTAAAATATGAAATTTAATACGAGAAATCAATGAAAATGTTACAGGCAATATACAGGGTGTCCCAATATTCCGTGTGCATGGTGTTACTATTAACGTTTAAAAACTAAATTATTAAGGCTGTGTCAACGATTCAGTTAACCATCCGCTTGTGAATCAGGAATAGTTGGAGGGAACGACCGAATCCGTATTAAGTCAACCAGCCGCTATCGCAACCTCTGAACCAGCTTTTGGCCGTTGACTTCAACGCAGGTCGGGACAAGCTTTTTAATATATCGATATCCCCTATCGATAGATTAACGGTAGCCGTCGACTATGAATGCTCTCTCGTATAGAGGTTTCGCAATATCCTGAAGTGAAGATACAACACTATAAAGACACTATGCACAATACACAATTCACCTTAGACGCCTGCCCAGACAGGATTCGTTCACTCTTCTTTGGCTTCAGCCGAAGGGTCGCCGTCTCACAGTGCGAGGGTCGTTAACTAGATGGTCAACACAAGTACTTAATTACCACTAGAATGCAATAAAAGAAGGAATTAATATATAAAGATATATTGAATAATCATCAATCTACATATAAAGCTTCACCAAGCAAGGTCTACCGTCATAGCCACGATACCCCCACAAACGGTCAACGACCGCGACGGCCGCGCGTAAAGGAGAGTAATCGATTGCCGAAAGAGAATTGTATTACATGAACGTGAATGGCAATTTAGTGTCAAAGTTATTTGCACAAAACTAGAATTTTATGTTAACTTTGATACCCTCTAGTGGCTAAACGAGACAACTTGGTGTAAAGGTAAGTTGAGTCAAATCGACTTATTTTGACCTCGACCCTGTATATATGAGACTAAAACCATATATTTTAGAAAACGAGACATTTTTGACATTTTTTTATGAGAACACTCATACCGTTGGGCTAGCATTTTTAAAGTGCTTATAGTGTATGAAAATTGAATATTGAGTAAGAATATTAAATAACACCTTAAATAATCTTTATCCACAGCAAATTTTATTTCGTAATTTGCAATTTTATCATAACTATCGTCAACACTGCTGTTCTTCCAGATCTGTTGGTTTTAAGATGTCATCTGTGAGACTCCAATAGGCCATTTCGGAGCGTAGGAAAGAACGAATTCCAGACTGAACTTTACGAAGTATGCTGTATTTGGTTGAGTTTACGAAGTTGCCAATACCTGTAACAACATTGTCAAGATTTTTATCAACTTTAAGTCTCTAAACTCTTCTCAAAGAAACTACAATGGTATAACACGGTGATATCGAAAACCCACGTATATTTTATATAATCCTCGCTGGTTTTGCGGGGCATGTATTTATGGAATTTTCATGAACTAGTTACAATTATATCTTTCAAATGACTTGGACATAAAATGGCTAATAACTGGTTGAAAAAAGAATTTAAAGGCGAATCGGATAGGTAAAAAAAATATACCAAGGGTACCAATTAAAATCACAAAGTTCTCTGGGTCACTTCCGCTTAAACCGGAAGTTGATGAAAACATTTCATTGGTTTAAAAATATGCAATATATAACTTCCTAAATTCAAAATTTTAACTTTTTAAATAGCAAAGTTACAGGAGTGTTACCTGTCTCGTGTGCCACCCGGTATAACTTAAACATTCTTAATATACACTGCTTGACATTAATTAGATCAAATACGGAGCACTCTGTCTAAATCTTGTTAATTATTCATTACATGTACTTGATATGATCTAAAATAGTACATTTAAATTAATGTGCTAATTGAATTTGTTCAGTATTCTATATGTGATTTGAAATGAAATGAAGCCGAAACTAGAAATACGTAACTAGTAGGTATGAATAATTTAACTCTTAATGCGATCGCGATCCTCTGAACATTCTTAAATCCACTTAACCGGGTAGAAATTGCGCAATTATTACTTTTTTATTAAGAATACTAGTGCGTTAATTTTCACAATCCATTATTAAAACAAATTAGCACGTTGTAAATTCGCATAGGGATTATTATACTTAAATAAATAATCTAAGTTAATTAGAGATTACCTATTTAGTTTTTCATTTATAGTACGTTTATGTGAGGACTATATTGGTTCCTTTCTGCTTCCGTTATTTGCCCGTAGGTATATTGTTTCTGTTGTTAATTACGCAGGATTAGTTAGAAAATAATTTTATTGACAGTGAAAAATGTTGGATGAACAAAACAACTTTAATAATTATATTAAAAACTTTTCTCGTGGGGTAGAATGTTCTAATTTAATTACTTTGACAGGAACCAATAATATATTTATATTATAGATATAACGGCAATTTTTTTATTTTAGTGCTGTCGTAAAAGTGTCCGTCTGAAATAGAACTCTATATTTCTCGTGGATCTTTTTGTAAAACTGTTTCATAAAGTAAAGATAATTTAATGAAGCAATTTATCATTCTCCTCTCAAGTTTTAATGATATTTTCTTTAATTTTCCATCTAAAGAAAGTCTTTTTATAAGCAGTAGTCTCAAAATCGGTGTTATTCAAGTATAAAATTATTTTATGAGAAAGGAGAGGAAACGTGGTTTTACATGATATATTGTTGACGGAAGTTAAAACTCATTTCCCGTTGGTTTTTCGCTTTCGCTGTCTGGAAAGTAAACCGCTGCGCTATCGAATATCACACCAAAAGATTCACTCGATTACTATTGTTTGTATATTGTTCTTTCGGTAATAATCCGCTAATAATTTAATTATTGGGCGATATTATTTTTCCCAAAATAAACCACTTAACAGTTGAAGCGTTAAATTTGAAATTTTACGTAATTCAATGCAAATTTAAGACATTCAAAGGATGTGATATTAAGCAAGTAATGCAGGATGGAAATAAGTTATGCAAATTAATAGATTGTGTATGTGTAGTAGAAAATAAAAGTGAAATTTTTATTTAACAAAATATTAACATTTTTGCAAACATGTTGCACTACAATCCTTAATCCTAATATTTCGTTCATTTACTAGCTAAGATCATTGCAGAAAATACAGTGTGTTTCACTTCTCACATCCACACTCCTGTATCTTCCTTATTTATTTTCGGATCGATTTCCATCAGTTTTGGTCAATTATATTACTCCATAAAAGGGTTATTTTTACAATTTTGAAATAATTTTACTGCAAGCCGGTGCCTACTGCGATAAAAAATAAATTCGATTAATCATATTAAGCATAATTTTATCGAAAAAAGTTAATAGAAAACGTTATTCAGAATCACAGAAATAGTCGAAATCAAAATTTTTATCGAAATATTTTAATTTTTCCATGAATTAAAATGATAAACATTGTAATCCAAATAATAATTATTTTATTTTACTAAATTGTCAAAAACCAAGAGTGAATATTGTTACAGAGGACTATTCTGTTTTGACTGTTATTTTTATACAGTTTTGTGACGCTGTTCACTTACGTAACCTGTACTGTTTGTAACTGGCTGCTTACAAACAGGATTATCTGGCTTTGTAACACTTTTTAGACGGAAACTCGGGCGCCAGTTCCTTATTTTTAAGTGCAAGGAACAGCACTTGTTTGGCCCTCCCAGAGGAGAACGTTTAGGGGTAACTAAACAGATGGAGATACGGCAATTTCCAGGGGTCTTAAGATGATTGTCTTGTCAACTGGACTTGGACAATTTCTCAAACGGGCTAATTAGAAATAAATAACTGAAATAATAACTCGTGAATTTTACCTATGTAGACCAACGTATTTATTTATTAAAACATTAATGAACAAATCAATAAATAGGATATCTCAGCGACTTTGCAGTCGAGTATGTACAAATTTGATAACGATAAAAATAGGCGGGCTGGCAATCAAGCGTATTTACGCGTGAATACGATTTTATTTCGGAAGACTGTGAGTTTGGATAACCGGTGTCTGTTTTCGCGGTTTGCAATTATTTCGGACGGCAAGCAAACGGAATTTCCAACAGGATATAATATGAACGGCGGGCAGTCGGTTAGCTATAGATATTCTTGTCTATACATAGTATTTTATAATACGGCGAACTACTGCCACAAACGTAGAGCTATTTACCAATGACTATTTTTCGTAAGTTAAGTTTTCCGGTAAAACTTTATGCATTGGAGCTTTGTAGATGGCCCAATCGAGCAAATCTAACCAGCCCAAGCATATTTTAAGAAACAAAAGACCAACGGAGGTATTACTATTTAGCTCTAGTTTGATTTAGTAGTATAATACAGCGGTACTCACAAACAATAAGATCTCTGAATATCTACACTTAACGGAAGGCGGTACGGACGGATAGTAGCGGACCACGGTGTATTCTTACCAATATTATTTTCAAGAAAATTTACTAACATAACTCGGAGCGGCGGTTACGGACGGAAGTGAAAACGGTGACTGCTTTGGATTGATCTGGAACTGATGACTGATGACCTGATCTGATCCGGACTGGACTGGTCTCCGGCGTTTTATTACTTTTATGACGTATCTAGATGGCGTGTTAAAGGGGCGCACTGACTTGAAACGAAGAACTAGTACTCACCCCGTGATTTACGGAGGTTGAGCGGATTATGGAATTAGCAACATTGACTCGTAGCATCAGTAACCGGAAATGAGTTACTTGCAATTTCTAGACTATATTGCAAAAAGAAACGGATTAAAACGGACACGGATTAATATTTTAACCGATTTTAGTAACTAATGATTTTTATTTCCGACTCGGTCATTATTTATAATAATTCATGGATTTTAATTATTCGGGGGATTATCGAAAATTAATCAATTAATTACTTGACTGCTTGTTTACCAGCGATTTTTTTACAACTCAATACTAACTTAACTAAAACAGGACTTACTAAAAAGCCGCGGCAGGGTGTACCCAAGTGACGGTAATATTTAAGGCAAAAACGGACATTCCTTGACTGGAAAAAATCACTTCTTTACAGTTTTTGATTTAGCAATCGTCACTAGTAAAAGTATAATGGTGTGATATCAGGAGATCTGGGTGGTCAAAATATGTAATAATATTTGGCTTACATATCTTTCAATTTAATTCATGAAATAATCTCAAAATCAAAATATTTTGATAAAAATTTGGATTTGGATTTTTGTGATTCTGAACAACTTTTCTTAATAACTTTTTTTGATAAAATTATGATTTCTCGAAATTTCGCATTCATTTTTTATCGCAGCAGGGCTTGCAGTAAAACTATTTAAAAATTGTAAAAATAACCCTTTTATGAAGTAGTACAATTGACCTAAGAGAAGAGAAGTGAAAGACACTGTATGTATAGATATAAATTATAATATAAATATGCACGAACTTGTAATTTGTATAAATTTGCGTTACTCTTTTCCCAAACCTGTAGCGTGGCCTACGTACTCAATATCATTATTCCATTAAAAGCATTTTATTGGTAAAATTACAGGCATTGAAAATTGAAATCTGTGTTAAAGTTGGTTAAGTAGTTTCCGATTAATAGGGTATAGAATTTCAGTTATTGAATTATAAAAGTAAGGAATAAAGTTAATATTTTGTTTTCATGTTGATATGCAAAACATGTTAATTAGTATTTAAAAATTGTCATTTTTATGCAAGATTTCTTGTTCTTTTCGCCATGTTTAACATCTATAACGTCATTGATATTTCTTTTCATTTCAAGGCTTTACATGAAGGCCGATTTCAAGAATTTATCACATTTTTTATTGCCCTTTAAAATATTTTAAACTATTCCATCAGAAATGCTTAAGAAATTAAGATAAGGACCATAAATGGTTCTTGAAATGAACTCTTCATCTAGATGTTAAAAATGAAAACTGAAACTGAAAATACTGATGATGTCATAGCTTTGCAAAAAAAAATCAAAAAGATGATTTTTATGTACCTACTAATTGACATGATTTTGTGTTTTTCTAGAAACCAACAGGAAACAAATATAACTTTTATTCCTTAGGTTCGGAACACTTTGTATACTATCATAAAATATTTCCTAGCTAGAAAATATGTTAAAATTATAAAGTTTTTCTTTTATTTTAAGATACCGTTCCGGAGCTTCAATATACATTTATAGAACAGGCAATGAGACCAGGTCCTCAGGTTTCCCTTAGATGCTCCGCAACTGGCTCACCGCCACCCCAATTTCGTTGGCTTTTAGACGGGGAACCGCTCTCTGATATCAAATCTGGCCACAGGTATGTTTCTCACCCTATTTTTCTTATGCCTTAACCTTTGGCCCTATTTAAGCTCCATTTAGCATGTATATGAGGTGGTAAAGTTTTTGTTTTCACAGCTCTTATTATCATTTTATCAAAAGTCTTAAAGTGTTTTGATCCGGTTAAGTTTTAAAAATGCAAAATATACTATAGTATAACCGCTTTGAATAAATGATCTTAATTGTAAGTATAAGGATGTGCAGGTCGATTTGTTAATTTTGCAGGAAAAGTTTCGAAGTATATTTTTTTTGGTGTAATAATGTTTGTTTGGCATCTGGTCATGTCATACTCTAAATTTTCCTCGATTAAAAATAAAGTTCTTAGGAGACAATCATATATTTTGCTGAACAGCTTAAAAAAATTCACTTAAAGCGGATTACGCAAAATGGGGGATTTTTTTATCGTGTGGCATGTCAGTGCGGCAGAGAATGATTTGAATTATTAAATTGCGTAGCACTTGAACAGCAAGGGAAAACAAGAATATTGGAGAAATGTTTAGATACATTTATTTCCGAATACTTTTGTTTCCAAATAATGTAATAAATTGACCCGCAGTGTTCCTATTCTTACCTTAGCGAGAGTTAATACCATAATATATTTAAGAGTTATCTTGAAAAAGCAAAATTGTCGTTTTTTAAACTTTCCGGAGAAGGGATAAGGAATAATTAATTCTGATTCTTTATAGCCCGACCGATACTACTTCACATTTTCTTCGTTCGTTTTAAGTAAACATTAGCATAGCCGTAATAGTTTACCGTATCTTGAATTGGCCTATAAATTCTGAAAACAGAATACCTAATACAATTAGAGGAAGAGCTACCATTAACACTGAATTTAAATTTTATAGATACGCAATAAGTCAATATGTTGATCAAGCAGGCGATGTGATTAGTCATTTAAACATCAGTAACGTACGTGTAGAAGATGGCGGACTGTACAGCTGTCGAGCGCTAAATTCTCTAGGATCAACAGAGCACTCTGCTAGACTCAATATATACGGTATGTTTTATTCATCGTCGTTTCCAGAGTACCATTTAATATATTTAGTGTTATACGGTCTTTCAAATTAAAACGGAACGTTCCAGTAAAGTAAAACCGTTAATCAAAATAAAATTCCACATACCTATTTGCTATTCTAGTTTTATACCATTTACCATATTTAATATGGATAATGGATAACCTCATGTTAAAATATAAAAAGGTAAAAGTAATACACCAAATGCATGAAGCCTATATAGCATGTGCATGGTAACGAGGTGTAATAGGAGTGGAGTAGTTATTTATTAGGTATAATGGAGTCTGCTTTCGCATACGAATTAAAAAACTTAATTTGCTTAAATCAATTATCCAGCCTCTCAACACGATATGATCGATATGCGACCCAGTTAACGGTGTTTATGAGAACAATTAGTCGATTTGCAACTATATTGATTAATTCCATGTGTTGTTCATATGGGCAAAGAACGTGGAAATTTAAAATTTCTACATATTTCATCTTGCAATATCCAATCCAATTGGATATATATCGCAACATACCGGGTTGTTATTATGTATGAACACGGGTCGTGTTTGCTGAAACAATTCGAGATATGACCTTAAAATTCCTGTTCCATACATATTAACAACTTTGGAATACAATGAAAGCTACTCGAGCAGGATCTCTTTAATAGTAGGAGAGCCCTCGACCAAAATTTTGAGTTATCACGACATGGGTAATTTCATGAAATATGTTTAGTCGGTAATGTTTTCAGTCGGTAAAAAAATTTCGTGTGAGTTTTTTATGTACAGGGTCATCACGTGAAAATGTTAGATTCTACTGTAACTTTGTTGCTTTTGAATTTTTCGAAAAAGTAAAAACTGCTTTAGTGACAAATTTTTTGCCAGGAAATCAAATTTTTATAGAAAAAAACAATCGAGCATCGCATTACAGAGATATAGCTATCAACTTTGTTTTTTCTTATGTAACATCTGATTATTATATTTTTTGATTCTTCTCTTTTTCCTGATTTCATCGATATAAACATGTAAGCTATTATTGTTTTTTTTACGACATATAGATAATTTGGAAAAAAGTTATAGGTTATGTGTAGAAAAGTAAGGAAGGCAGTTTGAACAATATCTATAAAAAATAATTATATAATAATTGCTGTAATTTAAATTATGTAATTACTTATATCTCGTAAAAAATAAAAGATAATAGCTTACATATTTATATCGAAGAAATTAGGAAAAAAGCGAAGAATCAAAAGATGTAATAATATACAGAGTGCTGCATAAGAAAAAACAATGCCGATAGCTATATCTCTGTAATGCCATGCAAAAGGCAACAAAGTTACAGTAGAATCTAACATTTTCACGTGATGACCCTGCACACAGGGTCATCCAACGAAAAGGCCCACCCTTATATTTTCTTTATTTTTCGAGTTAGGAAAAAATGTTTCAAATAAAAGTTGTAGTGAATCAAATGAACTCATTTAAAACCCCTGCGAAGAATATACAGGGTGTTCCATAAAAGCGGGACAAACCTAACTTACATTTTTTTAAATGGAACACCCTATATTTTTTTACATTTTTCAAATCAATTAATTTGACACTTATGCCTTACAGACTAATTGAATAAATTCAAAAGGCAAACTTTTCATCCATGGCTAACCTGATTGATACGCATGCAGATGCTGGTGGTATAAATAATATTGTTCACGAAATTTGCAATAAATAAAAAACAGTAAAAGATAAGATACAACATATATATATATATATATTTGAAATCACAAAAATACACAGATTTGAAAAATAAAAAAAAATATAGGGTGTTCCATTTAAAAAAATGTAAGTTAGGTTTGTCCCGCTTTTATGGAATACCCTGTATACTCTTTGCAGGGGTTTTAAATGAGTTCATTTGATTCACTACAACTTTTATTTGAAACATTTTTTCCCAACTCGAAAAATAAAGAAAATATAAGGGTGGGCCTTTTCGTTGGATAACCCTGTGATTTGCCGCTTCAAAGACTTTTTTCCGGGCTTTTTTAGGCTATATTTCGTAGTGATCCTTCGAGTATTAAGAAAGTTATTAACGTTTCAATACCGCCGTGTCGGAGGATTGTGTAAAATTTGTGAGATTAGAAAGAGATGCGAGAACAATGACCGCTGCAGGAAATTTGCAAATTTTAACCCAACTCCAAAATTTTCGTCAAAACATCAAAGTTCCATTTTTTCGTTCGCTCTTACTGCCTCGAAAATCGCAGCGAGACCGTGGGATTTACGATGTAGCTCTAAGTTGGACCCTCTACCTTGGATTTCTTACCAGAACGGCGGGTCGGCGGTGATTTTTCGTTTGGAAATAGCTTTTAAAGATTTGGTGTTTTCGCAATTTTATTCAATTTTTCTAATTTCTCCAAACACGCGTCCGGGCCGAGCTTACAAACTCGCGCCTCCTTCGAGATGGACCGGCGGCGTATTTTTTTTCAAAAACTAGATGTAATTTAGAAAATTCTGAGACATAATCGTTTGGCTCGATTTTGCCTCCTAAGAAAGTTATGAAGTTTTGAAAAGAGGCGATTTTGTCGGATTTTAGCGATTTTTCAAACATGTACCCATTAGAAACGCGCCGCAGCCTCTCCCTTTGGATCTAGAGGATCCGGACGCGGACGGCCGGAGCGCAATAAGAAGGAAAAATGAAGAACTCTTTTTTTTAGGTCAATCTCCGATATTAGCCGAGATATGAATTTTTTAAAAAGGTAGATTTTGCCGAAAAACTGTACTTTTCCGGGGTTCGTTGCTCCTCTCCTCGGAGGATATTTTCGACCGAACTTTCAGGAGAGCTAGAACCAACCTTCCTCTCGGATCTCTGAAAATTTTGTTGCTTAATATCCATCCGCGGCCGAGCTCGGATAATCAAATAACTATTATGATCCATTTATTTTTACATCTTCGATAATTGTTTTCAACCCTTTAGTATCGAGATAGACATGAACTGTTGAAAAAAAACATAAAATCTCCGTGTCGCAATGAGATCGAAAATCCTGGTCGAGGGCTCTCCTACTATAATATAGTTATTAACAAATAAAAATTTAATACCGTGTTTTAAATTCTTTTTTTAAATAATATAAATAAATATTAGTCCCTTTGTTAATCGTTTGTAAATAACGCAAGTACGATCGGCTGCTGATAACAACTGAAGTAACAAATTTTTTGTGCGTATTTCATGCTTGTAATATATTTAAAAATATCAATAGGTCCTCCATTTATTCGGTCTATTGGCCCTGTGAAAGCAGTAGCCGCCGCAGATGTTACGCTTCATTGCCCCTATTCCGGATACCCAATAGATTCTGTCAGATGGGAAAGACATGGACAAGAGGTCCTTCAGGATCTGAGGCATCGCTTGGAGGAAGGTAAATTTCAGACGAAATCATTTAATTCAAGCTGGCTCTTATCATGTTTTCCGAATACTTCGTTAACTTTAATGCTACTGCAAGTTCTGCTGAAATTTGACGAAGTTTGTTTTTTTAAATGTAGGATTTAAATTGCGATGAAACTGTTTCTCTTTAAGAATATGTCGGCCAATAGGATAGGTCATAAAGTAGATTATACAAAATAAAATATTTACCAGGATGCAGAGATGCGAAGAGCCCAATAGAGAAATATAAAATGTTGCCGCATCTATATTAATATAAAGGAAATGTAACTGCATAATTCCATTTAATTTTGAGAAAATATGATTGGTTCTGGCGTTTGGAAGTTATGTCGGAAGGAAATTATGCAATTTGCGTTGCGAATGTTGCCCATTTTAAATTTCAAGAATTTAATGAGAGCGCGAAGGAAACATTTTCTTGTAAAATTAAATAAAAATTGATAATTTAGAATCTAAAGTTAACGGCTTTCAGTTTCGAACAGTAAATTAACTTAACTAAATATATATGCGTTGTATCTCTAATAATAATAATTAAAATGCCAAATGTATGCCCAATTATAACGAACAAACAAACGTATTGATTTAATAACGCTAATTAAAAATATACAAGTAAAATATTTGTCACATTTTTGAACTTGCTATTAAAACTGCAATAAACTGCTTTAATACTTAATTATTTCTAATAAATTAAGCGGAACGATATAGAAATTAAAAGGCATAAAAATTAACAACTTGCATAGCAGTAAAATGGTAGTGGAAGGCAAATTAAGGGATATATAAAAAGTCGTGACGACTTACGAAATTAGGTAAAAATCAATGGAGTAACGGTCTTTTTTACGACTAGGAGGTTCGCTGACAATATCCCGTCTCGACCCTACTACAGACTCTGGATTTTACGCCTGTTTTGTGACAAGTCGGGAAGGCGAAACAGCGAGAAGAGAAATTCAACTTATAGTTCACAGTCCACCTATAATCGAGCCGTTTTCATTTTCAACCAGCCTTCAGGAGGGCAAAAGAGCTCAAGTAACTTGCTCTGTTACATCTGGTGACTTGCCGATACATTTTGCATGGTATAAGGATGCCGATTCCATTCCTGCTTCCCTCCAGGTATTACATGTAAATACATTCTTATTTTCTGCACAGGTAAATACGGATCAAATGTAAGTTCCTACCTTCCATATAGAAACCTGTTATTATTTTTATTTATAAATGTAAAAACTTTGGTAAATAGAAGTACTTCTTTCCGTTTATATTAGCTTGACGTATCAAATTATTTAAAACGAAAGACTAATGAGTATTTTAATTATTTCTCAAAGGTAGAAGAAAGAGCTGCAGAATTCTACAGCATGTTAATATTTAAAGAAGTATCTTCTTCACATAGCGGTTCTTATACTTGTGTGGCGAGCAACTCAGCAGCTAGAGCAAATTATACGGCACAACTAATGGTTAAAGGTATTGTCTATATACTGCATATATACGTTGTCACAGAACAACACGGCAGAAGTTCACGAGGTGATAAAGATTATAAACCAAAATCAAATGAGTAAAGTATAGATGGTAAACCAACAGAATATACTGGTACAAATTTTATAAAACGTCTTTAATGAGTGCATTCTAAAAGCTTCTTGTTATACTTTCAGTTACAATATTAACGTATCACCAAAAACTCAAAAACTAATTGTAATAGAAGAACGTTTTCTCTCGACTTTTAAAGATCATGTACTTTCACGAAAAATTTGACTTAACATAAAATTTTATGCTCAGTCCATTGATGATGGTTCTCTTCATGCTATCTCTTCTATTTAGAGACCAAAGACTGGTGGTAATCCCTTCTGGACAAGAATGTTTTAAGGTATCATTAAAATTAATAGTTGTTATTTATTGTATAAGTGTTTTAGATAGCGTTTTATCCATGCAAGAAAGTTCAAAGAGTTTAATTTTCTTGAGTGGATAAAACGCGACTAAAACACGAATGCTATACAACGTTTTATCCACAATCACGGTCATTTAGAATCAGATTTCATCAAAAAATGATTTGACATTTCGCTCTGACAGCGGCTGTAACGTCAAAAATTATTGAAATTAATTAAACAAAAATTTAAGGTGCTGAATGGTTGCTATTTAGTTTCGATTGTTTATCGATTCGATTTGTAAAAATTTGTGAAGTTGGTGAAAAATGCAAGAAAGCGATTTTGTTCCTGAGAGAATCCTTCAGGAAGCTGAAGAAGCAACTCCCCAATTATTATCTTCACTTCACAATCTGTTGAAGAGTTGCTTCATTTTTGATTCTGGCAAACGTAGAAGCTTATAGTGGCCATTGCATGATGCGCACTTCAACAACTGGCTAATAAAGGTGCTGACCTTACAACAATTAAACGACATGGTGGGTGGAGAAGTTCCGCTATAGCAGAAAGTTATATCGAGGATTCTATATCCAATAAGCTTGATATCACAAGGAAAATCCAAGGTACTCCTGGTACTAGTCGTTCCTTACAAGAGGAGACATCCATTGTTTCTACAGATTTATCAAAATCATCGACAAGCACCATGCGTTCTGAAACCGATGACAACTACAAGCTTGTTATTAATGGAAACGAAGTGAAATACGATAAGACAAAGACGGAAATGTCTATTAAATTAAATGTTAATGTTAATATTAATAAAAAATAAACAAAATGTAATTGATTTCAGATTGTATTTTTCATTATTGCACTAGTGGAACAAAGTAATTTAATTATTCCACTAGTGGATAAAGTGGCACTTTATATGCTTCATAAGTATGAATAAAACTCCAATTATAATGTGATTGTGGATAAAATAGTATTATCAGCCATTTAAATGTACTTTAGTACGTAAGTTTATCCCATTTTTTACTTATTTTGGTTCACCTTCAAACTTCGGGCCGTATTGTTGTGTCTACTATTTTATTTTTTGCATTTTGGGATCAGATTTAATACATTACGTTTAAACAAACATAAATTCAATACTTGTTGAAATACGAGACTGATAAACAGACGCTGTAAACTATTGATTAGCTTTCGTATGTAATTTATTCCATAGTTTTAGCATGAATTTGTAAATATCGCTCGTGAATTACAATGTGGAGTAATATATTATGTAGCTTCAAATTGATTGTAGTAGTGTTGATTTTATATTTAAGTATACAAAAACTCTAAATTTTACTAATAAAATTTTATTACTTATTCAGAAATGACTACTGGTTCTTGTTTACACTTTAATTATTATTTAAATGTTAATTTCAACCAGAATATTTTTTGCTACAATGTTCAGACTTTAGTCTATATCGCGGTAATGTAAAAATATACAGGGTGTTGCATTTAAAATTTCATAGTTGAGGAGTTGAGGTCAATAATAATACAGGAGCGAATGGAGTCTAAAAAGAGGCTTCACAAAATGTACTGATACATAGCATTCCATTTTATTAAAAGCTTGTTAAAAAAGGCACTTGATGCTGTAATATTGTCTTGGTTCGCCCTGTATATTCGAAAATAATTTTAATATTTTGATCTAGTTTACTTGTATTTTAATTTTTCTAGTTATCACAGAACTCGAGATATCGAAATCCGACACACTATCGCCCCACACTGTATAGTGCAGTTAGTATACAGGGTGATTCACGAGGAAAGGGACAAAATGATATGATAGATAGAGTTCACTTAGGTGAATTAGAAATGACTATTGAAAAAAGCCTAAGCCTCTTTTTAATTGATCTACAGGGTGATTTATGAGTTTTGCCCAATACTTCTTAAGGTAATATCTTTTAAACTAATCACTAGAATCAGCTCGTATTGTGGGTATATAATATACTGTTAATTGACAATTTACATACATAATCAAAGACAGAGAATTCCAGGGCCGGCTCAACTAATTTTTATTTTTAGGGCTCCTATGAAAAAATTCACCCTGTGTACGTGATTTTTAAATTCTAATACTGAATTATGAAACTACATACAAAAGTGATCGAAAACATGTATGTATTTTGTTGTTTTGCCACACTTTGGGCGAATTTTAAATAAGCGATCAATTTTCGCCAAAGTCGAAGGTCTGCACAAAATAAATTTATAAAATTACATTTTCCTCTCTTATTTAAACTAAAATATTTGTTATACAAAATTTTCTGATTTCAGGGTTGATTAATATGAAATAAATAATCAAAAATAAATAATTTTAACATCAGATTAAGTAATTTTTATTTCCGAGGTTTCTGTGAAAAAAATCAGTCTGTATACATTTTTCTCAAATTCTGATAATAAATTATGGAACTACATTTAAAAAAACCGCTGCCAATTATGGGATCAAAACTTCCTCACCGTGTGGTGGAGTTTATAACAAATGTAATTTTTGACGTATTTTGTTTTTTGACGCATTTTGTTTTTTTTTGTACGTATTTTGTTTTTTTGGCGTATTTTGTGTATTTCAACATTTGGACACAATATTATAATGAGTTGTATATCAGATCCTATTTATAATCTTTCATCACGAATAATTTTTTTTGTAAAGTTAGAAATTGAAATGTTAGGGTCCGGTAGACCCCATTCCAGTGGACCGATTATGCTCATCAACGAACTCAATCTTTTCCTTGACCTCTAGAACGGGTGTACCAAATTTGAAAGCTTTATTTCATAATCGTCGAGAAATTTTTTTCACGAATACATATATTTCTCACTTTTGATGAGGAAGTAATTAACGAAATTGTTTATTTTTTTTATCACAGTACATCAATAAACAAAACATTAATAATCCTGTCGTTATTAGGAAAGCCGTAGGAAATTTAATTTTACGACAAAGAAAATGTAGGGAGGCAGAAGTCTTTCATTTTGAAAATAAGTTATAAGGTTTTATGTTCTGTAAATTTGTTGTTTATAATGTTATGTTTATTGATGTATTATTGTGATAAAAAATAAATAATTTCGTTAATTTTTAAATGTAGTTCCACAATTTATTATCAGAATTTGAAAAAAAGGTATACAGATTGATTTTTCACAGAAACCTCAGAAATAAAAATTACTTAATCTGATGTTGAAATTATTTATTTTTGATTATTTATTTCATATTAATCATGCATGAAATCACAAAATTTTGTATAACAAATATTTTAGTTTGAATAAGAGAGGAATATGTAATTTTATAAATTTATTTTGTGCAGACCTTCTATTTTGGCGAAAATTGATCGTTAATTTAAAATTCGCCCAAAGTGTGGCAAAACAACAAAGTACATGTTTTCGATCACTTTTGTATGTAGTTTCATAATTCAGTATTAGAATTTAAAAATCACGTACACAGGGTGAATTTTTTCATAGGAGCCCTAAAAATAAAAATTAGTTGAGCCGGCCCTGGAATTTTCTGTCTTTGATTATGCATGTAAAATGACAATTAATAGTATACCATATACCCACAATACGAGCTGACTCTAGTGATTAGTTTAAAAGATATTACCTTAAGAATTATTGTTTAAAACTCATAAATCACCCTGTAGATCAATAAAAAAAGGCTCAGGCTTTTTTCAATAGTCATTTCTATTTCACCTAAGTGAACTCTATCTACCATAACATTTTGTCCGTTCCCTCGTGAATCACCCTGTATATTTTTAAATTTTGTTAGTATTTATTTAAACAAAATTATTATTTCTTCCAGAAAACATAACGCAAAATTATCATTATGTGTTATGAACGAACAAAGTTGAACAATTCGTTAGCCAGAAATATTTAGACACACTGTATATAAATAGTAGCGCTTCTATAATCAGAATAATTAAATTGTCTGTTCTTTCCCTGACAGTCGCTCCACAATGGGTTATAGAACCTCAAGATGTGTCAACACTTCTAGGAAATCCACTTCTCATAGAATGTTCAGCGAAGGGTTTCCCTGAGCCTCAGATAACCTGGCTCAAAGGGCAAGGTATTTCATCGTCAATCTCTCTAAATCTTTCCCTTTATCAACCAAATGCATGCTTAAACTTTTAGGATTCTTTGTTTTTTAATAATTATCCTGAAAGCATTTTTCTTCGGCTATAGATTCAAGTAGTCTCGAAATGGTCTTTTAATGTAATGGCGATCTTTCTAATTTACTAAAAAGATTTCTGTTTTGCTTCAGTTCTTTTAAGGCTAGCGATGCTTTTACAAATATTGTGTCGCTATAAAGTGAAGTTGACGTTAAATAATAAAAAAAAAGTATATTTAGAATTTGTTATACAATGAATATTTATTTGAAAGACTTACTTTTACGTTAATTGTGCTCTTGATGCATAAATATTGCGAGTTAATTCAATGTTAATGGATATATCAATTACAATTTAATTACATTTGAACACAAAATAACTTTTTATGCTGTTATTTATTTATATAGAAAAACATATACATCCATTGCTAAAGATTGTGAACGAGATAGGTCCCAAGACAGAACCTTGGGAAACACACACTTAGTCACTATTAATTTAGCTGTCATTTACACCAATAATTTACATAATATTAGATGTCCAATAGCGAATTTATTGTAATTGTTTTTTTTGTTTTTCCTTATTATTTTCGTACTAAACCCAAATTGTATCAAGTGATTTATAATATATTCCATTTAGGCAAAACAACCTCTGATTATCAGCCCGTATTAAGTCTTCATACCAGGGCAACTTTAATGGCAAATGGTTCGATGTGGTTAGAAACTCTAAGTCCACAGGACGAGGGACATTATTTGTGCCGAGCGACAAATGGTATAGGTTCTGGTCTAGGAAAAGTGATTTACGTCGGTGTGAACGGTAATGTATTGCATCTTTTATAAAGGATCGGATCGTCACAAAGATACCCTAGACCTTTCATGTTTTAAACAAAACCAAATGCAGATATATTTCTTTCATACAATATTCTATAGAATTTACAACTCCTGCTTCTGTGAGCTCGTTCAACGAAATATTAAATTAGAAACATCACTCTGAAAATACGGTTGGGCACACAAAATCAAAATGACTTGCTTTACTTTTTACAATGCATTCCTTGGTCCATTTTTAGAGTTTGATTTCGTTTGGTATACAATATAATTTTTAGAATTTATTGAGCTTTCCTGCATTTATGATTAAATTACTACTGATTTGTAAATCTCAATAGAATTGCATTGGACACATTTAGGTCATTTCCGAGTTTCAATAATTACAACAACTTAATAATTTATCGACTTTAGAATTTTAAAGCAGTTTAAGTTTAGAGACTATACATTAATCTAAAGTTTGTTCATTTGAAGGCGTCTGTAGTTCATAATACAGACTTTTTAATTGTTCACGTTTTACAGAGCCAGCTAGATTTGATTTGCCAGCGAAGAACGTATCCACAAAACGTGGAAGTTCAGTCGCTCTTCTTTGTCACGTTTACGGGGATACTCCGATTGAAGTCGTCTGGACTCTCAACGGAAATCGACTAGATTTGAACAACTACAGGTAATGAAATTTTTATTCTGTATGGAGGAATTTCTAATCTACATTTTGATGTAATGTGTACGGTAAAGAAGATAATTAAAGTACGACACGATGATTTAACCCAAGTTACTCATTATTAAAGTAATGCAGATAAAGTTTTATTTGAAAATCTAATTAGCAGTTATGTAGCGCTTTCCTCTATAATGTAATATATTTAACCATTGTGGTCAGTTTATCGAATGGTAACGCAATTTGGTAATTTTTTTTCTATGTCATTCAACTTCTACTGGTCGATAAGTCGATGGATTTATTTCGTAGTCAGTAAAATATAAAAAAAATTGTCGGTGTTATATGGCTCCTTACTCGGTGGACGGCAATGATAAGAATAGAAGACAAAATTCATAAATCGTGTTAGTACAGTGTTCTCGTCATGCAGTTCCACGTAATTTACGGCTGGTATAGAGTAATTTAACTGGAAATTGCTCCAAGATATATTTCATTTGCTGCTATATACGTCGTCATTAGTACGAGGTTAGTAACGACGTAAGGAATTGTTGATGTTAAAATAGGATTTTTGTTGGTCCACTTTGACTAAATATATTCGATATCGGCAGTAATTTTGGTGATATAAAATATTTTTAACATTGGAAATATTTCTGGTTTCGCAGTTTCATGTTGCATATTATGAAGCATGACGTAGGCAGAATGACGTTTCAGAACGATAGACATCAAAATTACACTTTTTCGTTCACTCCTGCTGAGCCTAAAATCAGAGCGGAACCGTGCAATTCACGATGTAGTTCTAAGTTCGACCCTCTACCTTGAATTTCTTCAGTAATCGTATCCTTTCCTCAAGAACAGTTTTTGTCAAATGCCATTAATTTCAATGTTAACAAAAATTCTTCAAAATAAAGGATTCTTTGTAAAACAAGCTGTAGATGAAGTGAATTCACCTATTATATATTAAAACAGCAATTGATATGTCAAATAGTGAGCGAACATTTGTACCTAGTCAGTGAGGACGTTGATCTCCTTGTTATATTAATCGCTGTGACTCCAGAAGAAAAAGATAATATTTTTCGCAAGGCCAGAACAGGACAAATTAAATGAAAAATTCTTTCTTCATCAGAATTTCAGAACTCACATGAACGTATAAAAAATACAATTTTACTGGCTCATGACTTCAGTGGTTATGATACCACGTTTGCAATATTTCAGAAAGAAAAATTAAAAATCCTCAAACTTCTTCAGAAAGAAATGCAGTTGGTTAATGTAGTGAGAACTTTCAATGACAAGAATTCAACCCCCTCATAAGCAAAACAGGCTGGTGAAACTCTTTTCCTACTTGTATACCGTGCAAAGAAAATAAAAAATCTCTCACTCAACTCATACAGATTTAATCAATTCAAAAAATATCTGCAAAAACAAAAATTAAAGTTGGAATTATTACCACCAACTGCAGAGGCGCAGTCGCTCAACATCCATTACGAGTATTCTACAAAATTCAGAAATGGCTTGGCAATGAAAAAATCCACAACGGTGGGTATAGAAGAAAATTAACGGCTCCTTACAACCTGTGACAGCACTTTTTGTGCCAACATCAGAATCAATATTTCAACTTATCTCCTGCAACCGCAACAGAAAAGCAGGTTTAAGACTACAATGTCTGAATTCATACATGGATAAAATTATCGAGGATCTAAACGACGCAGAAGATTGATGCAATCGACGAGAATGCGGAAGCTAATTTGGAAGATGTCTTCCAGGAGACGGATGCTATCGATTGTGATCTTCTTTAGATATAAAGTATGTTTCATTCAATATGTATGATATAATACATCCAACTCATATATCTTTTGATCGAAGAATAGCAGAGCCATAAATCTTTTTAGGTATTATAGATATACGTCTCAAGAATATGTGACACATTTTGCTTGTTCTTGTCTCGTTTATTTTTGGAGATACGGTGATGAAGGTTGAGCTATGTTTTTCTGCCAAAGTTTGAGGTCGTGCATGGAGTGTCCCAAACCGTTTTCGGATATGACAATATAGTCATTTTGTACCCTCATTCATTGCGTTCATTTTCATTTTTGATTGATTGTGCTAACTTAATTGTTGTTGATTTTTTGAGGATTTTTATACACACACACTCGACTGCAAAGTCGCTGAAATATCCTGTTCATTGATTTATTCATTACTGTTCTAATAAATAAATACGTTGGTATACATAGGTAAAATTCACGAGTTATTATTTCAGTTGTTTAATTAACCCGTTTGAGAAATTGTCCAAGTCCAGTTGACAAGACAATCATCTTAATATCCCTGGACAAATAACCGTATCTCCATCTGTTAGCTACCCCTAAACGTTCTCACCACGGAGAACCAAACAAGTGCTGTTTCTTGCACTTAAGAATTAAGGAACTGTTTTTATTTGTCTTAATTGGAACGCTTATCTATATCTAACATATAAACTGATATTTGTGTTGATATTAAATACTTGCTTTGAAACTTTGTTCGTTAAATGCAAATATTTATAGTTGGTGTTTAGTATGTACACTGGCCTTTATTTTCACAAAATAATCATGCATTTCTTTTGTACTCTCGAGAAATATACAATCAATGGATTCGTTGGTTTTCTGCTGAAGTCGCAGATAAAATTTATAGGGCTTTAAAATAAGTGTAAATTTCATGAGAAGCAAATAAAATAGTTGCTTTAAGCGAGCGTCTTTTTAAAATATGCTAGAATTTATCAATTCCGACAGTATTTTCAGGAAACTATTACTTGGAATCCTATAAAATGTAATCTAGGGGCACAATGTTAAATACTTTTTCCCAACGTGACAAAACTTTATAGAAATCACCATAAACTTTTATAGTTATCTGTAAAAATTTGAATACCCACCTCTCGGCAACGCTCTTAAATTCTAAAATAGCTTCACATTTTTTACGAGACATAAGTTTTATGGAAATGAGTGGGTATTCAGTATAGTAACGCAACACTCCATTTTCTTTTAATAACACACTTTTTATGACTCTTCTATACAATTTATAACTAACCAAAAAGTAACTAGCAAAAGGTGCGATCAGGCGTTGCTGACTGAGTTTAGATATTATTTTCTGAAGATTGTCAATATTCAGCATAATTTAAAATGGGATCCTTTACTACTAATTTCTAACTTTTTATTTATTTTAATTGAACTACCTAAATATGTAATTTATTTCCTAAATATAAATATAAAAATATAAATGAATAGCTAATCTACGTGTTTTTATCTGTGAAAAGTCCTTCTCCGTTGACGGTGATGGTATAACCACATTTATTTTGAAATAAACATAATCTGTGGGGCATGAACATATCAAGTTGGCTTGGCTGTCAAAAATGCTCCCAGCAAGAACAGAAATCGACGGGTCTCGGCGAATTCTAATTTTTTTTTTCGGTTTTATAATTATAGGGGGGGGTCAAGTTTTCATTGGAAGACCCTGTATATCAAATTGGATATTTTTGTTAGGATTATACTTATATATAACCTAAATTAAGTTATTTATAAACAATACATATCAAGCAAAAAAATTTACTAATTTGTACAAAATGTCTATCAATCGAAAAATTCAACAGCGGAAACGCGACTTTACGAATATATGTTTTTCTAATGACTATGACATTATGAATTTTATGTTAAAAGCATTGTAGTGTATCATTTGTCAGTTTATTTTCTTGAGCTGACAAAAAACATTACGTTCAACGTACCAGAAAATGAAAAGGTTAAGAATTTTCCAGCAAATAATCTCATAAATAATTACGTTTCAAATTTGCCTAATGCATAATTAAAATCTTAGAAATATAAGCTATAACGACGTTTATTTGTGTTTTATTACTTTATAACCACTGAGAAATCGCAACTGTTATATTTATCTACATAAATTAAATCATTACTATATCTAGCAATTTTAAATTTTAAATATATGTCGCTGTTAATGAATGAAAGCACGTTTCATTTACCATTTTCAGATATTCTGCAAGCAACATAAAGACTGAAAATGGAGTAAAATCCCAAGTAACAATCGGTAGAACAGATAGAGAGGATTCAGGGGTTTATAAATGTCTTGCCGAAAACGCCTTTGGTCGTAGTGAACATATCATTAATCTTGCCGTTCAAGAAAGGCCCGATCCTCCTAGTATGTTGGAAGTGGTTGAGGTTTCCAGCCGATCAGTAAGGCTTGTATGGAAAAGGCCCTTTGATGGAAATAGCCCCGTTATCGGCTACTTAGTTCAATACCAAATTCTTGGCGCTAACCAGGGTGACTGGGAACAATCTCACGCTTTAAACTTAACCCTGCCAGTAAATATACCGCCTGGGTACGTATAGATTAGAATAAAAGGCATAACATTTTTTCACTGTAATTAAGTTGATTTATAAAAATGTTGTATAAACTTAAAAATTACATTCATCTTTAAATACACTGTAAAAAATTTTTTATACTACTTTCATAAATTTGATTAGCTATTCTTATTTTCTTGTTAAATTGTCACAAATCAGATCTTTCACATATTTGCGACAAATCAATATTATTGTTTTTATCCAGAGGCAAAGATTAAACAGTTTACTTAAGCGTACCTTCATTTTTATGACAAGCTTAGATAATATTATTGGTTTTAATATTTGAAAATGAATTATCAATTTTAAAAACATTATCCGGTATTTGTAGCTTCGAACCACCCCCTCGCGAGGAGGCGATAATATCCAGCCTTCAACCAGCTACTGTGTACACAATTCGTATGTTAGCGGTCAACAGTATAGACCAGAGTGCATTTACCGAGGCTATAGTCGTCAAGACTCAAGAAGAGGAGCCTGCTGAAGCGCCAAAGGATGTACGAGTAGAAGCTGTGGGCCCTGGAGAGCTATTTTTAACTTGGTCAGTGCCTCCACGGGAAAGTTGGAATGGAGAACTTTTAGGTAAGAATAATATGAGAATAATCATCTGATTTCAGTATGATGTTTTCAATAGTAAAGGAGCTGACTGACAAACATGTAACATAACGTCACTGTTCTACGACTCAAAGGTGGTTAATCAGTAATGACCATCGACTACTCATCAATGTGCCAATAGGGAAAACTAATCTAAGAGCATGTAACATTCGAGACCTCACTTCTAACTTGACATTTGCTTCCGTTCCCATTTAAGACCCTAGACTAGACTTTGAAAATATTTGTATCGTCTTCTTCCTTAGTATTACCGTCTTGTACAATTTTTTTTATATATAGGATATATCGTGACGTGGAAAGAGAATGGAGGTTTGGCAAATAATTCAAGAAGCATGACAGTAAAAGGATGGGCAACAAACAAGCTGCAATTGACAGGTCTAAAGAAATTCACAAGATATGACATTACTGTTCGTGCATTTAATAGCATCTCAGCTGGCCCCTCTTCTCCGAGTATCATTGGGACTACTAAGGAAGGGGTGCCTGAAGCATCACCGCAAAATATTGCGTGCTCCGAAATTTCTTCACAAATAATGAAGATTTCTTGGAATTCACCGCCCCCGAATTTTCACGGCGGACTTATTTTGGGTTACAAAGTTTACTACAGACCAATTTCCAGTGATATCGGTAAGTCTGTTTGGTCGTTTGATTATTTATAAATAAATTCTAATTTTTTTTACAGTGGATATACCGACGACCGGTGAAGTCAAAAGAACGTCAAGCAGTGAAACCTACCTGCACGGTTTGTACAAATTCACCAATTATTCCATAAAAGTTTTGGCGTACACGGGGGCTGGTGACGGCGTTATGAGTAAACCTTTGTTCTGCATAACGGAAGAAGACCGTAAGTAATTTATTTAGACTAGTCAAATATCAGTTGTTACCTTACCGCTGTTTTTTCGAATTCAAGAATAAAATCAATCCAAGCATTAACATTAACGAAATTTTCATTATTTTTTTATCTTTCGAAAACTTGTTTATGGTTGAATAAGCCAAAACGTTAGAAAATAAAATAATTTTCATCTACACTATGAAGAACCTGTCTAGGTTATACATAGTTAATTAAATTAAGGAAAAATTCTACCCCAATTAACTCCCTTAATTTTAGAATAGATAGAGAAACGTGCTATAAATTAAAAAAATCACGTTAGTGAGCAATTGTAGCATTTTTTTCTATTCTATAACTAAAAGCGTAGAATAAAGATATTTTCTTCTATATTGAAAAAGCGGAAATATTCGGTTTGGAGATAGGCATATTACATTACAGTAAGGTGTATTGTGTGTAGACTAACGAACGGATATAATTTGAACTTTCTACTGGGTATATTTTCTTAATATTAAAAATAAATAATAAATACCAAATTAATTATGTTATATAATAAATATTATGTGAGATTATTAGAACTTCTACATTTAAACTACTTACACAGACAATAATAATTTAATTGAAAATAGAAACGTAGACATGTATACCGTTGCGACATTTATTTAGCAACTTGCGCTAAATATTTTAATAATGTTAATAAATTATTATAATTTCAGAAAAAGAATATAATTAGTTGCTTCATAATTATTAAAAAATGAAAATTAAATTAATAAATCGTTTCACAGGCTATTAATTATCTAGAAATGCTGAAGAAATATTTTCGGTTTGTCGAAAATTCTTTTGTTTCAATCGCTGAATCCACAACTGGGGTGAGGATAATTTATTATCAAAGTTATGCAACTGGTGAAACTTAAAAAAAATATATTGATATGTATCCACATTGGAAATTTATCTTTCCTTAATTATAAATGACAAATACTGTTAGAAGTAGTTTAGATACTTAGTTGCTTGCCAATTTATACTGATTTTGTTTGTCTTTAAAATACACCGTGAGTATTAATTTTGTTGCGCTATTTTTATACACGTCAGATCCTGGATATAAAAATAAATCTGTTCGACCTCAACTTCTTGATAACTTTTGAATAGTTTCTATATTTTAACTCATTAGACATCTAGAAATATCAACTTTGTTAAAAATAATTTTATATTTAAGAGACCAACTGTGTGTAACAAAAAAATATATTTAGTTAAAATTATCTAGTCTAAAAATGCACGTCGCACTCTAGAGGTTGCTGTTTGAAGAGTAAAAGATGTATTTACTCGGAGGGTTCAAGGATAAAATTCAGCATTATAATTAAAATATGCAGATTTTGACCCGATAAGCCGCCTGTAAATTTCACAATTCAATCACCTAGTTTCTGAGGACAATGCCTGGTCCAGCAGTTTGTGGAAAACTGTATACGCAAATTAACACACGCGATGTTATTAACCTTCATAATTTGATTAAGATGTCAATTTTTTTATTGCTTAATCCATTATCGTTTTATATGGAAATTATGGGCTTCCATCAATCAATATTTAGAGCCGTACGGCATGTTTTAAAAATTAATCAGATTTGAGCATTCCACTAATGCTATATATATATTATTATATATATATATATATCTATTTTCTATCTGCAGTAGTTTCTGAGATATAAAAGAAATACGTGTCACGCAGTATACAGTTAGTACCTACATAAGGTATGGAATAAATTCATTAATTCTGAATACGAAAATATTTTGGAAAAATTCTCGACAGGTCGATTTTGATTTTGGATTACCCATCTATTGCTTTGATTTTTTTATCTATGAAGTTATCGCTGCTTCGTCTATGGTGTGTGTTTTTAAATAGAATACCTTGTATATTTTTCATTTTTAGAATATCTGTGGAAAGCTGGTTTTAAAGACGTATACTACTAGAGTTCATAAGTTTGGGGCTACAGACATTTTGAAATGATATTTTTTATGTTAAATAATAATTCTTGTTTTATCGTGATATTTTACAAGAAAGTAGCAAATGAACAGCAAATAATAAATAATTAATTTAAGGTCTAGAAGACGTGGTAGTGTTGAATGACCACCAAGGTGACCCCTTACCCCGTTAGATTTGTTCCTTTGAGGCCATCTAAAAAACGTAGTATACAAATTTAAACCTGACAGTATTGAAAAATTAAAAAACAAAATTAGATTAGAATGTAACAACATTTTTCAAGAAACTATCAATAAAGTTTAGCAAAAATTCATTGATCGTTTGGGATACAGTCAGGCACAAGAAGGTTTTCAATTTGACCATTTGATTCGTTAATTCTTTATTTTATTGTTTACTTCCATTTGATATTTTATTGTAAAATATCCCAATGAAACAAAAATTATTTTAACTTAAAAAAATAACATTTTCAAATGTCTGTAGCTCCAAATTCTGGACCCTAAGTAGTAAAAGGGTTAAAATCAGCTTTCCATAGAGATTTTAAAAATGAAAAAATATACGGGGTGTTCCATTAAAAAAGGAATAAACGACGTCATAACCGAATCAGAAGATGCGAATTTCAAAATAAAAATCGACCTCTTCGAGAATTTTTTCAAAATACTTTTGTATTCAGGGATTATTAATTTATTCTATACTTCATGTACACACTGTATATGTTTTAAAAGGAAAGCCAGCAAGGTTATTCGATTATGTTCCAGTAAAAGTTATACAGGGTGTTAAGAAAAAGTAGGTCAAGCCGTTAACCACTTTGGACGAAAATAATGCAACTTTTATGGTGTCTGCAAAATTTCCGGTAAAAATCTTAAGTTATTAATAAAATTAATTTTCAAAATTTAAACTTTAACATCCTGTATAAAGAAAACTATGCACCAAAATAAAAAATCACACTATAAAAGTCGCATTATTTTCGTCCAAAGAATCTGTGGTTAACGGCTTGACCTACTTTTTTTTAACACCCTGTATAACTAGTATCTGGGTTACCTGAATTTTATTCTCAGACACTATTAAACTGTAGCTTATTTTTCATTTCTGTTTTTTACACCTTGAGAGAATAATAATATTAATTGTCCGTTATTATAAAAGAGTGATGTAATGAGATATTATATCATAGACATATAAATTCAAGTAAATTAAATGCTCCAATTTGCCCTTAAGATTAACCTGTTGACATTTTATAAATTTCACTTATTTTATAAACAAGATTTTTGTTCCACTTAAATCTCTCTCGGCGATTAATTCATTTGACAGAAAAATAAACGTTGTCGTATTTTAATTATTTTTGTACGACTTTCTATTAATTTTGGTAATTTGTAAAATACAGAACTACAGAAGTAATTGACTTATTTAACAATTATATACTAACCACTAAGCTATTAACTTTAATCGCTTTTCACAAAATGGTAAGTTTGGTACCCGAGTTCGGAGAGAGAAGATTCGACATAGAATCGGTTCCTATTTTTCGCATTATTTTTTTTTAATGAATATATTACCAACAAATTAACAACATTTTAGTTTGACTATATCGGGTGGCCAAGGAGTATTGTCTAATGAATAATACAAAATACTACGTCCAGGCTAAACGAAAGTCACGTCATCTTTCTAAAGGAACATGTGTCACAAGTTAGCATTAGTTTAAAGAATAGTTTAGATACTGTGAAAAAATCTAGAAAACACAAGTACGTCCCTGCAGGGTTTTATTTTTGAATCTTATTAAAGTAAACGTTGGATTTGACACATGAGCGTGTTTTTTGTCACTGTAAGTATGCAAAATTCTTCTTAATTAAAATAGCGGGTTCCCCGCAGATATCTCATTTTTAAAAATTTTTGGAAAAGAATTAAATTTTGTGAAAGAATTTTAAATGGGATCATATTTTTTATCGCACCATAAGAAATGTTTGAAAATAATCGCCAAGTTGTGTTATCTATCAGAAAAAATAGATTTTACGAATATTCATTTAGATATAATTTATAACAAATGAAAGCTGAAAGTATGCCATTTCTTATGGTGCAATAAAAAATATGATCCCATTTAAAATTCATTCACAAAATTTAATTGTTTACCATAAATAAAAAAAAATCGATATCAACTAGAAAAGGAGATGGATACAATGGATGGCCTCACACACCGATAGGCATCATATTTCTTTTGTTTTGTATCAAAACGTAATTTTACTAATATTTTAAAATCAATAATCATGTTTACTAAGCTTTTTACTTCATATGAGTAATTAAATTACTGTAAATTTAGAGTCTTAATACAACTCGTCTGTTTTAGTGACATATTTAACATCCTGGAAAGTTATATGAATACTTATAATATATTCCAATAAAATGTCATTACATTACATAAAAAATCAAAGTTACATAATACCAGTAAACATGAGATTCCAAAAATTACCGGTTTTAACGCTGGAAGCTACAGATGTTGGTGTCCATGGTAATTATTTTTTTTGTATTTTGAATACATGACGGCATCGTAGCTTTTTTGGATAAACTGGTTTATCTGACGTGATTATTACCAATAGTTATATTTATACCACTTTGGTAAAAAAAAATTTTTAAGAGGAAAGTGAAATTACTTTCGAGTCAATAACGCTTTTGCGTAATTACATAAATCTAAAAATAATACAGGAATGCTTTAATGAGATATATTGTATATTGTATCTGATTTGGCATGGTTTTGTTATTGGTAAGATATTTCCTTTAGTTAATCTCCGACTAACATCCGATAACTGAAAATGCCGGAATTATTATGTTTATTTACCTTTAGCGGTTTTTAGAAATTTAATCGGGGGAAGCAACATCTCTTTATCCGGTGGTTTCAGTGAACATTACCATGAATATATTTGATTTGCACAAAAAGAGACATATTTTAAAAGTGAAATTCAACAATAATTTCATCACAATCAATAACGTTTTTACGTAATCATCAAAACATTTTAAAAATAATATATACTTCAACAAAGTGTGTGGTATTTATAAAATTTCTTTTTAATTTGGTATGGTTTGTTGGTTAGTAAGGCATTTCCTTTATTGATTGTTTTAAATCTACCGAGTAGCTCAAAAATCAGAAATATAATTCTTACTTCAATGGCTTACCTAAACGGAAAGAAATATGTTTTAAATACATATGTTTGAGCTTTAATATTAAATATTAATTTCAAAATAAATAAATATGTACTTGAAAAATGTACCCTTCTCGCAGACTTATTTTTGCTTATCAACAAATTTTTTCTCGACTAGACTAATAATTCTGCTCACTAAAGGGGCGCAGAAACAAAAGAGGATCAAAAACATAAATTTTTTTTCTTTCCTATTTAATATCATTTATTTTGAACATATATTTAAAAAGTTAGGTTTCTATTATTTAAAACTTTCCTTATATAAATCTTCAAAACAATCGTTGAGTCACGTCTAACAATTAAATTGGGCTTTAATTTTAAAGGGTTCTTTATTTTCCTCACTATATAAATTTTTAAAAGAGTCACTTGGTATATTTTTAAATTAAGAATGCTCGTGTAACTCCATATCTCCGTTTTTTATTAAAATAGCCAATATTTTAATTTATACATATTATTCAATGAAACCGTAAATAATACACTTTTTGAATGTTCCAGTGGCATGACTGCATTGGCACGTACTGAATTCATTAACCACGCAATCAGATCAAAAATATATGACCATATAATTGGCAATCAGAATTTTTTGTTTGATAATTTGTTATTAATTAATTTCAACATTTACTTCCTACTATTAACTAATTACATAAGCAAAATTGCTTCGGCTTAACCCGTTATATACTTGCGATACATTTGAATTTGAATTTTCTTGCAGTAAAATGGAAAACTTTTAAATATGTATAAAAATATATGCCTGGTATATGAGAAAGGTAATTTTACTTAATAATAAAATTTTCGTGTAACAAAAATTCAAAATAATAGGAACATATCCTTGAATACTCTTTGCCTCGGGCTGTTAAGTTCAGAGTGCCAAATACATCTTTATAGGAAAAATGTTAATTTTATCAAAAATTATAAAAATTTCGAAACATAAAGAAAATTGAATTATTCTGGTGCTTTAAAAGGAACGTTGATTAAAATTTTTCTATTAAATTTGGCCAGTGGAGTATAAAAAACGTTCTTGTGGTTTGAAGGGTATCAACACACTGTATTTTGAAGTCCATTCATTTTTTGGTATGTTAATATTACAAAGAATTCTTTATTTATTATATTTACAATGTCCTTCGAGTTATTCGAACCCTGTATATATATTTTTTGTTAAATATCTAGAATTCCTGTGAAAATAATATATATTTTTATCTAAAAAATTACCAATTGCTTAATATTGCATATAGTGAACGTAAGAAATTGTGGTATTGGTATCACTGTCATAAAAGAAAAAAATGTTCTAAAAATGTCTTTCATAGTTACATAACATCATGTAATTATTAAAAAAACATTTCATTATTTGTGGGTTTCTGATTATAGTAATGAAATTATTTTTAATTAAAATTGTGTCAAATCTGAGGATAAATATAAAAATAAACGGGTCAACTACATAAATGTGGTTAATTTGTGTAACGGCAAACTGTTAAAGTAAAAATTTACAGAACAATTTATTCTCTGTCTAACTATTCTTAAGGCTAACACTCTGCTTTAAATTAGAAATTAGAACTTATTTTATGTGGTTTTACATATTATAGGGGGTAAATGTTTCAAAAACGATTTAAAGATGAGAAAGAGGGAAGTATAAATTTATTGAAAATGCTTCTACAAGCACTACAGGGTGATTCCCCGGGAACTGAATCGATCGATATAATAATAGGGAAAAGTATGTAACAAAAATTTTGGGAATTACTAGGGTAAGTGTGGTCAATCTAACAAAAATAATTACAATCAGTTGGTACTTCCGGTTACACCGGAAGTCGATACCAGCTTGCTTACTTTAAATAAAACACCATGTACATTTTCAATTTTGAAATGACCTAAAATTCTGAGTAGAAAACATGAGCATACCACATACCTAAGCCCAGTAGTATCGGAGATATTTGACGTTTTGTAAAAATTTTGACGGGTGCAACGATTTGCAGAACAATTACAACTTTCTTCATGTAGGATATTCTCATTTCCTATTTGGCATGTAGAAAGAAAGCAAGACGTGCTGCGTTCTACAATATTCCATATTAGTATATCATACCAAGTGATACATTTTTCGTGTTTTTGGTAATTCTCAAAATTTCCAAAATTTTCCCTACATCGATCGATTCAGTTCCCGGTGAGACACCCGTATAAAAAATGCAACAGGAAGTCTATTTAAAAAAAATAAACGATGATATCACAGCCTCTCGTTGACATCACAAACAAGTTGATAGTATTTCAATTAAAGAAACATGTTTTTTGACAAAATAGTACACATTGTTTTGGAATATATACAAATGGACATTTATCATTTTTAAAACGGAGATCCTAAATTTTAAAAGAAAAGTATAGTTTGATTAAAACGGAATGTAATTTTAAATAATTTATATTTTTTTATTTATTGCATTTACACCTTTTAGTACAAGAAATGATCTTTTTTAAAAATTAGTTGAAGACCCCGCCCTAAAAGTTCCTGTAAGGATCCAGTTCAGTGTCAATAAAATATGAGTCTACATGAACATAAAAATAAGCAATTGTTTTACACCCTAATTGTCTAAAGTACGGGCAGTGCATTCAAATTTTAAAGCAATTTAACCTAGCAAAGAAATATGTAAACCAGTTTGCCATCACACTTGCGTATACCCCACGGTCTTATCAGCACATTATTCTAACATTTAATATGTTATAAATAATAAGATATCAATTATGTTAACATGAATTTATTGACAGTTCCCGGTCCACCAGCCAGCATAAAGGCTGCTGCTATGACAGGCGAATCAATTTTGGTGTCATGGTTATCACCAAGCAAACCCAACGGCCGTGTAGGTCTCTACACTGTTTATTGTCGTGAAGCTGGACGTGTGGGAAAACATACCAGCTATAACATGAGAATAGAAGATGCGTTACATGATTTGATATACGAAGTGAGAAATTTAAAGGAGCATCAGCTTTATGAATTTTGGGTAAGTGGTGATATCTACTGCAAATAAAATGTCTTGTTGTTGATATTTTATGAAATTTTAATGTTTCTCCTTTATATGTATAGTTTATTATTAATTAACAATAAATAATAATATTCACTCGTTTTCCCACGCCTAATGTTACGTAATCACCACAACACAAACAGATTTTTTGCGTTATAAGAATAACATTTTGAAACTTGTATTTTTAGTACTTTTTATGTAATAGTTGTGAGATTAATCAAACGCTTACTATTTATTATTTCGATATAAAATTTGACAAAACACAAACACTAATAATATACGCCTGGCATTAAAATGTAGCCCCTAACTTTATGATTCATGAAAGTGAAAACCAATATTATACAAGTACACCAAAATGATGAGTGTACAAAAATGATCCCAACCCTACTCAAAATTCCCCCCTTTTTTTTTTTTTTTTTTTTTATTCGGTGGTCGGAAAATCTTCGCAAGACACCCGCAGAGCACGAAGCTCGTTGGATAGTGTGGGATTTGTACCCACTAAAAACCTTTCCACCTAGCTGCCTAGCAGCCGAAAAAGATCTGTTTTGTTCGCTAGGACGAGCAAGACTACTGCTCTCTTTCCTTTGCGTCGATCAGTTTCGTTCCCGTGTCCTGGCTTTGAGTTGGTCACCACCGGGAGTGTGCCTCCTCTTCTTCTTCCTTCCTTTCCTCGGTGCTTCTTTCTTGGTCTTCTCTCTTTGGTTTCCTGGTCTTGTCTCTTCGTTTTCCTGGTCTTCTCTCTTCTCTGTTTGTCCTCTTTCTTCAGTTTGCCTGGAGCTGCATCTCGGCCTCTTGTGCCGTGGGACATCAGCTGGGTCGTAGTCCACTGCGTGCCTGACGAGCGGATTTACGTGGTCCTCAGCTTTTTGGAATTACCCATGAGTGCAATTGTCAAATGGGGTATATTTAATTTTATGTTAACAGGTTTCAGCTACGACAACTATTGGTGAAGGAGAACCAACATCTATAATAGCCCAGTCTACCAACTCTATGGCTCCGTCAAGAATAGCCTCTTTCACGCAAATACTACACAAACCGGATAAATCTAAGGTGCTATTGTCTTGCTATGCTGTGGGCAACCCTACGCCTAGAACTAGATGGATACATCGAGATCGGCCTATAACTTTCAGCCCATTTTTTGAAGTTACAAGTGGCGGCGATTTAAAAATTCATAGTAAGTTTATTAAAACTGCATAATTCTTGGAGCATGTTAAATGCATAAATTAGCATTGCATTTTATATGGTAGAACGTAAATTGTTTATGATATTTTCTACTTCACGACTATTGCAAAAGAATTCATCGGACGGAAAGAAATATTGCATGAGTTGTTTTGCAAACGTGCGTTTATTTATAAAAATTTATGCGAACTCGCATTGCCATTGCCCATATTCTGATATAGTTCAGATGTTTTTAACATTACGTAATCGTAGGCTATTAAATACAAAATTTAACATCTGATGTATTGAATAATTAATAATTACAACAAACACAATTAGCATTTTATTATTACTAGTTTTAAATACATTCTGGAAGTTCTGTTAATTGAATTTCATTAACTGGCAGATAGATAATTGAAAACAAACATCACTAACTAATCGTACGATTTCGCTTTAGGCGCAGCAAACGTTGATTTGTACAACCTTTCGTTAGATACTGCTGGCCTTGCTTACGTCTATTTTAATATTTCTCTAAGATATTTTGTTTTCCATCAACATTGTTTCAACATAACTTTTTCCAAAAAAAAATTAAATTTTTTACGCTGTCATTTCTCAAATTATCATCATGGTTCTTGAGCGCCTACTTATAAGTGCATTTACCTTCATATGCAAAATTATGTCTCTTAAGAGTCTATATCGATTCTACCACACCTCGCACAGGTCAGTTTGACATGATGCAATCAAACCGAAACTACCGCGACTGCAGGTTGCAACAGGTGCATATGTGTTTTCGCAAATTCGTGCGAGATGGCAGCACTTTTAGGACATAGACATGCACTTTTGGTTTTTCAAATAAATTAATTTACAGCTCATACCAATTGTTGAAGAAAATGAATTTAAAAGTTAAATTTGGCCAGAGAAAATATAAAATGCATACAAAATTTTTTTTCCAAGAAAAAAATAACATTTTATACATATTTTAGATTAATGTGATGTGATAAAAATTGCATTCAAATCTGATTAGTTTTAAGCGAGATATTCGAAAACTATTTAAGGATTTAAGTGGGTATACAGGGTGTCCCAGAAGTGGACGATCAAACGAAGTGGGGCGATGGGGGAGGCCATTTCCATTCAAAATAACCATATACCGGGTGTAAACGAATAGTGGGCCACCCCTATAACTTCCTCGTTTTTAAAGATATCGGTATAAAATTTTGTATGGTGAAATTAGGTAAGATTTCCAACTTTTTGAGACCCACCCGCCATATTTGTCACTTCCGGTTTTACCGGAAATGGCCCCAATAATCTTTTCTAAATGGACCACCCTGTATGATTTTACATTTTTGAAATAAAGATCACATTTTGGATACATTTATACTATTTTGAACATACAGGGTTGTACGAAAAATAATTCGAATTTTAGTTGTCAATCTAGATGGCTGCGAATATGTTAAAATTATTTTTGCTCCAATGTAATACATATAAAAAATACGAAAACGTACGAAAAAGAGTTATTATGAAAAAGGTGATATTAATGAGTTTAAAGCTCCCTGTATAATGTATTATTGGACGTATTGACGTTTTCGTGTTTTTTATATGAATTACATTGGAACAAAAATAATTTTAACATATTCGCAGCCTTCTAGATTGACAACTAAAATTCGAATTATTTTTCTTGCAACCCTGTATAAATTGTTCAAAATAGTATAAATATATCCAAAATGTGACCTTTATTTAAAAAATGTAAAAACATACAGGGTTGTCCATTTAGAAAAGACTATTGGGGCCATTTCCGATGAAACCGGAAGTGACAAATATGGTGGATAGGTCTCAAAAAGTTGAAAATCTTACCTAATCTCACCATACAAAAATGTATCCTGATATCTTAAGCCGAGGAAGTTACAGGGGTGGCCCACTATTCGTTTACACCCGGTATGTATCCAATTGTTGATGGTTCAAAAGTTATTTAAATTTTTGTATTTTCTTTTAAATCGCCTAGTGCTTCCACCAAAAAATTAATTAAAAAAAACACATGAGTTGCTTGCATCTTTTTTTTTAAATATCATCTTGAAAGGTTCATTAAAAGTATTTTCATGAACTATGTTATGTGCGATTTAATAAAAAATGGTTTTTGTGGGAAATTTTTATTTACAAAAAACTTTTAAAGTGCATTTTTTTTACTGTCAGCGTCACTTAAAAATCAATTAAAATTTTTTGTAAATAAAAATTTATCTTAAAAACCATTTTTTTATTTGATCGCGCGTAACATAGTTCATGAAAATACCTCTATAGGAAAGGTACGTGCACCCTGCAGGGTCATACTTACACACATTGAAAAATTGAAATATGTAACTTTTGAACCGCTCCTCCATCACCCCACTTCGTTTGATCATCCAATTCTGGGAGACCCTGTATAAGACTCTTAACTACGATTAATATTTATTAATGTTAGTTGTGTAGTATAAATGCTGCTCCCTGTGTAAACAAAATTATACATCCCTACTCTACTTTTTCCGGTTATAAAAGAAACTAAGCAATTTTATAAATTTTCTATTTTATTGCAATTAAACTGCAATATAAGTTGATTACATAACGCATGTATTAATTAGTATCGTCCTGCCGTAATTAACTAATTTCAATATCATTTAAGGTGTTGATCCATCACTGGCTGGCAACTACACCTGTTCTGCAAAAAATCTGTTTGGGGAAGACGAAATCACTTACACTCTCGTGGTGCTAATGCCTCCAAGTGCTCCGACTTTGGAGGTGCAGTTCACCACTGCTACAAGCATTAGACTGCACTGGAGCCACCCTGAAGACGGTGGTGCTCTAATCCAAGGTACTTTCGTTTATGTATATACAATAATATTAGCGTTATTATGTTGTAATACCTACAGCAGTGAAACTTGATACTAGAACCTGTTTAGCAGGCGTGTTTATTTAATAAAAAAAATTGTTGCTCTAACCGCTGATAACGTGCGTGAAGTTATCTATAAATTTCCAGCAATGTTTCTGACGTAGAGACAATCTAATTTGGGATGGAATCGAGTAATATGTACTATCTCTAACGAATTGATTACGCGTATAATAAAATTGAATTGATTAGAACTTAGAAACATGTTCAATCAATTTTCTTTGTTAAATTTTTGTTTCTGGTTTCGCGTTCGACTTATGGGTTTCTAATAATCTAATTCGAAATAAATTCTAGCACTGCGCCCTAAGATTTACAATTAAATAATGAATCTCGTTAATAGTAAGACATAAATTTGGTGAGAAAAAACTGCATAATTAAAGGACTAACAAGATGACGCCAAGAAATCCTTGATATAAATTTTCGTTTTTGAGTAAAACTGATCAACAAAATAAACGTTACATGGCCAAACTTTGATCCTCTTTTAATCATCATCAAGAAATTTCTCGGTGCTGTATATCTCATAATTTTGCAAACATAGGTTCGTTCATTCGTAAATGAACTTCATAATGTTGGTTGCTCAAAGACGAAACTTCGAATAAAAAAAATTGGTAACGGTATCTACAGGGTGAATACCAATAACTCATTTTAATTTAATGGTAAGGCCATATACCAATAATAAAAAATATATACCCTGTAGTCCTCGAGAAAGAAAATAAATTAAAATACGTCAACATTTTCAGAACTTCGTAACTTACCTAGCTCAACAGAAAATAAATCAGGATAGGTATTTGCCTCTGGCATTCACCTTGTTTTTGCAATCATAAATTCACTAGTTTTTGCTGTCACTGTAATTAACTTGTCTCCTACCGCAAATTTATGAAAGACCGTCGAACGGCGGCTTAACTTTATTAGACGTTTTTTGTCACGTTTTTTACGTTAGAACTTGGAGTCTCTGAATTGGATACAAGGCATGTTGTTCACCCCATAGTGGGTCAGTAGAGCGACGAAGCGGTGCTCAAAAGTTTAACAGAATTTTACGCAGGCTACGTAGGTCAGTTTTTCAACTTTCTTTTATATTTTTTTATTGGTAATTTGTGTTATAAATATCAACAGTAACCCCCTCTTAAAAAAATGAGTTATTGGTATTCACCCTGTATACGTTCATTAAAAGTTGGTACAAAGAAGTTTCATTGTATCTCTTATTATGAACGCAATTTTTTCATGAAATGCAAAGTTTCTTCCTGTTTGAAAAACGCTTGGTAGACATTATTTTAGAAACAAAAATAATTATATTAATTTTTGTATGAATCTAATGTTCAATGGCCTCCTATAACAACGAAATTACTCTCTCGTGGGATTTTAAAATAAACATAATATGTTAGGTATATATTTTTAAACTCTCTTAGAAGGTATAAAAATATACCGGGTGTAAACCCCTGTAACTTCCTCGGGATAAAATGTTGTATGGTGAAATTAGGTAAGATTTCCAACTTTTTGAGACCTACCTGCCATATTTGTCACTTCCGGATTCACCGGAAATGGCCCCAATAGTCTTTTCTAAATGGACCATCCTGTATGTTTTTACATTTTTGAAATAAAGATCACATTTTGGATACATTTATACTATTTTGAAGAATTTAGACAGGGTTACACGAAAAATAATTCAAATTTTAGTTGTCAATCTAGATGGCTGCGAATATGTTAAAATTATTTTTGTTCCAATGTAATTCATATAAAACGTCCATATGTCCAATAATACATTATACAGGGTGCTCTAAACTCATTAATATCACATTTTTCAAAATAACTCTTTTTATAAAAACATTATGATATGGGTCACCCGGATATTCAGAAAGCTCTATTTAGTAGGGGTTAAAAGGCACCAAAAGTTGCGTAATGTGTAATCGTTACCGGCAGGAATGACAATTTTCTTAAGAAATTTATGATGTTTCCTTTCATAATTTGAGGATTTAATATCGTCGTCTAAAACTTGTTAAAATAATATTAAAATTTCGTTGTTTATAATATGTTCATAGGGACCATTGAGTTTATCTTCTTAGGTATTCCGCATCTTGCTCAAAGGTCTTGAATCGGGACTGTAATACTGTAGAAAATTGATTCAAATCATATTTTGTAACGTGAATGATGCTTATAAACCTTATACCTTCCAGGTTTTACTTTGAACACGAAACACGATACAGATGATTGGACCTCAACCGAGCTTTCTCCAGAGCTGTCTGTATACACCTTGGAAAATCTTCGATGTGGCTCTCTGTATCACATTTACTTGTTAGCTCATAATAGGGTTGGTAATGGGAGCCCCAGTCCTATTCAGACTGTCAGCACTAAAGGTGGCCCTCCTCACTTGCCGAAGGAAAACGATTTTATAATAACAAACTCCACAACATTGCAATTGAATTTGTATAACTGGCCTGATGGTGGATGCCCTATCGGGTATTTTTCGATACAGTACAAGGCCTATAATGATAAAAAATGGATAATAATCGCTAACAGTGTGTCTGAGGAACGTTTAGTGGTACACAACTTGATTCCTGCTAGTTGGTATCAGCTGAAAATCAGTGCAGAAAACGATGCAGGAACTGCTAATGGATTTTTTAATTTTGCCACAACCACAGTAACAGGAGGTTAGTATTTTAGAGCAGGTACATGTATTCTTATCAACCTAATTAATATAAGATATATCGCAACTGGAACACCTTGTATATAATAAATATTTCTTAATATTCCTGATACATTTCTGGTACATTTCGGACAAGTTTATTTTTTCAACACTATCCTTCACTTGACATTATTCTGATAAAATATTGAGGTGGAGACACAGCTATGCAAAAAGGACAACGTCTAAAAAATAACGCATTAATTTAGTTCCAAGAAATACTTTATTTTAATATAAGCATATAATGAGCGCAGCGGTAAAAGCATATTAATGATATGACTATGATAATTTAAAGGTTCGTACCTCTAGGCTAATTTAATATAGGTACTCTACTTCCTTAATGCTTGTTTTCATTGAATATTTGCACAGTGTGATCAACATGGGTGATGTATGGATATTTATATTAATTAATTATAGTGACATAATTAGAAGATAGTTCGGAACAGCAAAAAAATTTACACTTTTCAACTGAATTATTGATCCTGAGGTAGCTTATTCCTGGGATCTTATATTCGGTCGAAGGCCATGGGCATTGTCATCTGAGGATGGTAATAAGCCTTGTTTCAGTAATATCCTAGACATATTCAATATGTACACCCATTATATCTAAGATTAACTTAAATTAAAACAAGAGATGTTTGACGTACGTAACAATAGCTTATCTATTCGATAAAGCAGTGGTTCCCAAAGTGTGCGCCGCAGCGCCCTGGGGAGCCGCGACGTCTCTACAGGGGCGCCGCGGAATATTTCATGCATGATGGAAAACCGTATTTTCTTGTTTTTTGCAAAATAATATTATTTTGCTCATAAGTATATTAAAATATTAAAATGTTTTTGGCGGGCATTCGTACGTACTTTATTATTCTGTAATTGCGACACCTGTTAACGAGAGGTGTTACCAAAAAGTTATTTCAGTTATTTTTAACAGCTAATATGTCAGTATGTTTCACTTTTTTTTTTTTTTTTTTTTTTTTTTTTTTCGGTGGTTGGAAAATCTTCGCAAGACATCTACAGTGCACAAAGCACTGTAGATAGTGTGGGATTTGTACCCACTAAAAACCCGTCCACCTAGCTACCTTGTAGCCAAACTAATCGATTTTCTGCGCTAGGCCGAGCAAGACTACTGCTCTCTACCTTTGGCACTTATTTCCATAGCACATTTTGTTAAAAATTTTAACACTTACCCTTTAATTAATCACGATGTTTGTTTAAAATTATGGATGCGCAGGATTTTCTAAAATGTAAATATATCTATAGCGGTGCATTTTATGAAGATAAAACAAGTATCCCTTTTTTGTTTAAAAATGATGGTTAAATCAAAAATTTCCAATGGAATTATAATTTTAACTCTTTTAACACTTCTGTGAATGCTCAAAGGTTTAAAGAGACTTACTCTTATGATAAATTGAATTAAGCAAATGAATAAAATTTAATGGTAATTTTAAATATAGAATATCTATTAGATAAAATCTTCGTTTATTAAATGTTAACGACTGAAATAATTAATCTGCGAAATTTCGATATTTCTGAACTAGAAATTCTTATCGCGTCTATAAAAATACACTTTGTTACGTAATATTTTAAAATATTTTAATTGCATTTTAGCCTCCGTCCATGATTTTGAGATTGGGTGTTACACTTTGGTATATCATGACAGTTCAAGGCATTCTTTCACTCTATATAACGACCTTGCAAAATGCTTACTGTTCGACCTTAGCAGATTAAGTTGGTAACTGTATGTGCGGTGGATACGCAATATGCTAATATTATCATATTGTTTTTTCTTTTCTTTTACATATGTGAGATAGTAGTTTCATAACACGTATATTATCTTTAAACCTTGTCGAATAAACTTAATGATTTTATTTCGAGTGAATTTGAGAAGTCATTAATATAATTGTTAAGAAAAAATACGACCTTAGCTAATTATTTTTTTAATGAATATACATCCACATCCTGATTATATCTGTAATAACTTGAACTTCGGGATTGCAACACAGAAAGTTTGAAAAGCGAAAATAAAAATTATTATTTCTCATTGTCATTTCTGGAGACGATTTTCACCCATTTTTAAAAAAAAAACAAAGTGCTTTCCATTTTTTTAAATTATATGAATATATGAATATAAAAGTGAAATAAAAGATACCGTTCCACATAATTAACAAATACTTTACCACAGTTTCTAAATATTGGATTGTGTAGCGATAATTAATATTAAAATCAATGAAACATTAATACGATATTAACTTCCACAATTTTTAATTAATGTTAAACCTACTACATTTAACCTACCCCCTCTACTTCTCTGTTTAAACCTCCTTGATCTTCTGACGAATGTCATGTCATAAATGGGAACTCACCTCCACCTTAAGAAACATTCCGATGCCTAAGGATTCCGGCCTCACCCGCTAAAGTGCTTCACACTGTTTTTAGAAGCGATGGTAGATTTCTTTATCATTCCCATATCCGGGACAAGAAAGATTTATAGAAAAGTTTTCCAGTTCTCTTCAGCATTATTTAATTCGAATTCTTGTGGTCCTCTGTTGGCTTTATACGAGGCGTGGCTTCATTCTAGTGGCCATGCATCGCAAGTCATGCGTACTATTGATTTCACGTCTTCGATGGGCGTGGCTTCATTCCGCCAATGCCGCGTGCGCACCGCTGGCTTCCACGTCATTGGGAAAGTAGTCGCAGGCATTTCTAATATAATATCATGAATCGCTAATGCCCTCAAGTTTCAACTGTTTGTTTTCTTAGTGAGGTATATCATTTCTTTATCTAAAGTGCTCAACATACTAACCGCACCGACCTTACTTTTTTACTTACTTACGTTTTTGGCAGATTATTTATTAAGGCTCTAGAACGAAAGTTACGGGGGTTTTTCGAAAAGTGGTACGTCTTGTAAAAAATTTGGCCAATTAGCTGTCTATTCTGCATAAACCAAATTCCTATCTGATTTCATTTAAAGGATATACAGGGTAGAATGTTTTACTCATGGAGGTCTCTCCTCGGAAATACTATAGTTTATTTTTAAATAATGATCTTTCTAAACATAAGTACGATGGTCAAGCCTTTATCTTAAACCATTTTGAAATATTCAAGGCGTCCAAAATTGTGTTAAATTTATTCTTTGATACAATTTTACATTTTAAAATCTAATATAAAATTTTAAATTAAAATTAAAGAATTTCGGAAAACCCCCGTAACTTTCGTTCTAGAGCCTTAATAAAAAATCTGCCAAAAAGTCTAGAGGTACTTTCCAAAGGTACAGTATAACATAAAAACGAATTTTAAAAACTTGCTCCCATCAACGTTGCAAAGAGGTAAACTTTAACATTTTTGTAACACTCTTTTTGTCACCATGTATAACACATAAGAAATTAACTGTTTAAAAAAAGCAACCCATTCGCCGATTCTACAAGAGACAAGCTTTCGAGTGATGTGCCAGTCAAACAATAGGATGGCCCAGGCCCCAGGTACGGCGATTAAAAAATGACCAAAAATAAGGTCGGTGCGGTTAGTATGTTGAGCACTTTAGATTTTCATCTATTTCTTCGCTAAAAATTTGATCTTCATCTATTTCTTCGCTGCGCCATCTATTTCTTCGCTAAAAATTTAATCTCCATCTATTTTTTCGCTGCGCCATCTATTTCTTCGCTGTGCCATCTAGATCTTCATCTATTTCTTCGCAAAAAATTTGATCTTCATCTATTTCTTCGCTGCGCCATCTATTTCTTCGCTAAAAATTTGATCTTCATCTATTTCTTCGCTGCGCCATCTATTTCTTCTCTAAAAATTTAATCTTCATCTATTTCTTCGCTGCGCCATCTATTTCTTCGCTGTGCCATCTAGATCTTCATCTATTTCTTCACAAAAAATTTGATCTTCATCTATTTCCTCGCTGCGCCATCTATTTCTTCGCAAAAAATTTGATCTTCATCTATTTCTTCGCTGCGCCATCTATTTCTTCGCTGCGCCATTTCTTCGCTGGGCCATCTAGATCTTCATCTACTTCTTCGCAAAAAATTTGACCTTCATCTATGTCCTCGCTGCGCCATCTATTTCTTCGCTAAGAATTTGATCTTCATCTATTTCTTCGCTGCGCCATCTGTTTCTTCGCTGTGCCATCTAGATCTTCATCTATTTCTTCGCAAAAAATTTGAACTTCATCTATTTCTTCGCTGCGCCATCTATTTCTTCGCTGTGCCATGTAGATCTTCATCTATTTCTTCGCAAAAAATTTGATCTTCATCTATTTCTTCGCTGCGCCATCTATTTCTTCGCAAAAAATTTGATCATCATCTATTTCTTCGCTGTACCATCTAGATCTTCATCTATTTCTTCGCTAAAAATTTGATCTTCATCTATTTCTTCGCTGCGCCATCTATTTCTTCGCTAAAAATTTGATCTTCATCTATTTCTTCGCTGCGCCATCTATTTCTTCGCTGTGCCATGTAGATCTTCATCTATTTCTTCGCAAAAAATTTGATCTTCATCTATTTCTTCGCTGCGCCATCTATTTCTTCGCTGTGTCATCTAGATCTTCATCTATTTCTTCGCTAAAAATTTGATCTTCATCTATTTCTTCGCTGCGCCATCTATTTCTTCGCTAAAAATTTGATCGTCATCTATTTCTTCGCCGCGCCATCTATTTCTTCGCTGTGCCATCTAGATCTTCATCTATTTCTTCGCTGTGCCATCTAGATCTTCATCTATTTCTTCGCTAAAAATTTGATCTTCATCTATTTCTTCGCTGCGCCATCTATTTCTTCGCTGTGCCATCTAGATCTTCATCTATTTCTTCGCTAAAAATTTGATCTTCATCTATTTCTTCGCTGCGCCATCTATTTCTTCGCTAAAAATTTGATCTTCATCTATTTCTTCGCTGCGCCATCTATTTCTTCGCTGTGTCATCTAGATCTTCATCTATTTCTTCGCTAAAAATTTGATCTTCATCTATTTCTTCGCTAAAAATTTGATCGTCATCTATTTCTTCGCCGCGCCATCTATTTCTTCGCTGTGCCATCTAGATCTTCATCTATTTCTTCGCTGTGCCATCTAGATCTTCATCTATTTCTTCGCTAAAAATTTGATCTTCATCTATTTCTTCGCTGCGCCATCTATTTCTTCGCTGTGCCATCTAGATCTTCATCTATTTCTTCGCTAAAAATTTGATCTTCATCTATTTCTTCGCTAAAAATTTGATCGTCATCTATTTCTTCGCTGCGCCATCTATTTCTTCGCTGTGCCATCTAGATCTTCATCTATTTCTTCGCTAAAAATTTGATCTTCATCTATTTCTTCGCTGCGCCATCTATTTCTTCGCTGTGCCATCTAGATCTTCATCTATTTCTTCGCTAAAAATTTGATCTTCATCTATTTCTTCGCTGCGCCATCTATTTCTTCGCTGTGCCATCTAGATCTTCATCTATTTCTTCGCTAAAAATTTGAGCTTCATCTATTTCTTCGCTGCGCCATCTATTTCTTCGCTGTGCCATCTAGATCTTCATCTATTTCTTCGCTGTACCATCTAGATCTTCATCTATTTCTTCGCTAAAAATTTGATCTTCATCTATTTATTCGCTGCGCCATCTATGTCTTCGCTGTGCCATCTAGATCTTCATTTTTTTTTTTTTTTTTTTTTTTTTTTAATGGAGGAGGGGAAATCTTTCATAAGACACCCTATAAAGTAATAGGGTAGTGTCGGATTCCTACCGACTAAAACCCCTCCCCCTCATCTCGCTTCTGCCACCGGAAACCGCTCGCGCATTACTTCAGTGGGGGAGCCGCCCTTACACTTCTACTTCTACTTCTACTTCCTTAGTTTCTATTATTTTTCGGATTGTTGCGTATGTTTGCTTCCACGATTCTTCACATGCAATCAAGCTCGCCATCATATTTGGCGCGTTGAAGGTCCTGTTTGCAGGCTATAGTTTCTTCTGGCTTCTTCCCACCTAGGACAGGTGAACATGGTATGTTCCACGTCGTCGGTTTCTTCGCAATAATTACATTGGCCTGACTCTGCTCTTCTTCGATCGTACAGATACTTCTTAAAGCATCCATGGCCCGAAAGGGCTTGGGTCAGATAATAGTCCACTTCTCCATAAGGTCAATTTAACCATGCCTGTATGTCTGGTATCAGTCTGTACGTCCATCGCCCGTACGTTGCGTTTTCCCACTTTTCCTGCCATCTTGTAGCGACGTTTTCTCTTGCTGTTCTGATCTCCTCTCCATAGTATTTTTCGGTCCTTTCTTTTATTGCAAATTCTATAGGTGGGACGCCCACTGCTTCCGTTGAAATGGTTCGATACGCACTGCATATTCTAATTGACATCAACCTTTGAAGCCTTGCCAACTTTTGCATTAGCTTTTTGTTTCCTGTTGCTGTATACCAGGCAGGTGCCGGTATACAGTAGGTCTAATATGGAGGAGTATTCGTTTCTTTGAAAAGTTGGCGCATTTCCTTCGTTTATAAATTATACATATTAGGTCGTTTTCTGCCATCCAATCAGTTAACACGCGGCCTCTCTCGTCTGTGAAGTTCATGCCCCATTGTGCAGATTTTGCATTAAAGTCTCCCAGTACTATAGCCTTCCCTTTGTTTCTTTTTATTTTCCTCCCAATTTCGAACAGAATTTCCTCCAGGTTTTCTAGCTCCCTATTCGGAGAGGCATAGCAACTGTACACTGTGAAAAGAGTGGTCTCGACATATGTAAAACCGGGACCGCAGCCCTGTCTCTTTATCGCTAGACTTCGATCCATAACTTTTATGGCAGTGTCTGGTCGTTCGTCGTATATCCAGTCGTTTCTGTTTTTAATAGCGTTTGTGTTTGGCTCGCATATCGCTATTATCCCTGCGTTTACACCATTAGCAGTAGCCAAGGCGAGGTCATGGGCTGGGCGGCTCCTATTTGTGTTAATTTGTAAAAACTTCACCATCGATGCTGTTTTCAGATGGAGCCCTCTTTCTATTGTTTGGACACCTTGTACTTCCGGACTGGTGGCCCTCTTCTTTACAGTGAACGCAGTATGGATTGTTCTGGCACTCGACTGCTTTGTGCCCTTCTTTGCCGCATTTTACGCATAGTTTCTCTCTATCCGGGCCCTTACATTGGGCTTTTTGCCCATATTGCCAGCACTTGTAGCATTTTTTCTCCTTTTCCCTCTCCACAATTCTGCATCTCATCCAGCCGATTTTTATCTTTTCCATCTTGATGAGTTTCTCAGCGTTCGCTGCAGATATAATCACTGTGGCGTTTTGTTTGTTACCATATGCCGGTCGTAGGGCTTTGACTTTGAAAACCTCAGGTTTGATGGAAATTTCTTTAGATATTGCATCTATTATTTCTCGTGCTGTTGCCGCTTCGTCTAAACCCTTGATGTGGAGGACTTTGTTATCTACCGGTTGGGATGTAGTTGCTTCTGGGAGTTTCTCTTTTATTTCCCTGTTTAATGCCTCGGCCCTATCGGAACCATTTTGCACAGTAATGAGTAAATCCCCGTTTCTTGTTCTCCTAACGTCTTTCACTTCCACTCCAATTTTGCTGGGGTTAACCTTCTGCTTAATTGTTTTGAGTAGATCTGCATAGGATTTACCCTGCATCTTGACTAACACCACATCTTCCTTTTCTTTCCTCGGCCTACTTTTATTGGAGTTTATTCTAGACCTTCTGGGGGGTTTACTTGCAGTTGTCTGTGTTCCAGTCTTTTTTTGGGTGTCTTCCACCCTGTAGAGGTGAATTTGGATGTTTGTGTCCGCAAAGAAGAACTCTATTATTCTTATAACAATCGCTCCGAATACCCCCTCCATTTCTGGTATGGCTAGTTCATTTGATTTATGTGTAATCATATGCTCTTTTATGGCTTTTAACGTCTGGAAAACAGTCCTATCTTCTGCCTCCTCTCCTACTTCCCCGTTAGTAATGATAGGATAGTAAATACACCTTGCTAGTTGGGTAAAGTTTCCCTCCTCATCAGGGAAGCCCAGCGAGTGTGTTATCATAGCGACCTCTCCTGCTATCTTATTTTGTTTTTTGAGGCCTTCTTTTCCTCCAAACTTCGTTATCGCTCTTTTGATAACATTGTTTTTTTGTTCAAAATTCTTACTACAGGGAAGTATAAGTTGGCATTCTATTGGAGCATCCCAAATGTATCCTTGTTTCATTGCTATTCTAGAGAAAGTTTCATTCTCCCAATCATCTTCTGTTATCCGTTGGAAGGCTTCGAAACTTTTCTCTTGAGAAAGCATCTTCCTTCGTTTAATCTCTTTTGCATTATTATACACTCTTTACAGTGGGTGGCGTTGTTCTGTGCTTGTTCCTTAGTTTCCCGTTTCTCCTTGGCTTCCATATGTTGAAGCTTCCATCTAAGTTCTTGGTTTTCGTTGCGCAACCTTTCATGCTCTTCTTCCACTTTTTTGGTTGGTGCGTTTCTTGATACTCCATCAAACCAGTCTTTGAGATTCTTCGATTGCAGTTGCTCAATTTGAAAGATTAGCCTGCTGGCTACTTCTTTCAATTCCTGCTTCGGCTTATACATCTCTCGAATGACTTTGTCCAAGTGTTTGGCTTGGTTACCAATCCTGTCCAAAACATTTCTATATAGATCTGCTGCTGACTTACTTACTTCGATTTCGGAAGTATTTTCATTCTTTTTTCGCTTATGCGGTTGTTCACTAGTACCTTCTTCTATATGTCTGACTGATTGTCTCCCTCTAGCTCCGAAAGAGACGACGCTCTTAGTCTGGGAGGTGTTCTCGTTATTGAGTCCCGTCGAGCGAAAGGATCTCCTATTCCAGTAGCTAAAATACTCTCCTCAACCAGGTCTCCTCAGGTTTACCATCGAGGGAGAGAAGCAGTCGTTGGCTAACGGTCCAGTAGGGCCTGCTCCAACACCCACGTTCTGGACCGGTACTGGGGATCCGTGCCCCTGCACCGTAAACTTCTTTTCCAGTTTTGCGTCCATCCTGGCCATTTAACCCCTGGTACCCGGGTGCATTTTTTACCTTCTGCCAGGTAGCTGGGCTACCTAGGCCCGCGCCACTAAGCCTAGGAAACTTTTTTTTTTTAAAGAGGATTTTTCCCTCTTAATTAACTTTCGTTCTAGAGCCTTAATAAATAATCTGCTAAAACCGTCTAGAGGTACTTTCCAAAGGTACAGTATAACATAAAAACGAATTTTAAAAACTTGCTCCCATCAACGTTGCAAAGAGGTAAACTTTAACATTTTTGTAACACTCTTTTTGTCACCATGTATAACACCCAAGAAATTAACTGTTTAAAAAAAGCAACCCAATCGCCGATTCTACAAGAGACAAGCTTTCGAGTGGTGTGCCAGTCGTTTAAATAGGATGGCCCAGACTCCGGATGGCCCAGATCCCAGGTACGGCGATTAAAAAATGACCAAAAATAAGGTCGGTGCGGTTGGTATGTTGAGCACTTTCGATTTTCATCTATTTCTTCGCTAAAAATTTGATCTTCATCTATTTCTTCGCTGCGCCATCTATTTCTTCGCTAAAAAATTGATCTTCATCTATTTTTTCGCTGCGCCATCTATTTCTTCGCAAAAAATTGGATCTTCATCTATTTCTTCGCTGCGCCATCTAGATCTTCATCTATTTCTTCGATAAAAATTTGTTCTTCATCTATTTCTGCGCTGCGCCATCTATTTCTTCGCTGTGCCATCTAGATCTTCATCCATTACTTCGCTAAAAATTTGATCTGTATCTATTTCTTCGCTGCACCATCTATTTCTTCGCTGTGCCTTCTATTTCTTCGCTAAAAATTTGGTCTTCATCCATTTCCTCGCTGCGCCATCTATTTCTTCGCTAAAAATTTGATCTTCATCTATTTCTTCGCTGCGCCATCTATTTCTTCGCTGTGCCATCTATTTCTTCGCTAAAAATTTGATCTTCATCTATTTCTTCGCTGCGTCATCTATTTCTTCGCTGCGCCATCTATTTCTTCGCTGTGCCATCTAGATCTTCATCTATTTCTTCGCTGCGACATCTATTTCTTCGCTGCGCCATCTATTTCTTCGCTGTGCCATCTATTTCTTCGCTAAAAATTTGATCTTCATCTATTTCTTCGCTGCGCCATCTATTTCTTCGCTGTGCCATCTAGATCTTCATCTATTTCTTCGCTGCGACATCTATTTCTTCGCTGTGCCATCTAGATCTTCATCTATTTCTTCGCGAAAAATTTGATCTTCATGTATTTCTTCGCTAAAAATTTGATCTTCATCTATTTCTTCGCTGTGCCATCTAGATCTTCATCTATTTCTTCGCTAAAAATTTGATCTTCATCCATTTCTTCGCTGCGCCATCTATTTCTTCGCTAAAACTTTGATCTTCATCTATTTCTTCGCTGCGCCATCTATTTCTTCGCTGTGCCATCTATTTCTTCGGTAAAAATTTGATCTTCATCTATTTCTTCGCTGCGCCATCTATTTCTTCGCTGCGCCATCTATTTCTTCGCTGTGCCATCTAGATCTTCATCTATTTCTTCGCTGCGACATCTATTTCTTCGCTGCGCCATCTATTTCTTCGCTGTGCCATCTATTTCTTCGCTAAAAATTTGATCTTCATCTATTTCTTCGCTGCGCCATCTATTTCTTCGCTGTGCCATCTAGATCTTCATCTATTTCTTCGCTGCCACATCTATTTCTTCGCTGTGCCATCTAGATCTTCATCTATTTCTTCGCGAAAAATTTGATCTTCATGTATTTCTTCGCTAAAAATTTGATCTTCATCTATTTCTTCGCTGCGCCATCTATTTCTTCGCTAAAAATTTGATCTTCATCTATTTCTTCGCTGCGCCATCTATTTCTTCGCTGTGCCATCTAGATCTTCATCTATTTCTTCGCTAAAAATTTGATCTTCATCTATTTCTTCGCTGCGCCATCTAGATCTTCATCTATTTCTTCGCAAAAAATTTGATCTTCATCTATTTCTTCGCTGCGCCATCTATTCCTTCGCTGCGCCATCTATTTCTTCATCTATTTCTTCGCTGTGCCATCTAGATCTTCATCTATTTCTTCGCTGTGTCATCTATTTCTTCGCTAAAAATTTGATCTTCATCTATTTCTTCGCGGCGCTATCTATTTCTTCGTTGTGCCATCTATTTCTTCGCTAAAAATTTGATCTTCATCTATTTCTTCGCTGCGCCATCTATTTTTTCGCTGTGCCATCTAGATCTTCATCTATTTCTCCGCAAAAAATTTGATCTTCATCTATTTCTTCGCTAAAAATTAGATCTTCATCTATTTCTTCGCTGTGCCATCTAGATCTTCATCTATTTCTTCGCTAAAAATTTGATCTTCATCTATTTCTTCGCTGCGCCATCTATTTCTTTGCTGTGCCATCTAGATCTTCATCTATTTCTTCGCTAAAAATTTGATCTTCATCTATTTCTTCGCTGTACCATCTAGATCTTCATCTATTTCTTCGCTAAAAATTTGATCTTCATCTATTTCTTCGCTGCGCCATCTATATCTTCGCTGTGTCATCTAGATCTTCATCTATTTCTTCGCTAAAAATTTGATCTTCATCTATTTCTTCGCTGTAACATCTAGATCTTCATCTATTTCTTCGCTAAAAATTTGATCTTCATCTATTTCTTCGCTGCGCCATCTATTTCTTCGCTGTGTCATCTAGATCTTCATCTATTTCTTCGCTAAAAATTTGATCTTCATCTATTTCTTCGCTGCGCCATCTATTTCTTCGCTAAACATTTGATCTTCATCTATTTCTTCGCTGTACCATCTAGATCTTCATCTATTTCTTCGCTAAAAATTTGATCTTCATCTATTTCTTCGCTGCGCCATCTATATCTTCGCTGTGTCATCTAGATCTTCATCTATTTCTTCGCTAAAAATTTGATCTTCATCTATTTCTTCGCTGTGTAATCTATTTCTTCGTTAAAAATTTGACTTCATCTATTTCTTCGCTGCGCCATCTATTTCTTCGCTGCGCCATCTATTTCTTCGCTAAAAATTTGATCTTCATTTATTTCTTCGCTGTGTAATCTAGATCTTCATCTATTTCTTCGCGGCGCTATCTATTTCTTCGTTGTGCCATCTATTTCTTCGCTAAAAATTTGATCTTCATCTATTTCTTCGCTGCGCCATCTATTTCTTCGCTGTGCCATCTAGATCTTCATCTATTTCTTCGCAAAAAATTTGATCTTCATCTATTTCTTCGCTAAAAATTAGATCTTCATCTATTTCTTCGCTGTGCCATCTAGATCTTCATCTATTTCTTCGCTAAAAATTTGATCTTCATCTATTTCTTCGCTGCGCCATCTATTTCTTCGCTGTGCCATCTAGATCTTCATCTATTTCTTCGCTAAAAATTTGATCTTCATCTATTTCTTCGCTAAAAATTAGATCTTCATCTATTTCTTCGCTGTGCCATCTAGATCTTCATCTATTTCTTCGCTAAAAATTTGATCTTCATCTATTTCTTCGCTGCGCCATCTATTTCTTCGCTGTGCCATCTAGATCTTCATCTATTTCTTCGCTAAAAATTTGATCTTCATCTATTTCTTTGCTGTACCATCTAGGTCTTCATCTATTTCTTCGCTAAAAATTTGATCTTCATCTATTTCTTCGCTGTACCATCTAGATCTTCATCTATTTCTTCGCTAAAAATTTGATCTTCATCTATTTCTTCGCTGCGCCATCTATATCTTCGCTGTGTCATCTAGATCTTCATCTATTTCTTCGCTAAAAATTTGATCTTCATCTATTTCTTCGCTGTAACATCTAGATCTTCATCTATTTCTTCGCTAAAAATTTGATCTTCATCTATTTCTTCGCTGCGCCATCTATTTCTTCGCTGCGCCATCTATTTCTTCGCTGTGTCATCTAGATCTTCATCTATTTCTTCGCTAAAAATTTGATCTTCATCTATTTCTTCGCTGCGTTATCTATTTCTTCGCTAAAAATTTGATCTTCATCTATTTCTTCGCTGCGCCATCTATATCTTCGCTGTGTCATCTAGATCTTCATCTATTTCTTCGCTAAAAATTTGATCTTCATCTATTTCTTCGCTAAAAATTTGATCTTCATCTATTTCTTCGCTGCGCCATCTATTTCTTCGCTGTGTCATCTAGATCTTCATCTATTTCTTCGCTAAAAATTTTATCTTCATCTATTTCTTCGCTGTGCCATCTAGATTTTCATCTTACCGGCTAAAACCCCTCCCCCTCATCTCGCACATCTCACTGGAACCGCTTACGCATTACTTCGGTGAGACGGCCGTCTAAACTTCTTGCCTCTTTACTCCAGTCCCTTATCTCTCGTGTCTCTTTCCTTGCTCTCAATTACGTCTCTTACTACCCTGTACATACGTTTCCATTGCTCCACAGTTGACGTGAGGTCTGTCATCATGTTTATGGCATCAAATGGCCTCCCTGTTTCACGAGTATATGCTTCACGCAACTCGCTCCATTTCGGGCATACGAATAACGTATGCTCCACGTCATCATGAGCTCCGCAGTACTTGCACGCGTCTGTATCCGCTCTTCGGCGGTCGTACAAGTATTTTCTGAAGCAGCCGTGCCCAGACAGCGCCTGCGTCAGGAAATAGTCCACCTCCCCATGAGGTCTGTTAATCCATGCCTGGATGTTAGGTATCAGGCGATATGTCCATCTCCCGTTTGTTCCGTGCCTCCATTTTTCTTGCCATCTGTTCCATCAGATTTGCCCTCGCCGTTTCTGCATCCACTCCTGTATACTTTTCCCGCCTCTCTTGTATTTGGAGTTCTATAGGAGGGACTCCAGCTATGACCCCTGCTCCTTCTGTTGAAATAGTCCTGTATGCGCAGCATATTCTAATCGTCATTTTTCGTTGTACGCTAGATAGTTTACCTACAAGTTTTTTGTTCTCAGTGATCGTATGCCACGCAGGTGTGGCGTATAGCATCTGGGAATGGATCACGCACGACAGCAGCCTTCTTTTCGACGCTCTAGGTCCTCCAATGTTAGGCATAAGACTGGACAGAGCTGTTATTGACTTTTCCACCTTCTGGGTGGTTCTGGCGACTTGTTCAGCGAATGTGAGTTTCGTATCCAACCAAACTCCTAGATACTTTATTGCTCTTGAAGGAGCCACCATTGTACCCTGGACGTCAAAATGAATCGGGCCTATCTTCCTCTTCGTTGTTAAGATGACGGCCTCCGTTTTCTCTGGCGCTAACTTAAGGCCTTTAGCTTCCATCCAGTTAGAGACTCGCTGGAGTACAATGTTCGCCGTGTTCATCAGTATCTCCTATCCTTTGGCAACCACTACCATGGCCACGTCATCGGCAAAGCCTATCAAGGTAACTCCTTCAGGTTGATCCAACCTTAACAGTCCGTCGTATAGGACGTTTCACAGGGTCGGGCCCAGTACTGACCCCTGTGGAACACCGCTATTTACTCGCCTAGTCCTCACGGTTATACTGTACCTTTGGAAAGTACCTCTAGACATTTTTGGCAGATTTTTTATTAAGGCTCTAGAACGAAAGTTACGGGGGTTTTCCGAAATTCTTTAATTTTAATTTAAAATTTTAAATTAAATTTTAAAATGTGAAATTGTATCAAAGAATAAATTTAACACAATTTTGGACGCCTTGTATATTTCAAAATGGTTTAAGATAAAGGCTTGACAATCGTACTTATGTTTAGAAAGATCATTATTTAAAAATAAACTATAGTATTTCCGAGGAGAGACCTCCATGAGTAAAACATTCTACCCTGTATATCCTTTAAATGAAATCAGATAGGAATTTGGTTTATGCAGAATAGATTGTACCTGAATTAATGGACCTAACTGGCAAAAACAGCTAATTGGCCAAATCTTTTACAAGACGTACCACTTTTCGAAAAACCCCCGTAACTTTCGTTCTAGAGCCTTAATAAATAATCTGCCAAAAACGTCTAGAGGTACTTTCCAAAGGTACAGTATGACATAAAAACGAGTTTTAAAAACTTGCTCCTATCAACGTTGCAAAGAGGTAAACTTTAACATTTTTGTAACACTCTTTTTGTCACCATGTATAACACCCAAGAAATCATCTGTTTAAAAAAAGCAACCCAATCGCCGATTCTACAAGAGACAAGCTTTCGAGTGATGTGCCAGTCGTTTAAATAGGATGGCCCAGGCCCCAGGTACGGCGATTAAAAAATGACCAAACATAAGGTCGGTGCGGTTAGTATGTTGAGCACTTTACTTTAAATGGCCTGAGACATCGTTCTGCCATATTTATTTGCCTATATATTTGTAATTAGGTTTAAAATTGGTGCATTATTAATTTGTAAATTTACGTCACTACTTACGTACTTTATCAATATAATAGTAAGAAAATTATGGTCTGATATTCTACAAATGTGTAACCTTGTGTACTGGACACTGTAATTCACTTACAATAACAGTTTATGCGTAACTGTTGCTAAATAACCGTAACTTATTTAAAAATTAAAAATTATCCTGAGTTCAGCCCCTTTGTATTGCTATTTCAGGTCAGATACCAATGCCTACAAACTTATTAGAAGAAAAACTGCCCACAGAAGAAAGCTTATTTTACAGGGATGCTTACATAATAATCCCCACAGCTATTACTGTATCACTTTGTATATTTTTGAGCATATTTTGGATTATAATTTATAAAAAACGAAGGTAACGTTTAGCCTCAATCAGTTTGAATTTATTTTATTAATATCATGGGTCCTTCAGGACTGTCAATGAAGATGCACCACAAGAAGAAGACCTAGAGCATGAACACCGCCTCCATTCCCATCACGAGGAGAAAACTGCAGAAAGAGACAACCGTAAAAATTGCCAACAGGTTTACACTTCTTCGCCAGTGAAATCTAGCGACAAGCTGTCAGATGATGCTTCCGGTTAGTAACCAATAGCTTTAGATGTTTGGTTGGGTTCAAAGCGCTTTCTGCTGTCACGACTAAGAGCATGAGCAAGAGCACGCGTAGTGTGGACGCACCTTTAGTCGAATATTTTTTACCCTGAGACCCTGATAAGTGTAAATCCAATTTCTACCATTTCCACACATACTCAGTGGTTTTAACTAATAAGAACTTTAAACTTTATGCTTTAAACGAGTACAGGGTGAGACAAATTCGATGCTCACCATTGGGATCTCGGAAACGGTAAGATATAAAGAGTTGGTTAAATGGGGGCGAAGTTGCACCATTTTATATCCACTAAGATGCTGTGCTGCAATCAAGAATGTCTTGTTTGGTTTTGAGGTATTTGAAAAAAGAAACAAAATTTTTGGTTTACATCTTTGTTTTTTTTTTCTAGGTTTGTTTGTTTGAAGAGTGTGACGCTCTTTACTTACGTAACCTGTACTGTTTGTAACTGGGTGCTTACAAACAGGACTCTCTGGCTTTGTAACACTTTTTAGACGGAAACTCGGGCGCCAGTTCCTTATTTTTAAGTGCAAGGAACAGCACTTGTTTGGCCTACCCAGAGGAGAACATTTAGGGGTAGCTAAACAGATGGAGATACGGTGATTTCCAGGGATCTTAAGATAATTGTCTTGTCAACTGGACTTGGACAATTTCTCAAACGGGTTAATTAGAAATAAATTACTGAAATATTAACTCGTGAATTTTACCTATGTAGACCAACGTATTTATTTATTAAAACAGGAATGAACAAATCAATAAATAGGATATTTCAACTTTGATAACGATAATGAATAGGCGGGCTGGCAATCAAGAGTATCTACGCGTGAATACGATTTTATTTCGGAAGACGGTGAGTTTGGATAACCGGTGTCTGTTTTCGCGGCTTGAAATTATTTCGGACGGCAAGCAAATGAAATTTCCAACAGGATATAATATGAACGGCGGGCAGTCGGTTAGCTATAGATATTCTTGTCTATACATAGTGTTTTACAATACGGCGAACTACTGCCACAAACGTAGAGCTATTTACCAATGACTATTTTTCATAAGTTAAGTTTTCCGGTAAAACTTTATGCATTGGAGCCTTATGGATTGCCCAATCGAGCAAATCTAACCAACCGATGCATATTTTATGCAACAAAAGACCAACGGAGGTATTACTAATTAGCTCTAGTTTGATTTAGTAGTATAATACAGCGGTACTTACGAACAATAAGATCTCTGAATATCTATACTTAACTGAGGGCGGTACGGACGGATAGTAGCGGACCACGGTGTATTCTTACCAATATTATTTTCAAGAATATTTATTAATCTAATTCGGAGCGGCGGTTACAGACGCGTAATGATAACGGTGACAGTTTCGGATTGATGCGGACTGCTTCGGATTGATCTGGAACTGATCTTCAACTGATGCGGACAGTCTCGGACTGAACCTGGACTGGACGCTCCTCCGGCGTTTTATTACGTTTATGACGTATCCAGATGGCGCTTTAAAGGGGCGTACTGACTTGACACTAAGGACTCGTACTCACAAGGTTATTTACTGAGTTCGAGCGTATTATGTAATTAGCAACATTGACTCGTAGCATCAATAACCGGAAATGGGTTACTTGCAATTTCTAGATTATATTGCAAAAAGAAACGGATTAAAACGGACACGGATTAATATTTTAACCGGTTTTAGTAACTAATGATTTTTGTTTCCGACTCGGTCATTATTTATAATAATTCACGGATTTTAATTATACGGGGGATTATTGAAAATTAATCAATTAATTACTTGACTGCTTGTTTGCCAGCGGACTTTTTACAACTCAATACTAACTTAACTAAAACAGGACTTATTTACTAAAAAGCGGCTGCAGGGTGTACCCAAGTGGCGGTAATATTTAAAGCAAAAACAGACATTCCTTGACTGGAAAAATCACTTCGTTACAAGAGATATCATAAAACTGAAAAAACTTCTTCGCTGCGACTTTTCCAGCTCTACAACATAGAGTTAAAATATTTTGAATAGAACGTTTCGTCAGACCGGGGCCACCCTCAACTTTTTTTTTCAAAGACGTACCTAATATTGTTTTTCCTCAATTCGTTAGTATTTTTCATCCTGATTCCAACGATATATGACACTCGTTTGTTTTTTTTTTTTCATATATCTCAAAAACCAAACAAGATATTCTTGAGTTCATCACGGCATATTATTAGATATGAAATTGCGCAACTTCGTCCCCATTTAACCAACTCTCCTGTCTCTTACCGTTTCCGAAATCCCAATGGTGAGCATCGAATTTGACTCACGCTGTATATCTGTACCCTGTTTGATCGAACATATGAACATCTAAACCACTGTTTATTTTAACGTAATTCTAAAAAATTATAATATACCCCTTTCCAGTTTGAAATGTCAGTGGGCCATTCAAGACAAATATTGTAATTGTAGATATTATCAAATAATATGGAAAATAACGTTTTCTGAATACCTAGCGCATTCTTAGAGAACCTACCTATACTAAAATCAATTTATTTGAATGCTTTTGAAATATCAAGTTCTTTGCGGTTAAAATCCCAAGGTTATTATCTAAACGTTTTAATATATACAATATACAGTCTGATAATTTTGATGTAATAACATGTCTTGTTCTCAGTTAACATTTTCTATTATTCTATACGTGTACCCAGTGCATGCTAGAATTTATTTACTCTTATTATTACTATTATTAGAGACTTTTTACAAAGAATATCTAAACACACAATTGCCAAATATTAATAAATAAGTAAATATTTATACAAGAAGCAGTTTTAAGTCTGTGAACTATGAACTATTATTGTTGATTGTGGTTTCTCCAAGTGGCATGACAGGTTTTCCATGAAATCCATATTTTTTAATAGAAATGGCTAAATAAAAACCACACCAAATTTTTGATTTGTCATATTACTTTATACAGTTAATGAAGTATTACAAACAAGCTTACTATATGTAGATAAAAAATACAGTGAGGAAAAGGTTTGCGTTCTACCAATTAGATATACGTTGAATCAAAAATAATACAGAAGCGGAAATGTCAAAAATTTATGTTAATTGTAACAACTACTAAATTTAAATTTATTTTTCTAAGGTGCTTACGAAATTAGCCCTTATGCTACATTTAGCGTGCCTGCTCCAAACAATAGCCGTTCCGTCACTACTTCAACTTTGGATTACACCATGCAGTTTAAAACATTTGGGCATATCGAAGATGACGATCACAATGCTGTTATTTACCCCAAAAGTGTTAGTGGTAAACATACTTGGCATAAAAATCGATACTACAGCAATGAAGGTTAGTATTTCGTTTATCAGTTTTTGCAATCATTGTGTTTAAAGTGACCTTTGCTAAACAATAATGCGTACTTTCTAGCACAAAATCAGCAAAAGGCAAGACTCCGACAATCCCGGTTGGCAATTGGAGGTGATTCAGAATCTGACGAAACGAGTGGTAGTCCTTGTGGTGAGTGTCCAAGCGGTTCCAGTTACAGAGTTCCAGTTAAACCGGCAAGAGCTGAGCGACAATTGGTTGGATACACTGGTTACGAAACATTATTAGTTGCTGACCTATTTCGACCTGATTCCAGTACAGAGTCTAACGATGTATCCCCTTTAGCAGAGAGAAGACTTACTCCCAGACATGTAGGGGGCAGAAGGCACCATAGACCTACTAGCAGCAGCAGGTAGCCAAGGTACCCCACCTTTATGTTGCATGATTTATCCTTTTCCACGTTCATTTTTATCCACAATACATAGCTTGTTTGTGAACATAATAAATATATAAAGATTCATAGAAACAATACCTCATGCTTCCTTAAACCGGTTTAATTTTACCTCAATTATGCATTAGTTATGACTTTGTTTCATGACTCTTTAGATATTTTCTCCTGTGATATATTTTTTTTGAACAATAATAATTGTGGTCAACTCTTATTGGATTTATTAGTCGAAAGCCTTGGCGACATCTAGGAATATGGCTCCGGTGACTTGTCTTCGGATTTTTCCTCGGCCGGCCGCGAGTTTTTCAGCGTTTGCGATTTTACTCGTTTGCTATGACTGGATCTGGTCTATAATGACTTGGTTCATCTTACGTAGTTCTATTTTGGTTGCTACCGTAGCTTGGATTTGCTTTTTCAGGTCGGAATTCTCTTCCCTGAGCCTCCTGGTCTCTTTGCTGCAAGCAGTTTGAGAATGTTGATTTTGCGATGCGATCGTAATGAGTTACATTTTAAAAAGAACAATTTTCGTTATTTCCCCTTTTTTGTGTTTGTAGAGACTCCACTCAACTACTTTTTGATTGCACTTGGCTCCTCTGCAGGCTTCACTACGCGTTGCTGACTCGGCAGATGAGTTCTATCAGAAATGACTTTCTTATTTACGGTAATCTAAATGATGACGTCATACGGTTGGGTCGGACGAGAGCCTAAACTGCGACAGCTATGTTTCTGTACGTCTTGTAGGTATTTTGGTGTATCTGGCAAGACTTGGGCAGATCCTGGTAGGACTAGGGAGTATTTAGACATTGTCTTGTTCTTATAATTTTCCATTATTTCACGAACCAAGTTTGTCAATACCAATGTTGCTGAAAAAGTGAGGTTGGTATTTAAAAAAATATTATTGTACTTGCCCTGTATATCTGACATGATGCCAATCATAACTCGTATAGCCCAGGTTTAATGCTGTGTATAATATTGAAACGTTCTTGTAATAATTTGATTAGTGCATAATACTTTCCTAAAAATTTGCTTTAACATAAATTATTATAATATGCCTGTAATTTCCGTATGTTTATATCTATATCACTTTCATTGAAATTATTTTGTTAACCAATACAAAATATAGCACGCTATGTTGCTTCATAGAATATACTTTAATTGCTACATTATGTGGCTAAATAAATCTTTGTAAATTTTTTTAAACATAAACGATATAAAATCGTTCAAGCATGTTCTACCTGCTTCACATAGAAATGTTTTAATCAGTCTCGATTATTATATAATTTATGGTATTGTGTATTTTAAATGTCTTGAAATTTATTCTCAGTACATTGCTTATGCAACTTATAGAACTATAAAACTAAGAAGAAACATAGGCAATGTCAATTTGCCATACCCATTTCATTGAACAAAATAATGCAAATACAATTAATACCCTCCTACATAAAAGTGCCCATGCATTGCACTCATTTTATAATTATTTGCTAAACTAAACTGTACAATTTAGTTTGCAGTGTCAAAAATTTGCATCAGTAAAATAACAAATTATTTATTGCATATAGAAGTCACGTCGTCGTTTCAATTCAATGTAGTATTCATTCCTTTTCATTCATATGCCATTTTATCTGACATTAATTGACTATATTACAATAATACATCAACCATATGATTGTAACCACAACCACCTGCCTCAATGTTTTCAGCGGTACTTATGCGATTCTCTAAATTGTAGCAGCGACCAATGAACTTTTATTTCAAGTTAATAATAATAATATATTAAACAAAAAATATGCAGAATGATTTCATGAACATTTTTATACATATTTTTTCGTAATGCTTTGGATATTTTATTTTTAACAAACGTTTTTTTCTTTTGTACAGCACTACCCACTTATAGTTCAATATTTTTTTCTTAAATCCTACCAAAAGAAACCCAAGTATCATGACTGGTTAAGATACATGTGCCTTGTGTTGATCTCTCCGAAAAGATATACGTACCAAATAATATATTGCAATAATCGTTCGTAGGATTCCATCGTTAATTTCATAGAAATTGTTCACTTGGAATTTCAAGACTAAATAAAGTTATGATGTCCTCCTTTACCCAATAGTGTCTTTTATGAATTCTATTCCCTCAAACTTTTGTATGGTTGCAGTATTGTCAGTATTCTTGAAAATAGGTACATTTCGCAAGTATCTGGTTTTCTATTTAGAAATAGTTTATGCAAGTGATATCACATGTTGTAACACTAATTGTCGTCAACTTAAATAGTCAGATTTCTATAGATACTCCGTAACATTTCTAGTTCTGAGGACGACCAAGTCTTGGAAGTTGCATCTTCTGATGAACTAAGGTTACAACCACCGACAGGATTTTCTGACAACCGTGAACTGAGCGAGGCTGAATGTGACAGGGAGCTTAAAGTAGCTAAATTTCCAGTTGAATTGGCATCTATTTTAGCAAGGTTGGTGAACATTTTTATTATTATTACTAATTACCTTCTACCACCAAGAAAAAAAGGGGAACATTTCATATAAGTGGCATACTGTTTTTATTGCAATTATTGATGTATAATGTATTTATAATTTTCACTCACACCTGCAATAGTATTTCAACTAGGTCAATAAATAAAATTAGTTCTCCTTATATTTAGACTGAATTGTTATAAATAGTATCCATCGACTGTACTAGTTATTTGCATATAATAGCACCTATATAACTTCAATTTAAATACCTACTCGTCTGCTTCTATTTTTATAGATACCAGGAACGCAAAGAGCAAGAAAGGAAGGAATTCACCATCCACGTATAAACGTAAAAATCGCCTCAGCCAGCAATGTACCACAAGCAAATGGTAATTCTTCATGTACATTCCTGCTACAAGTAAATCTAAATCCTTCTTTCCACTCCCATCAAAATGTTGTACTGTTCAATGGACTGATTTTTGAGTGTTACTAGAATAGGATATATACCGAATTAACTTATATTTTATGTAAATATTATTACATCTAATAAATATATTATAAAGTTTTCTCTGTTTTTTTTTTTGTAGAATCCCTATCATTTTTAATGCGAACAATAGCATCACAGTATTGAAATTCTAGCCGGCGCCGAAGGCGTTAGTCGATTGCTTCTCATGTTCGCATCTTCGCGGACCATACTAGGACATAACCTATACAATCGTGAAGGTAAAAAAATACATAGCCACATGGGATGGTTCTGTTAAAGGACCCAGTATAAGCAGCCATGGTTATTTTGTCAGAATAATCAACAGACAAACTTATAGGTTTGTATGGTGTGCATGGAATATAAGATTCCATGTACACCTTTTTTTATATTTTTTAAGTGAATTTTCGACTCAGTTCCAAATCCCCAAAATTCTATTTTTGCCTGATGTGCATGAAATATGAGATTTCGTGCACATCAGCATTTTTTATTTTTACTATGTCAATTTTCAATACAGATACCAAATTCATTTTAACTTTTCGGCCATCCATATAGATATATATATCCCAAGCACAATCCAGCAAGTCAGAGATCCTCGGATTTTCCCTATCATTACTGTCACACCATGAGCATAATAAATTTTTATTACAGTTACGTTTTCGTTGACGAACGAACACTATCTTTTTTTTTTTGGAGGTAGAGTCAAAACGGATCACGGGAGGAATGTCCAGCAGTACGAAGATTGGACTTTGAAATATTTCGCATTCCAAATGTCTCATGATCAAGTCATATTAAGATTAATCCAGTCCTTAGCGGTTGCGTTGGAATGCGGAGGTTTAGAGTTTTCTCTTCATGCTGAGGAACTCCTCTTTGATCTGTAATCAATAACGAAATGGGAAGTGAGCTGGACTCGGTTCGCCATCGTGCATTGGCCCCAAAATTTCAAATTTTTGGAACTGAATCGAAATTCAACTTTTCACCACAGTTGCTGATGGCCTGACTGGTAGGCATTTGAATAGGATACCGGGTCACTTTCCTCCCGAAACCTCCCTATTATCCTCATGAATAAGGGTCAAACGCTAAAAATTTGATCATCTATTTCTTCGCTGTACCATCTAGATCTTCATCTATTTCTTCGCTGCGCCATCTATTTCTTCGCTAAAAATTTGATCTTCATCTATTTCTTCGCTGTGCCATCTATTTCTTCGCTAAAAATTTGATCTTCATCTATTTCTTCGCTGTGCCATCTATTTCTTCGCTAAAAATTTGATCTTCATCTATTTCTTCGCTGCGCCATCTATTTCTTCGCTAAAAATTTGATCTTCATCTATTTCTTCGCTGCGCCATCTATTTCTTCGCTAAAAATTTGATCTTCATCTATTTCTTCGCTGTGCCATCTATTTCTTCGCTAAAAATTTGATCTTCATCTATTTCTTCGCTGCGCCATCTATTTCTTCGCTAAAAATTTGATCTTCATCTATTTCTTCACTGCGCCATCTATTTCTTCGCTGTGCCATCTAGATCTTCATCTATTTCTTCGCTAAAAATTTCATCTTCATCTATTTCTTCGCTGCGCCATCTATTTCTTCGCTAAAAATTTGATCTTCATCTATTTCTTCGCTGTGCCATCTATTTCTTCGCTGTGTCATCTAGATCTTCATCTATTTCTTCGCTAAAAATTTGATCTTCATCTATTTCTTCGCTGCGCCATCTATTTCTTCGCTGTGTCATCTAGATCTTCATCTATTTCTTCGCTAAAAATTTGATCTTCATCTATTTCTTCGCTGCGCCATCTATTTCTTCGCTAAAAATTTGATCTTCATCTATTTCTTCGCTGCGCCATCTATTTCTTCGCTGTGTCATCTAGATCTTCATCTATTTCTTCGCTAAATATTTGATCTTCATCTATTTCTTCGCTGTATCATCTAGATCTTCATCTATTTCTTCGCTAAAAATTTGATCTTCATCTATTTCTTCGCTGCGCCATCTATATCTTCGCTGTGTCATCTAGATCTTCATCTATTTCTTCGCAAAAAATTTGATCTTCATCTATTTCTTCGCTGTACCATCTAGATCTTCATCTATTTCTTCGCTAAAAATTTGATCTTCATCTATTTCTTCGCTGTGCCATCTATTTCTTCGCTGTGTCATCTAGATCTTCATCTATTTCTTCGCTAAAAATTTGATCTTCATCTATTTCTTCGCTGTACCATCTAGATCTTCATCTATTTCTTCGCTAAAAATTTGATCTTCATCTATTTCTTCGCTGTACCATCTAGATCTTCATCTATTTCTTCGCTAAAAATTTGATCTTCATCTATTTCTTCGCCGCGCCATCTATTTCTTCGCTGTGTCATCTAGATCTTCATCTATTTCTTCGCTAAAAATTTGATCTTCATCTATTTCTTCGCTGCGCCATCTATTTCTTCGCTAAAAATTTGATCTTCATCTATTTCTTCGCTGCGCCATCTATTTCTTCGCTGTGTCATCTAGATCTTCATCTATTTCTTCGCTAAAAATTTGATCTTCATCTATTTCTTCGCTGCGCCATCTATTTCTTCGCTAAAAATTTGATCTTCATCTATTTCTTCGCTGTGCCATCTATTTCTTCGCTGTGTCATCTAGATCTTCATCTATTTCTTCGCTAAAAATTTGATCTTCATCTATTTCTTCGCTGCGCCATCTATTTCTTCGCTGTGTCATCTAGATCTTCATCTATTTCTTCGCTAAAAATTTGATCTTCATCTATTTCTTCGCTGCGCCATCTATTTCTTCGCTAAAAATTTGATCTTCATCTATTTCTTCGCTGTGCCATCTATTTCTTCGCTGTGTCATCTAGATCTTCATCTATTTCTTCGCTAAAAATTTGATCTTCATCTATTTCTTCGCTGTACCATCTAGATCTTCATCTATTTCTTCGCTAAAAATTTGATCTTCATCTATTTCTTCGCTGTACCATCTAGATCTTCATCTATTTCTTCGCTAAAAATTTGATCTTCATCTATTTCTTCGCTGCGCCATCTATTTCTTCGCTGTGTCATCTAGATCTTCATCTATTTCTTCGCTAAAAATTTGATCTTCATCTATTTCTTCGCTGCACCATCTATTTCTTCGCTGTGTCATCTAGATCTTCATCTATTTCTTCGCTAAAAATTTGATCTTCATCTATTTCTTCGCTGCGCCATCTATTTCTTCGCTAAAAATTTGATCTTCATCTATTTCTTCGCTGCGCCATCTATTTCTTCGCTGTGTCATCTAGATCTTCATCTATTTCTTCGCTAAAAATTTGATCTTCATCTATTTCTTCGCTGCGCCATCTATTTCTTCGCTAAAAATTTGATCTTCATCTATTTCTTCGCTGCGCCATCTATTTCTTCGCTGTGTCATCTAGATCTTCATCTATTTCTTCGCTAAAAATTTGATCTTCATCTATTTCTTCGCTGCACCATCTATTTCTTCGCTGTGTCATCTAGATCTTCATCTATTTCTTCGCTAAAAATTTGATCTTCATCTATTTCTTCGCTGCGCCATCTATTCCTTCGCTAAAAATTTGATCTTCATCAATTTCTTCGCTGCGCCATCTATTTCTTCGCTGTGTCATCTAGATCTTCATCTATTTCTTCGCTAAAAATTTGATCTTCATCTATTTCTTCGCTGTACCATCTAGATCTTCATCTATTTCTTCGCTAAAAATTTGATTTTCATCTATTTCTTCGCTGTGCCATCTATTTCTTCGCTAAAAATTTGATCTTCATCTATTTCTTCGCTGCGCCATCTATTTCTTCGCTGTTCCATCTAGTTCTTCATCTATTTCTTCGCTAAAAATTTGATCTTCATCTATTTCTTCGCTGTACCATCTAGATCTTCATCTATTTCTTCGCTAAAAATTTGATCTTCATCTATTTCTTCGCTGCGCCATCTATATCTTCGCTGTGTCATCTAGAACTTCATCTATTTCTTCGCAAAAAATTTTATCTTCATCTATTTCTTCGCTGTGCCATCTAGATCTTCATCTTCATCTTTTTTTTTTTTTTTTTTTTTGGGGGGGGGGTGCAGGGGAAATCCTCATGGACACCTGGTGCACCTCCGTGTCGTCCCTGCACCAGGTAGTGCCGGACTCTTACCGGCTAAAACCCCTCCCCCTCATCTCGCACATCTCACTGGAACCGCTTGCGCATTACTTCGGTGAGACGGCCGTCTAAACTTCTTGCCTCTTTACTCCAGTCCCTTATCTCTCGTGTCTCTTTCCTTGCTCTCAATTACGTCTCTTACTACCCTGTACATACGCTTCCATTGCTCCACAGTTGACGTGAGGTCTGTCATCATGTTTATGGCATCAAATGGCCTCCCTGTTTCACGAGTATATGCTTCACGCAACTCGCTCCACACGCAACTCGCTCCATTTCGGGCATACGAATAACGTATGCTCCACGTCATCATGAGCTCCGCAGTACTTGCACGCGTCTGTATCCGCTCTTCGGCGGTCGTACAAGTATTTTCTGAAGCAGCCGTGCCCAGACAGCGCCTGCGTCGGGAAATAGTCCACCTCCCCATGAGGTCTGTTAATCCATGCGTGGATGTTAGGTATCAGGCGATATGTCCATCTCCCGTTTGTTCCGTGCCTCCATTTTTCTTGCCATCTGTTCCATCAGATTTGCTCTCGCCGTTTCTGCATCCACTCCTGTATACTTTTCCCGCCTCTCTTGTATTTGGAGTTCTATAGGAGGGACTCCAGCTATGACCCCTGCTCCTTCTGTTGAAATAGTCCTGTATGCGCAGCATATTCTAATCGTCATTTTTCGTTGTACGCTAGATAGTTTACCTACAAGTTTTTTGTTCTCAGTGATCGTATGCCACGCAGGGGCGGCGTATAGCATCTGGGAATGGATCACGCACGACAGCAGCCTTCTTTTCGACACTCTAGGTCCTCCAATGTTAGGCATAAGACTGGACAGAGCTGTTATTGTCTTTTCCACCTTCTGGGTGGTTCTGGCGACTTGTTCAGCGAATGTGAGTTTCGTATCCAACCAAACTCCTAGATGCTTTATTGCTCTTGAAGGAGCCACCATTGTGCCCTGAACGTTTTCAAAATGAATCGGGCCTATCACAAAAAACAAAAAATCCAGCTCATCTGCAGTTTTACAACGAAATACGTAATTATACAACTCAAGCTATTAAAAGAGAGAAAAAAACCTATTTTGAACATAAAATAACTAACTCTACCCCAAAGCAGAACTGGAAATTTCTAAAAGATAATAATTTTATACCTCAAAATAAACATAAAGACATTCCAAGGCACTTGAATGATGTAAATGAAATAAACAATTTTTTTGTAAATGCTATTCCTAATGCAACTGCATCAAATGAAGTCATAGAGTTTTATAAAAGCAATAATATAAATAATTCTAATTTCAAATTTCAACCGGTCGATGAGTTCACAATATATAACATTTTAAATAAAATAAATACCACTGCAACACTGCGATGGATTAAATGTTAATTTGTTAAAATTGTGTTGTCCACATATTATTTTATATTTAACGCATATAGTTAATTTTTGCTTGACAGAAAACGTTTTTCCAACCATGTGGAAGAGGGCTGATGTAACTGTGCTGCCCAAAAAAATTAGTCCAGAAACATTTAAAGATCTTCGAGCCATTAGTATACTGCCAACTATGTCGAAACTTATTGAAAAAGTAATGGATCAACAATTACGAGGGCACTTAGAAAAATATCAACTAATATCTTCGATTCAATCAGGATTTAGACCTAAACACAGTTGCACTACAGCACTCTTGCACATAGTAGATGATATTATAACGGCTACTGATCAGGGTTTATGTACCATTTTGGTTTTGCTCGACTTCAGTAGGGCTTTTGATACTATCAATTATGAAATACTTAATAATATCTTGAGTTATATACGCCTGTCTGAAGCAGCAACGAAGTTATTTGATGTCTACCTAAAAAATCGGGAGCAACGTGTACGATTAAATAATAATTTCTCATACTATCTAACCTTAAATACTGGCGTTCCCCAAGGGTCGATTCTTGGTCCATTACTTTTGACTGTATATACAAGCCATCTTATTAATTATTGAAATTACTGTAGAATACATTTATATGCTGACGACACCCAACTCTATTACTCTTTCCACCCGTCTGACGTTGATACCGCTTGTTTAATTGTTAATGAAGATCTTCAAAGTTTTATAAATGCTGCTAATGATCATTGTCTTGTAATTAATCCAAGTAAATCTAATGTCATTGTTTTTGGTCCTAAGAACCAACGAAACAATATTAAAAACAGCATAAATATTAAAATTGGTAATGATTCGTTGGAGAAAGTCGATAAAGCAAAAAGTCTAGGAGTGACTTTAGACTGCGACTTAAGATTTGAGGAACATGTAAGTAAAATGTTACAAAAAGGTTATTAGATTTTAAAATGGTAATCGACATTACCTTCCGCATAAAACCAAAGTTCTACTCTTGAAACTCTAGTTTTATCTATTTTAAATTATGCAGATTGTCTGTATGGCCCTTGCTTAACTACTCTGTATGCAAAGAAAATTCAAAAATTACAAAATTCTTGCCTTAGACTCATCTATGGAATATATATGTACAGGGTGATTCATTGGTAAGTGTACATACTTTACCTGCATATGTAGGTTACTTGGGCGATTCCATATCACCTATGGTTAGTGGGTCAATAATCCTTAATTACCAAGATACAGGGTGTTTTATTGATTTTGCGTATTTTTGTCTTGGACCATAACTTTAGAACCACTAGGTATAATAAAGTAAAATTTGGTATGTATGTTTTACTCAATCAGTCATATCGATTTCTCAATTTAGCAGAATCAAAATACAGGACCGGACAGAAAAAAAATAGCCCAATTGTTAAATCTCAAAAACAACACCCTGTATCGAAAGTTTTAAAAATATGTTTTAATATTCGGAAAGAGCATAGAGAAATAAGGCAAATAAAGTACATTTTCTAATTGCGCGTCTCTTTTCTTTATTTATTTCGAACTGATGTACACACTTTAAATATTAGGTTTAAAAGGGTCTTCTAACTCCACCGCGGCACCGTACGGAAATGTTTAAGAGGTCATTTAGTTATCAAATTAGTAAAACTTACAATGGCTTGGATATTCAACTAAAGAACAACAACATAATGAAGTTTAAAAAGAAATATAAATCATATTTATTTGAACGTCAATGTACAGGGTTATTATAGTTCCTTGTGTAGAATTAGAGTTAAATAAAAATAGATGCAATTATTATAATTTATTCATTCATGCAGCTGGTTTTAGATTATTTTATGCTAGAATAAGATTAAGTAATACATTTTGTTCTGTTCGAGACGTACAGGGCTCGCCTCCTTTGTATATTTCAATATAACAGGAGGTCTGTCCCTGTGTGTTTCGAACAGAATATGTGGTTAAGTGTAAGAAAAGTGGTCATGATTCTTGTGAATTATGACAGCTTAACTTCGCCATTTATTTTCCATTATAATCAATAATAATTATCTACTATAATATTTATACAATGAGGAGAATAATAAAGACGTGTATTATTATTATTATTATTATTATTATTATTATCTTCCTCTTCGTTGTTAAGAGGACGGCCTCCGTTTTCTCTGGCGCTAACTTAAGGCCTTTAGCTTCCATCCAGTTAGAGACTCGCTGGAGTGCAATATTCGCCGTGTTCATCAGTATCTCCTCTCCTTTAGCAACCACTACCATGGCCACGTCATCGGCAAAGCCTATCAAGGTAACTCCTTCAGGTTGATCTAACCTTAACAGTCCGTCGTATAGGACGTTCCACAGGGTCGGGCCCAGTACTGACCCCTGTGGAACACCGCTATTTACTCGCCTAGTCCTCGCGGTTCCTGCTGCCTCCAAGATTATTTCCCTATCCGCCAGATACGATGCAATGACGTTTATAAGACTCTCGTCGATTTCTCGTCTTCTTAGTTCCTCCAATATCATCTGCCAGGATGCACTATTGAAGGCGTTCTTGACATCGAGGGTTACAACCGCACACAATCTCCGGTGTGGACAAGAATGGTCTTGCTTGCACTTGACGAGCGATCCTCAGCACTTCGCCAATGGCATCCACCGTTTGCCGACCTTCCCTAAAACCATATTGTTGTTCCGCTAGGCCACCCGTTCGTGTTAGCCCACTCTTCAGCCTAATTAGTATTAGGTGCTCATACAGCTTTCCTTCGACATCCAGCAAGCATATCGGTCTAGACGCTGCTGGATTGTCATCTAGATCTTCATCTATTTCTTCGCTAAAAATTTGATCATCTATTTCTTCGCTGCGCCATCTATTTCTTCGCTGTGTCATCTAGATCTTCATCTATTTCTTCGCTAAAAATTTGATCTTCATCTATTTCTTCACCGCGCCATCTATTTCTTCGCTGTTCCATCTAGATCTTCATCTATTTCTTCGCTAAAAATTTGATCATCTATTTCTTCGCTGTACCATCTAGATCTTCATCTATTTCTTCGCTAAATATTTGATCTTCATCTATTTCTTCGCTGCGCCATCTATTTCTTCGCTGTGCCATCTAGATCTTCATCTATTTCTTCGCTAAAAATTTGATCTTCATCTATTTCTTCGCTGCGCCATCTATTTCTTCGCAAAAAATTTGATCTTCATCTATTTCTTCGCTGCGCCATCTATTTCTTCGCTGTTCCATCTAGATCTTCATCTATTTCTTCGCTAAAAATTTGATCTTCATCTATTTCTTCGCTGTACCATCTAGATCTTCATCTATTTCTTCGCTAAAAATTTGATCTTCATCTATTTCTTCGCTGCGCCATCTATTTCTTCGCTGTGCCATCTAGATCTTCATCTATTTCTTCGCTAAAAATTTGATCTTCATCTATTTCTTCGCTGCGCCATCTATTTCTTCGCAAAAAATTTGATCTTCATCTATTTCTTCGCTGCGCCATCTATTTCTTCGCTGTGTCATCTAGATCTTCATCTATTTCTTCGCTAAAAATTTGATCTTCATCTATTTCTTCGCTGTACCATCTAGATCTTCATCTATTTCTTCGCTAAAAATTTGATTTTCATCTATTTCTTCGCTGCGCCATCTATTTCTTCGCTGTTCCATCTAGATCTTCATCTATTTCTTCGCTAAAAATTTGATCTTCATCTATTTCTTCGCTGTACCATCTAGATCTTCATCTATTTCTTCGCTAAAAATTTGATCTTCATCTATTTCTTCGCTGCGCCATCTATATCTTCGCTGTGCCATCTAGATCTTCATCTATTTCTTCGCAAAAAATTTGATCTTCATCTATTTCTTCGCTGCGCCATCTATTTCTTCGCAAAAAATTTGATCTTCATCTATTTCTTCGCTAAAAATTTGATCTTCATCTATTTCTTCGCTGCGCCATCTATATCTTCGCTGTGCCATCTAGATCTTCATCTATTTCTTCGCTAAAAATTTGATCTTCATCTATTTCTTCGCTGCGCCATCTATTTCTTCGCTAAAAATTTGATCTTCATCTATTTCTTCGCTGCGCCATCTATTTCTTCGCTGTGCCATCTAGATCTTCATCTATTTCTTCGCTAAAAATTTGATCTTCATCTATTTCTTCGCTGCGCCATCTATTTCTTCGCTGTGCCATCTAGATCTTCATCTATTTCTTCGCTGCGCCATCTATTTCTTCGCAAAAAATTTTATCTTCATCTATTTCTTCGCTGTACCATCTAGATCTTCATCTATTTCTTCGCTAAAAATTTGATCTTCATCTATTTCTTCGCTGTGCCATCTAGATCTTCATCTATTTCTTCGCTAAAAATTTGATCTTCATCTATTTCTTCGCTGCGCCATCTATTTCTTCGCTGTACCATCTAGATCTTCATCTATTTCTTCGCTGCGCCATCTATTTCTTCGCAAAAAATTTGATCTTCATCTATTTCTTCGCTGTACCATCTAGATCTTCATCTATTTCTTCGCTAAAAATTTGATCTTCATCTATTTCTTCGCTGCGCCATCTATATCTTCGCTGTGCCATCTAGATCTTCATTTATTTCTTCGCTAAAAATTTGATCTTCATCTATTTCTTCGCTGCGTCATCTATTTCTTCGCTGTGTCATCTAGATCTTCATCTATTTCTTCGCTAAAAATTTGATCTTCATCTATTTCTTCGCTGCGCCATCTATTTCTTCATCTATTTCTTCGCTGCGCCATCTATTTCTTCGCAAAAAATTTTATCTTCATCTATTTCTTCGCTGTACCATCTAGATCTTCATCTATTTCTTCGCTAAAAATTTGATCTTCATCTATTTCTTCGCTGTGCCATCTAGATCTTCATCTATTTCTTCGCTAAAAATTTGATCTTCATCTATTTCTTCACTGCGCCATCTATTTCTTCGCTGGACCATCTAGATCTTCATCTATTTCTTCGCTGCGCCATCTATTTCTTCGCAAAAAATTTGATCTTCATCTATTTCTTCGCTGTACCATCTAGATTTTCATCTATTTCTTCGCTAAAAATTTGATCTTCATCTATTTCTTCGCTGCGCCATCTATATCTTCGCTGTGCCATCTAGATCTTCATCTATTTCTTCGCTAAAAATTTGATCTTCATCTATTTCTTCGCTGCGCCATCTATTTCTTCGCTAAAAATTTGGTCTTCATCTATTTCTTCGCTGTACCATCTAGATCTTCATCTATTTCTTCGCTAAAAATTTGATTTTCATCTATTTCTTCGCTGTGCCAACTATTTCTTCGCTAAAAATTTGATCTTCATCTATTTCTTCGCTGCGCCATCTATATCTTCGCTGTGCCATCTAGATCTTCATCTGTTTCTTCGCTAAAAATTTGATCTTCATCTATTTCTTCGCTGCGCCATCTATTTCTTCGCTAAAAATTTGATCTTCATCTATTTCTTCGCTGCGCCATCTATATCTTCGCTGTGCCATCTAGATCTTCATCTATTTCTTCGCTAAAAATTTGATCTTCATCTATTTCTTCGCTGCGCCATCTATTTCTTCGCTGTACCATCTAGATCTTCATCTATTTCTTCGCTAAAAATTTGATCTTCATCTATTTCTTCGCTGCGCCATCTATTTCTTCGCTAAAAATTTGATCTTCATCTATTTCTTCGCTGCGCCATCTATTTCTTCGCAGTTCCATCTAGATCTTCATCTATTTTTTCGCTAAAAATTTGATCTTCATCTATTTCTTCGCTGTACCATCTAGATCTTCATCTATTTCTTCGCTAAAAATTTGATATTCATCTATTTCTTCGCAGCGCCATCTATTTCTTCGCTAAAAATTTGATCTTCATCTATTTCTTCGCTGTGCCATCTAGATCTTCATCTATTTCTTCGCTAAAAATTTGATCTTCATCTATTTCTTCGCTGCGCCATCTATTTCTTCGCTCAAAATTTGATCTTCATCTATTTCTTCGCTGTGCCATCTAGATCTTCATCTATTTCTTCGCTAAAAATTTGATCTTCATCTATTTCTTCGCTGCGCCATCTATTTCTTCGCTAAAAATTTGATCTTCATCTATTTCTTCGCTGCGCCATCTATTTGTTCACTGTTCCATCTAGATCTTCATCTATTTCTTCGCTAAAAATTTGATTTTCTATTTCTTCGCTGTACCATCTAGATCTTCATCTATTCCTTCGCTAAAAATTTGATCTTCATCTATTTCTTCGCTGCGCCATCTATTTTTTCGCTGTGCCATCTAGATCTTCATCTATTTCTTCGCTAAAAATTTGATCTTCATCTATTTCTTCGCTGCGCCATCTATTTCTTCGCTGTACCATCTAGATCTTCATCTATTTCTTCGCTAAAAATTTGATCTTCATCTATTTCTTCGCTGCGCCATCTATTTCTTCGCTAAAAATTTGATCTTCATCTATTTCTTCGCTGCGCCATCTATATCTTCGCTGTGCCATCTAGATCTTCATCTATTTCTTCGCTAAAAATTTGATCTTCATCTATTTCTTCGCTGCGCCATCTATTTCTTCGCTAAAAATTTGATCTTCATCTATTTCTTCGCTGCGCCATCTATATCTTCGCTGTGCCATCTAGATCTTCATCTATTTCTTCGCTAAAAATTTGATCTTCATCTATTTCTTCGCTGCGCCATCTATTTCTTCGCTGTACCATCTAGATCTTCATCTATTTCTTCGCTAAAAATTTGATCTTCATCTATTTCTTCGCTGCGCCATCTATTTCTTCGCTAAAAATTTGATCTTCATCTATTTCTTCGCTGCGCCATCTATTTCTTCGCAGTTCCATCTAGATCTTCATCTATTTTTTCGCTAAAAATTTGATCTTCATCTATTTCTTCGCTGTACCATCTAGATCTTCATCTATTTCTTCGCTAAAAATTTGATATTCATCTATTTCTTCGCTAAAAATTTGATCTTCATCTATTTCTTCGCAGCGCCATCTATTTCTTCGCTAAAAATTTGATCTTCATCTATTTCTTCGCTGTGCCATCTAGATCTTCATCTATTTCTTCGCTAAAAATTTGATCTTCATCTATTTCTTCGCTGCGCCATCTATTTCTTCGCTCAAAATTTGATCTTCATCTATTTCTTCGCTGTGCCATCTAGATCTTCATCTATTTCTTCGCTAAAAATTTGATCTTCATCTATTTCTTCGCTGCGCCATCTATTTCTTCGCTAAAAATTTGATCTTCATCTATTTCTTCGCTGCGCCATCTATTTGTTCACTGTTCCATCTAGATCTTCATCTATTTCTTCGCTAAAAATTTGATTTTCTATTTCTTCGCTGTACCATCTAGATCTTCATCTATTCCTTCGCTAAAAATTTGATCTTCATCTATTTCTTCGCTGCGCCATCTATTTTTTCGCTGTGCCATCTAGATCTTCATCTATTTCTTCGCTAAAAATTTGATCTTCATCTATTTCTTCGCTGCGCCATCTATTTCTTCGCTGTACCATCTAGATCTTCATCTATTTCTTCGCTAAAAATTTGATCTTCATCTATTTCTTCGCTGCGCCATCTATTTCTTCGCTAAAAATTTGATCTTCATCTATTTCTTCGCTGCGCCATCTATTTCTTCGCTGTACCATCTAGATCTTCATCTATTTCTTCGCTAAAAATTTGATCTTCATCTATTTCTTCGCTGCGCCATCTATTTCTTCGCTAAAAATTTGATCTTCATCTATTTCTTCGCTGCGCCATCTATTTCTTCGCAGTTCCATCTAGATCTTCATCTATTTTTTCGCTAAAAATTTGATCTTCATCTATTTCTTCGCTGTACCATCTAGATCTTCATCTATTTCTTCGCTAAAAATTTGATATTCATCTATTTCTTCGCTGCGCCATCTATTTCTTCGCAGTTCCATCTAGATCTTCATCTATTTTTTCGCTAAAAATTTGATCTTCATCTATTTCTTCGCTGTACCATCTAGATCTTCATCTATTTCTTCGCTAAAAATTTGATCTTCATCTATTTCTTCGCTGCGCCATCTATTTCTTCGCTAAAAATTTGATCTTCATCTATTTCTTCGCTGCGCCATCTATTTCTTCGCTGTGTCATCTAGATCTTCATCTATTTCTTCGCAAAAAATTTGATCTTCATCTATTTCTTCGCTGTGCCATCTATTTCTTCGCTAAAAATTTGATCTTCATCTATTTCTTCGCTGCGCCATCTATTTCTTCGCTGTTCCATCTAGTTCTTCATCTATTTCTTCGCAAAAAATTTGATCTTCATCTATTTCTTCGCTGTACCATCTAGATCTTCATCTATTTCTTCGCTAAAAAATTTGATCTTCATCTATTTCTTCGCTAAAAAATTTGATCTTCATCTATTTCTTCGCTGTGTCATCTAGATCTTCATCTATTTCTTCGCTAAAAATTTGATCTTCATCTATTTCTTCGCTGTACCATCTAGATCTTCATCTATTTCTTCGCTAAAAATTTGATCTTCATCTATTTCTTCGCTGCGCCATCTATATCTTCGCTGTGTCATCTAGATCTTCATCTATTTCTTCGCTGTACCATCTAGATCTTCATCTATTTCTTCGCTAAAAATTTGATATTCATCTATTTCTTCGCTGCGCCATCTATTTCTTCGCTGTGCCATCTAGATCTTCATCTATTTCTTCGCCAAAAATTTGATCTTCATCTATTTCTTCGCTGCGCCATCTATTTCTTCGCTGTGTCATCTAGATCTTCATCTATTTCTTCGCTAAAAATTTGATCTTCATCTATTTCTTCGCTAAAAATTTGATCTTCATCTATTTCTTCGCTGTGCCATCTATTTCTTCGCTAAAAATTTGATCTTCATCTATTTCTTCGCTGCGCCATGTATTTCTTCGCTGTTCCATCTAGTTCTTCATCTATTTCTTCGCAAAAAATTTGATCTTCATCTATTTCTTCGCTGTACCATCTAGATCTTCATCTATTTCTTCGCTAAAAAATTTGATCTTCATCTATTTCTTCGCTGCGCCATCTATTTCTTCGCTGTGTCATCTAGATCTTCATCTATTTCTTCGCTAAAAATTTGATCTTCATCTATTTCTTCGCTGTACCATCTAGATCTTCATCTATTTCTTCGCTAAAAATTTTATCTTCATCTATTTCTTCGCTGCGCCATCTATTTCTTCGCTAAAAATTTGATCTTCATCTATTTCTTCGCTAAAAATTTGATCTTCATCTATTTCTTCGCTGCGCCATCTATTTCTTCGCTAAAAATTTGATCTTATTTCGTCGCTGCGCCATCTATTTCTTCGCTGTGCCACCTAGATCTTCATCTATTTCTTCGCTGTGCCATCTAGATCTTCCTTTTTTTTTTTTTTTTTTTTTGTGGAGGGGAAATCCTCATGGACACCTGGTGCACCTCCGTGTCGTCCCTGCACCAGGTAGTGCCGGACTCTTACCGGCTAAAACCCCTCCCCCTCATCTCGCACATCTCACTGGAACCGCTTACGCATTACTTCGGTGAGACGGCCGTCTAAACTTCTTGCATCTTTACTCCAGTCCCTTATCTCTCGTCTCTTTCCTTGCTCTTAATTACGTCTCTTACTACCCTGTACAATTAGTGTACATACGTTTCCATTGCTCCACAGTTGACGTGAGGTCTGTCATCATGTTTATGGCATCAAATGGCCTCCCTGTTTCACGAGTATATGCTTCACGCAACTCGCTCCATTTCGGGCATACGAATAACGTATGCTCCACGTCATCATGAGCTCCGCAGTACTTGCACGCGTCTGTATCCGCTCTTCGGCGGTCGTACAAGTATTTTCTGAAGCAGCCGTGCCTAGACAGCGCCTGCGTCAGGAAATAGTCCACCTCCCCATGAGGTCTGTCAATCCATGCCCGGATGTTAGGTATCAGGCGATATGTCCATCTCCCGTTTGTTCCGTGCCTCCATTTTTCTTGCCATCTGTTCCATCAGATTTGCCCTCGCCGTTTCTGCATCCACTCCTGTATACTTTTCCCGCCTCTCTTGTATTTGGAGTTCTATAGGAAGGACTCCAGCTATGACTCCTGCTCCTTCTGTTGAAATAGTCCTGTATGCGCAGCATATTCTAATCGTCATTTTTCGTTGTACGCTAGATAGTTTACCTACAAGTTTTTTGTTCTCAGTGATCGTATGCCACGCAGGGGCGGCGTATAGCATCTGGGAATGGATCACGCACGACAGCAGCCTTCTTTTCGACGCTCTAGGTCCTCCAATGTTAGGCATAAGACTGGACAGAGCTGTTATTGTCTTTTCCACCTTCTGGGTGGTTCTGTCGACTTGTTCAGCGAATGTGAGTTTCGTATCCAACCAAACTCCTAGATACTTTACTGCTCTTGAAGGAGCCACCATTGTACCCTGGACGTCAAAATGAATCGGGCCTATCACAAAAAACAAAAAATCCAGCTCATCTGCAGTTTTACAAAGAAATACGTAATTATACAACTCAAGCTATTAAAAGAGAGAAAAAAACCTATTTTGAACATAAAATAACTAACTCTACCCCAAAGCAGAACTGGAAATTTCTAAAAGATAATAATTTTATACCTCAAAATAAACATAAAGACATTCCAAGGCACTTGAAATGCTATTTTTAATGCAACTGCATCAAAAGAAGTCATAGAGTTTTATAAAAGCAATAATATAAATAATTCTAATTTCAAATTTCAACCGGTCGATGAGTTCACAATATATAACATTTTAAATAAAATAAATACCACTGCAACAGGGTGCGATGGATTAAATGTTAATTTGTTAAAATTGTGTTGTCCACATATTATTTTATATTTAACGCATATAGTTAATTTTTGCTTGACAGAAAACGGTTTTCCAACCATGTGGAAGAGGGCTGATGTAACTGTGCTGCCCAAAAAAATTAGTCCAGAAACATTTAAAGATCTTCGAGCCATTAGTATACTGCCAACTATGTCGAAACTTATTGAAAAAGTAATGGATCAACAATTACGAGGGCACTTAGAAAAATATCAACTAATATCTTCGATTCAATCAGGATTTAGACCTAAACACAGTTGCACTACAGCACTCTTGCACATAGTAGATGATATTATAACGGCTACTGATCAGGGTTTATGTACCATTTTGGTTTTGCTCGACTTCAGTAGTAGTAGATATTTTCTCCTGTGATATATTTTTTTTGAACAATAATAATTGTGGTCAACTCTTATTGGATTTATTAGTCGAAAGCCTTGGCGATAACTAGGAATATGGCTCCGGTGACTTGTCTGCGGATTTTTCCTCGGCCGGCCGCGAGTTTTTCAGCGTTTGCGATTTTACTCGTTCGCTATGACTGGATCTGGTCTATAATGATAATGTTCATCTTATGTAGTTCTATTTTGGTGGCTACCGTGGCTTGGATTTGCTTTTTTCTCTTCCCTGTGCCTCCTGGTCTCCTTGCTGCAAGCAGTTTGAGAATGTTGATTCTGCGATGCGATCGTAATGAATTTTGTAATTTTAAAAGGAATAATTTTCGTTTTTTCCCCTGTCTGTGTGTGTGGAGACTCCACTTCACTACTTCTTGATTGGGCTTGGCTCCTCTGCGGGCTTCACTACGCATTGCTGACTCGGCAGATGATTTCTATCAGAAATTGCTTTCTTATTTATAGTGAATTAGGTCGGACGGTAACCTAAATGATGACGGTATGTTGGGTCGGACGAGAGCCTAAACTGCGACAGCAGTTATTTGGCTATAAATTGAACTATACACTTGTATGTTTCTGTACGTCTTGTTGGTATTTTGGTGTATCTGGCAAGACTTGGGCAGACCCTGGTAGGACTAGGGAGTATTTAGACATTGTATTGTTCTTATAATTTTCCATTATTTCACGAACCAAGTTTGTCAATACCAATGTTGCTGAAAAAGTGAGGTTGGTATTTAAAAAAATATTATTGTACTTGCCCTGTATATCTGACATGATGCCAATCATAACTCGTATAGCCCAGGTTTAATGCTGTGTATAATATTAAAACGTTCTTGTAATAATTTGATTAGTGCATAATACTTTCCTAAAAATTTGCATTAACATAAATTATTATAATATGCCTGTAATTTCCGTATGTTTATATCTATATCACTTTCATTGAAATTATTTTGTTAACCAATACAAAATATAGCACGCTATGTTGCTTCATAGAATATACTTTAATTGTTACATTATGTGGCTAAATAAATCTTTGTAAATTTTTTTAAACATAAACGATATAAAATCGTTCAAGCATGTTCTACCTGCTTCACATAGAAATGTTTTAATCAGTCTCGATTATTATATAATTTATGGTATTGTGTATTTTAAATGTATCGAAATTTATTCTCAGTACATTTGAAATGATCATGATCATTGCAAGTTGCTTATGCAACTTATAGAACTATAAAACTAAGAAGAAATATAGGCAATGTCAATTTGCCATACCCATTTCATTGAACAAAATAACGCAAATACAATTATTACCCTCCTACATAAAAGTGTCCATGCATTGCACTCATTTTATATTTATTTGCTAAACTAAACTGTACAATTTAGTTTGCAGTGTTAAAAATTTGCATCAGTAAAATAACAAATTATTTATTGCATATAGAAGTCACGTCGTCGTTTCAATTCAATGTAGTATTCATTTCTTTTCATTCATATGCCATTTTATCTGACATTAATTGACTATATTACAATAATACATCAACAATATGATTGTAACCACAACCATCTGCCTCAATGTTTTCAGCGGTACTTATACGATTCTCTAAATTGTAGCAGCGACCAATGACCTTTTATTTCAAGTTAATAATAATAATAATAATATATTAAACAAAAAATATGCAGAATGATTTCATGAACATTTTTATACATATTTTTTCGTAATGCTTTGGATATTTTATTTTTTACAAATGTTCTTTTCTTTTGTACAGCACTACCCACTTATAGTTCAACATTTTTTCTTAAATCCAACCAAAAGAAACCCAAGTATCATGACATACATGTGCCTTGTGTTGATCTCTCCGAAAAGATATACGTACCAAATAATATATTGCAATAATCGTTCGTAGGATTCCATCGTTAATTTCATAGAAATTGTTCACTTGGAATTTCAAGACTAAATAAAGTTATGATGTCCTCCTTTACCCAATAGTGTCTTTTATAAATTCTATTCCCTCAAACTTTTGTATGGTTGCAGTATTGTCAGTATTCTTGAAAATAGGTACATTTCGCAAGTATCTGGTTTTCAATTTAGAAATAGTTTATGCAAGTGATATCACATGTTGTAACACTAATTGTCGTAAACTTAAATAGTCAGATTTCTATAGATACTCCGTAACATTTCTAGTTCTGAGGACGACCAAGTCTTGGAAGTTGCATCTTTTGATGAACTAAGGTTACAACCACCGACAGGATTTTCTGACAACCGTGAACTGAGCGAGGCTGAATGTGACAGGGAGCTTAAAGTAGCTAAATTTCCAGTTGAATTGGCATCTATTTTAGCAAGGTTGGTGAACATTTTTATTATTATTGCTAATTACCTTCTACCACCAAGAAAAAAAGGGGAATATTTCATATAAGTGGCATACTGTGTTTTTATTGCAATTATTGATGTATAATGTATTTATAATTTTCACTCACAACTGTAATAGTATTTCAACCAGGTCAATAACTAAAACTAGTTATCCTTATATTTAGACTGAATTGTTATAAATAGTATCCATCGACTGTACTAGTTATTTGCATATAATAGCACCTATATAACTTCAATTTAAATACCTACTCGTCTGCTTTTATTTTTATAGATACCAGGAACGCAAAGAGTAAGAAAGGAAGGAATTCACCATCCACGTATAAACGTAAAAATCGACTCAGCCAGCAATGTACCACAAGTAAATGGTAATTCTTCATGTACATTCCTGCTACAAGTAAATCTAAATCCTTCTTTCCACTCCCATCAAAATGTTGTACTGTTCAATGGACTGATTAGGATATATACCGAATTAACCGATATTTTATGTCAATATTATTACATCTAATAAATATATTATAAAGTTTTTTCTGTTTTATTTTTGTAGAATCCCTATCATTTTTAATGCGAACAATAGCATCACAGTATTGAAATTCTAGCCGGCGCCGACGGCGTTAGTCGATTGCTTCTCATGTTCGCATCTTTGCGGACCATACTAGGACATAACCTATACAATCGTGAAGGTAAAAAAATACATAGCCACATGGGATGGTTCTGTTAAAGGACCCAGTATAAGCAGCCAAGGTTATTTTGTCAGAATAATCAACAGACAAACTTATAGGTTTGTATGGTGTGCATGGAATATAAGATTCCATGTACACCTTTTTTTATATTTTTGAAGTGAATTTTTGACTCAGTTCCAAATCCCCAAAATTCTATTTTTGCCTGATGTGCATGAAATATGAGATTTCGTGCACATCAGCATTTTTTATTTTTACTATGTCAATTTTCAATACAGATACCAAATTCATTTTAACTTTTCGGCCATCCATAAAGGTATATATATCCCAAGCACGATCCAGCAAGTCAGGGATCCTCGGATTTTCCCTATCATTACTGTCACACCATGGTCATAATGAATTTTTATTACAGTTACGTTTTCGTTGACGAACGAACACTATCTTTTTTTTTTTTTTGAAGGTAGAGTCAAAACGGAACACGGGAGGAATCTCCAACAGTACGAAGATTGGACTTTGAAATATTTCGCATTCCAAATGTCTCATGATCAAGTCTTATTAAGATTAATCCAGTCCTTAGTGGTTGCGTTGGAATGCGGAGGTTTAGAGTTTTCTCTTCATGCTGAGGAACTCCTCTTTGATCTGTAATCAATATCGAAATGGGAAGTGAGCTGGACTCGGTTCGCCATCGTGCATTGGCCCCAAAATTTCAAATTTTTGGAACTGAATCGAAATTCAACTTTTCACCACAGTTGCTGATGGCCTGACTGGTAGGCATTTGAATAGGATACCGGGTCACTTTCCTCCCGAAACCTCCCTATTATCCTCATGAATAAGGGTCAAACGCTAAAAATTTGATCATCTATTTCTTCGCTGTACCATCTAGATCTTCATCTATTTCTTCGCTGCGCCATCTATTTCTTCGCTAAAAATTTGATCTTCATCTATTTCTTCGCTGTGCCATCTATTTCTTCGCTAAAAATTTGATCTTCATCTATTTCTTCGCTGTGCCATCTATTTCTTCGCTAAAAATTTGATCTTCATCTATTTCTTCGCTGCGCCATCTATTTCTTCGCTAAAAATTTGATCTTCATCTATTTCTTCGCTGCGCCATCTATTTCTTCGCTAAAAATTTGATCTTCATCTATTTCTTCGCTGTGCCATCTATTTCTTCGCTAAAAATTTGATCTTCATCTATTTCTTCGCTGCGCCATCTATTTCTTCGCTAAAAATTTGATCTTCATCTATTTCTTCACTGCGCCATCTATTTCTTCGCTGTGCCATCTAGATCTTCATCTATTTCTTCGCTAAAAATTTCATCTTCATCTATTTCTTCGCTGCGCCATCTATTTCTTCGCTAAAAATTTGATCTTCATCTATTTCTTCGCTGTGCCATCTATTTCTTCGCTGTGTCATCTAGATCTTCATCTATTTCTTCGCTAAAAATTTGATCTTCATCTATTTCTTCGCTGCGCCATCTATTTCTTCGCTGTGTCATCTAGATCTTCATCTATTTCTTCGCTAAAAATTTGATCTTCATCTATTTCTTCGCTGCGCCATCTATTTCTTCGCTAAAAATTTGATCTTCATCTATTTCTTCGCTGCGCCATCTATTTCTTCGCTGTGTCATCTAGATCTTCATCTATTTCTTCGCTAAATATTTGATCTTCATCTATTTCTTCGCTGTATCATCTAGATCTTCATCTATTTCTTCGCTAAAAATTTGATCTTCATCTATTTCTTCGCTGCGCCATCTATATCTTCGCTGTGTCATCTAGATCTTCATCTATTTCTTCGCAAAAAATTTGATCTTCATCTATTTCTTCGCTGTACCATCTAGATCTTCATCTATTTCTTCGCTAAAAATTTGATCTTCATCTATTTCTTCGCTGTGCCATCTATTTCTTCGCTGTGTCATCTAGATCTTCATCTATTTCTTCGCTAAAAATTTGATCTTCATCTATTTCTTCGCTGTACCATCTAGATCTTCATCTATTTCTTCGCTAAAAATTTGATCTTCATCTATTTCTTCGCTGTACCATCTAGATCTTCATCTATTTCTTCGCTAAAAATTTGATCTTCATCTATTTCTTCGCCGCGCCATCTATTTCTTCGCTGTGTCATCTAGATCTTCATCTATTTCTTCGCTAAAAATTTGATCTTCATCTATTTCTTCGCTGCGCCATCTATTTCTTCGCTAAAAATTTGATCTTCATCTATTTCTTCGCTGCGCCATCTATTTCTTCGCTGTGTCATCTAGATCTTCATCTATTTCTTCGCTAAAAATTTGATCTTCATCTATTTCTTCGCTGCGCCATCTATTTCTTCGCTAAAAATTTGATCTTCATCTATTTCTTCGCTGTGCCATCTATTTCTTCGCTGTGTCATCTAGATCTTCATCTATTTCTTCGCTAAAAATTTGATCTTCATCTATTTCTTCGCTGCGCCATCTATTTCTTCGCTGTGTCATCTAGATCTTCATCTATTTCTTCGCTAAAAATTTGATCTTCATCTATTTCTTCGCTGCGCCATCTATTTCTTCGCTAAAAATTTGATCTTCATCTATTTCTTCGCTGTGCCATCTATTTCTTCGCTGTGTCATCTAGATCTTCATCTATTTCTTCGCTAAAAATTTGATCTTCATCTATTTCTTCGCTGTACCATCTAGATCTTCATCTATTTCTTCGCTAAAAATTTGATCTTCATCTATTTCTTCGCTGTACCATCTAGATCTTCATCTATTTCTTCGCTAAAAATTTGATCTTCATCTATTTCTTCGCTGCGCCATCTATTTCTTCGCTGTGTCATCTAGATCTTCATCTATTTCTTCGCTAAAAATTTGATCTTCATCTATTTCTTCGCTGCACCATCTATTTCTTCGCTGTGTCATCTAGATCTTCATCTATTTCTTCGCTAAAAATTTGATCTTCATCTATTTCTTCGCTGCGCCATCTATTTCTTCGCTAAAAATTTGATCTTCATCTATTTCTTCGCTGCGCCATCTATTTCTTCGCTGTGTCATCTAGATCTTCATCTATTTCTTCGCTAAAAATTTGATCTTCATCTATTTCTTCGCTGCGCCATCTATTTCTTCGCTAAAAATTTGATCTTCATCTATTTCTTCGCTGCGCCATCTATTTCTTCGCTGTGTCATCTAGATCTTCATCTATTTCTTCGCTAAAAATTTGATCTTCATCTATTTCTTCGCTGCACCATCTATTTCTTCGCTGTGTCATCTAGATCTTCATCTATTTCTTCGCTAAAAATTTGATCTTCATCTATTTCTTCGCTGCGCCATCTATTCCTTCGCTAAAAATTTGATCTTCATCAATTTCTTCGCTGCGCCATCTATTTCTTCGCTGTGTCATCTAGATCTTCATCTATTTCTTCGCTAAAAATTTGATCTTCATCTATTTCTTCGCTGTACCATCTAGATCTTCATCTATTTCTTCGCTAAAAATTTGATTTTCATCTATTTCTTCGCTGTGCCATCTATTTCTTCGCTAAAAATTTGATCTTCATCTATTTCTTCGCTGCGCCATCTATTTCTTCGCTGTTCCATCTAGTTCTTCATCTATTTCTTCGCTAAAAATTTGATCTTCATCTATTTCTTCGCTGTACCATCTAGATCTTCATCTATTTCTTCGCTAAAAATTTGATCTTCATCTATTTCTTCGCTGCGCCATCTATATCTTCGCTGTGTCATCTAGAACTTCATCTATTTCTTCGCAAAAAATTTTATCTTCATCTATTTCTTCGCTGTGCCATCTAGATCTTCATCTTCATCTTTTTTTTTTTTTTTTTTTTTGGGGGGGGGGTGCAGGGGAAATCCTCATGGACACCTGGTGCACCTCCGTGTCGTCCCTGCACCAGGTAGTGCCGGACTCTTACCGGCTAAAACCCCTCCCCCTCATCTCGCACATCTCACTGGAACCGCTTGCGCATTACTTCGGTGAGACGGCCGTCTAAACTTCTTGCCTCTTTACTCCAGTCCCTTATCTCTCGTGTCTCTTTCCTTGCTCTCAATTACGTCTCTTACTACCCTGTACATACGCTTCCATTGCTCCACAGTTGACGTGAGGTCTGTCATCATGTTTATGGCATCAAATGGCCTCCCTGTTTCACGAGTATATGCTTCACGCAACTCGCTCCACACGCAACTCGCTCCATTTCGGGCATACGAATAACGTATGCTCCACGTCATCATGAGCTCCGCAGTACTTGCACGCGTCTGTATCCGCTCTTCGGCGGTCGTACAAGTATTTTCTGAAGCAGCCGTGCCCAGACAGCGCCTGCGTCGGGAAATAGTCCACCTCCCCATGAGGTCTGTTAATCCATGCGTGGATGTTAGGTATCAGGCGATATGTCCATCTCCCGTTTGTTCCGTGCCTCCATTTTTCTTGCCATCTGTTCCATCAGATTTGCTCTCGCCGTTTCTGCATCCACTCCTGTATACTTTTCCCGCCTCTCTTGTATTTGGAGTTCTATAGGAGGGACTCCAGCTATGACCCCTGCTCCTTCTGTTGAAATAGTCCTGTATGCGCAGCATATTCTAATCGTCATTTTTCGTTGTACGCTAGATAGTTTACCTACAAGTTTTTTGTTCTCAGTGATCGTATGCCACGCAGGGGCGGCGTATAGCATCTGGGAATGGATCACGCACGACAGCAGCCTTCTTTTCGACACTCTAGGTCCTCCAATGTTAGGCATAAGACTGGACAGAGCTGTTATTGTCTTTTCCACCTTCTGGGTGGTTCTGGCGACTTGTTCAGCGAATGTGAGTTTCGTATCCAACCAAACTCCTAGATGCTTTATTGCTCTTGAAGGAGCCACCATTGTGCCCTGGACGTTTTCAAAATGAATCGGGCCTATCACAAAAAACAAAAAATCCAGCTCATCTGCAGTTTTACAACGAAATACGTAATTATACAACTCAAGCTATTAAAAGAGAGAAAAAAACCTATTTTGAACATAAAATAACTAACTCTACCCCAAAGCAGAACTGGAAATTTCTAAAAGATAATAATTTTATACCTCAAAATAAACATAAAGACATTCCAAGGCACTTGAATGATGTAAATGAAATAAACAATTTTTTTGTAAATGCTATTCCTAATGCAACTGCATCAAATGAAGTCATAGAGTTTTATAAAAGCAATAATATAAATAATTCTAATTTCAAATTTCAACCGGTCGATGAGTTCACAATATATAACATTTTAAATAAAATAAATACCACTGCAACACTGCGATGGATTAAATGTTAATTTGTTAAAATTGTGTTGTCCACATATTATTTTATATTTAACGCATATAGTTAATTTTTGCTTGACAGAAAACGTTTTTCCAACCATGTGGAAGAGGGCTGATGTAACTGTGCTGCCCAAAAAAATTAGTCCAGAAACATTTAAAGATCTTCGAGCCATTAGTATACTGCCAACTATGTCGAAACTTATTGAAAAAGTAATGGATCAACAATTACGAGGGCACTTAGAAAAATATCAACTAATATCTTCGATTCAATCAGGATTTAGACCTAAACACAGTTGCACTACAGCACTCTTGCACATAGTAGATGATATTATAACGGCTACTGATCAGGGTTTATGTACCATTTTGGTTTTGCTCGACTTCAGTAGGGCTTTTGATACTATCAATTATGAAATACTTAATAATATCTTGAGTTATATACGCCTGTCTGAAGCAGCAACGAAGTTATTTGATGTCTACCTAAAAAATCGGGAGCAACGTGTACGATTAAATAATAATTTCTCATACTATCTAACCTTAAATACTGGCGTTCCCCAAGGGTCGATTCTTGGTCCATTACTTTTGACTGTATATACAAGCCATCTTATTAATTATTGAAATTACTGTAGAATACATTTATATGCTGACGACACCCAACTCTATTACTCTTTCCACCCGTCTGACGTTGATACCGCTTGTTTAATTGTTAATGAAGATCTTCAAAGTTTTATAAATGCTGCTAATGATCATTGTCTTGTAATTAATCCAAGTAAATCTAATGTCATTGTTTTTGGTCCTAAGAACCAACGAAACAATATTAAAAACAGCATAAATATTAAAATTGGTAATGATTCGTTGGAGAAAGTCGATAAAGCAAAAAGTCTAGGAGTGACTTTAGACTGCGACTTAAGATTTGAGGAACATGTAAGTAAAATGTTACAAAAAGGTTATTAGATTTTAAAATGGTAATCGACATTACCTTCCGCATAAAACCAAAGTTCTACTCTTGAAACTCTAGTTTTATCTATTTTAAATTATGCAGATTGTCTGTATGGCCCTTGCTTAACTACTCTGTATGCAAAGAAAATTCAAAAATTACAAAATTCTTGCCTTAGACTCATCTATGGAATATATATGTACAGGGTGATTCATTGGTAAGTGTACATACTTTACCTGCATATGTAGGTTACTTGGGCGATTCCATATCACCTATGGTTAGTGGGTCAATAATCCTTAATTACCAAGATACAGGGTGTTTTATTGATTTTGCGTATTTTTGTCTTGGACCATAACTTTAGAACCACTAGGTATAATAAAGTAAAATTTGGTATGTATGTTTTACTCAATCAGTCATATCGATTTCTCAATTTAGCAGAATCAAAATACAGGACCGGACAGAAAAAAAATAGCCCAATTGTTAAATCTCAAAAACAACACCCTGTATCGAAAGTTTTAAAAATATGTTTTAATATTCGGAAAGAGCATAGAGAAATAAGGCAAATAAAGTACATTTTCTAATTGCGCGTCTCTTTTCTTTATTTATTTCGAACTGATGTACACACTTTAAATATTAGGTTTAAAAGGGTCTTCTAACTCCACCGCGGCACCGTACGGAAATGTTTAAGAGGTCATTTAGTTATCAAATTAGTAAAACTTACAATGGCTTGGATATTCAACTAAAGAACAACAACATAATGAAGTTTAAAAAGAAATATAAATCATATTTATTTGAACGTCAATGTACAGGGTTATTATAGTTCCTTGTGTAGAATTAGAGTTAAATAAAAATAGATGCAATTATTATAATTTATTCATTCATGCAGCTGGTTTTAGATTATTTTATGCTAGAATAAGATTAAGTAATACATTTTGTTCTGTTCGAGACGTACAGGGCTCGCCTCCTTTGTATATTTCAATATAACAGGAGGTCTGTCCCTGTGTGTTTCGAACAGAATATGTGGTTAAGTGTAAGAAAAGTGGTCATGATTCTTGTGAATTATGACAGCTTAACTTCGCCATTTATTTTCCATTATAATCAATAATAATTATCTACTATAATATTTATACAATGAGGAGAATAATAAAGACGTGTATTATTATTATTATTATTATTATTATTATTATCTTCCTCTTCGTTGTTAAGAGGACGGCCTCCGTTTTCTCTGGCGCTAACTTAAGGCCTTTAGCTTCCATCCAGTTAGAGACTCGCTGGAGTGCAATATTCGCCGTGTTCATCAGTATCTCCTCTCCTTTAGCAACCACTACCATGGCCACGTCATCGGCAAAGCCTATCAAGGTAACTCCTTCAGGTTGATCTAACCTTAACAGTCCGTCGTATAGGACGTTCCACAGGGTCGGGCCCAGTACTGACCCCTGTGGAACACCGCTATTTACTCGCCTAGTCCTCGCGGTTCCTGCTGCCTCCAAGATTATTTCCCTATCCGCCAGATACGATGCAATGACGTTTATAAGACTCTCGTCGATTTCTCGTCTTCTTAGTTCCTCCAATATCATCTGCCAGGATGCACTATTGAAGGCGTTCTTGACATCGAGGGTTACAACCGCACACAATCTCCGGTGTGGACAAGAATGGTCTTGCTTGCACTTGACGAGCGATCCTCAGCACTTCGCCAATGGCATCCACCGTTTGCCGACCTTCCCTAAAACCATATTGTTGTTCCGCTAGGCCACCCGTTCGTGTTAGCCCACTCTTCAGCCTAATTAGTATTAGGTGCTCATACAGCTTTCCTTCGACATCCAGCAAGCATATCGGTCTAGACGCTGCTGGATTGTCATCTAGATCTTCATCTATTTCTTCGCTAAAAATTTGATCATCTATTTCTTCGCTGCGCCATCTATTTCTTCGCTGTGTCATCTAGATCTTCATCTATTTCTTCGCTAAAAATTTGATCTTCATCTATTTCTTCACCGCGCCATCTATTTCTTCGCTGTTCCATCTAGATCTTCATCTATTTCTTCGCTAAAAATTTGATCATCTATTTCTTCGCTGTACCATCTAGATCTTCATCTATTTCTTCGCTAAATATTTGATCTTCATCTATTTCTTCGCTGCGCCATCTATTTCTTCGCTGTGCCATCTAGATCTTCATCTATTTCTTCGCTAAAAATTTGATCTTCATCTATTTCTTCGCTGCGCCATCTATTTCTTCGCAAAAAATTTGATCTTCATCTATTTCTTCGCTGCGCCATCTATTTCTTCGCTGTTCCATCTAGATCTTCATCTATTTCTTCGCTAAAAATTTGATCTTCATCTATTTCTTCGCTGTACCATCTAGATCTTCATCTATTTCTTCGCTAAAAATTTGATCTTCATCTATTTCTTCGCTGCGCCATCTATTTCTTCGCTGTGCCATCTAGATCTTCATCTATTTCTTCGCTAAAAATTTGATCTTCATCTATTTCTTCGCTGCGCCATCTATTTCTTCGCAAAAAATTTGATCTTCATCTATTTCTTCGCTGCGCCATCTATTTCTTCGCTGTGTCATCTAGATCTTCATCTATTTCTTCGCTAAAAATTTGATCTTCATCTATTTCTTCGCTGTACCATCTAGATCTTCATCTATTTCTTCGCTAAAAATTTGATTTTCATCTATTTCTTCGCTGCGCCATCTATTTCTTCGCTGTTCCATCTAGATCTTCATCTATTTCTTCGCTAAAAATTTGATCTTCATCTATTTCTTCGCTGTACCATCTAGATCTTCATCTATTTCTTCGCTAAAAATTTGATCTTCATCTATTTCTTCGCTGCGCCATCTATATCTTCGCTGTGCCATCTAGATCTTCATCTATTTCTTCGCAAAAAATTTGATCTTCATCTATTTCTTCGCTGCGCCATCTATTTCTTCGCAAAAAATTTGATCTTCATCTATTTCTTCGCTAAAAATTTGATCTTCATCTATTTCTTCGCTGCGCCATCTATATCTTCGCTGTGCCATCTAGATCTTCATCTATTTCTTCGCTAAAAATTTGATCTTCATCTATTTCTTCGCTGCGCCATCTATTTCTTCGCTAAAAATTTGATCTTCATCTATTTCTTCGCTGCGCCATCTATTTCTTCGCTGTGCCATCTAGATCTTCATCTATTTCTTCGCTAAAAATTTGATCTTCATCTATTTCTTCGCTGCGCCATCTATTTCTTCGCTGTGCCATCTAGATCTTCATCTATTTCTTCGCTGCGCCATCTATTTCTTCGCAAAAAATTTTATCTTCATCTATTTCTTCGCTGTACCATCTAGATCTTCATCTATTTCTTCGCTAAAAATTTGATCTTCATCTATTTCTTCGCTGTGCCATCTAGATCTTCATCTATTTCTTCGCTAAAAATTTGATCTTCATCTATTTCTTCGCTGTGCCATCTAGATCTTCATCTATTTCTTCGCTAAAAATTTGATCTTCATCTATTTCTTCGCTGCGCCATCTATTTCTTCGCTGTGCCATCTAGATCTTCATCTATTTCTTCGCTGCGCCATCTATTTCTTCGCAAAAAATTTTATCTTCATCTATTTCTTCGCTGTACCATCTAGATCTTCATCTATTTCTTCGCTAAAAATTTGATCTTCATCTATTTCTTCGCTGTGCCATCTAGATCTTCATCTATTTCTTCGCTAAAAATTTGATCTTCATCTATTTCTTCGCTGCGCCATCTATTTCTTCGCTGTACCATCTAGATCTTCATCTATTTCTTCGCTGCGCCATCTATTTCTTCGCAAAAAATTTGATCTTCATCTATTTCTTCGCTGTACCATCTAGATCTTCATCTATTTCTTCGCTAAAAATTTGATCTTCATCTATTTCTTCGCTGCGCCATCTATATCTTCGCTGTGCCATCTAGATCTTCATTTATTTCTTCGCTAAAAATTTGATCTTCATCTATTTCTTCGCTGCGTCATCTATTTCTTCGCTGTGTCATCTAGATCTTCATCTATTTCTTCGCTAAAAATTTGATCTTCATCTATTTCTTCGCTGCGCCATCTATTTCTTCATCTATTTCTTCGCTGCGCCATCTATTTCTTCGCAAAAAATTTTATCTTCATCTATTTCTTCGCTGTACCATCTAGATCTTCATCTATTTCTTCGCTAAAAATTTGATCTTCATCTATTTCTTCGCTGTGCCATCTAGATCTTCATCTATTTCTTCGCTAAAAATTTGATCTTCATCTATTTCTTCACTGCGCCATCTATTTCTTCGCTGGACCATCTAGATCTTCATCTATTTCTTCGCTGCGCCATCTATTTCTTCGCAAAAAATTTGATCTTCATCTATTTCTTCGCTGTACCATCTAGATTTTCATCTATTTCTTCGCTAAAAATTTGATCTTCATCTATTTCTTCGCTGCGCCATCTATATCTTCGCTGTGCCATCTAGATCTTCATCTATTTCTTCGCTAAAAATTTGATCTTCATCTATTTCTTCGCTGCGCCATCTATTTCTTCGCTAAAAATTTGGTCTTCATCTATTTCTTCGCTGTACCATCTAGATCTTCATCTATTTCTTCGCTAAAAATTTGATTTTCATCTATTTCTTCGCTGTGCCAACTATTTCTTCGCTAAAAATTTGATCTTCATCTATTTCTTCGCTGCGCCATCTATATCTTCGCTGTGCCATCTAGATCTTCATCTATTTCTTCGCTAAAAATTTGATCTTCATCTATTTCTTCGCTGCGCCATCTATTTCTTCGCTAAAAATTTGATCTTCATCTATTTCTTCGCTGCGCCATCTATATCTTCGCTGTGCCATCTAGATCTTCATCTATTTCTTCGCTAAAAATTTGATCTTCATCTATTTCTTCGCTGCGCCATCTATTTCTTCGCTGTACCATCTAGATCTTCATCTATTTCTTCGCTAAAAATTTGATCTTCATCTATTTCTTCGCTGCGCCATCTATTTCTTCGCTAAAAATTTGATCTTCATCTATTTCTTCGCTGCGCCATCTATTTCTTCGCAGTTCCATCTAGATCTTCATCTATTTTTTCGCTAAAAATTTGATCTTCATCTATTTCTTCGCTGTACCATCTAGATCTTCATCTATTTCTTCGCTAAAAATTTGATATTCATCTATTTCTTCGCTAAAAATTTGATCTTCATCTATTTCTTCGCAGCGCCATCTATTTCTTCGCTAAAAATTTGATCTTCATCTATTTCTTCGCTGTGCCATCTAGATCTTCATCTATTTCTTCGCTAAAAATTTGATCTTCATCTATTTCTTCGCTGCGCCATCTATTTCTTCGCTCAAAATTTGATCTTCATCTATTTCTTCGCTGTGCCATCTAGATCTTCATCTATTTCTTCGCTAAAAATTTGATCTTCATCTATTTCTTCGCTGCGCCATCTATTTCTTCGCTAAAAATTTGATCTTCATCTATTTCTTCGCTGCGCCATCTATTTGTTCACTGTTCCATCTAGATCTTCATCTATTTCTTCGCTAAAAATTTGATTTTCTATTTCTTCGCTGTACCATCTAGATCTTCATCTATTCCTTCGCTAAAAATTTGATCTTCATCTATTTCTTCGCTGCGCCATCTATTTTTTCGCTGTGCCATCTAGATCTTCATCTATTTCTTCGCTAAAAATTTGATCTTCATCTATTTCTTCGCTGCGCCATCTATTTCTTCGCTGTACCATCTAGATCTTCATCTATTTCTTCGCTAAAAATTTGATCTTCATCTATTTCTTCGCTGCGCCATCTATTTCTTCGCTAAAAATTTGATCTTCATCTATTTCTTCGCTGCGCCATCTATTTCTTCGCTGTACCATCTAGATCTTCATCTATTTCTTCGCTAAAAATTTGATCTTCATCTATTTCTTCGCTGCGCCATCTATTTCTTCGCTAAAAATTTGATCTTCATCTATTTCTTCGCTGCGCCATCTATTTCTTCGCAGTTCCATCTAGATCTTCATCTATTTTTTCGCTAAAAATTTGATCTTCATCTATTTCTTCGCTGTACCATCTAGATCTTCATCTATTTCTTCGCTAAAAATTTGATATTCATCTATTTCTTCGCTGCGCCATCTATTTCTTCGCAGTTCCATCTAGATCTTCATCTATTTTTTCGCTAAAAATTTGATCTTCATCTATTTCTTCGCTGTACCATCTAGATCTTCATCTATTTCTTCGCTAAAAATTTGATCTTCATCTATTTCTTCGCTGCGCCATCTATTTCTTCGCTAAAAATTTGATCTTCATCTATTTCTTCGCTGCGCCATCTATTTCTTCGCTGTGTCATCTAGATCTTCATCTATTTCTTCGCAAAAAATTTGATCTTCATCTATTTCTTCGCTGTGCCATCTATTTCTTCGCTAAAAATTTGATCTTCATCTATTTCTTCGCTGCGCCATCTATTTCTTCGCTGTTCCATCTAGTTCTTCATCTATTTCTTCGCAAAAAATTTGATCTTCATCTATTTCTTCGCTGTACCATCTAGATCTTCATCTATTTCTTCGCTAAAAAATTTGATCTTCATCTATTTCTTCGCTAAAAAATTTGATCTTCATCTATTTCTTCGCTGTGTCATCTAGATCTTCATCTATTTCTTCGCTAAAAATTTGATCTTCATCTATTTCTTCGCTGTACCATCTAGATCTTCATCTATTTCTTCGCTAAAAATTTGATCTTCATCTATTTCTTCGCTGCGCCATCTATATCTTCGCTGTGTCATCTAGATCTTCATCTATTTCTTCGCTGTACCATCTAGATCTTCATCTATTTCTTCGCTAAAAATTTGATATTCATCTATTTCTTCGCTGCGCCATCTATTTCTTCGCTGTGCCATCTAGATCTTCATCTATTTCTTCGCCAAAAATTTGATCTTCATCTATTTCTTCGCTGCGCCATCTATTTCTTCGCTGTGTCATCTAGATCTTCATCTATTTCTTCGCTAAAAATTTGATCTTCATCTATTTCTTCGCTAAAAATTTGATCTTCATCTATTTCTTCGCTGTGCCATCTATTTCTTCGCTAAAAATTTGATCTTCATCTATTTCTTCGCTGCGCCATGTATTTCTTCGCTGTTCCATCTAGTTCTTCATCTATTTCTTCGCAAAAAATTTGATCTTCATCTATTTCTTCGCTGTACCATCTAGATCTTCATCTATTTCTTCGCTAAAAAATTTGATCTTCATCTATTTCTTCGCTGCGCCATCTATTTCTTCGCTGTGTCATCTAGATCTTCATCTATTTCTTCGCTAAAAATTTGATCTTCATCTATTTCTTCGCTGTACCATCTAGATCTTCATCTATTTCTTCGCTAAAAATTTTATCTTCATCTATTTCTTCGCTGCGCCATCTATTTCTTCGCTAAAAATTTGATCTTCATCTATTTCTTCGCTAAAAATTTGATCTTCATCTATTTCTTCGCTGCGCCATCTATTTCTTCGCTAAAAATTTGATCTTATTTCGTCGCTGCGCCATCTATTTCTTCGCTGTGCCACCTAGATCTTCATCTATTTCTTCGCTGTGCCATCTAGATCTTCCTTTTTTTTTTTTTTTTTTTTTGTGGAGGGGAAATCCTCATGGACACCTGGTGCACCTCCGTGTCGTCCCTGCACCAGGTAGTGCCGGACTCTTACCGGCTAAAACCCCTCCCCCTCATCTCGCACATCTCACTGGAACCGCTTACGCATTACTTCGGTGAGACGGCCGTCTAAACTTCTTGCATCTTTACTCCAGTCCCTTATCTCTCGTCTCTTTCCTTGCTCTTAATTACGTCTCTTACTACCCTGTACAATTAGTGTACATACGTTTCCATTGCTCCACAGTTGACGTGAGGTCTGTCATCATGTTTATGGCATCAAATGGCCTCCCTGTTTCACGAGTATATGCTTCACGCAACTCGCTCCATTTCGGGCATACGAATAACGTATGCTCCACGTCATCATGAGCTCCGCAGTACTTGCACGCGTCTGTATCCGCTCTTCGGCGGTCGTACAAGTATTTTCTGAAGCAGCCGTGCCTAGACAGCGCCTGCGTCAGGAAATAGTCCACCTCCCCATGAGGTCTGTCAATCCATGCCCGGATGTTAGGTATCAGGCGATATGTCCATCTCCCGTTTGTTCCGTGCCTCCATTTTTCTTGCCATCTGTTCCATCAGATTTGCCCTCGCCGTTTCTGCATCCACTCCTGTATACTTTTCCCGCCTCTCTTGTATTTGGAGTTCTATAGGAAGGACTCCAGCTATGACTCCTGCTCCTTCTGTTGAAATAGTCCTGTATGCGCAGCATATTCTAATCGTCATTTTTCGTTGTACGCTAGATAGTTTACCTACAAGTTTTTTGTTCTCAGTGATCGTATGCCACGCAGGGGCGGCGTATAGCATCTGGGAATGGATCACGCACGACAGCAGCCTTCTTTTCGACGCTCTAGGTCCTCCAATGTTAGGCATAAGACTGGACAGAGCTGTTATTGTCTTTTCCACCTTCTGGGTGGTTCTGTCGACTTGTTCAGCGAATGTGAGTTTCGTATCCAACCAAACTCCTAGATACTTTACTGCTCTTGAAGGAGCCACCATTGTACCCTGGACGTCAAAATGAATCGGGCCTATCACAAAAAACAAAAAATCCAGCTCATCTGCAGTTTTACAAAGAAATACGTAATTATACAACTCAAGCTATTAAAAGAGAGAAAAAAACCTATTTTGAACATAAAATAACTAACTCTACCCCAAAGCAGAACTGGAAATTTCTAAAAGATAATAATTTTATACCTCAAAATAAACATAAAGACATTCCAAGGCACTTGAAATGCTATTTTTAATGCAACTGCATCAAAAGAAGTCATAGAGTTTTATAAAAGCAATAATATAAATAATTCTAATTTCAAATTTCAACCGGTCGATGAGTTCACAATATATAACATTTTAAATAAAATAAATACCACTGCAACAGGGTGCGATGGATTAAATGTTAATTTGTTAAAATTGTGTTGTCCACATATTATTTTATATTTAACGCATATAGTTAATTTTTGCTTGACAGAAAACGGTTTTCCAACCATGTGGAAGAGGGCTGATGTAACTGTGCTGCCCAAAAAAATTAGTCCAGAAACATTTAAAGATCTTCGAGCCATTAGTATACTGCCAACTATGTCGAAACTTATTGAAAAAGTAATGGATCAACAATTACGAGGGCACTTAGAAAAATATCAACTAATATCTTCGATTCAATCAGGATTTAGACCTAAACACAGTTGCACTACAGCACTCTTGCACATAGTAGATGATATTATAACGGCTACTGATCAGGGTTTATGTACCATTTTGGTTTTGCTCGACTTCAGTAGTAGTAGATATTTTCTCCTGTGATATATTTTTTTTGAACAATAATAATTGTGGTCAACTCTTATTGGATTTATTAGTCGAAAGCCTTGGCGATAACTAGGAATATGGCTCCGGTGACTTGTCTGCGGATTTTTCCTCGGCCGGCCGCGAGTTTTTCAGCGTTTGCGATTTTACTCGTTCGCTATGACTGGATCTGGTCTATAATGATAATGTTCATCTTATGTAGTTCTATTTTGGTGGCTACCGTGGCTTGGATTTGCTTTTTTCTCTTCCCTGTGCCTCCTGGTCTCCTTGCTGCAAGCAGTTTGAGAATGTTGATTCTGCGATGCGATCGTAATGAATTTTGTAATTTTAAAAGGAATAATTTTCGTTTTTTCCCCTGTCTGTGTGTGTGGAGACTCCACTTCACTACTTCTTGATTGGGCTTGGCTCCTCTGCGGGCTTCACTACGCATTGCTGACTCGGCAGATGATTTCTATCAGAAATTGCTTTCTTATTTATAGTGAATTAGGTCGGACGGTAACCTAAATGATGACGGTATGTTGGGTCGGACGAGAGCCTAAACTGCGACAGCAGTTATTTGGCTATAAATTGAACTATACACTTGTATGTTTCTGTACGTCTTGTTGGTATTTTGGTGTATCTGGCAAGACTTGGGCAGACCCTGGTAGGACTAGGGAGTATTTAGACATTGTATTGTTCTTATAATTTTCCATTATTTCACGAACCAAGTTTGTCAATACCAATGTTGCTGAAAAAGTGAGGTTGGTATTTAAAAAAATATTATTGTACTTGCCCTGTATATCTGACATGATGCCAATCATAACTCGTATAGCCCAGGTTTAATGCTGTGTATAATATTAAAACGTTCTTGTAATAATTTGATTAGTGCATAATACTTTCCTAAAAATTTGCATTAACATAAATTATTATAATATGCCTGTAATTTCCGTATGTTTATATCTATATCACTTTCATTGAAATTATTTTGTTAACCAATACAAAATATAGCACGCTATGTTGCTTCATAGAATATACTTTAATTGTTACATTATGTGGCTAAATAAATCTTTGTAAATTTTTTTAAACATAAACGATATAAAATCGTTCAAGCATGTTCTACCTGCTTCACATAGAAATGTTTTAATCAGTCTCGATTATTATATAATTTATGGTATTGTGTATTTTAAATGTATCGAAATTTATTCTCAGTACATTTGAAATGATCATGATCATTGCAAGTTGCTTATGCAACTTATAGAACTATAAAACTAAGAAGAAATATAGGCAATGTCAATTTGCCATACCCATTTCATTGAACAAAATAACGCAAATACAATTATTACCCTCCTACATAAAAGTGTCCATGCATTGCACTCATTTTATATTTATTTGCTAAACTAAACTGTACAATTTAGTTTGCAGTGTTAAAAATTTGCATCAGTAAAATAACAAATTATTTATTGCATATAGAAGTCACGTCGTCGTTTCAATTCAATGTAGTATTCATTTCTTTTCATTCATATGCCATTTTATCTGACATTAATTGACTATATTACAATAATACATCAACAATATGATTGTAACCACAACCATCTGCCTCAATGTTTTCAGCGGTACTTATACGATTCTCTAAATTGTAGCAGCGACCAATGACCTTTTATTTCAAGTTAATAATAATAATAATAATATATTAAACAAAAAATATGCAGAATGATTTCATGAACATTTTTATACATATTTTTTCGTAATGCTTTGGATATTTTATTTTTTACAAATGTTCTTTTCTTTTGTACAGCACTACCCACTTATAGTTCAACATTTTTTCTTAAATCCAACCAAAAGAAACCCAAGTATCATGACATACATGTGCCTTGTGTTGATCTCTCCGAAAAGATATACGTACCAAATAATATATTGCAATAATCGTTCGTAGGATTCCATCGTTAATTTCATAGAAATTGTTCACTTGGAATTTCAAGACTAAATAAAGTTATGATGTCCTCCTTTACCCAATAGTGTCTTTTATAAATTCTATTCCCTCAAACTTTTGTATGGTTGCAGTATTGTCAGTATTCTTGAAAATAGGTACATTTCGCAAGTATCTGGTTTTCAATTTAGAAATAGTTTATGCAAGTGATATCACATGTTGTAACACTAATTGTCGTAAACTTAAATAGTCAGATTTCTATAGATACTCCGTAACATTTCTAGTTCTGAGGACGACCAAGTCTTGGAAGTTGCATCTTTTGATGAACTAAGGTTACAACCACCGACAGGATTTTCTGACAACCGTGAACTGAGCGAGGCTGAATGTGACAGGGAGCTTAAAGTAGCTAAATTTCCAGTTGAATTGGCATCTATTTTAGCAAGGTTGGTGAACATTTTTATTATTATTGCTAATTACCTTCTACCACCAAGAAAAAAAGGGGAATATTTCATATAAGTGGCATACTGTGTTTTTATTGCAATTATTGATGTATAATGTATTTATAATTTTCACTCACAACTGTAATAGTATTTCAACCAGGTCAATAACTAAAACTAGTTATCCTTATATTTAGACTGAATTGTTATAAATAGTATCCATCGACTGTACTAGTTATTTGCATATAATAGCACCTATATAACTTCAATTTAAATACCTACTCGTCTGCTTTTATTTTTATAGATACCAGGAACGCAAAGAGTAAGAAAGGAAGGAATTCACCATCCACGTATAAACGTAAAAATCGACTCAGCCAGCAATGTACCACAAGTAAATGGTAATTCTTCATGTACATTCCTGCTACAAGTAAATCTAAATCCTTCTTTCCACTCCCATCAAAATGTTGTACTGTTCAATGGACTGATTAGGATATATACCGAATTAACCGATATTTTATGTCAATATTATTACATCTAATAAATATATTATAAAGTTTTTTCTGTTTTATTTTTGTAGAATCCCTATCATTTTTAATGCGAACAATAGCATCACAGTATTGAAATTCTAGCCGGCGCCGACGGCGTTAGTCGATTGCTTCTCATGTTCGCATCTTTGCGGACCATACTAGGACATAACCTATACAATCGTGAAGGTAAAAAAATACATAGCCACATGGGATGGTTCTGTTAAAGGACCCAGTATAAGCAGCCAAGGTTATTTTGTCAGAATAATCAACAGACAAACTTATAGGTTTGTATGGTGTGCATGGAATATAAGATTCCATGTACACCTTTTTTTATATTTTTGAAGTGAATTTTTGACTCAGTTCCAAATCCCCAAAATTCTATTTTTGCCTGATGTGCATGAAATATGAGATTTCGTGCACATCAGCATTTTTTATTTTTACTATGTCAATTTTCAATACAGATACCAAATTCATTTTAACTTTTCGGCCATCCATAAAGGTATATATATCCCAAGCACGATCCAGCAAGTCAGGGATCCTCGGATTTTCCCTATCATTACTGTCACACCATGGTCATAATGAATTTTTATTACAGTTACGTTTTCGTTGACGAACGAACACTATCTTTTTTTTTTTTTTGAAGGTAGAGTCAAAACGGAACACGGGAGGAATCTCCAACAGTACGAAGATTGGACTTTGAAATATTTCGCATTCCAAATGTCTCATGATCAAGTCTTATTAAGATTAATCCAGTCCTTAGTGGTTGCGTTGGAATGCGGAGGTTTAGAGTTTTCTCTTCATGCTGAGGAACTCCTCTTTGATCTGTAATCAATATCGAAATGGGAAGTGAGCTGGACTCGGTTCGCCATCGTGCATTGGCCCCAAAATTTCAAATTTTTGGAACTGAATCGGAATTCAACTTCAACCACAGTTGCTGATGGCACTGGTGGGCGTCTCAATAGGATACCGGGTCACTTTCCTCCCGTAACCTCCCTATTATCCTCATGAATAAGGGTCAAACCACAAGATGAATTAATGCCAATTACTATTTGCCTGAGTTAATGGAAGTTGATAAGCACGCCTATGGTACTACTTGCTTCATTAATGGGGATACGGGATACGCCTTTACGACTAGGTTGTTGGTAGTTTTGTTGTATTGTGTTCTAAAGATTTGAAGATTATGTTACTGCATGAGCAATTTCTGAAAAAATGCAGTGATTAATTTAAGCAGAAGGTAAGTTGCGTTTGGCCAGCTGACAGCACATGGCGTAGTAACATATATGACCGATTAAAGTGTATGTATACTCATATTACGAAAGAATAATGAACGTTAGCGTTGGTTGTATTATTTTCTGTACTGTTAATTTTCAAGGCTAGTTGACCGTGAGGAGATCCGTTTCGCTGGCACTTTATTCTTAAACGGAAGTTTGCAAATCTTTATCTTAATATCGAAGTTGTTGGTTCTTCTATTTTCCTGCAAATCGTGAATCTAGGAATTAATTCGCTGGGTAATCATCGAGGTCACAGATGATTGTATCAATATCTTGCGAAACACGCTTCACCTAACTTCAAGTTGCTTTAACGTCATTATACAAAGAACCCATTACTATACAAGGGATGAGGGATATATCATATATCGTTTCTCTTTACTACTTACTAATATTGATACCAGTATATAGTTACTTTGGTACCACTGTGCGGCGCGGCGCGGTCGACGATCCACCACAAAGTAACGATATTAAATAAAAAAAACGTATTACCTACTAAGAAATTTTTTAACTGGAATCATTTCAATTCATTTCCTCAAAGAAGTACCATCGTTGTAAAGTGTATTATCTAAACTGTAACTAAGATGTGTGTTCAATGTAATATTACTAATGATAATGGGACTGGTATACAAAATAAATTGAATTAATTATTTTAAATATTTCTAATCTTATTCCTCGAAATTTTGGTATTAGAAAATCACTAAGTATATGGACCTTGAATTTTCCAAAAATTTTCGTCTAGCTTTCGCCCCATGTATATTGTATCTACAGAATAGGGCAAGTGCGGGTCCTGATAAAACTTAATGGCTTAAAACGCACGTGGTGTCATTTAGTAACGCTTGTACAATAACAATTTTATTACGATCTCTCCTCTTAGAAGAGTTTTGCTATATAAATCTAGTTAATTAATCTAATCCTATTTTTGACCTCAGATTCGGATCCAGCGTTCCGAATTGGGCGTAATAAGGGTTTCTAGCCCTCTCCAGCCTCAACTAAGCGAGTTACAGGCCAAAAACGTGTTTGGTACCTTTGCGAGAACCAAAAAAGCAAAAATTTTCAAAAATCACATTTATGACCGTAGATTCGGATCTAGCGCCCAGAATTGGGCGGAATAGAGCCCTCTCCGGCCTCAAATAAGCGAGATAACGGCCAAAACAGTTTTTGGCTCCTTTGCGAGAACCAAAAAACCAAAAATTTTCGAAAATCACATTTTTTACCGCAGATTCGAATCTAGCGTCCCGAATTGGGCGTAATAGGGGTTTCCAGCCCTCTCCGGCCTCAAATAAACGAGATACGGGCTAAAAACGGTTTTGGCGCAACCAAAAAACCAAAAATTTTCGAAAACCTCATTTTTGACCGCAGATTCATATCTAGCGTCCAGCCCTCTCCGGCCTCAAATAAGCGAGACACGGGCCAAAAACGTGTCTAGCGCAACCAAAAAACCAAAAATATTCGAAAACCGCATTTTTGACCGCAGATTCAGATCTAGCGTCCCCAATTTGGCGTAATAGGGGTTTCCAGCCCTCTCCGGCCTCGAATAAGCGAGATAAGGGCCAAAAACGTTTCCGGCGCAACCAAAAATTCTCTAAAATCACATTTTTGGCCGCAGATTCTGAACCAGCGTCCCGAATTGGGCGTAGTAGGGGTTTCCAGCCCTCTCCAGCCTCAAATAAACGAAATACGGGCCAAAAACGTTTCTGGCGCAACCAAAAAACCAATAATTTTCGAAAATCACGTTTTTGACCGCCCCGAATTGGGCGTAATAGGGGTTTCCAGCCCTCTCCAGCCTCAAATAAACTAGATATGGGTCTAAAACGTGTCTGGCGCAACCAAAAAAACAAACATTTTCGAAAATCCTATTTTTGACCGCAGATTCGGAACCAGCGTCCCGAATTGGGCGTAATAGGGATTTCCAGCCTTCTCCGGCCTCAAATAAGCGAGATAAGGGGCCAAATAGGTTCTGTGGCTTTAGTAAAAAAAAGTTTTTTGCGTAATTACTCTCAGTGGACTGCAAATTCAGAAAAGCACGAAGGTCCGAAGTCCAAAGGTAACTCAATCTAAAAGTACGAGTTGCCCGACAACTTCAGTCAGAGTCTAAAGGTTATTCACGTTGGTGGGTACTGGAGACTGGAGCCTAAGAATTCCATCTCCATTTCATTTATAATTATGGGTTGCCCAATGACTCTTCACTTGTGTCGTCAGTTCGTTGTTTACAAGCTGTCCTTTAGAGGTCTTATTAAAGAAGTGTGGTAAGTTTTTTTAAGTTACATAATTAACGTTGCAAGAGTTTTCATGTATTGAACGCGATATGAATGGATAGGCGGATGAACGGATCGATGAAATGGAGCAGCAGAATTGAAATGGGATGATATTGGACCATGGATGAGAATTTCTCTCTAACCGCACTGAGGTAGATTTTTTGCAGTGACATTCTAGTTTGGAATATTCCTTAAACATTTGCGGTCCACACTTTAAACAACAGTGAACATCTTTGATTCGACCCAAATTCGAGCTTACGAATGGTCAGCGATGAAAGTCTTACCTGCTTGTTAAACAATTTGGTGTACAATTGATGATCTTATATCAAGCATTTTTATGGAGGCTGTTCTGCAGTTGAGTCACCAATATCACAAAGAGCGACACCACTCTATAAATCATCTTTTCTACATCGAACGACAAAGTTATGGAATTCCTTATTCAACCTATCTTTATTTTCATTTGGCCTTAAGCTGAGTGAAGTGGTATGGGATGGGCGACAAACTGGAGCCCCGAAAAAGAAATGGTTGATCCTTGTACAACATTGTTGTACTATGAATTACCTATCTTATTTTTATTCATTCATTCAGTTTTATATTAAAAACATGTATTACTAACACTAGTGTTGATCGATTGATTGATTAATAGCGGGGTTGGATTAGACCCCGCTATTAATCGATTAGAATTGAACTGCAGCCCGGTTGGCTTATTAGTACACCCCCGATTCTTACATGAGGTCTGCTCCTTTAATGAGGTTTAATAGCTTCTTCTATTCAAAGCAAAGTTTAAAAAATATTTTAGGTTTTCATACCCCAACCTTATACATTTGGCCAAAAAATTAGCGCAACACCTAAAATTGCGGTCATTTTATTTGTCTTTTTCTGTGGTTAGTTTTTATCCGATTTTTAAAATCTTTTTTTTGTTTGAAAACCTGTAGTTTTACCTATTTAAAAATTAATTTAAACCTGATTAAGAATGGTCCATATACAGGATGGTGTAGAAAACCTAACATTCTGAATTTTTGTTAAAAAGTGAAACACCCTGTGGGATTTCTTACAAGCGGATAACCAAAACTGATGGACCTTAAGGTAACCCTGTGGTATTGTCTACTAAATTTAAAATTAAATCATGTTACATGTGATTGCGATGGTTACTATGGAAACGGTTGTTTGTTTACAAATGATTATAAATTAATTAATCAAAGACTTAAGACACTAATTAAGAATTTAATCAATTTTAATTCAATTAAAGTCGCCAAATAAATAAGCAATACATTAACAAAACTTACAATAATACTCTAATATCTAGTTTTCCAACCCCTGGCTCTTATTACGTCTATGCATCTTTTTAGTAACCATAGTAACCATTGTAACCATCACAATCATGTGCAAAATGATTTAATTTTAAATTTAGTTGAAACCAGAAAAGAAAAACAGCATTTCTTAATTTGGTTTTTTGTTTCTTTTAGAGGCGCTGTGTATAATTATACTCTTGAGTGGTGGTAAACAATACCACAGGGTTACCTTAAGGTCCATCAGTTTTGGTTATCCGCTTGTAAGAAATCCCACAGGGTGTTTCACTTTCTAACAAAAATTCAGAATGTTAGGATTTCTACACCATCCTGTATATGGACCATTCTTAGTCGGGTTTAAATTAATTTTTAAATAGGAAAAACTACAGGCTTTCAAACAAAAAAAAGATTTTGAAAATCGGATGAAAACTAACCACAAAAAAGACAAAAAAAAAATGTCCGAAATTTTAGGTGTTGCGCAAATTTTTTGGCCAAGTGTATTTTCATTACTTAACATTATATGTATATACAGGGTGTCCCAGTTTTAAGGGACGAAACTACACAGACTTAAAGAAAAAATATTTTTGAGCAGAAAACTTCCTATTGTCCCTTTGTCTCGCTTAGTTTAGGAGGGCGTTAAAGTTTTAACTTTTTCCAAGTTTTTTTCCTATATCTTTTGAAATATGTTAGATATCAATTTGAAATTTTGTACACTTTCTAACTACCCCAAGCTGAAGATTTTACAGCATTTTCATGAAATGTGCTATACGGGGTGACCTTTTTTTAGGCCCACCCAGAATCAAATCCTTCCAGAACTTTTTAGCGCTACGCCACTGTCTCATTTTGATACTGTCACTTTAAAGAGTGGTCTTTTAGCAAAATTTTTGATCTCTTGTAATTTTTTGTGCGATGTCTGGTTCAGGAGTTACAGCTTGATATGCTCATAGAATCTATTGATTTAAAAATGTTTTGTTAAATTTTTTGAAGGAGGCTGCAAGAAATGAATACAAATCAATGACAGTTCTCTGAACATTAATGAGTGTACGTTTTATATTATACTATATATTTCAAAAGATATAGGAAAATAAACTTGGAAAAAAGTTAAAACTATAACGCCCTCTATCTCCTAAACTAAGCGAGATAAAGGGCATATGAATAGGAAGTTTTCTGCTCAAAAATATTTTTTCTTTAAGTCTGTGTAGTTTCGTTCCTTAAAACTGGGACACCCTGTATGTGTTGTTACCCTCGTAATAGAGGCTGAAGCGAGCTTTATATGACATTTATTTGACGAAACGGCCAAGAATCGGTGCAATATTAATACAATAATAATCATAATTGTTATACAGGGTGATTCATAAGGAATGGGTAATATTTTACCTGCAGATTCTATAGCGGAAAATATTAAATTTTTGCTTAACAACTGGGGGTCAAATATTAATACTTACCGAGATACAGGGTGTTAAAGTTATAAAAATAATTCATCAATGTTGTTATTACCACTAATAGTGGTGCAGTAAAAGCTAGTGAACCAATGTTAAAAACAAGGTGAGCAGACCTATCTTATTTTATTTTTGATTGAGATAGGTCAGTTGTTAAGTTTTCAAAATGTTGACGTATTTTAATTTTTTTTCTCGAAAACTGCCGCCTGTATTTCTTTAATTTTTTTTATATGGATTTACCATATTACCTTCCCTTAAAATTAAATAAATAAGTTGGGATTCACCCTGTATTTCAACGACTTGCAGTTTATATGTTTAATATCATATTTTTTTAATTTAACGATTTATGTAGGAGCGTTATGATCATTTGGTATAAATAAATCCTATTTATTTAAATGGTATGCAAATAAAAAGTAAAACCACACTAATGCTAATTTACCAATGTCTTCCAAACCGTTAAGTTTAATACATCAAAGTAAACGGATATTAAAAATAAAGCACGTTAATAATAGAACGTCGTTTTGCATATTAAAACAGAATAACTTTGCAGATTATAATATACCACTAGTAATTTCTACGATAACCTAATTTTGATGCGATCGAGCTAGAATTTTATCATTAAGTGCGTTTTAATTTTGATTATAAATTATCCAATGTGGCTAATGTGTATTTTGAGTGTGAGAATTGTACAGAACGGAAGCGCGGACTAATCCGGGAGGCTGTTGAAAGGTCTCCCTCTCAGTGTTCACGGATTTTGTTGTCTAGCCTAGTCGAGGGCGGCGAGCAAGGTCTTCAGCATTTCGCGAAGTGAATGCTCTACGGCGAAGGGAAAACAGCACCATACTTCCAAGGTGGGGAGGTAAGTTTTCTCTTGAAGCCCCCACTGGTACATTTCACTTAAGAGGAACTTTTATACCTACAACGACCCAGTCAGTTAAAGCACGTGTGGCGACAAATTCGGTCGCGAGTTCTTGCTGTCACATTTGGGGAGAATTCTCGTTTTCCGAAATATACATGGGGAAGTGTTTTTAGCTCCTGCGTGTGACATTAGTGCCTGGATTATTTATAGTGTATTTTTTTTGCAAGTGAAAATGGTGTCGCCTAGCAGCGTCGGGGTGTTGGTTCTCTTTTGTTTTGGTAAGTTTACAAATTTAGTGGCTAAGACGTCCAGCGTAGGCGTCGCGACGCTGTCTTGCCGCTATGTATGTGTATATTATGGTTCGTTGTGCACGCATACATATATGGCATGCGTGATGCATACAACCTAATTTGCTAATCGAAACTTTCGTGGGATATTGCTAGAAAAGTAAGATTCAAATTGCATAAACCAAAATCAAACCTGATAAAAACGAATTACTTTTTTAGTTTCAATTTAAATTAAAATCATTCGGCTGTTTAGCAGACACATTTTTATAGAGAAATGTGACAAAATTTAGCGCGATTTCGATAATAGAGTAAGAATAATTTTTTTATGTACACTTAACAATTGGCAATTTTAAATATGTACCTGTTATATAAAATTGATTTTAAGTCATTAGCATTCTCTTTCTATTTTATCTATTTTCTTTCAACACAAAATATTCATATATTCATGTTTCTTGTTTTCTCTTTTCATGTATAGTATTATCAGATATTGATCGAATACAATTTTTTTAGTAACCTCTAAAAAAATGCTTGACTGAGAACAAGGCGGCTACTGCTACTAATATGTAGTGCAAAGGGTACTAATTTATTTAATGATTAAGTAAACTCAAAATGAACAAACCCTTATGTATATTTAGATTTAAAAACACTATTTACATAATTTTTAAGAATTTGTTTGTTTTATTAATTTCTTTATTACAGGAGGGTAACACAAATACAAAAACTTAAGTGTAGGTACATGGAACATTACTTAAATACAATCTTTTTTGTAAATATTTTTACGTTGCAATTAGTAAATCTACTTAACAGTTCGTGGATACGTTTTGGTTTATTAGCCACCGAAATTTCACACAGTTTAGTAATTGTTCAGTAATTTTTGCTTTTTGTTGTAAAAATGAATTTTCTTTTTATTCGTCGGTGACATAATAAAATTCAAATTTTATTCGGTTTAGAAGTTCTTTATGTATAACATTTCGCTCCGTATGAGCAATTTTTTTTTGCTTTGGATATTTGCATAAACAATTTTAATTCACTTTTAAATATTTTGTAAGCAATTTTTCACTATATGTGTTTGAAATGTCATTGTCCTTTAAGACATCCAGGGAATATTTACTACGTTTAGAAAATAAATTAGAAAACGCGGAATAAAAATAAAACACTTTCTCAAAATTTTAAATTTTTAAAAAACCTTGTAAACTCGAAATGTTAACTAAGTAATGTTATATGTATAGGTAAAAAAAGTTGATATCAGATTTTTTTTACTGCAAAATTTTAGAGAAAAAAAATTTTCATCTTTCTAATACTCACCAAAATAGATCAACATATTTTCAAAAAAAAAAAACAGTATTGCACTGCAGAGTGGTCGATACACAACTTATTTTTGATTTTCAAAGCATACAGCTTTTCTGAAATGCCTACACTGCATTGCATTGCATTGTGAAAAACGAGTATATTTTTATTTAGATTATGATCATAATAATTGTAATTCGTTTATGATAAAAAGTGGTACTATTTACTATGTTTGTTTATTTACAAATATAAATAAGCAAGAGTATATCATCTTCACTACTGGGGCGTAACCATTCACTTTAAATGTATGATTTGTAGTCACTGAAAATGAGGTTTCTAGGAAATCAACACTGCCAGCTGATTTGAAGCATCAGCACGTGATAAGATCAACAGCGAAATCTGTCGACAGCCAACAATTAATTATAATATAGTGAAACTAAAATTTATTGACACAAAATCATCTAGTTATACAGAAAAAGTATTTAATAAATCGTAACTATATAAATGCGTCGAGTTCTTAAGAGAAATGCCAGGTCCTCATCCAACATAATCTATGCACTAGAAAGCAAGGCCAATTCTAGAAACTTGCAAAGAATTCTTTTTGTTATATGTCAAGGATGTAATATTAGCTCGATTAAAATTAGTTTATTTATTTTTTATAATTTTGTTTCTCTTTGTGGTCAGCAGAACAATAGGAGAATTAAAAGAATGAAGATGGGGTCGCACATCTGACATTTAAACATTTTTCAGGAGCGTCAATAAGTTTAGCTGCGCCTGTAAAGTCGCTTCAGTTTAGGTTACCAATTTATTTGTAATTATAATTAATAATATGTAAATTGATTAAAAAAAAATTATATATTTTTTCGAAATATTAAAAATCAATTTCGACAGAAAAATCAATACGAAAAATCCGCCCTGCATTCTACGGATTTTACGAATTGCACAGCATTGTCATTGTTTTGTGTTGTGATATTAAGCCTCTCCCTAAAAAACGTGTTGCTTCAATGAATAAAGAGCAAAACTGTAAGGGTTCGGCCAGGCTGGCGAGCGATTTGTCGTGAGCGAAAAATCGTGGACGACAGAGCGACAAAAAAGAAATTCAAACCGTAAACAACAAATTGAAGCGGCCATACTGACACAAAACATGTGCGACATATCGCTTAGCGCGTAAGCGTGTCGCTCTGAATTCAACGTTGTTTGATATCTGAGCGATATTTAGTTAACTGTGTGCTGTCACCACGCCAACATGGCTTCGTGTTTTAAAGAAATTTTGATATCAGAAGTTCAAAGTAGGCCTGTTCTATGGCAAGACACAAATAAACACTTCAAAAATAAGAGTGTGACGGACAACCTCTCCGGATATTTTCGTAACTGTCTGTACAAATGATGAAACTCTCCATACTCCTGTCTGTATCTATTAATGGGATGTACACCATATTTTTTTTACTCTGGGAAAAGTAACTGGGCAGAATATCGTCTTCCAAAAGCAGAGCAATTCGACGTTTTCGTGAGAGAGGCATTGTTTCAACTAAATGTTTAATCGCTTTGCGGTGAACAGAATGTCGCATGTCTCCCACTACATTGTCGTCCACGATTTTTCGCTCACGACAAATCGCTCGCCAGCCTGGCCGAACACTAAGAAGGGGTTTATTTAAAATAAATTAGTGTAAACGGATTTCTTCCTAGCGCGTGTTTTTCGAGGGCGGTACTTGACACCCAAATTAGTTTTTAAATGTCACGGCCTTTTTTCTTACCGTATCCATTCTCCTCAATGTCATCTTTAAATATGCAATCTTTTACTTAAAAACGGAAATTTAATAAGAATGAACAATAACATTTGTTTACGAATTAAATTTACATTACAATTATATTACATTATTTTAATTCTATTTAAGTGTATTTTAATAGTTTTATAGATATATGCAAATTTATTGGCAAATTCATATCTTCTTTTTTATGAATGAGATGATATTAAATTATTTTCAGTCTGAAAAATAACTTTGTATGAATGACATTGAAAAAACGTTTAATTAGTCAGGAAATTCCTGCAGGATTACGTTTAAGTTTATTGAAACGTTCGTTTATTTTCAACAAATAAAATATTATTTTTTCTCACAGAAAATTTAAAAAATTATATAAACGTCACATTTGTACTATTCATATTTTTACCACCGAGATACGTGATTAACCGATGTGGTTTTAGATTACGCAATACATTGTGAAACTTAAACCGTCACGACAATTTACATAGCCTGTAACCAACAAATCAGAAACTTATACGCCTTTTTAATGAAAACCACTGTAAAAATGATAACTTCCTAGTTTGTTATTCCTGTTTAGATTACCACAGTGTCCCAACGAAATAGAACAATATACTGTGTTCATTCTCTTTTTCCTTAAAACTAAAAAAAGAATAAAATTTGCCGAGACATCAAAAGGGGATTTATTAAATAAAACAACCCCGCTGGTCATATAAATTTTAAAACTAGGTAATTCTATCAATACAACGGTGTTCAGTTTTTGAAAATAACTCTTTGACAGTCACGTGTATTTTGTTTTAACCTCTAAATAGCCTACTCGCTTCCTCCATTTATCTCCCCTTGATTTTTTTGTTTAGCCATTTTAATTCAATTGTCTACAAGACGCCGCGCATTGGGAATCAGGTCGTGGTAAAAATTGATAGATGGACCTGCTAATATTTATTAATCAGTATACATTCACCACTCTTCAACTATTGGCATATTATATAAAATTCTGGAATATGATTAATTAGTGAAAACTTGTTAAGGCATTTTTTACTATCGTATGAATTATTTATTTGTCTCCAGTCGCACATTGTAGTAAATTATTATACCAGTCGACAGAATCGTATCATAATGTATGTAACTAATTAAGTCGAAATTCGTTCCTTATATAACATAAAACATTCGAATCTGGGTTAGTTGGTGAACTAAGAGCTGTTGTGAAATACGTAATTATAAAGCCGTTGACGGATAAAAAAGGTTGCCTGGATTTGGCAATAAGATTTATTTAAGAGGTCTGACGAAAACTACTTCCATTGTTTTAAGTCTGGGTGGTTTCTTCCGGGACCTCTGTCTTCTAGACTTATTGTGTAAATCATTGGGACTTCTTATAAGTTTATTGACAAGACTGAACAGAAATTATACAATAATAACCCACAACGTCCACCGATTTAAATAATTTTCAAGGCAGTTACGTAGGTATAATTATTTAAATTTCAATCTTCAAGTCACTGTGAACTGTTTTCTCCTCCACAGACTAGCAATAGTTAGAAATAAACGCGCAATAAAATAAACTACCAACCGATACAGATAAGTATATGAAATACAAATTTTTTTGTCAGTCAAATGTCAGACAATTCCATTAAGATTTTTCTCCTCTGATAAAGTCTTAAAATAATTAAGATCTTTTATTATTGTGCATGAAAATGCTTATATTTATAGCACCTAGAGCCGGTCCTGGATTCCATCTCTAGAAATTATGCATTTTAATTTGACCCAGTCTTCCTCAAAATTGGAATCCCACCTTCTAGAATAGCTATGGTTTTTTTCCTATATATTTGTCAAGGACCAACTAAACGTGCATTTCGCAAATTTTTTTTCGATCCTGTTAAACCAAGATCGTTTCTATTACAGTGAATGTCAATTCTCTCCTGATTTTGGGTTAAATTATGCTTGTAAGTGTGCTTTTAAATAAATTAAGAAAATAATAAATGGTTTACAAAAACGATAAATTAGTTTCAAAGTGAATGACGGAATCCCTGTTACTTTTTATTATTTTTTTAATAAGAAACTACACTATTTAAAACGGATGTTAATTCTTCAGTTCTAAATTCAAGGCTATACTTTCGATTTTGTGGATTTACCGAATACATGTCTAGAACACTTGACTTTCCACTTTTAGTTGACTAGTTTTTAAATCATTAATGGTTTTGTATAGAAAATATAATGCGCGAATTGTGAATTATAAAAACTAAGGACAAGAGACGGAGGACGAACGTACATTTTATGATTAATTAATTTTGTTCTAGTCTGTTAATTTTATTTATTTAATTATGGCATTTAAATTTGTTTCGCAATTGACACCCTATATTTTGTTGATATGTGCATACAACACACACAAAATCGATCATGGGAAGAAGTTTCTTTTGGGGTTAAAAATAAAAAAAGTAAATTTTACAAAAAAATGTGTTTAAACTCTTTCCAGTCTTCATCTTTCTATAATTGCACATATTGTACACGTCATGTTAAATCACACATACTTCCAACTGGTTAAAAGGTACCTCGTTAAAACCAACTAAGTTCAGTAATTTGTAGCTTGATAATGATATTAGTCCCGAAATTTAGACAAATTAAACTAATTTGCCAATTTCTCCTTGTTTCAACAATTTTTGCAGATATTTTTTCAGTTAATTACCAAGATTGAACATTTTATTGGCAATAACAGTTATAAAAAACGTCTTACAAAATATAATTAAATTCATAACAAGCCTAATAATTGAGCTAATTTAAATTTCTAAAAGGTAATCTGCATGGTAATTGCTGACGAAACGTTGAAAGAAGGATGTTCCATAATTACGTTATAGTAGAATAAAAAATACGCGAAATAGCACTCGAGCGTTGTGCTCTGCAAATAATTACAAATGAAAGGCAATTTTGCTATTTCCTTTTGGCATCCAATTCAGAAAGCGAACGAGATAGACCCCCGGTGGGTGGCTTGTAAATAATTAATTGTTTCCTTTTAAGAACATGTATTTAAAAAACAACAAAAATTTGAAATAGCCGCAATAAACATCTCAAATCGTAATATTATTACGTATTGGTTTTGTTTTCCTGCTACTGCAGAGATGAAACCTTTTAGAAAACACGAAATTCTGATCTGCAACTGTTTTAGTAATTTAACAATAAAATAAAACTCACATTTTACTGACCACTTTCTAGACAGAATTACTTTTTTATAAAATAGATTTGAAGTACTTAATTTTTATAAATAAATACAGGGTGTTTCATTAATAATTGTACAAAAAGAAATCACATATTCCCGAGGTCAAAATAAATCGATTGGATCAAACTTCCCTCTATACCAAAATGCTTCCTAAGGGAGCTACAGGCCCCTAAATGTAGGCCCCTAAAGACGGTTTTTATTTATTATCTCCGAAACTGTTCAAGTTAAAGTAATGAAATTTTGCACATCCACTAAACATTCCAAGCCTAACAAAATGAGGTAAATATCATCTCAAAATTTTTACCAAGGGTGGGTCAAGCTGTAGGGGTGGGGGGTAAAAATTACCGCAACTTTTTTATTTGTAAATTTTTTTGAGTTTTGACTTCAAATTATGAATTGTCAGAGTTTTTCACAAAGAAAATGCCCTCTTGTGCGACTTCGATCGGAGGCACCGTTTTCGAGATAAATTCATTTTAATATTCAAATGCATGCTCTAAAATGATTAGATAAGTGGAGCAGAGTAAGTGGACAAATTTTTTCCTTTTCTCGTCGAAACAAAATTTAAGAGCCAGATCAAACCAAGATTTTTTTATTTATTTTAACAACTGCTCAAAATGCTTAAATTTTGTTTCGACGCGAAAAGCAAAAAATTAGTCCACTTCCCTAATCATTTTAGAGCATGCATTTGAATATTAAAATGAATTTATCTCGAAAACGGTGCCTCCGATCGAGGTTGCACAAGAGGGCATTTTCTTTGTGAAAAACTCTGACAAGTCATAATTTGAAGTCAAAACTAAAGAAAAATTTACAAATAAAAAAGTTGCGGTAATTTTTACCCCCCACCCCTACAGCTTGACCCACCCTTGGTAAAAATTTTGAGATGATATTTACCTCATTTTGTTAGGCTTAGAATGTTTAGTGGATGTGCAAAAAAATTTCATTATTTTAACTTGAACAGTTTCGGAGATAATAAATAAAAACCGTCTTCAGGGGCCCACATTTAGGGGCCTGTAGCTCCCTTAGGAAGCATTTTGGTATAGAGGTAAGTTTGGTCCAATCGATTTATTTTGACCTCGGGAATATGTGATTTCTTTTTGTACAATTATTAATGAAACACCCTGTATAAGTATGTATAAGAAAACGTTTTGCTAATAACTCCCTACTGCGCAATGCAAACACTAGGGTAAAAATGGAAAACGAAGTGCTTAATTTGTGACCTAAACTGAACGTCAAAGAGTACAATGAGAAACTGAAAGTATACCGGGCACAGTGATTACGTGATTCGTGAAACACTATTTTATTATAAAATAATAGACCTACCTCTTGGTGTTTCCACCATATTTACATATTTCTAGCATTATATAAATGTTAACGGTGCTATAAGTTAATGGGTTAACACCTTTAAGCAATTTCATTTTTAACAGTAACCATATGTCAGCCATGTATAAATTTTCAAGGCCAATGTAACTGATTTACATCCACTCAAAAACTGAATTTATTAAATTTCTAAACACATAAAAACTTCCATTTACTATTTCTGATATGGGTTACATTATATCAAATTTAAAATAACGCTTTGTTAACTATATTGAGAGATACTTAATATTTCTCTTGTATGGAAAATTACCAACACCTGACACTACATATGACCAATATAAATATTGGCAAACTTTTACTCTTAATTCTTTTTTATTAAAAAATGTTACTGTTGTCGACTGCCAAAACGTCGCCATATGTATGCAGGGTGTTTTCCAAAGTGGGACTTTCCTTTTAACACTGACGGATAGTACTTATCATTTCAAATTGTTTGCTCGATCATCGGGCGAATGAAAGTATTTTTATTATGTTATAATACCTACACTGTTCCGGTTGACTTCAACGAAAGGCAGACCTTCCAAAGAAATGAAAAGTTCAAATTAGTTTTCGTTCGTGACACTGGTTGTTTTATATAATCTTACAAAACCGTGGTTTTAGACACAAAGTATGCGGGTTAGTCTGTGACCTATTGAGAAATTACAACTCCACACTAATGATTATGTCAGAAGCTTAAGTACGATTTAGCATTTTGTTCCTATATCTGCAATCGACATGATTGAGTACAATAATTATTATGTAAAATCTTGACTAATTCTTTCAATGATCGCAACAATAATTGGAGGTGCTACAGGGCACATACCTTGGCCTATACAGTTGGATTCAGGAAGTAATTAATTTTAATAATTTAGAGTATCACGCAATAGATACTATTTTGTAATTTTTATTAAATACGATAGGTACTGTTTATTTTTTTCATTAACTGTTTCACTATGCCAGTTTCCCTTGTTTGTTGCAATATGAAACTAGAGATAATTGAAAACATTCACTTTATTATATATAACGTTTATCTTCAAATTACTGTTAATATTAAATTCCTAATTTGGATCTGTTAATATACCGATACCTTTCTCTATTAAGTGTTCTCCGTGAAATTGAGCGTTCTCTTTTGTTTTAGTTATGTAAAGTTGGAAAATGTAAAATACTTATAGTAAGCATCTACGTACTATACAGTGTGTACACAAAGTGGAATAAATTCATTATTTCTGAATCTAAAAATATTTTGGAAAAATCCTTTTATTTTGAATTTCGCATCTTCTGCTTTGATTTTTTTAATGGAACACCCTGTAGGTATATTTTTTCAGGTTTTAGAATCTCTATGGAAAACTGATTTCAAAGACCTCTACTACTTAGGGTCTACAGTTTATAAATTTGGACCTACAGACGTTTGAAAATATTATTTTTTGAAGTTAAATACTTCTTGTTTTCTTGTGATATTTTACAATAAATGAACGGTAAATAATAACAGTCAATTATAGAATATAATTTATTTTGTATTAATATCTTTAGTATGACAAACACTGTTGAATATTAAATATATTGCTTAACAATGAAAATATGTCTAGTTAAAATTGGCACTGTTGGAATTAATAATTTCCTTAAATTTCCCATTTCAACATCAGGATGTCGTATTCATTAATAACACGTTAGCTAGCCATATATAAACTAATGGAAGTATAAGACTCACGACAGTAGTAATACAAACCATAAATTAAATTATACTACTTTCTCCAATGAAATAAAGTGTAGCATGTCGACCTGTACATTTTGCGTTATGTACAGGGTGGTTCCGAAAACTATACCAGTAATTCTTGGATTGAATTTCCGTGCCCAACTTTTTTTATATTTCGATTTTTGTTATTTTGTTGCTAAACTATGATCATCTGATTAGAAATACATAAAAGTAAAGTGCTGGACAATTGAAGTGGGCCAAGCGAATATTTAGGTTAACTTTGAAGTCAAATATTTTGCGAACGAATAAAGATATCTATGCACGGTTTGCAGGATTTAAAAGAGAATTTAATTCTAAACAAGCCAGTTAGTTTCGATTTTTTTGGTTTCAAACAGCTTACTGTCTACAGGGGGCAAAAGAAAAGTATATACTCTTACTCTTGTTTATAAGGAAAAACCTAATGTCTCTTCGTTCGTAAATTTCGATTTTTTTCTAAAACCCTGTAAATTTCAGTTCATGGTAGCCAATAGTAACTCACGTAGGTACCAAATTTTTTCGCTGGAGTCCAAAGAGTTTGCAAAATAAGAAATGAAAACCATATTTCGGCACCCAGTTTAAAGAGTTCTAGCTCCCATAAGAAGCATATTACCACGTAAAAATATACAGGGTGTTCCATTTGAAAAAACTAAGATAAATCAATTTAAAATACTTACTCGGAATTTGAATTTATTTTTCGAGTGCCCTGTACATGATGGAACACAAAAAATTGTTTGATACGGTATTCTACGACCTTTATCAAAAAGTTTTGAACCTTGTTTTGTTTTCAAATCTCCGTTCGGAAAAATGGAGAACGTTTTTCTTTAGCGATGTAAATTGCTTTATATTTCATTTTTAATTTTTTATTTCCAAGTGAAGCATTGGAATGTTCTCATATTTTAGGTGTGAATGAGGAACAATAAGGCCGTCTGAAATATGGTAAAATATATAGGGTGTTTCATTTATAAAACTTGCCTGACAGGCGACAGAATTTTTTGTGACACCCTGGACGTTCGAAAATATTTTCCTGCGGTGCTCCTTCACATTTAGTTAAGAACTGTACTCGAATGAATTTCCTAACTTGTATGGTATAGGAGCTATGGAAGCACTGTTGCAGGACCCTGTACAGGGTGTTCCATTAAAAAAATATAGATGACGTCATAATCGAAGCAGCAATGACGTCATAGTTAAAAATATCAAAGTAGAAGATGAGCAATCAAAATAAAAATCGACCTGTCCGAGGAATTTTTGCATAATATTTTTGTATTCAGAAATTATGAATTTATTCCATACTTTATGTACAGGGTGAGTCAAATTCGATGCTCACTATTGGGATCTCGGAAACGGTAAGAAATAGGTAGAGAGATGGTTAAATGGGGGTGAAGTTGCGCAATTTTATATCCAATAATCTTCTGTAGTATATAAATCAGAAGTATAAACAGACGAAAAAAATTGGGCTGTAATGAATGGATTTAATCAGTTAAAGACTTAATTTAAGTTTTGGAAATGAAAATATTGTTGAAATCAACGATGTGTCATATACCGTTGGAATCAGGATGAAAAATACTAATGAACTAAGGAAAAACAATATCAGGTCCGTATTTGAAAAAACAAAGTTGAAGGTGGCCCCGATCTGACGAAACGTTCTATTTAAATTATTTGAACTCTATGTTGTAGAGCTGGAAAAGTCGCAATGAAGAAGTTCTTTTAGGTTTTTGATATCTCTTCAAACAAAGCTGAAAAAAAAAACAAAAATGAAAACTCATATTTTTGTTTTTCTTCAAATATCTCAAAACCAAATAAGATATTCTTAATTTCATCACAACATATTAATGGGTATAAACTTGCGCAACTTCGCCCCCATTTAACCAACACTCTTACCTTTTTCGAGATCCCAGTGGTGAGCATCGAATTTGACTCACCCTGTACATACTGTATACTATGTGATATGGACAATGCAACACCTGGTAATAGTTAAAATATTTTAAAGATATCTTGTTAAACAATTGCGTGTAGAGAGAGATTATTAGGCGAGACATGCTTCGAATTAGGTGGTCCTGTTATAGACGAAACGTGGAAGATTCGGTAACGCAACTGGCTTCAAGATGCTACCACACGTCGGCTTTTCTTTGTTCATGGTGATTCTACAAACAGAACCGGAGTTCATCACACTGGACGCGATTGAAAATTTTCCGATAATTGAATCTATTGACACCAAAAAAAAATTGATAATTGAGTATTTCAAAAACACCATTATGAATACTAATAACACTGTTCATTTATTCAAAAACAAAACTGACATTTTAAGCATCGCGCGTCATATGAAAATATTCGTAAAACCAATATTGTAGAGGGATCGCCATGTTGAAAAGAAACCGTGAAATTTCAAGGTTGCAAAATGTGTGAGATGAAAACATAAAAGCCAAGAAGTTTTAAAGGTTAAAGAGTGAAAACAGAAAATGTTTAACGCAAAAAGGTTAAATGTCACAAAATGGTAGGTGGATATAAATACTTATTTTTACAAGGTATATGATGATTTAATATGAAAACGTATTTCTAAATTATAAAAATATCGCTGGTCCTAGTTACAAATAGAAGCCAATAAATTACAATGTTTTTAACTGAGTATTACTTCATCCTGGATACAGGAAATTACTGTTCGTCGTTAATTACCTCTATTGACATTTTTAAAAATGCCAAAATATTAATCAACTTAGGTGATGTAACTTTGGCGTACAAAAAATTTTATAAAAAACCATGCACCACAAAGTATACAGATATAATACTGTATATCTAGTAAGCGGTAATACGGTATATTTAGTAAGTTGTAATACGGTATATTTAGTAAATGTGGACGGAAATTGTCCGATAATTTATGAAGCCGCGGCCAAAAACGATATGTCTAAAATTTTCCGCTTATGATAAATAATGTGACCAGTTATCGCATAAATTTATATAAAAATAAAAATGTAAAAATGAAACAACCAGTTTTCATAATTATAAGAAGTAAATTACCTTGAAACAATTATGAGAAACTATCTACGTATACTAACAATTAAGTGACAAATTTTATTATGAATAGCCGTATATATCAAATATGTGATATGTTGTCCAAGTAGTAGATATTCCTGACCTTTCACATAGTTATGATCGGTGATCACTTGTTAGGTAATAGTTGACTACACCTCAGGCGAAGACTGTGTTTAAACGACTATTTATAGTTTCTACGAAGTATGCCACAAGAGCGTTCATTATGTTAATATGTCCTATTAAAAAACCGTAAAACTTACTCCTACAAAAGCAGTTATGAATCTTCACTTTACCAAAGCTGTTTACGTAGTATTTATACGCTACGGAAAATTTGTATTTGGTGATTCAGCGCAATGTTAAAAGGGAAAATAAACTTTCTTCTGATCTTAACTGGTCTTAATCTTTTAGTAAGTGGATAAGATAGTCTAATTGCGCCCATTAATTTAGTTTCAATTATGCAAGTTTATGAAAATTTTCCCGGATATTAGATTCGAAGTCGACCGTAACATAAAAATTAGCAATTTCATGCTATATAATTAAATTAACAGTGTTACTTAAAACGTTATTAAACAGATACAATCTTTCTAGGCAAACGATAAAATTTACAAATTTGTACATCTCGATCATTCCACGAAGTTACCACTTAGATGCAGTATTTTTTCGATGCGAAAATTACAAACTAGGTAACTCATCTCTTCGTTAATGGAAGTGAGTAAAAGTAAAAAACTCGCTACTATTGAATTTTGGATTATTTTCTAAATGAAACTATTCACACCTTGCTTCAGTAAATCCCATTGTTCTTGAAAACCATAAAGTTCATTTAAAATCACTAAGAATAAAAAAAGTTTTATTTATTTATTTTTTTAAGATCAACCAGAAAACAAAAAAATTGTGAATAATTTTAGGGGTAAGTCACCCTTAATCAACCCCTTGCAGTGCTCCCTTTAAGACTAACTTACTGTTAATTAATACCCCTAATGAGTCTAAGTCGTTCAACAAATTTGGTTCTGCTACGTTGAAGCGTTGTGAAAATATTAATTTTTTTCGAAATCTGAAGCTCTACTTTGGGGGTGTATATCTCCTCAGGGGTGCAACTTGGTATATAAGTAAATTATGTTAAATCATATTTTAAGTTCCCCTGCGCGCACCTGCCCTGTGTCGGTTCATTTACGAATCGCGCTATACAAATTAAGGGTTCGTTGTCTTATCTATCACTGAAGTCTAATGAACGCTGCGGTTTATTATTTAATAATCTCTGCTGAAAATGTGAAACAATTTTTGATTTATTTATTAAGAAAGTAACGTTTATTTACCTTGGTTTTAAATGTACTCAAAATAAATGAAAAAGATCTAAAAATATTATTTTTAATAAATTAAATCACGTAGTAATAACTAAGATAGGTACCTACCTATATTATATATAAAAAGTTTCCGTGTAAATAATCGAAATGCTATAAATTATATGATTTTCAACAAAGTATCTTATCAAATGTGTCTCAAATATCTTGTTTTCCCTATAAGGCACAATTTATATGCAGAATAAAAATTTTGTTTAGGATTAACTGGGTAAGCTTAAAACTTGCTTTCAGGATCTGAAAATATGAAAACGTTTTCTATGGCGATATGCCTGGAAACGCATCGTTAAAAAATTACGCCGCACCAAAAATAAAGTCTAAAATTGGGTAAATTTTTGTCTCCAATTTGGAAAAAGATAGAAAAATGCATTTTAGTAATTTACAGTCAATAGCTATGCTTCTACAGAATATTTTTTCAATTATTTCTCATGGGTAAAATGAATGAAATCAGCAAATCTTTTTTTATTTTCTTGTTCGAACTTATTAACGGACCCGAATTATGACGTAAAAAATGTGCCTTGGAAAGTAAGAAGTTTAATTTAAAAAGTGTAAAATCCGTTTTTATATTTTTTATAAAACTAATTATTTTTTATTAAAAAATTTATTTGGAAAACTAATTTTGTGGATCGAGGTATTTTTATATGATGAAATTGCTGGTCTATTAAAAAGTTAAAGAAATAAAATAAGATCGATGGATTTAACCCATTTTAGCGGCAAGGAATGGTTAAAGAAATATCTTTTAGAAAATTTCACAGGTCGCATTTTTAGCAAGTCAGAAGTTTGCTTTTGGTTTCGTTACCATGGCAACCCAAAAAATTTCCGGAAATTTTTATCCTCCAAGGTATTTTGAACGAAATTAGTAAGTGGAAATTTTTCCGTCAAATTATTGAAATATGATCATATTTGACATTTCCGAACAGAAAAACCGTCGCCGGATTAAAGTCCTGAATGCGAGTTTTAAGTTTGTCGAGATAATTTCGAAATACCACGTACACAGGGTGTTTCACGCAAGGGGCTCACGATCTGGCCTTATTATTGGGCTAAAATGAAAAACCAAAATCTATTCTCATGTATTTTTTTATAAGGAATCCGGTTGTAAGGTCGCGTAAGGGATATAACCTCTAATATACGAGGTATTGTCAGAAAACTAATTTTCCAAATTTTTTCTCCCTGTAAAAGGATATGGTATATTATGGTGGTTATAAAGGCACATGTCACATGCATCTAACTTCCGGTCTAGCCGGAATAGCTAACATCCAACAAAATTTTGAAGACAACATGTATATTATGAAATAATTAAAAAGTAGCCAAAACTATAAAACACATGTCTATTATCTTTAGTAGTTTTCTATTTTTTTTTTAGTTTCAAGCCCTTTGCGTGAATTTTTTGAAAAGTGTTAAAATTTTGCTTATTTTATTACTTTATTGCATTTTGTTGCCAATATCTCGAAAACTACTAAAGGAAATAGACATGTACGTGTTAATATTTTTGAAATCAGCTACTTTTCAATCATTTCATAATACAGGGTCCTGCAGTACAGGGGTAAGTCACGTAAAAGGTCCACCCCATTTATTTGGGTAATTTTAAATATATTTTTGGTTTTCGGGACTCTATTCTACATGATTTTTAACGTAGATTACGATTCTGATCAAACATTTTTTATTCAACGAAACATATACAAGGTGTTTAAAAATACGTGTTTATCTTAAATGGCACGCCCTATATATTTCTACACATTATTTATTTATGATACAAACATACAGGTATTATATGTTTTTGAAATCCCCTCGAATAGCTGCATAGAAATGTGTAGAAATATATAGGGTGTGTCATTTAAAAAAAACACGTATTTTTAAAATCCCTGTATGTGTTTGGTTGAATTAAAAATCTTTTATCAGAATCGTAATCTACGTTAAAATTCATATAGGATAGAGTCCCGAAAACCAAAAATATATTCAAAATTACCCAAATAAATGGGGTGGACCTTTTACGTGACTTACCCTGTACATTAAACTACAACTACATTAAATATTCAAAGTGTCTTCGGAAAAGGAGAAATGGAGAAAATAGAGGCAGATTTTAATGGATTTTTGGGTGCGATTTTAAATTTTTTATTTTTTTTCTTATGGGATTACATCAAGGACATCGTATACAACGAGCCGCCGACAACCGAGATAAATATGCGGGAGAGAATAATACATGCGTTTGAGAATATTTCACCTCGAATATTAACGGAAGTGGAAAGGTATTTTCGAGAACGATTAAATTTATGTTTACAGCAAAACGGAAGACAAATGTACTGTTGTTTTATTAAAATTTTCTTTAAATAGAAAGTCGTTCTATCAGCCCATGTTTAAAATTTGCCAATTATCTCAAAAACGGATAGAAATTCCAATAGTAGGTAACACCTATTCAAAAAATGTTTTCATTAAAATTCTGCATATAACTACGTAAAAATATACAGGGTGCTCCATTTGAAAAAACTAAGATAAATCAATTTAAAATACTCGGATTTTGAATTTATTTTTCGAGTGCCCTGTACATGATGGTACACAAACAATTTTAGATACGGTATCCTACGACCTTTATCAAAAAGTTTTGAACCTTGTTTTGTTTTCAAATCTCCGTTCGGAAAAATGGAGAGCGTTTTCTTTAGCGATGTAAATTGCTTTATATTTATTTCATTTTTTATTTTTTACTTCCAAGTGAAGTATTAGAATGTTGTCATATTTTAGGTGCTAATGAGGAACATTAAGGCCGTCAGAAATATAGTAAAATATATAGGGTGTTTTATTTAAAAAAACATGCCTGACAGGCGTCACAATTTTTTGTAACAGCCTGGACGTTTGAAAATATTTTCCTGCGGTGTTCCTTCACATTTAGTTAAGAACTGTACTCGAATGAATTTCCTAACTGTTGCAGGACCCTGTATAAAGGTTGTCGACAAAATTTTGTCGGATGAGCTATTTCCGGCTAAACTGGAAGTTAGATGTATGAATAGCATAAGCCTTTATAATCACAATAATATACCATAGCGATTTTTGTAATAATATACAAGGTGAAAATAATTTGGCAAATCAGTTTCTTGGCAATACCTCGTATATTAGAGGTTGTATCGCTTATTCGACCTTACAATCGGATTCCTCATAAAAAAATACAAGAGAATACATTTTGATTTTTCACTTTCAGGATGTCGAGTGAGCCTCTTACGTGGGACACCCTGTATATGGAGAAAATGAACCGGTTTCATATTTGTCAAAAAGAAATATAGCATAGTTAAAAAATGGTTGCTATTTAAAACGCAACGGTTTGCCAAAAAAAGTTTGGGGCACTCAACTGTGTTGAATACACATTTAAACTCTTAAGTACCATAACAGAGTGCAGTGGTTAGATTTAGATGAAGCATGACGAAGAGCGATGAAATTTTGCATGGCAAAATTAAAATTATACCACTATAAAGTATAGGGTCCGTCCCCTTTATTTGAATGCTATTTAAATGCTTTCAATAAATTAAAGCTTTAGTGAAACTATGAGTTGGGTAAAAAATTAAGTTTTTTACGGGAAAGAGAAATTGAAATTAGATGTTTTGTTAAAATTAGAAAGCTGTAATGGATTTTTAAGACAAATGTTCTTAGCAGTTAACAAAGCATTTTAGGGATAATTAAATTACCATACATTTATAAATGTATAACAATATTTTACAGTTGCCATTTACCCTTCTTTGGGTATGCTAAAATTTCTCACTTACTGATAAAATATTTGTTACGTAAAATCATTTAAGAAAACGAAAATATTTCGTTAATCTCCTTTTTAATACCAAAGAGTTTTCTATAGATCAATACAGTAACTGAGAGTCTACGGACTTAGAACTTCAACCTCCAAAGCAAATATCATTATTAATAATCACATAATGAGGAGGTCAGGTTTTAAATCTAGTGATGTCGACAGTATCGAAATTTTGCTCCTGCTTCCCAGGACCAAAATATAATTGTGCCATTAAGCGAAGGCCGCAGCAATTACAACATATACATATAAAGTTATCGAATCCAGTTCAGGTCAATTATAGGGCAGGTTATATACAAAATAATACAAACCACATTCACTTTTGTTAAGAGAAAGTTTCTTGACCTTATACGTTTGCCTTACTCCCTCACAAATTTCAAAGTAAATAAACTAAATCTACTTATACTGTTGTTGGTAACAATATGTTTTATTATGACTCAAAAATGTCGTAACTTCCAATCAAATATATGACACAATAGCAGCTAAGAAATAGCGAAAACCAATGACGAATATTTGTTCACGAAGATACTTTAGTGGCCTTTCAATCTTACTTCTTACACACATGGGTATCTGAGAAAACTCAATGCATTACATCATTAGCACTTTCTTGAACTGCAAAAGTTACTACAATTAGCGAATATTATCCTTACGCTTCTTTTTTTAATTTCCGGATAGGAAAGCTCGCTTTTAACATTATGCATTGCATTTGTAGTATCAAAGTCATAACTATGCATAAGACATGTAGATAATTCGCACGTGCTTCGAATCTAAATTGCCAAATGAAAACGACCAAGTCACTTAAACGGTAAAAAATCTCTCAAAATTAGGTTAATAGTAGAATTACGCACACTTTAAATTCTCATAAGAACACGAAATTTGTTAGGAACAATAAGCCTTGCTCATATTTTATATCAGAATCATTTTTTGCCAATTTTACAACACAGCAGTTTATTTATGGCAAATTTTCACCGCGAGGTTTTTTTATTAATGTTATATGTAACGCGTTACAGCACAGATTAATAGATAATTGAAACTGTTGCTATAATCTCAGTTCCCAAGCAAGGTAAATTGCAAATTGCAATAATCAATAATACTTATCTCAAGGTAAATCACTTTAGCGATAATTTTTTTAATAACATAATATATTAAAAAAATAGGTTAATTTATCGGAAATACACTGAAAACCTTGACCTTGACAATTTGTATTTGTGTTGCCAAAATTATAACACACGGGTAACAGATTTGTTATGCTCCAGTGTCCGTAAAATTTAATTCTTCCGACGCCATTTTTTTAACAAATGTTAACAAATCGGAATTTCATGACGAAATTCAAAAATATATAGGGTATTCCATTTACAATAAGAAAGTTGGTGTCACTACCGATTAGACCGGAAGTGGTCTTTTGTGTACGATTCTGGCTTTAGTAACCTATTATCCACGATAAAAATTCTAGGTTTATCTTTAATAATAATCGAGTTATTCGGTAGGCAATACTTTCGTGACAACCTGGTATATGCAAGAGTCTTATTGCTTTATTAAATACAAAATGTGTTCCTCTTCCGTTCATATACTAATGAGATTTCCTGAGTAACGAGGCTTCGTAGGTGACATGATTAATATAATTGTGACTGAATAAATGCATGGCTTGTTGCTATCTTAAGTAGGACAACAAAGCGATGAGATGCTATAATGCACTAGACCTCTTAAAGCTATATTATTTTGTCTCCACTCATGTGAAAATTAATCAGTAGTGAAACTTCTTCGAGTCATGCTTGCATGAATGCGATAAAACACTAGTAGATTTTAGAAAGAAATATACTCTATTGTCTATTTGAAAAACGTAATCGTATATAGGCATAAATAACGATGATGAAGAACCACAGTATCTCATTCACGCTTCTCGAGAGGAAAACGATTCGGTTTTTTATCCCTTCTAAATTATTCACTGTGAAAGATTTGTTGGAGATGCGTTTCGTGGGAAAGTGTACAGAACTGATATTTCGCAAAAAAATTGTACGCAATTACAAAACAATTTACGTTAAATTGAAGCCAACAACAAAACCTACAAAATCGATCAAGGTGAAATTAAAAAACATTATTTTTGTTTAATCTCTTCTTTAATATCCGACAGTTCGCCAACAAATACTGCTCTTTCGAATAACAAAAACTGGTGCCATTTAAAAAATTGATAATATTAATTTATATAATAAAACGAAAATTGAGTCTGAATTGCTAAACTATGGGTACATATTTTTCGCTTGATTTCCTTTCCTGTATAGAAATCTACCCCGTATGCAATTAAACGTAAGAGAATGTGACATACATTCGATTGAACAGGTAATATGTAACACTACCTAATTATCATGTAGGTATTAGATTTACAATCACTTTTGTAATGTATGGGACGACTCAAACAAAAACGGTGCGTATAAACACATTGCAAACTAGACCAGAATCAAACAGTAGACCAAATCAGTCACTCACTCTGTATATTATTGATCCGATATTGACACATTTATGGGCTAACTTATTACATTAGCACACCAGGCACAACGTGTGCTCCAAATATATTAAAAGTGAAAGTAGAGTGAAAGTGATAGATTCCACTATAATTTTTGTCAAATTATTGCAATAGACACCCGCAATTTTTGTACTTATTTATGTGACCCCAAGGTGATTTATGAGATGGAAGATTAACAGATTAACAATTGTTATTGAATAACATTTTTATGCAACACGATTATTTTAAATTGTGTAATGTGCGACTGTCTTGAACACTACAAGAAATTAGCTAGTTAACATAACTAGTATTGTTTAGATTTTCCCACACAACACGCAGTTATTCTAAAATTGATTAATGAATATTGTAACTGAAAATGCAGTTATGAATGTTTCCATGCTAGAAGAAACACGATACAATGAATGTCACAGAAAGTGACTACCCCCCTCCCCCATTTTTAAAATAAAATTTCAAAATTTGAAAGAGAGAATATGGTCAACAGATGTCAAGGAAATCACTTGCATTAATAGGAAGTGGCCCTAATTTTCTTATTTTAAATAGCACCCTGTATATTTAAGTTATTTTTTATTAAAAAAATGCAACTAGATAATAAAGTCTATAATCGAATATTATTTTCGAACATACAGAGCGAGCCAAGACAATATTGTAGGATCGACTGCCTTTTTTTTAATAGAATGCTGTGTATATCAGTAGATTTTTTGAAGCCTCTTTCTAGACTCCTTTCCCTTCTATATTATTATTGACTATTTTCCAACCATTTGGATGTAATGAATTTTTTTTATTGAAATAAAATTGCAGATGCATATTGAAAAAATCACAAGTCACAATAATTATTAGATTATAAGAAACAAATATGTGAATACTAGTTCCGAGACATGTAGTTAATGTTTTTTGAATAATTTTCACCTCCTAAAAATATATAGGTTGGCCAATGATTTGTTAATTTAGAACTTTTTGAATTGAATTTTCTCAATTTTTTTCAAATGGATATTTTTTGTCGATATGATGTAGAAATAAAAAAAACGAACGTTTTTTGTATGTACAGGGTGATCATTTTAAATCCTTTTACTTCGCTTAAAAATACAGCTAGAAACAAAAATACAAAATAGATCTATAGCATATTTTACCAAGTTTTTGTAAATGTTATGAGTCTACATCTATCTTAGTGAATATACAGGGAGCGCCACATAGTCACCACCCTTTATATTTTTAAATATTTGGATAGCCCTTTTCATCCCCTTTATAGAAATTAATTGTTATATATTTCATCTTCAATTAACTTGCTTATTCAAATAAATAATATTCTTAAAAGTTTGGGATACAACTAAATTATTTTTTTAGACAATTTTTTTTGACAAAATTATATAAAAAAATTAAATCTTTAAATTTTTTAAAACATGTTATAATTTTTACTTAATTTGTATGTTGTTGCTTTTATTAAAAATTTGTTTAAAATGTAAACTTGTTTTTGTTGCATTTAGGCGTATTTATTTAAAGATGAAATATACCGGGTGTAAACGAATAGTGGGCAACCCCTGGAACTTCCTCGTTTTTAAAGATATCAGGATAAAATTTTGTATGGTGAAATTAGGTAAGATTTCCAACTTTTTGAGACCTATTTGCCATATTTGTCACTTCCGGTTTCACCGGAAATGGCCCCAATAGTCTTTTCAAAATGGACCACCCTGTATGTTTTTACATTTTTTAAATTATGATCACATTTTGGATACATTTATATTATTTTGAACAATTTATACAGGGTTGCAAGAAAAATAATTCGAATTTTAGTTGTCAATCTAGAAGGCTGCGAGTATGTTAAAATTATTTTTGTTCCAATGTAATTCATATAAAAAATACGTAAACGTCAATATGTCCAATAATACATTATACAGGGTGCTCTAAACTAGTCTAAACTCATTAATATCACATTTTTCAAAATAACTCTTTTTTTTAAATATTATGATATGGGCCACCCGGATATTTACAAAGCTCTATTTAGTAGGGGTTAAACGGTACCAAAAGTTCCGTAATGTGTATTCGTTACCGGCAGGAATGACAATTTTTCTTAAGAAATTTATGATTTATATCGAATTTCAATTAAATTTTGATCAACCCTGTATATTTGTGTATATCAGAATGGACATCTGGCTCATTCTTGTTGCATATCATAAAATATTAACACAAATATACAGGGTTGATCAAAATTTAATTGAAGTTAGATATAAATCATAAATTTCTTAAGAAAAATTGTCATTCCTGCCGGTAACGATTACACATTACGGAACGCAGCCATTTAGTTAGACAACTAAAATTCGAATTATTTTTCGTGCAACCCTGTATATATGTATATATAAATGTATCCAAAATGTGATCTTTATTTCAAAAATGTAAAAACATACAGGATGGTCCATTTAGAAAAGACTATTGGGGTCATTTCCGGGGTAACCGGAAGTGACAAATATGGGAATGTCATGTCAATAATGCATAATTCTTAAATTTGTCCCAGAGTATCATGGCCTACTGAAAATAAAAAAACATTTTCAAGTCTTATACAGAGTGCTATTTAAAACAAGAAAATTGGAGCTACTTCCTGCTATGCCGGAAGTGATTTCTTTGACAGCGGTTGACCAAGATATGGTCAGATTAGAATCAATCCCCTAATTTTAAATTATTTGAAATGAGTTAATTAGTTTCTGCAAAATTACAAATTTAAAACGCGTTTTAAAAAAATATTCGTCTGTCGGTTTGTCTTTTCTCAAACTTCAAAATTAGTCACAAAAATATAAAAACATATTTGCCAATATATTGTAATAAAATCACCAGTTTTAGAAATAATAATTGCTTGTGGCGCGTATTTTAAAAATTTTGAGGGCAGCAATGATAGTGCTCGAAATAATATGTCATCCAAAACCTGCTGCAGTTACATACCGGAATAAAATTACAGTAAAAGCGCACGACTAGAAATTTTTCAAGCCATATTTTAAATATAAATAGGTGTAATAAGCACATATTTATTATAATAGTGATATTAATATCTAGAGCAGAACGTAAATAAATGTAAATATTTTTTAAAGTGGAGAAATTAAAATGAATACAAGATTATGTCACAAACATGTTGTGTTAAAGGCATAGCTGTAAAGACAAGAATTGCCTTTCACTTTTTAAAGAACCAGGGGACCCAGGGATATTTTTTAGTTTTTAATGTTTGATAATTGTGTCTAGTCTATTGAAAACCAAATTAACACCAAAAGAAACGCATTAATGTTTAAAAAATAATTAAATTTAACATGAGGTAATATTTATATAAGCAAGACTGTATTGTGAATATTTTTATCTGATTTATAATTATGCAGCATATTATACACAAAAAAGGCCGCAGATTTTAATATAAGCGTAATTAAGAAGGACAAGTCTTTGTTATTGTTATTGTTAATTTTATTACATTATAACCTAATCTCCAAAAGATCACTATCTTAATAAAAACATTAACGAAAAAACAAATTAATATAATACAGGCTTGCACAATGTTAATGTCTGCTATTAAATATAATGACAAATTAACCAAATTATGATATTTCTTATGCAAGGTAATATGCGAAAAAAAAATTTTTAATTTAAGTTTCACGAATTGGTAACTAATTTGCGCAATACCTGAACAATTCTCCCCAATTCTTTATCTATGGCATTAATTGCTTTCACAGTATTTTATATCATATGTAGTCTGATCGAAAATGATTGACTTTGCCACCTTAAAGCGTGTTAACTATCACGTTTTTTATTTACGGTCGTCCATTTTGATGTTTTTGCAACGTCTGATGTCCATGAAATCAACTCTTGCACAAAAATAATGCTTCTGGTTGAGACCCGGACGTTGAAATTACGGCAAGGTCGTTTTGTATAATTTTAACGAAACATTTAACGATAGTAATTGGAATGTTATATGCGACTCGCGTTCAACATTAACTTTCACTGTTACATATACCTTATACCTACTAGGCGCGGGCGTTGGATAATTAAAAATGTATCCAACGTTACTTTATTTAGAGTCTAGAGAATAAATTTGACGCTTAGCCTTTGAACGTAATGGAAATATGATTAGTTGAACCGGAAAAAATGAATGATTAATAGTAAATATTAACATCTCTCGAGAAAAATACATCATTAATTTAGTTTAATGTATCTAGGTTGCGAGCTGGTTATACTTACTGAAACCAATTTAAATTATTTTTAAATTGAATATTATTTTCAATTCCACATTTTTTTACTTACAATTACTATTTAACAGTTTTTATACCGCCCCGTGCAATGCTATACGATTATTATTTTATTATTGTATAATAAAAATTACGCCAGCGACTGTACGCATATGATGTTTGATCATTTTTTTTATTTACATTTTGTTATTTTCTATAATTATTGTAGTACATTTTTAGAAAATTTACTTCTCATTAGCAAAGATTTTAACTTTTAATCGACCTTTATGCCGAAGATATTAATTACGTTATTCTATCACGTTCAAATTAATTATGTAGATAGTACTACTCTAGTACAAGACTTTTATCTACTCTATGATTATTAACTTTTCTTTAGAATATTGAATATATAATTAAATTATATAGGCGCCAGTGTTACAAGGAATTTCACGTCATTAGAACTATTATATTATCCATAATGAGACTTTGAGGTTGTCAAACCTATTTTTGACATCACCTACAAGCACTAAACATTTTAACTTCTCTTTGCACCGAAATTCCCTTCTAATTAAACCACTTTAAGAAGTGTAATTTAAGATATTTTTGGGATATAAATTTGCTTCAAATGTAATTAATAAATAATAAATAAATATAAATACACCACATGTAATTACGAATTCTTCCATGTTTTCAAAAAAGTATAAAGTGTCTTTAATTAGTTATTATTATTATTATGTTAGTTTCTTGTTATTAAATTTCTTGAATTCCATTTTGATTAAAATCGTTTTATACTTTGGTACACCCTGTATTTTTTGCAACACAAAAAAACTGTTTGAGTTTTTCTATCGAAAAACACCAAAAACTTACCTCTAGGTTTTTCAGAGGTAAAGTTATTAGACTTCAAAATGTGTCACTACATTATGAGCAATAGGGCAATAGTGCATCGGACTTCGATAACTCGAATTCTACGATGGCTAGAAATTTTAAAAAAATTTGCAAGTAAAGTGGATAAAAAAGTCTATAACTGGAAATTATTTTAGAACATACAGGGCGAGCCAAGACGAAATTACAGGACCAAGTGCCTTTTTTAAAATGAAATGCTATGTATATCAGTACATATTTTGAAGCCTCTTTCTAGGCTCTATTCATTCCTATATTAGCACTGTATACCTGCCAACCACTTGAATGTATTGAATTTTTTTGTTGAAATAATGCAATCTGCAGATGGATATTAAAAAAATCACCACAGTCACAATTATGGGTTTTAAGAAAAACTTATGTGAATCCCAGTTACGAGACATCTAATTAATGTTTTTGAACCATTTTCATTTCCTAAAATTGTACAGGGTGGCCAAAAATTATTTTTCAATTAAGAACTTTTTAAATTGAATTTTCTCAAATGGAACACCCTGTATATTTTTCAACGATATGATGTAGAAATGAAAAACAAACATTTTTTGTAAGTATGTACTTCCGTATGGCTAATTGCAACCAATTTCGATTTATAAATAAATAAGTGTCAAATTCAAGAATAAACTTAAAAAAGAGGTTCCCACAAATAATTCATTAGAAAAATTTATAATATATGTTCGACGTGTTGCCCATTTTGATTGACACAAGTCTTTATGCAATTTTGAAATGAGGCCATTTAGTGGGACCATTTCTTCCAATCTATTGAAATGAGTAAATAGTATTTAACAGGTCCTTTACTGAAATATTTTATTTTTTTTGCTGTTTTCGTTATTCGACAAGCAATAAAACCTCAGTTTGGTAAGAAACCTCTTTTTTAAGTTTATTTTTGAATTTTGTAATTATTGCTCAATAAAACGAAATTGGTTGCAATTAGCTACAGGGAAGTACTTACAAAAAATGTTCGTATTTTATTTCTACATCACATCGTTGAAAAATATACAAGGTGTTCCATTTGAAAAAATTAAGAAAATTCAATTTAAAAAGTTCTTAATTGAAAAATAATTTTTGGCCACCCTGTACAGTTTTAGGAAATGAAAATGATTCAAAAACATTAATTAGATGTCTCGTAACTGGTATTCACAAAAGTTTTTCTTAAAACCCATAATTGTGACTGTGGTGATTTTTTTAATATCCATCTGCAGATTGCATTATTTCACCAAAAAAATTCATTACATCCAAGTGGTTGGAAGATATTCAATGCTAATATAGGAATGAATAGAGCCTAGAAAGAGGCTTCAAAAAATGTACCGATATACATAGCATTCCATTTAAAAAAAAGGTACTTGGTCCTGTAATTTCGTCTTGGGTCGCCCTGTATGTTCTAAAATATTCCAGTTATAGACTTTTTTATCTAGTTTAATTTCTAGCTATCATAGAATTCGAGATATCGAAGTCCGACACACTATTGCCCCACCCTGTATATCTTAGGTAAAATATCTCGAAATTATATGAAATGAGAGGAAGCGAACATCTTTTACATTTAACTGCACAAAATGTGGCGGTTTTCAATTTTTTGAACTATCCCTATTTTACAATTATTCGTCAATTATAAATTATAAAATGCTATTAAATATTCAAAAGTTGACGTATAAAAAACAAAGTGAAGATTTCGAAGTACATAGTTTTTGATCTTTCATTTTATATTATCAATAAATCCACATTTTATCAGAAAATACATTGAATCACGTAATTGAGAAAACAATTTCTCTCATATAATTCATGTGACATGTGTAAATAAATTAATTACTCCGGTTTTGATTAGGAGAAAAAATATTGGTACGGGGGCATTTACGGGCGTATCATATGTGTGTCATTATAACAAGAAGAAATGAAAATGGTGAAGACTCTTTTTAAGAAGAAACTACTCAGAAAATTCAAGCGGAAACAGAAATCGTTGACGAAGAATAAATAATGTAATGATGATAATAATGTCATTTATTATTTAGAAAATAAAAAATGTAACAATTTTGATTATTGCCTTTATGATTCATTCAAATATTTCCCAAACTATTTAAAAATATCCCTTCTTGCTCATATTACCGATTAGCGAGACGATTATCAAGTTGAGCTGCGTTAACTGCAAACTATTTTTCATTTCATGGCACGCACAAAACACTAGTTAAAAACACAAGAATAATTTATGCGGTTTTAATTAATTTTATTCTTTGGAAAATGTACTACATCGCTATAACAAAAGTTATTAGACCGGACCTATTCACAACAACAAGGTTTCTGTCAGGGTACGGCCAATGTTGTATATTTTTCTTATCCAAATAGGTAGGTTTTGAATACATTTTTATTTTCAAATATAAATGACATATAGGGTGAACTTCCCATTTTTTTAAATTTACTTTTGTATAAATTAAAATTAAACTAATTTATCCGATAGGTGTTAAATATTAGTTATATTTATATGTCCTTATTAGTTAAGCTGTTTATGCTGCTAAGATTTATGAACTAAATTATAGTAAAAAAATAAATGTGAACTAACCAGTAAATCACGCTTATAATAATAACTGAAACGGCACAGAATCGATAAATTAGAAAATCGAAAGCAGCAAGAATATAGTTCAAGCTATTGCTAATTTAATAAATTGAAAGTTAAAATAAAAATTATTATAACTGGTTTGACATGTATATTGCCTCGTATTAACAACAATCATTTTAATTTTAGAGTTTAGTTATTATCCCTGTAAAACAAGGTTATGTGTAATTACAATTAAAATTAATAGGTGTATTTAAAAACGTAACTAGTTGGCAATTAACTCTTAGTTATATTAGTTAATATCGTAAATCACAAATAGTAAAAGCGGAATCTTGCGGTAGAAAACGTGCGGACGTTGTGGGAAAGAAAATTAAATTCGTCGACTGCATAAGTTTTTTTAGTCTAATGTAGCATTTTCTTATATTTTAGCGTAGTTTAACACCTTCAATTGACAAAAAATAGTCAATGCCAACTTGTGACGCATCTCTGAAATTAAAATTTGGTGTCACTTCTGGTTAGACCGAAAATAGTATTTTATGCGCAAATAGGTTAGCTTCTGTCTCTGTTGTCTATGTTCCAAATTTCAGAAGTCAATCTTTCATAATAGCCGAGTTATTCCGTAGGCAATAGTTTCGTGGCCACCTGGTATATTATCAAACTATGGATATTAATTTTTTTAATGAAAATTGATATTTATGGAATATTTGAAAGTATTAGTCTCTACCAATAGTAAAACGCAACATGTAAACCACGCTTAAGAATTATTGCGAAAAAGGAAATCGAAATGTGACATCTCGTATCAGATATCGGCTTTACTAATGTGAATATTTGAATATATTTAACATTTTAACAATTTTGTTTCTCAAAATTCACGGCATTTGATATTTAACCTCACTTAATGTGTGCTGAATTACCTAATTGAAAACATATCTTAAAAAAATTTCGAAATAATTTCAATGTGTCATTATCATTTAAATTTAGTTGTATCTGTTCCCATATAATAATTTATTATTCTTATATAATAATATGAAATTCCTTGTCTGATTAATTAATTATTAAATAATTGTAATTATTATATAATAGTTAGTGTATGGTAACTATAATTTAAGTAACATTTTAAAAGGCATTTAATAAAATTCACAAAGTTTGTTTCTCATAATAATATGTCGTGTACTCACAACAGTTTGTATAATAGCGTTACGACATTTTAAATGTAATATTACGATAAACTGTGAGAAGTATATAAATTTAGTGCACTACTCGATTTATTTAACTTGTAAAGTGGATTACAACTATAGTAGTTACAGCAACTTATTGAGATATAAAGAAATAAATATGCGTACAGCAAAATATAGATACTATTAGGTAAATTGATTTTCATAGCAAACTCCATCAGCAACCACACACGACTTATGAATAATAAAAATAATAAACAATATACTCAACCGATGCGCAAAAAATAACATTCGATTTGGAATATAAAAATGCAGCGACCTCGTTCAAATACAATTCTGTCACGTAATGTATTTATTATCTGTTATCTACAAATACATTCATATAAAAGCAGCTGACATCCAGTATCGAGATTAATATTCAATATTCAATGTAATAGTATACAAATATTTTAAACTCTAAAAAATGTTGTCATCTAGCCATTGGTATGCCAATCAGATCTTATATGACTGACTGATATTTCATTTGGATAAACCAGCCACAGATCACTTGTGGAGATGGTGATGTGTATTTAAATTTATCTGGAAAATACGCATACATCATTGAATTCTATGGTAGCTAGAAATTTAAAAAATATACAGGTCAACTAGATAAAAAGGTCTATAACCGGAAATTATTTTCGAATATACAGGGTGAGCCAAGACAATATTATAAGATCAAGTTTCGCTTCTTTAAATGGAATGTTATATATTTTTTGAAGCCTTTTTTAGACTCCTCTCACTCCTATATTATTACTGACTATCTATCCCCACTCGGATGTAATGAATTTTTTTGTTGAAATAATGCCATCTGCAGATGTATTTTGAAAAAATCACTACAGTCACAATTACGAGATTAGAGGAAAAAATATGTGAATACTAGTTACGAGACGTTTAGTTAAGGTTTCTTTTTCTCATTTTCACTTCCTAAAAATATACAGGGTGGCCAAAAATGATTTTTCAAATTAGAACTTTTTGAATTGAGTTTTCTCAATTTCTCCAAATGTGTGTCAATCAAAATGGGCAATATGTGCAGTACTTATTATTATTCTTTCTGTTGAACTATTTGAAGGAACCTCTATTTATATGGTTACAAATAGCCATATAATATACAGGGTGTTTCCTTTAAAATTATACCCCCCTTATTTTAGTCAATTAATCGATTTAAATTTTTTTAAAACTAAACTTACGTAAAATTTTTCGTGGATTTTATATATGCTTTTATTTTTATTTCCTCCTTTAAAGGTATACGAGGGGTATAAAAAAGCATGTTTTTTTAATGCAACACCCTGTATATTCTTATATATTTAGATCAGCTATCGTTCTGATTACAAATATATACATACATATAAGTAGGTATATTTTACAGTTTATTTGAGGAGGAAAATGAATATTATTCACACATTGATACTATGTATACTTTCGTTATCACAATATTTTGACCGTTTTCTTATTTCAATTTGGTTTTGAATATTGGCGTGGATCTCAGAAATAAGTATGAATTATATAGGTCGTCCAATCCTCAATTTTGTCACAAATATATAAGTATTCATATATTTTGTATTCAAAAAGACAGAGCAGATCTAAATATTTCTATACTCCTCGCCTCGTATACTTTTGAAGGAAGAAAAAAAGTAAAAGCAGATAGAAAATCTACGAAAAATTCAACGTGGGTAAGAATTTAGTTTTTGAAAAACTTAAATCAGTAATAATTGGTCAATATAAGGGGGGGGGGGGGTATAGTTTTAAAGGAAACACCCTGTACATACAATTTCTACATCACATAGTCGAAAAATATACGGGGTGTTCCATTTGAAGAAATTGAGAAAATTCAACTTAAAAAGTTCTAAATTGAAAAATTTTTGAGACCTATCAGCCATATTTGTCACTTCCGGTTTCACAGGAAATGGCCCCAATAGTCTTTTCTAAATGGGCCACCCTGTATGTTTTTACATTTTTGAAATAAAGATCACATTTTGGATACATTTATACTATTTTGAACAATTTATACAGGGGTGCACGAAAAATAATTCGAATTTTAGTTGTCAATCTAGATAGCTGCGAATATGTTAAAATTATATTTGTTCCAATGTAATTCATGTACAAAATACGAAAACGTCAATATGTCCAATAATACATCATACAGGGTGCTCTAAACTCATTAAAATCACATTTTTCAAAATAATTCTTTTTTTTAAATATTATGATATGGGCCACCCGGATATTCAGAAAGCTCTATTTAGTAGGGGTTAAACGGTACCAAAAGTTAAATTTTGATCAACCCTGTATATTTGTGTTAATCAGAATGGGCCTCTGGCTCATTCTTATTGCATATCATAAAATATTAACACAAATATACATGGTTGATCAAAATTTAATTGAAGTTAGATATAAATCATAAATTTCTTAAGAAAAATTGTCATTCCTACCGGTAACGATTACACATTACGGAACTTTTGGTACCATTTAACCCCTACTAAATAGAGCTTTCTGAATATCCGGGTGGCCCATATCATAATATTTTTAAAAAAAGAGTTATTTTGAAAAATGTGATATTAATGAGTTTAAAGCACCCTGTATAATGTATTATTGAACATATTGACGTTTTCGTATTTTTCATATGAATTACATTGGATCAAAAATAATTTTAACATATTCGCAGCCATCTAGATTGACAACTAAAATTCGAATAATTTTTCGTGCAACCCTGTATAAATTGTTCATAATAGTATAAATGTATCCAAAATGTGATCTTTATTTCAAAAATGTAAAAACATACAGGGTGGCCCATTTAGAAAAGACTATTGGGGCCATTTTCGGTGAAACCGGAAGTAATAAATATGGCGGATAGGTCTCAAAAATTTGGAAATCTTACCTAATTTCACCACACAAAAATTTATCATGATATCTTTAAAAACAAGGAAGTTACAAGGCTGGCCTACTATTCGTTTACACCCGGTATACTCGCGGCTAATAACCATAGATGTTGATGCCGCAAAAAAAAAAGTTTATAACCGAATATACAGGGCGAGCCAAGACAATATTAAGATCAAGTGCCTTTTTTTAAACGGAGTACCTACTATGTATATCAGTATATTTTTTGAAGTCTCTTTCTAGACTCCTCTCACTCCTATATTATTATTAACAAGCTGCCAACCACTTGGATGTAATGAATTTTTTTATTGAATAATGCAGATGCAACTTACTACAGTCACAATTATGAAATTATAAGAAAAAAATATTTGAATACTAGTTACGAGACATCTAATTAAGGTTTTTGAATAATTTTCACTTCCTTAAAATACGCAGGGTGGCCGTAAATAATTTTTCAATTTAGAACTTTTTAAGTTGAATTTTCTCAATTTCTTCAAATGGAACACCCCGTATATTTTTCGACTATGTGATGTAGAAATTGTATGTAAGTTGCAAATCTTACCTAATTTTACGATACAAAATTTTATCCGGATATCTTTAAAAACGAGGAAGTTACAGGGGTGGCCCACTATTCGTTTACACCCGGTATATGTACAAAAACGTATAAACGTTCATATCTAGCTTACTAGTATTTTTTTAGTTTCAGAAGAAAAAAAGTGTATAAAAAAATTTGATTAATTATTAAGGCTACAAGATGGTGAAAATAAATGTCCATGGCCTCCTTTCTAAGTTATTAATAAATCACCAGAAAGTTGGCAAAGAAATTCGTTTTATAATACGTCTTCATAATTATTCTCTAAATGAAAAATTGTTTGTTTTCTAAAATGAATATCAAGCGCTATAAAATAAACAGCCTGTATAAGAAGACAAAAAATTAGAATATACTGGAAGATGAATTTGTAAGGTGAATCCTTGACTAGTAGTGATCTTGTTCTGAATCGAAAAAGAAGACATTTAAGAAGGAGACCACGATAAGACGATCGAAACAGCATTCAAAATAATCAACGGGGTAGAGATTGTAGAGAACACAAAACCAATCCACAAATCATCAGCTCAGCGAAAGTCTTGGAATGAAAGAAGCAAGTTATTCTTTTTATTAGTATTTAAGTAATTTAGCAAAAATCAACCGAATGGTTGGCAGGTCAAATGGAAAAGGGGGTTATCTTGGTGCCCTTCAGTCTACTTATGGCACACGATTCCGGAATCTGCAGTCACTAATCCTGCAGGAGGTGAGTAGTGACCACGGGAACTGTCCAGTATTGGGCAACGTGGAAAAAGAAATGAAAATAACATCTTTATTAGGGCCAAATTAACCATATGTTCTATAGCTATTACCACTTATTACCAAAACTGAACCAAAATAAAATATCACTTACGAAACAAACTATTACCGATACTACGCTAAAATAAATAAAAATATCTATGTTGTGTGACGCAAAACCTTGTCATTTAATTGAAGTCGTGCCAGTGACATTTCTTCAAAGTTTTAAGGTAAATGGACATTCATTATGCAATTGTTTCATACGAAAACCAATCTCGTTTAGTTACTACATAGAATAATAATAGATCATTAAAAGTACAGACTTGAGTCGATTACATTTTTATTAGAAATGCAACCCAAGCAAGAGGCGTGGTATATCATGAAAAACCTTGATATTAACAACGTTTCATTCCTGAAAGTAAATAACAAAACAAATGTTTTTATAAATAAATGCATTTTTAAGTAAACTGAAAATATTTCAATCATCGCTCGTCCGGGCAAAATAATTCGCTTTGTAATTGTTTCAACAATATTATTTAATATTAATTATGTCAGAATTTCTAGAGGGCTCTGGATATAAACTGCTCAACAGTTGCATTGGTAATCGTGCCATTTTGCACCACTTTAGACATTAACGAACTGTTTTTAATACTTAATACCGATTTTGTTTGAAAACAGGGGGATATAATATTTTTCCAAAAGAAATACAGAAACAAAGCCTTTTAAAGACGAGGGTCGAAAACATTAGAAGTATCCTTTTATTTCATTTGTTTCGGTGTACCCATTTTTCAAATCGCGTGGTTACAGTAAAAAAACAATTTTTATTTGATTATTTTCCTGAGGGTTTGGTTAAGTTTGTGCTTTTCCAATTTGAAGCGTATTTTTTTTTAAATGAACATTTATTATTGCTAAATAATTTTTATAATACATTAAAATATTATGGCATAATAACACAATCAGCATTTCTCAATTTACAATCTTGTTTTGAATTTTTGAAATTTCGGGAATTTATCACAATAAAATTAAAATAACAGATAATATCTCAGACTTAACTTTTGGATGTCCTCTATAGTATAAATTATTTTATTTCTTAAGCGCCACGTTTTATTAAAACGAGCCAACTTTTTTACGTTTGACCTTGTATAATCGTAAAATTTATTGAATTAACAAAATTACAATTTTGACATTTACAATTAAGGAATGTTGAAATAACATCAGTTGTGTTACTTCTGATTTTTATTGTCTTTTATTGAAAGTAACCGCATTAAAAAACCCCAAAGACGCAAGGTGGTATTTTTTCTTTTAGTCAAGTTCATTTAATTCATATATTTAAGCGTATAAAAACCGAGGCGTCCAGATCCGGAAACACCTTAAAGGTAAATGTCAACAGACTTGACATTTCTATAACTCTGGTCAATGAAGATTTTACCAGTCTACAAAACTGCTCCTGTTATACAAATTTGGCAATTCCTGCACAAGAAATACAAGTAGCAAATTAGAAATTGTAGCTCTAAAATGATTTGTTTTTTTGCTAATTTTAACAGGTAATTATTTCGCAATGCAATCTAGTTCAGATAAAAGGGGAAAGAACAATAATGAACATAAGGATATGGCGAATGGAAGGTCGTTATAAACCACACCTTATCTTGTAATGACCTCGCACGTTTACAAAGACAACTATCACGATTTGGTCCAAATAGTATTTTTTACTGAAACTGAACACTACACCGCAAGAAATAAACATGTTTATTTAAATTTACTTAATATATCTATGGCACAGTATTTCTGTCAAAATCTCAATTAAAACCATTGAAATGGATGTATTGGGACTTGCTTTTTGGCTACTGGTCAATGAATGTGTACTTTGTGTTCACAGATAAGAATTATGAAGATTGCTAGAAAGATTTACTTTTTATAGAAAAATATACTTGGTAAACTTTATCACAACTAGGGAAAGAATACCTAGACTTCGAAAGTTTTAATGAGGTCCCACATCACGTATCTGGCGAGACGTTTCAGATATTCGTTAGGGATTTTCTTCTTTAGTCTTAGAAGTCGGTTTGGAGCTAGAGTCATAAGCATTGCCAGGGGCTAAAATTACGAAACGTGATAGGCACATTACACAGCAAGATTTCCTTTAAAGGATTCAATTTGTATATAATTTAAGTATATATCACTAAATAATCGCGATATAAATTACAAACATCCGTAAATAATACAAAAGATGTTTCGCAAACTAAGTATGAAACCGCTCATTGTTTAAACTTAATAAACCGGAGCAAGTATATCAGCGAAATAAATTTGATTTAAATGTTGTTTTTTTAAACAGCACTTTCTTCTTGATATTAAACAGTATGTCAAGGCTGTACGTCTTCCTGTTGCCACAACAATAATTTAATTCTATTACTAATATGAACCACCAAATTAAAAATTTCTTGTCTTCAGAGTAAACCAGCGCTAGCGTTTAATTTATTTAAATCTACGAATAGATATATTTTATTTCCGTTGGAAATGGCACAGGAAGGTTATTCTAAAATGATTATAACCTATTTGATTCTGAATTCGTGTTTGGACATAAAACTTTTCTGTGTAAAACCAAATGTTACACACTGTTTGCGTCTCCGTTCTCGCATAATTGTATGCACTTACGAAGCGGGACCTGCTGGACGTTGCTTGCCGCCACGATTCCAGTATCAAATATGAGTTACAACGACGAACCAATTGTAGAATCTGGAGGAGAGAGAACCTCAAACTTCACCGTAGATCCGAGACTATTTCAGAATTTCAGAATTTACATGTAGCGTGTAAACGGTATTTAATGAACCTACACGTTTAAGACTACCTTTGTACTTGGCAACGCCCAAATACTGGTTCAATTAATTTAAATATTGTTACTGCCAGGTAGTCTTTTTTATCGTCTCTCGAATCCCGTTTTGAGTATTTAACATTTTTTTCTGTTTCTATAAAAGGTTACGCCGTAAGAATAGATCCGGTAAGAGGCGTGCTGTTTTTAATCGACGCTATATATTTATCTGTCCAGCAGGACAATTATAGTAGGCTAGGGAACCGATAGCTTGGAAAGGCGGATACTTTCTAGTGCAAAAACACTGGCTATAATTTGCATCCTGAATAGTGGCTATTATTGTAACATGTACCCAGTCGAACTTAAATTTTGTAAATTATTTGCCCGTCTTCACTGTTTGCAACATGGTTATTGGTAAAATGTCATTTAAATAGTAAGGACAATTATTGAAATTATTTAGGTGCGCCTGACTATTAATTTTAAGGCGTCGTTTCTACGGTGGCAATCCTTAATGATAAAAATATCTGACATTATTGAGAAGTAAAAATGTGTATGTACTAACTCAGTGATAATTAGAACATTGTCGTATGTCAAGGTTGTTAATGTCTTCATACATCCTTATACGCATGTGAAATGACGTAGGCGATTTCTTTGTTATGCTTCCTGTAAAATGTTTTCCAAATCTATTTAATTCCAATTAATTTAAGGTCTGATCTAGCGCGGCCCTTTGTATTGTGTTTTAATACTAGTATTTTAATGATAATTAAAAATGTTCTTATATAGTGTCTATACTTACATTACTGTTACCATTTTATTTTTATGCATATTAATATATATTTTTCTTTGTTCTAGGTAAGTCAAGACCCAACGACGACGACCTGGTAATGACAAAAGTTCACAAAAATAATTCATAGTTTCGTAATGCCCAAAGCATGTCCTATTATGTTGGATGCCATTAACCAAAATTAAACAAACTAAAATTTATTTTTATTGGAAGAAACCGTATAATTAATATTAATAATTTTGAAAGCAGAAATAACTAATAAGTAATTAATTTAATTTGAAAATGTTAATTTATTTAAATATTATAATTATTCATTTTGATTATTCCTAAATAACTTGTGTGTTTATTAATTTGACAACTAGGTATGCGTCTGATCTGGTATAACATATTCTAAATACCTCAATGAGCAAACATTCAATAGGAATTTTATCCTCATTTAAATCATCATAATATTTCGGTTTGCGTATGCCTTTACAAAGGAATTTTATTGTTCGATTGAAAATTCTATTTCTATTACATATAATTTCATATTATTGTCAATTAAGCTGTATAGGTAATTTATTTAATATTTTAAATTCAAATAGCAACTTTACAAACAGGAAAGGTTTCACATACGTCTCCTTAAAAAATCGCACCGAAATTCGTTTCGCAATATCTACTTGTCTGCACCTCTTTATCCGTTAGGCAATGTGTTCATTAGAGCTGAGAAAACAAAGTTATTTTAAATTAACTGTAGGTGTATTATTATCTAATAATTAAGTATATCCTAAATTGGTAAGTTACATAAATGTTAGTTCTGCCGATGGGCAGGATGTGGTTCCTATTCTACATTTAACTTTATGTCGCCTTCCTTGTGTACAGGGTGTTTCCTATAAAACTATACCCCCCCTTATTTCGGTCAATTACCACCGATTTCAATTTTTCAAAAACCGGTCTAACACAGAATTTTCCGTAGATTTTGAATATGCTATTACTTTTTTTCCTACCTCAACCGTATACGAGGGGAAGAAAAAACTATGGTTTTTTTAAACGGAACACCCTATATATTTTTACATATTTGGATTCGCCTCGTCATTCTGATTACAAATATATATGACATTTATATATTTGCTATAAAAGTGGCGTAAATAGTTGAATTTAAACTTGGAGCGTTTCCTTCAAAACTATACCCCTCCTTATTTCGGTCAATTACCACCGATTTTAATTTTTCAAAAACTGGTCTAACACAGAATTTTCCGTAGATTTTGAATATGCTATTACTTTTTTTCCTACCTCAACCGTATACGAGGGGCAGAAAAAAGTATGTTTTTTTTAAACGGAACACCCTATATATTTTTACATATTTGGATTCGCCTCGTCATTCTAATTACAAATATATACGACACTTATATATTTGCTATAAGAATGGCGTAAATAATTGAATTTAAACTTAGGGCGTTTCCTTCAAAACTATACCCCTCTTATTTCGGTCAATTATTAACGATTCAAAATTTTCAAAACCTACACATAGAATTTTTCGTAGATTTCATATATGCTATTACTTTGCTATTACTTTTTATCTCCTTTCAACGGTATACGAAGGGTGAAAAAAAGTATGGTTTTTTTTTATGGAATGCCCAGTATTTTTTTAAGTATTATATATATTTATAATCAGAAGGGTAGGGCGGATCTAAATATGTAAAAAAGTACAGGGCATTCCATAAAAAAAACATATTTCTTTCCACTCTTCGTATACCGTTGAAAGGGTAAAAAAAGTAATAGCATATATGAAATCTACGAAAAATTCTATGTGTAGGTTTTGAAAATTTTGAATCGTTAATAATTGCGAAATAAGGGGGTATAATTTTGAAGGAAACATCCTGTTTAAATTCAATTACGCCATTTTTATAGTAAATATATATGTGTCATATATATTTGTAATGAGAAGTACGAGGCGAATCCAAATATGTAAAAATATATAGGGTATTCTATTTAAAAAACCATACTTTTTTCTGCCCCTCGTATACGGTTGAAGTAGGAAAAAAAGTAGTAGTATATTCAAAATCTACAGAAAATTCTGTGTTAGACCGGTTTTTGAAAAATTAAAATCGGTGGTAATTGACCGAAATAAGGGGGGGTATAGTTTTATAGGAAACACCCTGTACATCATTTCCAGATTTTATTGAGGTACTTCGACGATTCGAATGACAGCTAAAAAATGTGCCAAATTTGAATCTACAAATGAAAGTGAATCTCTAACATGATTAGCTAAACCATTACTTGGCATTTTTGTTATACAGGATGCCCCAAATTTAAACGGACATAGTGAAATGGGAGATAGAGCACAATTTGCTGAGTTCAAGACACCCCCACACTTACTCTTGAAACTGAATGGTTTTCGAGATACGGGGTGTTTTATGGTTCTTGTCAAATTGTTCATACCGCCATATTTTCGGAACGCCACACATATTGGGATAAAATTTGGTATAAATATTACAACCTTTTAGTCCAATCACAAGCATAATTTATTTGGGAAAAATTCCAGGACCGGACTTATTTTTTTTATGTTGCTCTCAGTGCCCCGAACAACACCCTGTATATCATTTATTGGAAAATGTTAGTACGCGTAATTTAATAAAATACAAAGCATTTAATTTAAACTTTAATTTAATCCCCTTGTTATAAATATTAAGTACTGAAAACATGCATCGCTCATAATTAATATTAAAACTGACACTTCAATTTCGAAAACTTGATTTAGTTTCCCCCCAAAATTACCACTTTATGCAGAAAAACGCCTACCTAATTTTATCATTAGTTAAACGTATTTAATCTGACCTAGTTAACAACTTGTGAGCTTTTAAATATTATGATTAATAATCTCGAATAGATAACATGATAAAAGTAAAAATTAATAGGATTTTAATTCCGATTTCTCATTCAAGTGGAATAACCGAACTGATAAAACTAAATAATTGACTTTACTTTCATTTTTATTTGAACATAAAAGTTTGATTGCGCTTTCCATAAGAAGTGCATTAAAATTTTTTAAAACACGAACATGTTTTGCATTATTTATACAGTAATTTACCGAAGTATAGATAGGAAACCGCAATTAAATTCTTAATATAGTTGTAAATTATTTTGTATCATAAATAATGCGTATCATACCAAAAAGCTATTTCACGGGTCGTTATCAGTTTCATCACTGGCATTTAACTAGATAATTCAATCGATGCATGTCAATTTTTTGTACACAAAATGCATGAGAACACAAAAATGTAACCTCTCCTGCATGCATATACTTTTTCCAACAAACAGCTGCATTAATTTGCTCAGTAGTTACCATTTTACGATCGTCGTAAATTATAAAACTTTTATAAATGATTCCCTTGATATTCTTTTATAAAAAAATACGTTAATGATGTAGTGTACAGGGTAGGCAATATTTCGTGCCTAGGCCCGAAAACAGTGAAGTAAAATGAACAAAACAGGTCTACAAGAATTTTTGAAAAAAGGGAATTTCAGTATAAACGGGTGTGAATTTAATAAACAATATTGTTTTGACACAATCATTTTAGGTGTTCCATATTAATCTCGATATTAATAGTGGCATATGTCCAACAATTAAACAATTTTTTGTATCTAAAAAAATAGATTAGAAAGAAACAAATTAAGACGATTAGTGTCTGGCCTGTCCTCATTTTTTCAAACATGAGAGAAATTGTTAATTGGTTTCTTTGAAAAAGTGAAATTCTTCTTCAAATTTAATCCTATTCACATAACATAATAAATACTTACTATAAATTGTAAGCATATTCTTACGTATGTCATCTAATATAATAAATTGAAATGTCTATAATTCAAAGGCATATTGTCAAAATGGATCCATTTGAATGTATTTTAATCATAAAGGATATTTCATGTTAACATATTTAACTTTTATTTATTTTGTTGTAAGTCTCTAGATTGTATCAACAATAAATATACAGAGTGCGTCATTATTCAGAGTACTGTAAGTAGTAGCAACACTTAAAATCCACTTTACTTTAGGTAGGTAATGGTAGAAATTTTACGGATTTTTATTGTTTTTCATTACAACCACCATTCATAAAATCCGTGGATTGGTCCAGGTAGCAACCAAGCCGAAAGTAAAAATCATTAGTTACTAAAACTTGTTAAAACATTAATTCGTGTTTGTTTTTTTAATCCGGTTCTTTTTGCAATATGGTCTAAAAATTGCAAGCAACATATTTTCGTTTTCATTTGGTCCGGTTAAATGTTGCAAATTATGTAACACACTCCGACTTAGTAAGTAACGTCCGAGTCACGTGTCCGAATTCAGTCAACAGCGTGAACGCGCAGCAGACTACGTCAACAAAAATAGATAATAAATTCGCTAGGATACCACCGCCTGCTTTTGAGGAAAACCGTTAAATTTTCGACACATACTGTATAAGACTTCTATGTTTCTTTTAATGTTAAAATAAGGGTACTTATACTTAATATACCCTGTATAATCAAGATTCAATAAAATTGAACATTTTTGCTGCATTTTTAAATATTATCATAAAAACACTAGTAGAACAGACTACTTCCGTTTATGTTACATACAGGATGTAAAAACCTTGTTTAATAAATGTACTCATACATCATTTGATTATACAATAGTTGACCAGTAAATGATGAAAAGAAATTATAAATCCAACTGTGCCCAAATATGGATGCCTGCCTGGTTTAGTATTATAAATATACAGAGTAGAAAACTCTGCTGAATTCGCAGTTTAATTAGTCTGCGAGTTTACTTATATGTACTCGTTTTAATTTATCGTATAGATTTATTTACGTAAGATCTTTCTAGTCCAAGGTTTAAAAACCATTTTTAGCAAAACCAGACATCTTTCACCGGTAGTAGAGTTTGAATTGGTATCAATTCCTATTTTATCCATTTTTGTATTTTTCTGTTAAACACTCCTTGACACTTAGATGCCAGACATAATATGTCGACATATTGAAAGCTCATTGTTAAAAATGAGAATACTAATAAATCGAGAGGGCCCGATGAAGTTCCTGTCGTCGTGTGCCTTGGAGCTAACTTCTGTGCTTTGTGAAATTTCAGGAAAGTTAGGAATTTCCTTTCGGATTTGCACCAAGAGATTTCTCATAGATTCTTCTATTGCCATTGTCAAGAAAATCTGGGTTTCTAAATATGTTTTGATTGAATTGGTTTTTGCAGAAATATCCTTTGCGCCTGTTAGCTATTTAACTTCAAAAAAATATAATTTGCGCAACGCTTGGGTATCCTCCAATATCCAATTTTTCAGTCAGTAAAATTTTGTAGTTTAAAGCGTTACGTAAAATCATAAAATAAAAAGAACAATAGAAGAGTTTGTAGTACATTACCACAGATCAAGGTATTGGAGAAGAGTCACATCATTGTTGATATGGTTTTGTAGAGTGTAACAAATTTTGTTCCCATCTGCTCCAACTTAATCGCTTACGTAATGTAGTATTGTATTTCAATCACAGGGTATGGCTTAAAAAAGTGGCGTATTACGCGGACTGCGTGGTTTTATTTAGTTGCTAATATGTACCTAATCTTTCCACATCTTTGTTATTTGCCTATTTGTAAATCCGCTTCGAATTGTCAAGAAAAATAATAATTGGATACTTGGATTTTGCGAAAATATGAAAGTGTAAAGTTTTTACAAATGTATTTCTAAAACTACGTTTTATTTCATTTTGTAGTTATCAAGGTTCGTATTAAGTAATGATTAAATTGTACTAAATACGAAAACACGAAAGGTCACTGTATTGAAATAGGTGAAATTTATTGATAGATAATCAGTTTAGAAATCACTGATATGCACGATTTTAATATCGGCAGTATATAGCGCAGGGATATTTTCTTGAGTGTGTTTTTATTGCACATTCAATGACGTAATCCTCGCTGCGTAACCTATAAGTCTTACACACACACAGTTGGTTTATGTCAACTTTTTAAACAACTTATAAGGGTGGCTTCCGGTTTAACAGGAAGTGACACCAATTTTCTTATTTTAAATAGAACATTTTGTATATTCTTATATTTTTCTAATCATCATGAAATTTTAATTTCAGCAATGTGTCATAAGTTAGCATTTGTTTAAAAAAATGGCGTTGAAAATGTGAAAAAACTGAAAAACAAGCAGGGCACTGCGAGATTTTAGTTTTAAATCTAATAGGAAGTAGGCTTTGGATTTGACGCACGCGCGTGTTTTTTGTCACTCCATGTACGCAAAATTTTTCTTAATTAAAAAAATGGATTCTCGCCGCAGATTGTACATTTTTTAAAATAAATTAAGTTTTGTGAACGAATTGTAAATGGGCACATATTTTTTTGCATCATAAGAAGAAGACCATACTTTCAGATTTCATTTGAAATGAATTATGTCTGGATTTTGTCCAAATGTTCGTAAAATTTAATTTTCTGATAGATAACATAACATGCAGATTATTTTGAATAAAATGAAATAAAAATGACGAAAATTTTTTTTCAAGAAGAGATTATTGAGGAAATTCAAGAGAAAACAAAAATCGTCGATGGCGATTAATGTTTAATACTTATTATATTATTTTGACTAAACTTCTTTATTATGTATTTAAAAAATAAAAAAATATATATTTTTATTATTATTTAATACCTAATTGATTCGTTCAAAGATTTCCACGAAATGCATTATTTACAAATACTGCGTTTTCTCCATATTACTCGCTTATTATGAAGATTTTCAGGTTGAAGCCGATACGTTACTTCTTATATGGGTTAATTAATTTCATTCATTGGAAAATGTTTGCTTGCATAATCAAAATCATAGAAATGCATTTCTTTTTCCGTACAAATGAAATGTGCGTAAGCACGCAATGTTTAAGGAATACAACATATTTTGTAATATGAATAATTTTTGTAGCTGACTTTTTTACATAATAAAATTGGAACATGACCAGTCCCTCAGACAGTTTTTTTAACCGGGCATTAAAAGGAATCTAAACTCGTCATTCTTGACGGGTCCCTTCAAATTTTGACCCTTATATAATATCCGAACAATTAATTTTTTAGCGAACCAAGCGTTGTTGAAATTTCACAAATTTTTATCTTGAAATTTATAGTTCATCTGACAGATTGCAACTTATAGTCGGTCCGGCGACCTTTATTTTTTTTTATTTGTTTTGGTCCTAGGGCAGATACGATATCAGTTTCAGCATCCAGACGACTTCAGGACCCCGAAACCATTTTCGGTCCCTCTTTCCTTTTGACGTTTAAACGTCATTTTTTACAGTTTTTAAAAAAACCAACGAAAAAAATATATAAAAAAAATTACAATTTAAAAAACTAAAAAAACACGCTTTAAAGGGAACCGAACTAAAAAGTAAAAAATAAGAATAAAGTAATTTTTTAAATCAAATTTTTTTTTGACATTTTTCAATTCAATTTTTTTTTTGACATTTTCCAATTAAAATTTTTTTCAAAATTTTTTAATTCAAATTATATTTTAATTTTTGAATTTTTTCATTTCAAAATTTTTCGTTTCAAATTTCTTTTTCTATGTCGATAAAGAAGGATAACATTTACCGTCATTCTGTAGATGGCATAAAAGCGTGTTAAAAACCTGCTATTCATCCAAAGACGGCCGTACCGATTCCCAAATGTCAGTTTGACCTCCCCGCAGGGGCTATATTTCTTTCAAATTTTTTCAATTTTAAAGAAGAAACCCTAATTTTTGTCACATTGTCATTCTCTACCCCGAAACCCTGTCTAACTCTACTTTTTTCCCGAAATCTTTAACTTATATAGATGGTCAGCCGCACAGAAAATATAGTGAAACGATTAAAAATAGAAAATAATTAGACAACAATATTTACCTCAAAATAATTAGTGAGTCTTACATATTCTCCAAGTCTGTGAACTGGATAATATGGTCGATGGCTTCTTGAGGTAATTCAACCTATTTTAAATATTTTATGCACAACTGCATCCTGTTGAACACATACATAAAGGATTATCTCTACTAATACACTGTTAGCAACAAATCTGGTTTTCGCATGTCACACGGTATGTACCTGAATCAAGTTCATTCATTATACGGTTACGCTTCTTATTGCACGCTGACATTATATAAAGTGTCATACCGTGTAAGATATATGGGTTAACCATATCATACATTATTATCAACTCACAGCAATCTAAGAGTAAAATATATCCAGCGTATTTTCCATGTACCAATCATGCGATAGCATGTTATTTGCAACACCTTCTTGGCTTTCTCTGTCCTATAAAATAGTGCACTAATCGAATTTAAATAAATTATTTATTGAGACTTACAAGCGCAGAACAGCATGAAGAGCATTTTTAGTCAGGTGAAACATAAACAAGAAAGTGCAAGTGGTGCTCGGGTGGAAAATAAAGTATGTAGCACGCCAGTAAAGTTATCTTACAAGCCAACCTACATACGTGCACGATATAAAACTTGTTTTTAATATACTGTACTATATTATACTATTTTTGTTGTAAAATATCAGTGGCACACATCGCGAAATCTTAAATCATAATTATAAATTTGTTACATAATTTACAGTGAATTACTGGCCTTAAATTATACAAAGTCCAAATTTTAAACTAAACTGGTCAACAAAAAGTTCGGCAAAGGCAATTTTTAGCACCATTTTCAATTAGCTATAACTTTTTTAAAAGTTGACATATTTTTGTGCGGTTTACACCGTGCAAAATATCATTTGTTCCAGATTACATAAAAGAATAAATTTTTTTTGAAAAAGTTTAAATATGTACTCTTATTAATAAATAGGGTGTAAAACAAAGTAGTGCAAAAATTGCAAAAGTTTGATGGTCTGCCATTTTGTTAAAACATTCCCAGAGAAATAAGTAAGTATTTAATCTAAAAATAAATATTTGGAGACCACAGGCATACGCATGAAAACGTTGGGGAGGTTAATGTGTACCACAACCCCCCTTTCCCCGTTTGCGTCTTGCCTTTTTTTACCAAAATTACACAAAAAGTGTATCTGCACAAGATCAAAGTCTGTGCAAAATTTCAGGTAAAAATCTTGAAAAACAACAGAAATATTAATAAAAACAATTTTCAACATTTAAACTGTAACACCCTGTATAAGGAAAACTACGCGCCGAAATAAAAATCACACTATGAAACTTATGAAAGTGGTATTATTTTCGTCCAAAGAATCTGTGGTTAACGGCTTGACCTACTTTTTTTTAACACCCTGTATTTTAATTTTAATGGCGGTTGAAGTCTGTATTAAGTGGGATATTCTGTAATAAACAACAGATATCGAGAAAATGCTGTCACGAAGGGCAAATGTAACTATTTATTTCAAACTATATTTGCTGCAACACCCAGTAAATTGCTTTCATTTAATTATAATCAGGTTAATAAAGTAGTCATATTATGCATGTTATAAATGATGATAAACAAATTATTTTCCCTACGAACCGTGGTAAAAGGCTGAGCACGCTATTTTATTGCTGATGCAAAACTGATGACCGTAACTGAGGGGGATAGAGTGAGTTATTACAGTTAGTTGTGTTTTTGGGATTGTCGAGACAAGGTTGCCCCCTCAGGGTTCTCCAGGTGAAGTGCATATCTCCGTCCCGGGTTACTGTGACTCCCGTAAGTACACGTTGTTTCTTAAGACGTCGGGGAAAAAGTAGAGTCAGACATAATTTCGGGGTAGAGAAAGTGATAGTAGAGAAAGTGAAAAACATCTTCTTTAAAATCGAAACAATTCAAAGAAATGGCTCCAAGTAGTCAAGTGAATCGGAGAAAAATCTAAAATAAAGTGGACAGCCCTTTTTTGAAAGATGTAATTTAGGGTTTCTTCTTTAAAATTGAAAAAATAAAAAGAGGTAAAGCTGACAGCCCCTGCGGGGCTGTTTGCTCCAATTAGTTAAGTATATCAAGGATAAATCGAAAAAAAATTTTTTTAAATTTCTTGGGTTTTTTGTGTTGAAAAGTACGTTTTTTGTCGTTAAATGTCAAAAAAATGTCAAAGTGACGTTTGGGAATGAGTACGGGGCCGTCTTTGGATTAATAGCACGTGTTTCATTGATTTTTTTAAAAACTGCCAAAAATTACGTTTAAATGTCAAGGGGAGGATTCTATCGAGAAACCGAAAATGGTTTCGAGGTCCTGAAGTCGTCCGGAATCCGAAACTGATATCGTTCTCTACTCTAGAACCAAAACAAAAAAAACTAATGTTCGTCAAATCGACTATAAGCTGCAATCTGTCGGACGGACTATAAATTTCAAGACAAAAATTTGCGAAATTCCAACAAATCTTGGTTCGCTAAAAAATTAATTGTCCGGACGCGTTAGGATATTAAGGGTTAAAATTTGGAGGGACCCGACAGGAATGACGGGTCTAGCACCCTTTAAAGTCCGGGCAAAAAAATCTTCGGGTTAAAGAAGCTACGGCCCAGGGAAAGTACCGTTTATCGGTAAAATCGACCTTTTTAAAAAATTCGTATCTCGAGTAATATCCAAGATGGGCCTAAGAAACAAAAGAGTTCTTCATTTACCCGTCTTCATGGTCGCCGTCAAGGTCTGGATCATCCTCCAGGTCAAAATCGAAAACCTCCGGAACATTTCTAAAGTTGTTTGTCGGGAAATTCGTTAAAATCCGAAAAAACCGCCTCTTAAAAAATCTTAAGTTTTTTAGGAAGCAAAATCGAGGAGAACGATTTTACCTCGCAATTTTCTAAATTTCATCTAGTTTTCAGAAAAAAATGTCCCGTCCGTCCATCTTGAAGGAGCCGCGAGTTATTAAGCTCGGAAGGGGGAAGTGTTTTAAAAAATTGAAAAAATTGTGAAATCTTCAAACGGTATTTCCAAATGAAAAACCGCCGCCGGGGGCTATTTTGGAAAGAAATCCAACTTAGAGGTCAAGGCTTATTTGTTAAAAATGGAAACGACGACGCTCATCCTCGTTAGTCAATTTTATGTCTTCGGGAAGAATCAGTCTGATTGCATCCTCTAAACACTTAAAGCTCAAGAGTTGTCCAACATCCTGTAAAATCAAGCTGCCTGTATGACATGGCCAGCTCGTAGCCTGGACTTAAATCCGTTAGACCATATGCCAAACAGAAAAATTTTAAATAATTAAGTTAAGAAGTTAAGAACACGATAATACTTTTTTTACTGTATCCATATCCACTATGGCCTCGTACTACTTTTGTATTTTTCCCACCACACCCAACATTCACTGCTGAATCAAAATGCCTGCTGAATTTTTATTAAACATTTATCTCTTAGTATGCATTTGGTATTATCTTGCACAAGAACTTACGTCGTGACTGAATATTTATTCCTACAACTTCTAATTATTCAAATATCTGATTAATGTTAACAATAGTCCTTTGCTTATTCCAACTATTCCTAATACGGATACTAGTTCTTCTGTTTGATCTAAATATCTTCACAAATACCTTCAAGACCAAGAATGTTTAACCAGTCATCTTTAATAAAGAGGTACATAACATAAGTCACTTCTATTTTTTCTTCGATCAATTATCGTGTGTAGGTAACCATTTGACATTTCATTAAAGAAATGGTTAATTATGGTTTAATAATCTACCTGGAGCTAGTCACGTTTCTAACGCATATACGTTGTATACAATAGACACGGATAGTTACTAGTTTCCTTGATATATACGTGCACTGGTTAAGGAAAAAATCAAGTTTAATTAGAATATATCTCAATACATCTATTAGGTAATAACATTGCTTCGATGTTTATAAAAACGCAAACTGGTGCGTGCAAATTACAAGACATTAATTAACAATTATATTTATATCGAGACTGATATCAATGACCCTGACCTTTAATTGCGAGTATTAGGAAATACTCAACAAAATTGCCGAATAAATTTGTTATTCAGATATTGGACTTCAGTCGCTGAAAACCAGGTATTTATGGATATTTTTTATTTGAAATATTTCGTGGATATCTAAAATTATTATCTAACTTTCATGTGGTGTTTGAATTTGAGAAAATCGCACCTAAATTTTAGTTAAATAATTTGCACTGATCCACACTCTGGGCTAAGTCCATACTTAATAATTTTAATGATGATGTCTTTTACATTCGCGTACAGTTTTGTACAAAGTATGTGTGCCGTTTTATAATTAATACCCACGTAATTACCCGGCTTGTTAATCTCAGTTTCAATCATTCATTGAAGAAAACACTAAACAACATTTCATAAACTTCCATTTATAACCATTTATCAGCAAAATTCTCTATAATTACAGTACTCTCAGATGAGATATTGCAAACCGACAAACTGGTAGTAGTAATTTTACGAGAGAGACAATTAATTGGCAGTTACATCACCGCACTGTTATAGGTTGATATAAACAATCTAAATTTGATTAATACCAAACGTAATCAACGTGTGTTCGTATCGTGTGATTTTTTTGATTTAACCTACTAACCTTTATAGCTGTGGAAAATATTTACTCAGTGAATATGTATTGCTCAAAACAAAATTGTTGCTTATTAGTTATGTTTCTTCTCCGATGGCATTAAACGAACAAAGGAGGCATGTACTAATTTTTAAACGACTTCAAAAAGAAATTATAATAATTATTATACAGTGTCAGCTGTTCCAGTTAAGATACATCGAATTCAAAAATGCAAGATATGTATGCTATTACATATTAGATTAACTAAACATTTCTTGTATTACATAATTTTAACTTGCTTTGTTTCTTCACAATAGTAACAATGGGTAATTACCTCTTCTCAGGTTAGTTTATACCCGTAACTACGTCGCTAAAATTAAATATACTGTGCGCTAGTAAAGGTTGAAATTAATTTGATAAAATCGTTACAAATCAAATTACAAAAAACTGCTGTCGAAAGAGGAAAATTTAAGAATGTCATGAACAAAATTTAGACAATTTTTATAGTTCTTGTTTACACGTATTTTTTTTAAATAATGGCACGTTAAACAAGAATAGTTCAATTTAATTATTAGTCGATTAATTAGATTATTTTTAGGAACCTTGTTCTTTTAATAATTTTGTCGTAGTTTTGTTGCCAGTAAATCTAGAAAAATTTTTATTTGTTTATTTTTTGTTTTTATTTTTACCATTTGATTTTTCAAAGGATTATTGCAATATTTTTTTCCAGTGAATTGTTTAATTAGCTTTAATAACTATCGTAATGCTTTATTTGTTTTCAATAACCGTATCAACAGAAATTAGATACCATTTTTAGTCGTTACCGCACTGTCGATTTTTTCTTAATACGTCCTCAAATAAACCAGAGAATTGTGAAAAATGTTATAAATTACTGATAATTTCAAAATAGTACCGATTTTGTTTACAAAAATAAGTTTGTCGTTGTTAAAAATTCCTCCCCATTTTCTTTAAATCAAAAAAATGGTTTTTGGCGTTTTCTCAATAGTTTTGAGGTTATGTTGAAAAATGGTTGAAATAAAAGTTGTAGATATTTCAATTACCTGCAACTTCTGCATCTAACTGTTTCGATAGAAGGTCTTTTTTTATGGGGGGCGTAGCTGCTGGCCGTTCCAGGCCTAGCAGGCAAGTGGTCCCCCAGAATCAGTCTTCCGCATATCTTGGAACCGCTTTGTTCTCAGCATGAATTGGACCAGTTCGTCGGGTCCTAGATTTCATTTTGAAGTTTTCAAAGAATCCATAGAACAATTTTTTGTCGTTTGGTGACATTATTAACTCCTCTTCTTGTTTCACGTTTCAAACACTGTCGCTTTCCAAGGCTTACCATGAAACAAGGCAGAAAATAGTTAGGCATCTAATGATAAAAATGCAAAATAGGACTTACCGTCCAGGCTGGTGCTAAAGGACGCACACGTTGGTTTATCTTTGTTGACGAGGGCTCTCCTGCGGATAAGCAAGCTGTATCAATAATTATATAAATGATAATAATAGGTAACAAAGTTAAATAATTGCGAGGTGGTCGAAACATACCATTTTTTAAACGTTTTTCTTTTGCACCCCCTCTCCCTTTTACGATACATTCTATGGGGGTACAATATAAACCCTACCACTCACCCTGAAACAAAAGAGAAAATAGTTAGATATTTAATAATAACACTAATACTTTTTTTGAAAAAAAAACAATACCGGTCCTACTTGTACTTAAAGAACATTTTATTAACTGATTTTGATTTAAACTCAATAATTTTATTTTTTATTGAACAATGCTTTCGATCATTTTGATCTGGGAAGGACGACACGACGTTTTGACTGATTAGTAAAAACGGATTTTTCTTATTTTGCTAGAAGATATCTATGCACATAGTGGTCCTTCTCGTGATCAAAATAAATAGGATATATAAACAGTGGTTATGTATATTTACCTTACGATGTTTTCACCATATCCTATCTCGTTCGGAACCTACCTACATATAGAAAAATACAAATTAGTAAGAATAATAATTGGATAATATAACAATACATGCCTTTATCTCCTTTCCCTAAAGCGGTTCGTCTCCATAGTACCATCACTCGCACTCACTCGCACGCGCAAACCAGAGCCTACTAACTGCTCTTCTGGGCTCCGAAGCCCCCAGAAAATCCCCGAATACAGTTACAAGCCTTAACACTTGTAATATCGAAGCTATTTTAGAAATAACAATGATATTGCCAAGATACTCGTCGAGATCTCGGCTCTGGTTTGACGAAACCGGGTTCTCTCTACAGGCGCGTCTCACGATCGATTTTAGTTGATCAACTTTAGTGGTTAGTTAGTTCGTTTCTATCCAGCTATCTACCTATCTATGTATCTATCTATCTATCTATCTACACTCCCGATGCACTTTGTCGTCCATGGTATGAATGTCGAAACTACAACACACTTGAATATCTGTTTCTTTCCCTAATAGTTCGTCCATTGGCTTAACCTGAAACAAAAAGCAGTGTCAAAAGGTTTCATCCAAAAAATAACTTATGAGCTAGTAATAGAATCTTCCGCTATAATTTATTTGCCAATTGACAGAGATTTTCTCAAATATTAATAGACCAGAAAAAATTTCGAGATCCTAGTTCTTTGGTAAGTGAAATGTTTTTTGTTTATTTTTGCATATTGTAATTTATTATTCTTACAGAGTGTTCACGTTTTACTTGTCAACATGGACTTAGTTATTGACGATGAAAATAGGGGAGCACAGCCTCCCTTGTTGCTTCTGATGACTATAATCCATCTGAATCCGAGGGTAGCAGCACTAGCTGGGATTCAGAAGAATCGTCATAATTCGTCGATATTCGTCCAGAAATGCAACAAAAATTTTCAAAAATTTTTTCACGAATATACATACCTTCCTCACTCTTGGTGAGGAAGTAACAATAACTTTTTCATCAACTTAACGCGATATCCAAGAGAGAATGGGGTAATACCTATTTACTATTTTTGCTCAAAACATTATTAAATAAAAATTTATAATTTTATTCTTTTTATAGTTTAACTTAGGAGGGTGTAGTTTTTTTGGCAATATATCGATTAAGAAGAGCTCCATATCCAAAAGAAAAAGATCCGAAGAGGGAAATGTTAACTATTTTTGTAAATTTTGGCCAAAAATAATTAATATTTCCCGCATCGGACCTGTTTCTCTTGGTCATGGAGCTCTTAAACGAGCCTAACTTTGTTTTATTTCATTTTAATTTTTTTTGACGATAGATTTGAAAAATGTATCTTTCATTAGTATGATTTTTTAATCTTGTTCGAGTACATACTTGATGATGAATAATATTTGATTATCATTTGATTACTTTGAATATCAATCGAGTACCTTGAGTATCTTTTGGGTAATTTGAGTAGGTACCATTCAAGTACTTTGACATATGTACTCAATGGTATTCACACGTATTTAGCCATAAAATACATAATCTGTAATCAGGTGTTCAAAAAAAAATTTAAGTTGTTACCGCTCTGGCTGTGTGCAAATTATTTTAATTTCAAATAATGCAGTATTCTTTATGCCTCCAATATTTTTATTACAGCAGGCGAATTAGGAGAAAATCAATAAGAAGAAGATATAATTTAATTGCCCACTGGGCGGGGGGGGGGGGGCGATTTTTGGGCATATGTCAAAATTTTAGTTACAAACAAAAAATTCAAAAAGTCGTGGTCAGATCGGTTGTAACGTTTAATAATTTTTTTTTCCGTTTATACAGAGAAAATTTACACAGCAGTCCTGCATCATGCAACATTTCTGAAGGTAAAATATCTAAAATTCAATACTAGAGCGAAACCAGCAGCTAAAAGATTGCAGCCATTTAGCCAAATTTTCCCTAGGGATATCACAGACGAAAAAATATTTAAATTCATTTTTAAAAGCAATATAAAGCCATATAGAATACCAAACGTTTTATTGAAGTTATTACTTAGTGTTTTATGTGAAAAAAAAAATGTAAACAAAATACAAGGGTAGAAACTTCCCTCAAATAAATTAAAAATTAAACTGCCAAACCGTGTTAGATATAAATTTGCGCAAATAGTGTACGTTAATATTTATAGCTAACAATAAAAATAATTTCTTGCAATCCAGATATAAGGGTAAAATCCCCTTATAATAAAAAATTTAATAATTTCCAAACGGAATTTACGATTCAGTGAAAAAATAGTCTGCACTAAGGTCTATAGCTGGCTAAAAAAATGGTGCCTTGTAAACCAAATACAAGGATAGATTCCGCCCTCTTATTCATTAAAAATTAAATAACTTCCAAACGACCTTAGTTAGGAATTTTCGATTCAGTGAAAAAATAGGCTATACTAAGGTCTATAGCTGGCTATAACAATGGTTTCTATAGTCAACTGTAGACCTTAGTGTAGACTGTTTTCACTGAAACGTAAATTTCTAACTAAAGCCGTTTGGAAGTTATTTAATTTTTAATAAAAAAGAGGGCGGAATCTACCCGTGTACAAGGTGAGTCAATAACGGTGCGACAAAGTTCAATATTTTCTTTATTGTCGACATAACAAACATAAGTGTTATAAGGAAGTTGTAGGAGACCAAAATGGCTACATTTTAAAATTAGTTTGAAATATACGGGGTGATTCGTGAAAGCGGAGTGCTATATATAGATGTCAATTTTTTTAAATGGAACACCCTATATAATTTTGAAAATTTAAATTATTTTAGAAATTCTCTATATTACTATATCATAGTCTAAAACTTACAGCTCTCGAGATATTTAAGAAAATTATGAAAAAAATGAAATTTTTTTAATTATTGTTATTTTGTCAATGTGTTAAATTGAACAAGAATCCGTCTTATTTCGGGTTAAAAAAAGGTTTATTTTAACTACTAGTTTAGACAAGAATTGATTTATTTGTTACAGGGTGTTCCGAACATGTTGACATTTTCAGAAAACTTCAACTTCTCGTATATAAATATAAATTATTTTTACATTAATTCGAATAATAATAATAATAATAATAAATTGACTTTATTGAGAATAAGGAGAAGAATATATATATAATTTTTCACAATATTCAAGGCGAAGTCTAGCAAGATTGCTACTCAACTTAATATTCGCAAAAAAGAAACATACATAATATATTATATATATTACATACCGGGTGGCCACGAGTCAATGTACGCCCCCAATTTTATGGTTGTTTTTGAATTTAAAAATTTCGTTTTTGGTATACGCGAATAAGACAAAAGTGGGCTATTTTTAGACTAACAGGAACGAAAATATCACTTCCGGTTGAACCGGAAGTGACATCAACTTTTTTTTCTTAAATGGAATGACCATGTTTTTTTTATGGTGTTTTATAAAACATGAAATTCTAATTGCAGCAGTTTTTTCGAGTTTCAAAAATTCCAAAAAATAAGTGAGATACGAACGATTATTTATTTTGTACAAAATGGCCGCGTCAGATGAATGCGATGTAAGAAAATTACTAAGTAGGCTATGGAAATTATTAGCAAGGTAGTAAGCTTGTCTGTAAACAATAAAATAGTTATTTAAATTACTGATAGATACGACTATTTTTAGGTTTTTCTCAAAAAACGGAATTTAATTTTCATTTTCATTTTCGTAGGGGTCCTATGGAAAATTTTTAAATGGGACCGTACTATTTTTTTTTATTATTCGGACATAATGATTCATAAGCTTTAATTTTTTCGTCAATAATAATTTCTTAACGAGATCCTTTGTAATAATAAAAGTGTTTTTAAAAGGTTCATTCAAATTATTTCTTGTTAAATTTGTGCTTACCTTTTGAATACATTTTTATTATTACAAAGGATCTCGTTAAGAAATTATTATTGGCAAAAAAATTAAAGCTTATGAATCATTATGTCCGAATAATGGAAAAAAAAAGTACGGTCCCATTTAAAAATTTTCCATAGGACCCCTACGAAAATGAAAATTAAATTCCGTTTTTTGAGAAAAACCTAAAAATAGTCGTATCTATCAGTAAATTAAATAACTATTTTATTGTTTACAGACAAGCTTGCTACCTTGCTAATAATTTCCATAGCCTACTTAGTAATTCTCTTACATCGCATTCATCTGACGCGGCCATTTTGTACAAAATAAAAAATCGTTCGTATCTCACTTATTTTTTGGAATTTTTGAAATTCGAAAAAACTGCTGCAATTAGAATTTCATGTTTCATAAAACACCACAAAAAAAACATGGTCATTCCATTTAAGAAAAAAAAGTTGATGTCACTTCCGGTTCAACCGGAAGAGATATTTTCGTTTCTGTTAGTTTAAAAATAGCCCACTTTTGTCTTATTCACGTATACCAAAAACGAAATTTTTAAATTCAAAAACAACCAAAAAATTGGGGGCGTACATTGACTCGTGGCCACCCGGTATAGGTTTATATATAGATAGCAAACTATTTCTAATACAATAAAGATGAAGAGTATAAGAGCTACCAAAAACAGATAAAAAGAACAAAAATATTATAATTAGTACAAATTATGCCTAAACTAGTAGTAGTAAGTACAAAAACAAAAACAAAAAAGTAAAGAAAAACCCAAAAAAGTATGTATATACTTATGTTAATGTATCAATTAAAATAATAGATATGATGTGTGAAGAGAATCTAGATTATTGACTAGAGAGCAAATATGAATTCAGTTTATTATGAAAATTATTCAAAGAAAGAGATTTGATCTGGTCATTTAAACTATTATAAACAGTTACTGCATTATAAGAGAAAGAGCGACGAAACATTGACGTATGATATCGAGGAATCGATAATTTTTCCAGAAATCTTATATTGGCATTATGCATGCTTTGTCTACTAATAATTTTTTGTCTGAGGTAAGGTGGTGACGAGGTTAATAATAGTTTTTTTACAAACACTGATAAGTGATATTTATATAACTTGTCCATTCTAAGCCAGCCAAGCTGATTGATTTTATATGAAATCCTATCGTACTTTTTGAGTTTTTCGCTTTTCACAATTCGCGAGTGCATGAACCCGGCTTTAGAAAATTTCTATCAACGTCATTCAATTGGTGGTGGTCAAAAATATAACCTTGCCAAATTTCACTAAATTCGCATGAATGGTATAGAAGATATTTGTTTTGAAATCACGATTTTCAATTTTTTCAGGATAAACCGCGAACGAATCAAGATATCCAGCATTTCTTGGCAGGAAATTGTAGAGCATAAAATAGCGCAACTTTTGTCTAATTTAACCGATCCTCTATATCTTTAGTTTCCGAGATACCAATGGTGATCATCGAAAAATTCACCACCGTGTATAGCGCCCCGCTTTCATGAATCACCCCGTATATTTCGAACTAATTTTAATATGTAGCCACTTTGGTCTCCTACAACTCCAAAACGCATCAACCATATTAATAAAACTCACTTACTGCTAGTAAATAGAACCTCAGACCTATTGGTAATATCATTCGCGAACAACGCACTCATATTATCACCAACTGTTCCTTGATACACCCACTGGCTTCGAGGTTCACTACTAAAACTACTTTGTTATAACTGCACTAGGACACGTCCACTTAGTTCGACAAATGATCTATAACTAACTCGTCCGTACATCTCCTTCGAACAAAAAGCCTAATAAGAAATTGTTCCATACAGCTTCTTTGTTCTAATAAAAACAAGGTCGTCTGTGTTATGAAACCCGACTCACGCCATCCCTTTACAATTTACAATACATCTTCAAATAAACCAGAGAATTGTGAAAAATGTTAAATTACTGATAATATCAAAATAACACCGCCTTTGTTTACAAAAAAAAAGTTTGCCGTTATTACAAATTCCTCTCCATTTTCTTTAACACCCTATATCCTAATGTCGCAAAATTCACACCACTTGGGTTTTAAAAGGTCCTGAATCTAATTCTGGTATTTGTTTTTCTCTAAAAAAATCGCTAATCGTTTTTATAGAAATTTCGCTAAAAAAAATACTTCTCAGTAAGTCATAATGTACCTTTTTAGGAAATATAAGATATAGCTTAAATGCAGTTTTCCAAGCCCTATCCAGCAAAAAAAAGATTTCGAAAATCGGTTAACAAATAAAAATTTTAGGAGGGTGGATACATCCTTAAGTGGGACACCCTGTATAAAGCAGGAAACAATGATTGATTTGATTTTCCAGAAAACTGTAAAAAATGACGTGTAACAGAGAAGGAGGGGGTCCTCTCGAGGAACCGAAAATAGTTTCGGGGTACTGAAGTCGTTCGGATTCCAAAACTGGTATCGTTTCTACCCTAGGACCAAAATAAAAAAAATATTAAAGTTCGCCGGATCGACTATACAGGGTGTTTCCTAAATATGCGACACAAGATTAAGAGATTCCTTGGGTCAAAATAAGAAAGAAGTTCCCATAAATATATGTCCGCATTCGCTTTATTTCTGAAATACAGGGTGTTAAAGTATTTTTTTTTAAATCGTTTTTTTTATTACTATTTAAAAAATACTTAAGCCGATTTCATTCAAATTTTTACAGTTTCTTAATAATTTTATGGGGTGTCTTTTAGATATATTAGAGTTGATCCAGAAATTTCAGGGACGTTGGGATTTGTTTGGGATTTTACAAAGAAATAATAACGCGCGGTACATTTTTGCAACTTTCATAATTATTGTGGTGTGTGGCTTTATTTTCATTATTTTAATTCTTTGAATTGTATTTTTAGATTTTTTAGTTGCTTCAGATACGTTCAAAAGTTTGAATTTTATTTTTTTTAACAAAAACGAAGCGAGATACAAAATAAAGCAAGTGACAAAAAAAATATATTTTTAGTTGTTTTATTCAAAACAATTATGAACATTCTAAAAATCTACTGGACGTTATTATTTCTGTGTAAAATTCCAAACGACCTACCCCATGGGCAAGCCCTGGAATTTCTGGAACAACTCTAATATGTGAATATGTCTAAAAGACTCCCCATTAAATAATTAAGAAACTGTAAAAATTTGAATGAAATCGACTTAAGCCTTTTTTAGGCAGTAATAAAAAAACGATTTTTTTTTAATACTTTCGAAAATGAAGCGATTCCGGACATATTATGTTTAAGGGAAGATAAACATTTGGCGAAATATCAACAAATCTTGGTTCGCTAAAAAATTAGTTGTCTGGACGCGTTGGGATATTTTAAGGATTAAAATTTTGTGGGACCCGACAGGGATGACATGACGGCTCCAACCTTTAAAGTCCGGTCGAAAAAATTTTCCGGTTAAAGAAGCTACCGCCCCTGAAAAAGTACCGTTTATCGGTAAAATCGACCTTTTTTAAAAATTCATATCCCGGGTAATATCCAAGATGGACCTAATAAAAAAAAGAGTTCTTCATTTATCTTTGCTCTTGGTCGCCGGCAAGGTCCGGATCCTCCAGGTCAAAATGGAAAAGCTCCGCAACATTCGCCTCTTTTAAAAAAAATCATAACTTTCTTAGGAGGCAAAAATTTTTTCCTGTGGATTACTTTAAATCCAAAGTAAAAAGTTAAATAATAACTGACCAGAAATTATTCTTGCATATTAACAAAGTAACATACGGTTTAATTTTGAAATTAAATTTTAATTGCTTGTATTGAATTTAAATAAACGTCACAAATATACACTGTTTACCCAAAAAATTGCTGCAATAAACTCCCACTTAATTTGTTGACGTTTTCAGTCAGTTGAAACTCCATATGACTCAGTTTTGTGACATTTGTATGGGAAAACTGCTGTACATAAATTAACGAAACACATGATAGGTTAAAGTTCAATCAAGTCAAAACGTTTTTATTAATAACAAATATATTAAAATGGGTGTGTGTATAATTATTAAACACCAGCTCTAAACATGGTTTATGCACGAGTTGGTATTTGAATACGATATAAAAAAATAAACGTTATGCATTCGAAAAAAGCTAAGCCAGAAGAAAATGGTATTTTGATTTATACAATTACCATTTCAGACGCATGTAGTAGTTTCGTTTTGCTTCTGTCTGTACCTAAGAATACTTAACTATTTGCGGTTTTTAAATTAAAGGTCAAATGTACAATTTTGTAAATGGAAGCACAGTTTGCTTCGTTACCCAGCATGGTTTCTTAACATTCTTAAAACCTTGTGAAAATATTTAAATTGTTTTCTACGTTCAATTTAACCAACGACTGCGGTGGCGATTAGCTACTTTACTAAAAGTTAATTCGTAGGCTAAAAATTTTATACGAATTGAGTAGAAGTAGTAGAAAAGTAGAAAATCTTGAGTGTAGCTTTATAAGTGTGGGAATAAATAAAATAAGTAGAACCTTTAATACATTACAAATATGTTATTAAAGCATCGCAGTTTATTGATCTGAATCTTAAAATGTTTAAATTAAGATTCTTGAGCTCGGATCCCGATAAATGTTTTAAATTGTATTTAGATTGTCTGTAAACAGATTTATTGTTTTTATTGCATTTAGTCTGATACAAAATGAAAGTTGTAAAATGATTATAATAAATAAATGTAATAAAGTAAATTTAAATCCAGTTTTTTACTCTTCACCGAGCACTATTTCCATACATATTGCCAACGTTGGCAAATAATTTATGGAATTTCTAATACACCCAATTATTTTTCAATTTCTCTATATCGCAGCCCAGGGACAAAATAATTTCTCAACAACAATCTACAGCAAACAAACAAGCACAAAATATAATACGCAAGACCCCTGACTGCACGTATTGTTTTACAATAAAATTGAACACCATCAGACAATAATATTAAAACCCTTTACATAATTGGTGCAAAAATTGCATTGATATACAGAGGATTTCGGGAGGAAAGGGATGTATTCAAAAGTCCCTATAAATAAGAGTCTGAAATTGCTTCCTTTTCGAGATACAGGGCGTCAAAAAAAAATAATTAAAAATATTTTTTCTTAAATATGTCGAAAATGATTTAACATGTTTAATTGAGCTTAAGATGCTCTGTACTGACATGGAAACGCTTCTGTTCGATTCAACGAGTTTTGACAATTCCTCCAGTGACGTGCGTGACACCAAGATATTAAACGATTTTGACGAAGAAAATAGTACGCCGCTGCTTTCTTTAAAAACAGGTCTTGGTTTCTTAATCAACAGCCGATTCTAAAAAATTGTTTTTGAATAATAATTGAAAACTGCTTTTCTGCGTCACTGATGTTTGTTTCCGATTTCAAACCGTTTGTAAAATAATTGATTTTTAAATTGGCGATGTTTCTTTTATCTACAGGGTGAATAAACATTTATGTTAAATTTCATCATGGACCATTTTAGTTATTTGCTTGGAGAAAAACGTATTTTTAATAATTTTTTTTGACACCCTGTATTTCGAAAAGGAAGCATTTTCGGATTCTTATTTTTATAGGATATTTTGGCCTCTAGGATTCGTCTTTAAAATAGTTCCCTTTTCTCCCGGAACACTCTGTATATGATAAGTTATTAAAGTGATTACTATACAGTGTCTACATAAAGTATGGAATGTATTTATTACTTCTGAATACGAAAATAAATATTTTGAAGAAATCCTCGGACAGGTCGACTTTTAGTTGGAATTGCGCCTTTTCTGCTTCGATTTTTTGGCTATGACGTCATCACTGTTTCGCTTATGACGTCATCTACTTTTTTATTGGAACACCCCATATGTATATTTTTTAATTTTAGAATCTCTATGGAAATCTGATTTCAAAGACCTACACTACTTAGTATTTAGAATCCATAACTTTGGAGCTACATTTAAAAATATTATTTTGATTGATCGTTTGGGATACTGGCAGGCACAAGAAGGTTATTCAATTTGAACATTTGCTAATTACATAATACGCTCGATCTCCATAAGTAACGTTGTGAGTACGAGTCCTTCGTTTCAAGTCGGTGTCCGCCCCTTTAACACGCAGTCCGGATACGTCATAAAAGTAATAAAACGCTGGAGATCAGTCCAGTCCGCATCAGTCCACGATCATTCCAAATCAGTCAAAGATCAATCCGAAGCAGTCCGCATCAATCCGAAACTGACACCTCGTCACCGTTTTCACTTCCGTCCGTAACCACCGACTTATAGTTATAATTTTCTTGAAAATAATATTGGTAAGAATACACCGTGGTCCGCTACTATCCGTCCGTACCGCCTTCAGTTAAGTATAGATATTCAGGGATCTTATTGTTCGTGAGTACCGATGTATTATGCTACTAAATCAAATTAGAGCTAATTAGTAATTCCTCCGTTGGTCTTTTGTTTCATAAAATATGCATGGGCTGCTTAAATTTGCTCGCTCGGGCAATCTTTAAGGCTTCAGTGCATAAAGTTCTACCGGAGAACTTAACTTACGTAAAATAGTCCTTGTTAAATAGCTCTACGTTTGTGGCAGTAGTTCGACGTATTGTAGAACCCTCTGTATAGACAAGAATATCCTGTTGGAAATTGCGTTTACTTGCCGTCCGAAATCGTTTCAGCCGAGAAAACAGACACCGGTTATCCAAAACTCACCGCCGTAGAAATAAAATCATATTCACGCGTATATATTCTTGATTACCATCCCGAATACTTATTAGCGATTATCAAATTTGTACACACTCGACTGCAAAGTCGCTGAAATATCCTGTTTATTTATTCATCCCTTACTGTTCTAGTAAATAAATACGTTGTTATACATAGGTAAAATTCACGAGTTATTATTTAAGTCGTTTATTTCTAATTAACCCGTTTGAGGCGGGCAGCGAGCGGAGGACTGACTTCACTCACTTCATAGCGATATTAGGAGTAAAGCAACATTTACCGCGTGTAGTACATGGATGGGGACTATCCATGGAAAGACGCGGTCTCGCTTCCCTACTTCTAGCGGCTTGTATATCAGCTATATCGCAGAAGCAATACAACTGTAGGCGAGAGGTGTATTGAGGATATACCATCCTTCGGAGGGGATGTAAAGCAGTCGGTCCCTTGTCTATTAAATGTTAGGCAAGTAAAAAATCCCTACTCTTAGTAAGATAAGAGGTTCGGCAAAATTTCCAGGTTGGGGGTTGCTCGTCTCCTGGCGTCGGTGATTGGCCTCCGTAGCGGAAATAGGCCGACGTTAAATAAGTGATTAAAAATTTAAAAAAAAAACCCGTTTGAGAAATTGTCCAAGTCCAGTTGACAAGACAATCATCTTAAGATCCCCTGGACAAATAACCGTATCTCCATCTGTTAGCTACCCCTAAACGTTCTTCCCTCGGAGAACCAAACAAGTGCTGTTCCTTGCACTTAAAAATTAAGGAACTGGCGCCCGAGTTTCCGTCTAAAAAGTGTTACAAAGCCAGAAAGTTATGTTTGTAAGTAGCCAGTTACAAACAGTATAGGTTACGTAAGTAGAAGTCGTCACAAAGTAAAAATACATAATTTTCTAAAATATTTTAGTATTCAGAAAAAATGAATTCTTAAAACAATGCAAATCAGTGTACCTATATCGCATGTTCTACGATATGAACACGTTATAAATACTCCTTCACGATAATGTGTAGGTTCAGTAAAATAAGCACATTAGGAGCTATCATTACTTACAACAGTGATTGGGTCTTGGTGGAGAAGTCAGCATTTGTTTACTAGGCACACTTTAAACATATTACCTTAGATACGCTGACTTAATGTTTCATGCATCCCACAGGGGCAGTACAAAGGAAAAAATTGTACTTCGTTGTTATTCTGCAACAACTTTTTCCTAAAGCGTAAAATGACGTGATGAATAACTAAAGAAATGGCTCAGGTATCGCCCCCACGCTACTTTTGCCACTATTTATTAAAGAAACAAAGTACAAACAAGGATTGGCGCCGTTATTAAGCCAGAAAAAATAGTCCAGATGAAATAACCGGATTACTTATTGTAATTTATATTAACCTTGGATACTACGTCAATTTTGCGTAGGAAAAAACTATTATTCATAACACTATAGTTCAACGGACGTAAATATACACCTAAACAAAGTTTATAATTATCATCGTATGCAACAAAAATAAATATAACTGTAACATGTTTAGCTAATTAAGAAAAAAAATTCATTGGTGATTCAGAAGCAACAAATCAAAAGTTTTACACGTCCTATCATTTAGTGTCAAGCTTAAAGTCAGAAAATATCGGTCTATAATTATGGAATATTATGAAGCCGATTTATTTTGTATTATATGTACCAAGGCATGACTACTTTAAATTAAACAATTATGCATATTTACACAAATATTTAAAAGCCTATCCTAAAATTTTTAATATGGAAAAATATAATTACGAATATTGGTATTTATATTTTAATGCATAGTTGTGTATACAAAGTTTCAAATCAACCGAGTGGAACTGATTTCTGTCAATGCATTTTTCGTACTATATACAAAAGACTCCCAATGGGAAAATTTGAAGTAAAAATGTATAATAATATTTGCCTGATATATGGAGTATGAATTATTGATAAAATTTAGGGTGGTTTTCAGTAAATATCTTCAATTATATTAAATAAAAAAAATTAAAATGGCATGCTTTAAATCGCAAATAAAGATACAATAAATGACCATGCCCTCGTTAAACCTGATCCATGTACCCATTTACTAAATTGGTATTATGACGCAGTAAAATCTTTTTGAACTCACAAATTTTGACTACTGAGCAAACCTGTTCTGATATACATACAATAACATGTCACCTGTAAGCCTGAAAAATCTAAATTGGAGTGGCATACTAGTAAACACATTTTTGTAAGGAATATTCAAAGCTAATTGGATGACTTTAGCCCACTTTAAATAATTAACTAAAATAAATTAAGTTCTCTAAACGTGTGCCACTTCAGATTGACATTTTGAAAATTAATTAGAAACATACAAAATATGTTAAAACATTTACAAAACTGAAATCTTACACATATGGCGGTCAAATAATAATTATTGACATATTTTAATGATTTTTTGCTAAACAATACTTAGACTTGAGAGATTTCTGCACGTTCAGCAGCTCTTTAACCAGTCCAACTACGTTAATTCTGCTCTGCATGATTTGTTTGCTATCTTTAACTATTTCATAAATAAATTGCATTAATTGTTAGTGACGCAAATTTTGTATATATTTTAAACAAATACTCTTTCAATATATCCTGTTGAATAATTCATTAAATAATTAAGTGCCGTGTAAATCTATTTTATAATTCAATTTGCCGAATCGGATGTTGCTTATTAGAGCGACAGGTAACATCTTAAAATTTTGTGGCAATTGAAGCGGAAATTACAACATCTTAGTTTAGCAACATTATTTTTCTACCTGGTGAAAGGCTTATGAGACCTCGTTTGTTTTCAGGCTTAAGTTATGGACAAAGAAAAATTAGTAGGAATGTGCCAGTTGGAGCAGATGTTAAGGCCACAGCAAATTTCGATTGTCCCGAAGAATTTGGCTACTATCCTCATCCCAGTGACTGTACACAGTACTACGTTTGCGTGTTTGGTGGAGCATTGTTAGAGTCATGTACGGGAGGGCTTATGTACAGGTAATTTAAACAAAATAAATATCTTGGATGTGTCAGCAAAAATTATTTTTTCCTCAGTCACGAACTTCAAACATGCGACTGGCCAAGAAACGTTGGTTGTGATGGCTTAGAAGTATCTGGACCACCCCCTTCATCGAGCTCGACTAGCAACTCAGGAAGAGGTAGAGATCGGGATAGGGAGCGTGAAAGGGAAGAGCATAGGCCGAGGTATTCACCACCTCCTCCTCCGCCTCAGCCAGCTGCGGTTGTCACGTCTAGAGGCCAACCTAGACAACTTCATCATACCCAACAGGAAATTATAAAGGTATTTTTTTTACTGTTTCTCATTTATTATACACCGAATGTAACAGGATCGTGGTACACCCCCTCTTTTTTTTTAGTTTTGAAGATAAATGATTGAAATTTGGAATATCTTATCCCATACTTTTATGCACTTTGCGGGATCAAAGGCTTTTTTAGGACCCATCCGAATGACCCGCTCTGTATTTAATAGGCGTTTTCGCGTAGGGAAAAAAGTAAAAAAAGTATTTTTATAGAGTTATTAACGTTTTAAAACGCACGTGTCGGTCTTTGCGTAAAAATCTGTTAAATTAGAAAAAGAAAAGAGTAAATGGTCAACGGTTTCCGATCGACAAACGTCAAAATCGCCTCTTTTCGCAGCGAGACCAAGCGATTCACGATGTAGTTCTAAGTTGGACCCTCTACCTTGGATTTCTTGCCAAAATAGCCCCTCTGGCGGCGGTTTTTCGTTTGGAAAGAGCGTTTGAAGTTTGCTTGTTTTTTTTCAATTTTCTAAAATACGGTCCCTTTTCGAGCTTAATAACTCGCGGCTCCTTTGAGATGAAATTTAGAAAATTGCTCGGCGAAATCGTTTTCCTCGATTTTGCTTTCTAAGAAAGTTATGATTTTTAAAAGAGGCGATTTTTTCGGATTTTAGCGAATATCTTTAGAAATGTTCCGGAGCCTTTCCATTTTGACCTGGAGGATCCGGATTTTGACGGCGACCAAGAAGAAGGATAATGAAGAACTCCTTTTTTTTGGTCCATCTTGCATATTAATCGAGATACGAATTTATTAAAAAAGTCGATTTAAACGATACTTTTCCGGGGGCCGCAGCTTTTTTAACTGGAATTTTTTTGACCGGATTGTAAAGGATTGGAGAGACCCGTCATTCCTGTCGGGTCCCTCCAAATTTCAACCCTTAATGTCCTAACGCGTCCGGACAAGTAATATTTTAGCTTACCAAGTTTCGCAAATTTTTATCTTGAAATGTATAGGCCGTCCGACAGATTGCAGCTTATAGTCGACACGGCGGACTTTAATTTTTTGTTTGTTGTGGTCCTAGGGTAGAAACCATATCAGTTTCGAAATTCGGACGACTTCAGAACCCCGAAACTATATTCGGTTCCTCGATAAGACCCTTTGACGTTTAAAAGTAATTTTTTCAAAAATCAATGAAAAAACGTGCTATTAATCTAAAGACGGGCCCCGTTTCCAAACGTCACTTTGACATTGTTTTGACATTTATTGAAAAACAACGTACGTGCCAACCGCAGGCAGCCTCGAAGGGGCTGTACCCAAAAAATTCTTTTAAAATTTGTTTTTGCGATTTCTCGTCGATTCACTTAACTAATCGGAGCAGCCTCAGTTTTATTTCTATTAATTTTTTCAATTTTAAAGAAGACATTTTTTCACTTTCTCTACCCCGAAACCCTGTCTGACTCTACTTTTTTCTCGAAACGAAAAAAGGAAAGGGAAGGATAAGGAAGCGGGGCCTCGTGGATTTTTGTTGGCCGGCTCCGATGAATAGGGATGTTCACCAAAAAGTGAAATCTTGTTTAAACATCATAAAATGATTAAAAATAGTCTCATATTCACATCTTCAAAGTTTTACAAAAATCGATAAATCCATTCTATGGAAAAAACCCAAAAGAAATATCAATATTCGTTTAAATGCGCGAAACGCTATCTGACGTCACTATGCGTAATAGGTAAGCGCGCGAGAATGAGTAGTTATAGTCAGGGATCCAGTGAACTAAATTCGGCTTAATTCTCTGTTGCTATGTAACTTTTGGACATACTTTTAAAATTAGATCGTTACGTAAAATTTTCTGCCGAATCCATTTCAGGAGGGCGATTTGCGATATGAGCTTGCGTTCATCCCCTATATTAATTTTTTACCCCTTTTCGGCTATCTCCAAAACTATCAAACCTACAGGGATCAAATTTGAGACGGAGGTTATATGATGTATGGCGACTACGATAGCAGCGTTAAAATAGTATTTTGATTATTGATCTTCCAAGAAAAAAATAAAGTACGCGGGGTGCAGAAATATTGTAGAGAAAAATGTAGCATCGAGGTACTTTTTCTATTTCTAGAGATACTATATCGGTTATGTGAGCGATATTGTAGTAGATAGTTCAAATTTAATTTTGGTGAAAGAATTTTTACAATCGGAGTATGCTAGCGAAAGATATAAATTATTTAGTATCGGGAACGATACCGCGCGTTTCGATCGCTTAGGCATGAAGTGTTATTTTGTGAACTGTGGCAGAACGCGTTCACCATTCGACCGACCGATGTCGCAAAACTTACGAAACAACACGTAAAATAACAAATAGAAACGTGTGTGTACAGGGTTACTGGTTATAAATGGAACCCCTCTTAACGTCGTTATTTTCTAAATTAGGAAAAAAAATTTAACAAAAGTTTTAGGGTATTCTATGAATTTTCTTGCTACCATATTCAATAGTATACAGGGTGCCTCATAAAATTGGTTTTTGTAAATTCATTCTTGCAAAAGCTATAAACATAATGTAATCAAGTTTTTGAATCAAGTCTAAACTAACTATATGGGGACCTAAAATTTTAAAATCTCTAACACGTTTTATAAATCGACTTTAATGTGAATAAAAAATTTCAGAAATCTTTCTTTTTCTAGCTCATTTGACGCTACTTTGGCATTGGAATTGAAACCTCTTTAAGCCCTCATCTAGCTGCACTAAACCACCGCTTTTTTCTTTTCAAATTATTTGGTACACTTATAAAAACCTTTTTCGGGTTATTTATTGATGTATTTGTACATCCAGGAACAAAACACCACTTTCTCCTACTAACTTTCACACTGTTTGAGTCTTCCATCTTAACAAAAACGCATATAATTGAATACTAAAACAAAGAATATAATAGCAAGCAGGTAAACGAGTTTCGCCACCTGTGGTCCCTTATACGCATTATGACATCACACACGCTAGTCTCGCTGCAGGGATCGTTTGCTAGCCTCGTTCGATTCGGCGATTTTATTATTAGTTTATTTTCAAGAGAAAAAGCTTTTTAGGCGTTTTAATGGTTACTACATGTTTTTGTGGCCTTAGAACTATCATTTTTTATTACAATTAAAAAATAGTGAACATTCCTATTAAGTGATCTCTGAGTTATTGAGTTGGACAAAATCGAAAAAATTGCAAATGTAGTTTTTGACATTTTCATCTGGAACAGTACGTGGATTATACCAAAACACTGAATTTTCAACGAATTTTGTTTTTTTAAAAACAGCATAGTTTGGATGTGTGCAAATAAATATTAAACAATGAAATTTTCAGACATTCTAGAGGAAGGTTGAATGTGGATGTGTTTTCCCAAAAACCATTTTAATGGACTTTATTTGCTCATAAATCACATAATTTAGCGTTTTCGATGGGATTTCGATTTTTCTAGCATTACACGGGTCAATAATTAGAATAAATCGTAACAGTCATGGCACACTTAAATGGAAAACTAAAAACTAAATTAAAAGAAATATTGACGGTTGAAATGTCACTTATGTGATATCATTGTATTCAGAAAATTATGCAGAAAGTTAGTGTCACTTTTGATGAGACCGGAAGTGAAAAAAAATCATTTATATGTCAAAGATGTTCATCATTAATCTTCAAAATAAAAAAAAAAGGAGGGCGTATCATGATCCTGTTACACCCGGTATACACCTCAAACAATAATTTAAGTTTCTCAGCAAACATTAAAATCATTTTATGCGAAGTGTAAACTGTTTTCACTCTTTTATAGCAGCAGCAACAACAACAACTGTATGAAGATGCTGAGGAAACACTGCCACCAGCGGAAGAAATTGAGAGCGATCGTCAACAACGCGTATATCGTGGTCAACCTTCTACAGTAGGCCAAGTACAAAGAGATAGAGATGGTCTTAGACATTCCAATGCTATTCCTGTAAGTATAAGCCTCATTAATTATATATCGATACATTAAAGTATTCGACAACCATCTTGAATATTTTATAGTTGTGGTAATTACTTTACAGAATGTCACGGAATAAACACTATTAAAACAACATTAAGTGTATTTGGCAATTTGAAGTAAAATAAAAATAAATAAAAAAAAACATATTTTTATTATTGGAAAACGAATTGACAGACCCTAGCCTTATCTCTCCTGAGTTTGAATGTCAGTTTTGGCAGAGCTTGTTATATTGTGTGTGTGTGTGTGTGTGTATCCTGATTGTATGGTAGACGTTAAAGTAAATAAGGCGTTAAAAAAGCTGCCACGCCTTGTATATCTTGTATACAGGGTGTTTCAATTTTTTTGTTCATAATTTCTGGAAACGATAGAATATATCAAAATAATAGGAGTCTTTCCTATAACATTTTTCTCTAAAACGTTTTGTTTTCAAGTTTTCAAGGGCGTTAAACTTTTAAAAAATTATTACCATTTATTCATTATCTCCCAAACAAATAACGATTTTTTATTCAAATTTTGTACACTTTAGTCATTAAAAGACCAATATTTTGACATTCCAAAAGTTTTTCTTACAAAAGCAGTGGCGTAGTTATGGAGTTCTGTCAGTATTTGAACCCCCTAAACTTCTACGCCAATGATCAGAAATTATATTTTTATACAAATTGTAAAACTTTGATGTATTTCCCATAAAAAAAGTACTCTTGACAAAAATCGCTAGGAGGCTTTCTGTTCGAGATATTTAGATTCTTACTAATCAGGGGTATATTAAGGAATTACACATCTTGGTTGAAAATGACAGGATTAAGTAGGCGTTAAATCTTTGACAGTTATTCACTACATAAACATAAAGAAAATGGATATCATTTTGAGCATTTATTGTAGATTATTAATTATTTATCAATTTAATATGTAATAAAAACAAATATGTATTAAAATAATTCTTTAATTTGTTTAGCAAATAGCCTGTCAATAGAAAGTGCATAGGATACCCCTGATTAGAAAGAATCTAAATATCTCGAATACAAAGCCTCCCAATGAATTTCACCTAGAGTACTTTTTTATAGGAAATACATCAAAGTTTTGAAATTTGTATAAAAATATAATTTCTGATCATTGGCGTAGAAGTTTAGGGGGTTCAAATACGGACTGAACCCCATAACTGCGCCACTGCCTTTTTCTGAAAAACTTTTTGCAAGTCAAAAAACTGGTATTTTATTATGTCTAAAGTGTACAAAGTTTGAATAAAAATCTTTATTTGTTTAGGAGATAATGAATAAGGAGTAATAATTTTAAAAGTTTAACGCCCTGTATCTTGAAAACGAAACGTTTTAGAGAAAAATGTTATGGGAAAGACTCCTATTATTTTGATACGTTCTATCGTTTACAGAAGTTATGACCGAAAAAAAATGAAACACCCTGTATACCTAGTAAATAAGTAAATGTATTATTTTTTACAGTCGTACAGTGGACGTGGCGACAAGATTGGCGTGATATCGTTTGGGACTCAAAATCAGCACTATAGGTAAGGACATGTTTTAATATGGAAGAGTATATTTTTTTAAAGCAACTGTACTTATTTACCCCATTAGCGGAGTGACTGACATCGACGATTTACTTACTAATGACTTGACACTCAAGAGAAGACGAAAAAGACAAGTGCATAGAAGGTAATTCTATTAATTTTTTGGAATTAGGCATTACACATGTTTATTGAAACTATAAGATATTTGCTAAATTTATATTATCAACTAAGGAATATTTATCACAGGCTACTAGTGGTAGAATCATAGTATGTGTTCTGTTTTGTAGCAAATATCTTATGTACTATATATTAATATAAAGTTACGTTACGAAAGTGAAATAATAAATGGTTTTTTAGTCGTCCACGTGAAGAAGCAAACTCATGGCATGGTTCTCGTCGTAATAATAGAAACACATTCACACGAGTAAATTCATCTCCATTCATACCTCCTCCGATACATAACCATAAAAATCACTTCAGACCTAGTCATCCACAAACAGAATCAAATGAGGATTTTCGACCTTTTATTCCTGATTATAAGAGCTATCCCACACAAGCTCCCTTTAATTCAAACGCACCGACATTTTTACATTATCAACTTTTTCCAGAAGAACAAAATGTTGGACAGCTCATTTCGTCGTCCACAAATAACGAAAATAATTATGCTTACTTCACCCTTGACAAGACAGACTCTCCAAATAAAACACCGGATCAAATTAAACATATTATTGATTACCGTTATAATAGTGACAACCCCAGTTTGGTGGTAGAACCTGCTTATACTAATGTATCACCTCAACAACAAGCCGGAAACAAACATACAAGTTCAAATGAAACTAGAAAATCTTCAGATACTAAACAAATTACTCAGGCGGTAACGTCTGGTTATAAAAAATTTGTATCAACTACTCCTCAAAGTATTAAATCGGATAAAGAAGAAGACAAATCAGAGGATGTTAATGAAGATGATGAAGAAGAAGAAGAACATTATAATCCTCCTCCGGAATTTTTCAGGACCGAAAGCAGATACGAAAATATAAGAAATCCCTTTGCTGATCCAGAGTTTGATTTTGATAGATTTCTGGATAAACTACGCGGTACAACAACTCCGCGGCCAAAAGTTAAAATTATAAACAAGAGCCAACAAGGCGCCTCTAAAGTGAATGCGGCGAGTAACAAAGTAGCTAAGTCTGCCAAACCTGCCTTAGTGGCAAATTTGCGAACCCCCGTGCCTTTCAAAAACAGCCACAGTACTACGGAATTAAGTGTAACTCCAGAAGAATACCGTGACAATGTTAATGCTAAAACAATTCTTACTACTAGTGATTTTAGAAATACACCTTCTAAATTAGCGACTACGGCAAATGAGTATTATGCTCAAAGTACAGTGAGGTCTGTGCCCCTCATAAATTCTGAAACAAGACAATTTGACAAAACAACTGTTAAATCAATACCCAAAGTGAATGAATATTTTGAACGAAGTACTACAAAACCTGTACACAGTGTAAACCACGATTTTTATAAAACAGTTACATCTAAACCTGTATCGAATGCTTATTTTGAAATAAGTACTGTGAGGCCTATACTTTATCTAAACCGTGGATCAAGTGACCTTGATCAAACTCTTGTTAAATCAAGACCTACGTTAAACGAATACTACGAAAAAAGTACTGTAAAGTCTATACCCTTTCTAAATTCTGGCCTTGGCCCTGGTCGCTTTGATAAAACAACAATCAAATCAATATCTAAAGTGCATAAGTACTTCGAAGATGCTACTCTAAATCCTCAACAAGTAAATAGTCAGGAAAGCAACTCCTATAGACCAAGGCCTATAGTGAATGAGTACTACGAAAAAAGCACTGCAAAACCCACGCCTATAAATTATAAAATAACTGATTTTGATAAAACAGCTGTTAAATCAAGACCTTCAATAAACGAGTACTACGAAAAAAGTACAGTAAAGCCTGTAAACCACGAAGGAACTGACTTACATAAAGCAGCAGCTGTTATATCAAGACCTATAACGAACGAATACTACGAAAAAAGTACTAAAAAGCCGTTTCGGATTGATTATGACGAAACCGATGATTTTTATGAAACATCTACTAAATCAGTGCCTACAGTAAATCAATACTATACACAAAGTACGATAAAACCCGTCCCCTTTGAAAATTACGAACCGGTCCATTCTTATAGGTCACCAGCTAATTCAAGACCTACAAAGAATGAGCATCATGAAAAAAGTACTACTAAGCCAATTGTAATATTAAATTACGAAACAAGCGATTTCGATAAAATAAAATCAAAGCCTACAGTAAATCCGTACTATGAACAAACTGAAAAATCGGTACCTTTTGGGCACCATGAACCAATCGATTCTTTTAAAACCTCTATTGAATCTAAACCTGCGCTGAGCGAGCACTATGAGAAAAGTATAGTTAAGCCTATCGTCTTTATAAATCCTGGAACTACTGGTAAGCCCTTCGTGAGTAGTACCATAAATTCCTCACTTACAAACGAATACCTGCAAAAAAGCACAATTAAACCCAAAGTATCTTCACATGACGATTACGAAGAGGGGGCCCAAACGCCTAAGAAGATATATTCTAGTCAAATAAAGTCAAGTTCAAGTAGGGACAATAAACCTGCTCAGAAGAAGCCATCAGACGACGAATATTATTATGATGATGATGACTATGATTCTTCTACGAATAATAAAAAGAATGAAAAATCATCAAATAAAAATTATTATTACGACGACGAAAATTACGACCAACAGAAGACGGCAAAAAACGGAACCAAAAATGGGGAAGTAAAATACTCAGCAAAATATCAAGAAAAGCCATCAGTAGAAAAAATAAATCATTCTACAACCACTCCTAGTCCCCCTCCTCTTACTAAAAAAACCACATTGGATTCTCATAGTTCACAGTCCATATATACCAGCACTACACCTAACTCAATACATACTGCACGACAAAGAAAAAGGCCAACTGCTAGACCGTATATTACTACTACAACAACTACAATCAAATCAACCAGGGGAAAACCAAAACAAAGACTAACGACACAACGCTATGACCTAGACACTAAACGTGAACAGTCAAAAGTTTACATAAGGTAATATGACTCTTGACTTGAGACTAACCTTATGTCAAAATGTTAAGTTTTAGTTAGTTAATAAATAAATGCATGTTGTGTAGTAAAACAATCTGTGTTTTTTATTTAACGCATAACTTCTAAGTGCTGACACCATGAAGGGAATTTTATATAAAGTGCGGCTTGATTTTTAATTTACAAAATATAGGGATATTAACTCAGACGTCAGGTTGTGATGTAAATTACCAGAGGATTGAAATAATACCTGCATGTAAATGATAAAGCCCAATGGGCTAATAACGTTACCTAAAGATTTGTGTGTTTGGATCTCAAACAGTGAAGGAACTTCAGGAAAGTATTATTATAATTTTTTGTCAACGTAACTTCTTGAGTTCTATCACTTAGACAAGATTTGTTCCATTTTGTATATCATAATTTATAAGTTGATTAGAAGAAGTGCATGATTTGTATTAAATGCATGTTCTGGGACTTATTTTTGCTATTTTAGAGTTGATAAATAACAACGCCTAGTACTGCATAGTGAATAGATTCTTCTGATACCAAATTATTATTTAATGGAAAAATTTTTTCTCCAAAAATGTAAATATCCTTATGAAGTAATTTTACTGGTTTTTGAACGTATAGAACTACGCACTTATTTTGTATATAGGGTTATAGTTTCCTGCAACAGTAACGTCAAAGAATCTACAGAAGATTCTCAGCTACTACTCCACTACAGTGTCTGCAAAATATGTATACTTAGGACATAAATGTATCGTTTTTGGTTATATCTAGAATTTTTAAAATGTAATTTAATCAAGAAAATGGATTAAGTTTAGATTGCTACCTAACGAGCTACAAAATGAAAATATGCTTCAAATAAGAAACTTCTCGATTGTATTTTCAAAAAATTCCACTGTTAAAAATTGCACTTTCCAAAATAAAATAATACGGTAAATGGCAGTCATTAAAATGCGCTCAATGTTAGTAGAGTAACAGTATATTAAATTAACGGTACAGATCAATAATTTTATACGAGAAAGGTTTTTATACACAATGTACAGTGGGGTCAAAAAGTAAGAAACAAATTCAGTATCTTCAAAACGGCTAAGTTTTGGAAAAATTGCTCTGACAGATCGATTTTAATTTTGTATTAGGCCTATCTTAAAAAAAAATTTTTTTCTAGAAGGTGTCCCAAAAAAGCTGGGCTGTGATCAACTTTGATTTTTTTAAATTTTATGTATTACACCTTATATTTAAAATCAACCGTTTCTGAGTTATTAACATTTATTCGCATTGAACAGGCTACAGAAATGTTTAGAAAAAATCAAGAAGAATTTATCAATCGTTTAGGTTATTGTCAAGTAGCCAATATGAGGCATTTTGAACATATGTTGAAATAATTTTAATTTTTTGTTAACCTAAAAATAAAATACTTTAATATTAAAAATTTTCTTTTTCGAAAAATTTATTTTATATATCAATAACTCAAAGTTTATCACAGCCTAGCTTTTTTGAGACACGTTCTGGAATAAAAATCATTTTTAAAATAGGTCTAATAAGTATAAAATCAAAATCGACCTGTCCGAGCGATTTTTTCAAAACTTAGGCTTTTGAAGATATTGAATTTGTTCCTTACTTTGAAAAATCAACAGAAACAAAAGTTTCTAGTGTCTTGACATTATTTTTTTAAATAAGTATAAAATCGTATTTCAAAAACTTACTTTAATATTATTTTGTATCACTACATTTTGACTTTCAGTGAACACAGTAAGGTAATATATCGGGTGTAAACGAATAGTGGGCCACCCCTGTAACTTCCTCGTTTTTAAAGATATCGGGATAAAATTTTGTGTGGTGGAATTAGGTAAGATTTCCAACTTTTTGAGACTCATCCGCCATATTTGTCACTTCCGGTTTCACCGGAAATGGCCCCAATAGTCTTTTATAAATGGACCACCCTGTATGTTTTTACATTTTTGAAATAAAGATCACATTTTGGATACATTTATACTATTTTAAACAATTTATACAGGGTTGCACGAAAAATAATTCGAATTTTAGTTGTCAATCTAGATGGTTGCGAATATGTTAAAATTATTTTTTTTCCAATGTAATTCATATAAAAAATACGAAAACGTCAATATGTCCAATAATACATTAAACAAGGTGCTCTAAACTCATTAATTTTACATTTTTTTTAATAACTCTTTTTTAAAAAATATTATGATAAGGGCCACCCGGATATTCAGAAAGCTCTATTTAGTAAGGGTTAAACGGTACCAAAAGTTCCGTAATGTGTAATCGTTACCGGCAGGAATGACAATTTTTCTTAAGAAATTTATGATTTATATTTAACTAAATTTTGATCAACCCTGTATATTTGTGTTAATATTTTGTGATATGCAACAAGACTGAGCCAGAGGTCCATTCTGATTAACACAAATATGGTTGGTTAAAATTTAATTGAACTTTGATATAAATCATAAATTTCTTAAGAAAAATTGTCATTCCTGCCGGTAACGATTTTACATTAGGGAACTTTTGGTACCGTTTAACCCCTACTAAATAGAGCTTTCTAAATATTCGGGTGGCCCATATCATAATATTTAAAAAAAAAGAGTTATTTTGAAAAATGTGAGTTTAGAGCACCCTGTATAATGTATTATTAGACATACTGACGTTTTCGTATTTTTTATATGAATTGCATAACAAAAATAATTTTAACATATTCGCAGCCATCTAGATTGACAACTAAAATTCGAATTATTTTTCGTGCAACCCTGTATAAATTATTCAAAATAGTATAAATGTATCCAAAATGTGATCTTTATTTAAAAAATGTAAAAATATACAGGGTGTTCCATTTAGAAAAAATTATTGGGGTCATTTCCGGTGAAACCGGAAGTGACAAATATGGCGGATAGGTCTCAAAAAGTTGGAAATCTTACCTAATTTCACAATGCAATATTTTATCCTGATATCTTTAAAATCAAGGAAGTTCCAGGGGTGGCCCACTATTCGTTTACACCCGGTATAGCAGCGATCGTTTTCCACAAAATCAATAAACTCTACCGTCTCCATCACGTGTTGAAAAATAGAAATTACACTCATCACCATAGATAATAAAAATTCCACTCTTTTGCTAATTAACTAGCTCTGATATTCATTATGGTCGTTGAGGCTCATTCTAAACGTCCTCTCGTACAGTAGTTCTTACAATTGTCAAATTTATTTTGATAATAACAAAAATATTATTATAAAAAATTTATTAAAATATCTTAATGATCTCTGGGCGTTAAATTTTCTATAGCACGATATATCTTTTTTTCTTGGTAGTTGTTCTAAGTACAAGCTTAATACTAAGCACCACATTTAAGTGGTCACAATTATTGAAACGTTAAACAAGAAATATGACATTATTTTTGAAGTTTTATAATTCTGAAACTACTCTACAGATATTTACATAGGTTTCGCTTTTAACGGAGCATTGAAATTAAACTCGAGTCCATGCTAATGAATGGAAAGCAAAACGCAGAACTTTGCAAAGGAATTAGTTACTAAAAGAAATGCAATATTTTCACAAAAACCGTAAAGTTTTGTTAATGTTAAAAGCATAAATTTTAACAAAGTTAAAATCGGTGGTAGTTAGTTTTGGAAATATAATGTTTCAAATCTAATGCAGTGTCTCATTTATTGTTTATAAATTGTCCAGCAGTGTATTAGTAGATTAAAAATCAGTTCCTGCCTCTGTTTAAAATTAGACAGTATGGGTAACCTTGTATTTGTTTTTATTACCGCAGTCTGTTGTTTGTTATATCCTATTAAAAAGCTCTGTATATAGGAATATAATTCGAACAAAAAACTAAATCACAGTGTAAACTTACTGGGTAATTACAGTAGATAGTATAGTAAATAGCTGTAGTAGCATTTAAAGGAATTATTATTCATCATTAAACATTGTGTAATAGACGTTTTCCCAGGTAAGAACGTTTTTGAAAGTAACTCACGTACAGTATGGCAAATAGAAAAAACTAGAGCTGTACTAGTAGAACAATATTGGTGAAAGCAATAGTTAACTATAGAAGTACAATTATGAAATATGGCGAAATATAATTACTAAAAGAGCACAATAAAAATATAGGCAAATAAATCTAAAATAATAGCTATAAATTTTACACTGTATATTATTTATTGTTAAGACTAGTTAATTGTTTGTTGCATAACTTTAACTTTTGACATTTACTAATGTGTGGGTGGGAAACATTAATATTATTTATTACTGACTCAAAATGTAAATAGTGTCTTTTTGTATAAAAATTCATAGGCTCTTTAATTTCAACCTATTCAAATCGACCTTGTACGTGGTGTAAAGGGTAGTGTAAAAATTATTGTACCGTAGGTCAGAATATGGATTGAAATTAAGGTCTAGTTAAAATTTCATTCAGTTTAATGGTAAAAATATCATGGTTTCTTTTATTTAGTGAAGAGAGTAGCGTCGCACCTGCACAACCTTCCATTGCAACAGCAACTGCGACAGCAAGAACCCATTACAACAATAGTCAGTATAGCAACCATTACGATCCTTACTACGCTTTATACGACGATGACGTAGAACTCTACAGGGATGTTGGTAAGAATACTGAAGAATTGATGTCAGAAATTCAATTTGTGGATAAATCTGCCAAATCGGCTTTTTAAAAAATTTTACAGAGGTACCAAGTGGTATAAAAATTAAAAACTGGGGAGCTGAGGAGTTGGCGTGTGGTTGACAGTGACATTTATTTATCCTCGATTTGTCCATTTTACTGCACAACATCATTTTCTACTTCATTATTAATAATTATTGAAAAACGTCGAATTAGGCAGATTTAACCACAAATTGGAATTTTTACAGAAATTTTAATTCTAAACAACTTTTCTTATTGACAGTTTTTCATATCGATAAAATTGAACGTAGTTTGCTGCTACATAATTTTCAGATTTTTTAATTTGAACACCCTGTACATGATATGTTAACTTACTCCATGGCAATCATATTTTTAACAAAGGCAGAACTTTTTGTGAAGAATAAGTTTTCCGCATAAAATGAGAAGTAAAAATAGTTTACCCTTTCTAACTGTGAACTTACTGTATATTACAGCAGCTTACTCTTCTGATGAGAATTCTGTTAGAAATTGACACACCAGAAATAAATATACTACCAAATACTTAATATTAAAATGTCTAAAAGGGTGCTAATTTTAGCACAGATGACTATCAAATATCTAAAAAAATTATCAAATTCTTTATACAGACAGACAAACCGACATTTATTAAAGGCTTATACAGGGTGATTCACGAGGAAAGGGACAAAATGTTATGGTAGATGGAGTTCACTTAGGTGAATTACAAATGACTATTAAAAAAAGCCTGAGCCCTTTTTTTTATTGAACTACAGGGTGATTTATGAGTTTTGCCCAATACTTCTTAAGGTAATATCTTTTAAACTAATCACTAGAATCAGCTCGTATTGTGGATATATAGTATACTATTAATTGTCAATTTACACGTATAATCAATGACAGAAATTCCAGGGCCGGCTCAACTAATTTTTATTTTTAGGGCTCCTATGAAAAAATTCACCCTGTGTACGTGATTTTTAAATTCTAATACTGAATTATGAAACTACATACAAAAATGATCGAAAACATGTATTTTGTTGTTTTGCCACAATTTGGGCGAATTTTAAATAAACGATCAATTTTCGCCAAAACCGAAGGTATGCACAAAATAAATTTATAAAATTACATTTTTCTCTCTTATTCAAACTAAAATATTTGTTATACAAACCACTTTTGACAGTTGATAGAAGACGAAGACGAAGTAGAAAAGTTCTTTTAATTTTTTATTTTTCTGTAATTTAAAAACACCTCTTTAAAATAAAATCATAATATCCACCTGTCTGTATACCGGATATTCTTATGGGCTAATTCAACAAAAATTATTCCCGAGTTAAGTACAGGGTCATTCCTCATATATTGATACACCACTTACGGCAGTTATTTGATGAGTTATTAAAAAATTGTGAAGACAAAATATTTATGTTTTTAGAAGACAAATGCTCAATCGCTGAAATCAGAATTTCATGTGAAACAAGAAGATGTAAAAATACTCAAGTTATTTAAAATAAGAGAGTTGGGGTCACTTCCCGTTAGACCGGAAGCAGTAGATTATGTACAATTTTGTGGATTTTGGTTTTAATGAACCACGTCCCAAATTTTAAAAGTTTATCTTCCATAATAGCTGAGTTATTCCTTAAGCAATACTTTCGTGGCCATCCGGTATAAGGAAGTAGAAATAAATGTATAAACTTAAAAATATCCACTTATAATACGAGTAGACATGATGTTTGTGCATCTGTATTATGACTACCTATGATTCTATAATTCAATGTTAATCTCAACATCAATATTTTTAAATAATGTCATAATACGCACGCTGAAAAGCATGTTTTTATGACCTCTATCGTTTTCTCCTTCATATCAGTTATAAATTCATTCTCAAAATTAGAACTTAAATCCGGTCACACAGTAATTAATTATGTATTTTTTAATTCGGATATTGCTATAAATTTGATGAAAATCAATATCTCACGTACTAATTATAAATTTGTTTGATAATTTCCGCCAATAGTCAATTCAATCTAATCACATCCTGCGCTACCAATATTTGAAAACCGGAATTATATATTTTAATTGCAGTTCGGATCTTATTTACCTAACGAGGGATATATATTGTTAGTAATTTTGAATTATTTTTTAAACTGCTAATAAATAAGAATCACCTAGCAAATTTAATAAAACGTAGCAATAATAAATAATCAATTAATCAATTTTTAATTACAGATTACTCCCAACATAATAATTATAACAACGCCCAACGTACACCAACTACGAACTATAGAGGCACTCCTGCACCTGCAGTGCAGTCGACTTCGACTCGTGAAGAACCACCTAAACGTGGTAACTCCGTCTATCTGCAAAATAACTATAATCCACAGGACATATATCAACAATCCACCGGTTCAGATTATAGCGACGATAGCAGATACGATACTCAGGTACTAATTGTTTGCCCATAAATTAAACGTTTTATGCGAGGTGATAAAATATTAGTATGAGCAAAACTTTATTTTTGATTTTGTAGGTGGATGATCAAACCCCATACAGACAGTCCAGTAGACAGCCATCTAGGTAAGTATTCCTTAGAAGTAAATGAATGTTTTATGTAAATAATGTAGTCTTAGGGGAGACAGGAATGAGTTAAATGATGTTGAGGAAGCCATCACTAAAAGAACTACAACTACTACCACCACCAGAAAACCCACTACTACAACCACCAGAACCACCACAACTACGACGACGACTCCACGAACTATTCCTCCCAAAAAGAGTACAGCACCTCCGTCAAGGTACTACAAAAGCAGCAGCGTCAGGCAGTCAACAGCGCTTGCATGAAACATCATCAAATGCATTAAACATTAAGCAGCAATAAGCAGCTTTGCTCATTTTTGTAGTATCTTTCATTTCATCCTTCATTTCAGTTTTCATTTCCTTTCCTTCTCCATCTTATTACGTATTATGCCAAAAACGTCATGTAACTCATAATATTTTAATCTAATGTGTTGTAGTAGTGATTTACTAACATTAATTTTTGTTATAAGATGAGATTGCAGCCTCATACCAAACAACCTCTCAAAGCTTATTTCCCACTTGACAAGTCCTGATAAAACAAGCCTAATTAACACCTTAAATACTTGTTTTCTCTATTTTACGGGAATGTACATGCTTCAAAATTGACCATTTTGAAATGTTGCCCTTGGTATGACCATATATCTTACTGTGACCTCATCTTATTTTTTATCCAGAAATAGGGTATTACAGCAGGTATCGTTTCTTCTAGCAGAACGCCTGTCACAGCCAAAGAGAATCAAACACAAGCACAGTCAATTATTAATACAATACCGGAGGACCCGGGACACACCCTTGATGTTTCCGCATCTTTACCCTTCATCCAAAATCCTTCCAATAATTCTGGCAATAGACACGACATAACTACGACCCTGCCAGTTACATACAGACCAAAGTATCCCGATACAAGTCCCGACACTACTTTGCATGAGACTAGTTTCCGTGAAGCTGCCATTAAAAAACCCGCTCCTTTTTCTCTTCCTACGCAATTAACCACTGATAAACCTGCTTTTCACTACATTACTAAGCCACCTAAGTCAACTGACCATGTCTCTAGTACTGAAAGTTTAGATAGTATTGGCAAAGAAATCAATAATTCTAAATTGGTCAACCCTATTAACCAGCACAAAACAGCCACAACCCACAGAAGTAGAGGTATTGTACCTACTACGTATTCACCCCCGAAATTCTTTCTTAAATCAATTTTACCTAGGCCCATCTCACATACCACACCAGTTTTCAATTTTAGATCTGCAAATAAAACTGATGCACGATCCTACTTGTCAGGAGATAATATTATAAACCCAGACAATTTTAAAAGTAAATCGTACAAAACATTAAAAGCTGTTCGTAAATTAATAAATCCAATTACAGTGAATCATGAACTGTCTACTACAACCGGAACAACATATGAATCTGCCGAAAAACTTGTTTCGAGCATTAATTTCGATGCTATACCAACGAATGCCGAATCACCCGATTATCAAACTGATAAACCAACATATATTGAACCCAAAGCAGATGATACAAAAATATTACCAACAACTATAAGGCTTTCCAGTTTCCGACCAATAACAACTTCAACAAAAACGACTACTACTAAAACTACTACTACCGTTACATATACGACAACTTCTAAGGGAACTAAATCTCCTAATATTATTTCTACTTTCAAGACACCCAAAAAACATTACATAAATGATGATTACATTAGGGAACGCTTACAATCGCGATTCGAGACTGAAAAACAGAAGAATTATGTAGAACCAGACCAAAATAACTTTACTTTACCAGTTAGAAAACGTTTTCGCACAACTGTAGAAATACCCCCTGCACATGAATTGTTAGACAGTGAGGAAAAACAAAAGCCAGAGCCGGACCAACCTCCGGCTTATAAGCCAAAACCCTTCCCCAAACCCCTCTTGCCCGCCGCGACTACAACTGACGTTCCCCAAAACACCTCTTTCCCCACTAGAGTTTCCCGGGTAAATGCTGCAATTAAGTCTCTTATTGCAAACGGGGGAACGCGAAGACCTAATTCAAAATGTAAAGAGAACCAAAGTCCCAATTCAAAATGCAACAACGACGCAAAGCAGAGGTATTTATTCCTCATATAGTAAAGTTGCAAAAAGTAATTTGCATGATCACCGATTCTTTTTCTTAATCTATTGCACTTTTTCTGTTAACTATCTTTTCCTACACGCTTCATCAGGACTAGTAAGGACGAATTTTAGTAACTCCTTAAGAGACTGGAAGTTGACTTTGGACCTTATCCATCCCCACATATAACACTTGCAAACTTAACACACACAATTTGGTTACCAGTCACATTAAACATAATACATTCAGCGGATCTGGTTAAAATAATTTGTAGCTCAGCAATAACTAAACCAATAGAACAGAAACCGTGCATGTGATGACATGGTGAACAGTAACTAGTAACTTAGCACTCTTTTACCACCTACTAAACCCTTATTTATCACAATTTGTTTTATTTTAGAACTAACTCAAGAGGTCGCGGTTCAGCTCACTATGCTAGCACAGGAGCTCAAATTACCAATAATGAAGTTACAGTGAATAGTAATCGCGGGACACCTGCTCCGTAAGTAAAGTCGCTAACTAGGAGATCTTTGTGGATACCTAGTTCATTCACAAAACGGGATAAAAAAATTTGCAGCATTGCATTTGTCTTAAAAATCGCTAAATAATGGGACAATTTATGTTTTCCTGATCATGAAGTATGCCAGAAAAAAAATTAAAATGATGACAATTATTTTCAAAAAGAAACTACTGAGAAATTTCAAGAGGAAAGAAACATCGTCAATGACGATACAAAATTTGCGATTAATCAGGTTTAATATTATTAATGTTTATTACTTAAATAAAAAAAATAGCTATTGTTACGAATCCTAATTTGTCAATATTGCCCGATTATTATGGCGATTTTTATGTTGAAGCCAGTACGTTACCCCTGCAAGTTTTTATTTCATTACATACACAAAATACTAGTTGATATTTTCACTTATAAAATTTAAGTTAAGCTAAATTATAACAATAATTATATACCGGGTGTAAATGAAATTAGGCTCACCCCTATAACTTTTTGGTTTTTCCAGATATCATTTTGAAATTTTGGTAGTTGCAATAACAAGTCAATTTGAAATAATGCATGTTAATAAAATAATTCTAGCACTTCCGGTTTGAACGGAAGTGACCGTAACATTTATTTTTTAAATGGAACACCCTGTATATTTTTACATTTTTGGATCCAGTGTTTCGTTCTGCATACTGGTATCAACTTGGAAGAAACATAACCTCATAAATTTTTTTAGGATAATTTAAGTTGGCATCTAGGCAGCCATGACTGCTGAAAAACTTTTCTTTCTGAGTCATTGAGTATTGGAAAAATAAAATCAGGATATTAAGTGAGCTAACTTTGCTTTTATAGCCATTTAAACATCTCGGAAATGGGTTTTTCGATTTAAGAAATTTTTTTTAAATGGCATATACCTCATTATGCTATTTTAATAGAGATTTTCTTTACCTACAAAAGATACTTTATGACTTTAGTTCAAATTTATTTTAGTAAGCTCTGAGTTCTGACCAAGTTAAACATTTGATATGAAATTAATCGGGAATGCCTGGAAAAAAAAACAAATTTATTAAACTAAAATAAATTTGGTATCTTTTGTAAGTTATTTATGAACTAATGGTGAAGTGTTTGTTATCGAAATGTAGGTAAAGAAAATCTCTATTAAAATAGCACAATGAGGTATAATGGTTCCATTTAAAAAAAAATTCTTAAATCGAGAAAACCATTTCCGAGATGTTTAAATGGCTATAAAAGCAAAGTTAGCTCACTTAATATCACGATTTTATTTTGCCAATACTCAACGGCTCAGAAAGAAAAGTTTTTCAGCAGTCATGGCTTCCTAGATGCCAATTTAAATTTTCCAAAAAAAAATGTTAGAGGTTATGTTTCTTCCTCGAAGTTGATACCATCGTATGCAGAATAAATCCCTAATTCCAAAAATGTAAATATATACAGGGTGTTCTATTTAAAAAACAGATGTTACGGTCATTTCCGGTGAAACCGGAAGTGCTAGAATTATTTTATTAACATGCAATAATTTAAATTTATTTGATATTGCAACTACCAAAATTTTAAAATGATAACTGAAAAAACAGGAAAGTTATAGGGGTGAGCCTAATTTCATTTACACCCGGTATACCGGGTGACCACGGATCATGGTAAACCCCTGCCATTTCCACAATTTTTGAGCTATCCAAATGAAATTTTGCAGCAGTGATACGTCCAAAAAGACTCATTTTGGCCCATCCGATTTTTTTTTTCGACGTCCGGTTTCGACGGAAATGACCTCAACTTTGGAATTTTAAATGGAACACCCTATATATTATTGCATTTATGGAATACTGAGAAAGTTCTGAATACGATAGAACTATTTTGGGGACTCTTTAAGCCCACTTGATTTTTTTAGAGCCAATTTCATTTTTTAATCTAGAGTGCCATGATTGGTCTAATTCGGTTCAAATGTACTGGTATAATTCCCAAAAAATTAGATCGACAAAAATATATAAAAATGGCGTCTTGGCGTGCATTCAAATTTGACCAAATCACTTTTTGTCCATTTTGACCATTTTCCCAAAAGATATTATAATGGTAAACCGATACCATAAAATAACACATTTTGTATGGAATCCATTGATGTGCCCATCCTTGATAAATCTGCAATGTGCAAGTAATAAAAAAAGGGAAAAAATCGTCGAATACAACACGTCATTTTATACTATTTATCACACTAGCCATGGAAGAAACAATTTAAAAACGTAACTTTGACAGGTGAATGAGTTTTTTTGGGCGTACATTACTGCTGCAAAATTTCGTTTGGATAGCTCAAAAATTGTGGAAATGGCGGGGATTTACCATGATCCGTGGTCACCCGGTATATATAAAAAAAAATCCGATTTTCCTCGATTCAATTAACCATCGGAGCGGACAGCCCCACAGGGGCTCTCAACTTTATTTCTTTTTATTTTTTCAATTTTAAAGAAGAAACCTTAAATCTCTTTTTTCAAAAAAGACATGGGCTGTCCGCTTTATTTTCGATTTTTCCTCGATTCACTTAACCAATCGGAGCGGACAGCCCCGCAGGGGCTGTCGACTTTATTTCTTTAATTTTTTCAATTTTAAACAAGAAACCCCAAATTGTTTCTTTTTAAAAAACAGCCCCGCTGGGCTATCCGCTTTATTTTTTTAATTTTTTCAATTTAAGAAACCTAAATTTCTACTTTCAAAAAAGACGGCCCCTCAGGGGCTGTCCGCTTTATTTTTTTTTTATATTTAAACTAAATTATAATCTACGGCTGACGGCTAATTGGTATCACTCACAGCAGATGTTTTCATTAAGCCCCCCCCTAAACGTACCTATAAGTTTGTAATACATGAACGTGCATACAAGTATCAGATACATGAATAAGAGCTACACAGTAGTTCTCTACATCAAACTTGTATTACACATACAATTTGTGCAAGCATAATGATAAATAATTTGTGTGTTTAGGTATCAGATTTATTGATAACTACATTTACATGTTTCAAATACAAGTTCGTCGCCTACAAGTTAAAACAATCCCGTATAGATCAGTTGCTTTCAAATATTTGTGCAATCTTGTTTGAAGGTCTGGGCTCAGCAACATAAAAAAATACGCAAACAAATTTTGTCAGAGTAGTCTGTCAACTACACCTTTCAAACAGTGACAGTCGCTTCAACATGTTAAAAAGAAAGAGGACTGCCGGAATGGGCATGATGTCAACACAGGCCGCTAGTTGGTTGCAGCCCTACATGCTTCGATTTGTTTTACACAAACATAAAATCAAACTCTGCAGATTCTTGCAATTATGTTTGAATAATTAGATTGTACAATCAAATATCGGATCTACATTTGATTTGTCGCTTGTATAAATTTTCTAATTCATACATGACATACGATATATCGTTACGTGTAGTTTTGTATCATGTTGATGCATACAAATCAATTCAAGCTTGTTGCAGTGAAAATGTTTTTAATAAAACTTGATGGTGCAAACATATCACATATACACGTTACTGTATTAATGTAGGGGTAATTCTTGTTTGTACAGATAAGTATACCAAACTATGTTTGTAATACTTGTACGTATGTTTAGTTTGACAATAGTTTTGTATGTACATTTTGTATCTGCAGACAAATCAAACAAACTTGAAAGTATGTTTAGGGGGGGCTTTAGAAATTTTACGGACTGTTTTTTGTCAATATATTTATTCTTATAGACGATCAAGACCAACCCTCAAGCCATCAACATCAATTGTCTCCAAGGCACAGGAATTTGTAGACATATATAAATTTCCCCCAAGACGTCCCGACCCTATTTACCCCCAACCGCAACCAGACAAAACTGCTGCCAAGTGTCGAAAAGATGTTTGCCTATTGCCCGATTGCAGCTGTGGTGGAAAAGAAATTCCTGGTAAGTAACCACCCGTAGAGAAATGTAGAAGTAGTCATTTACAGAGATATACAATACAGGCTGTGTTCTCACGGATTTATGTACTTCGTGCATGTGTAGCAATATTTTTTATTAATTAGGGAACATACCAGTGGAAGAGACACCTCAAATGGTACTAATTACTTTTGACGATGCTGTTAATGATTTAAATAAACAGTATTACATTGACCTGTTTGAAAATGGACGAAAGAACCCTAATGGTTGCGCAATCGCAGCTACTTTTTATGTGTCTCACGAATGGACTGATTACAGCCAAGTTCAGAATCTCTACGCCGATGGCCATGAGCTGGCTTCTCATACCGTTTCGTAAGTGGCCTTATTTTGGCCAAGGGGCTGGAACTGTTACTTTATCTGAACTGTTTTACTTGCTTTAATATCTTTGCCAAATGCTGTTTGTAATTTTCTAACTTATTTTCTTTCTGTCTTTTTGCTGTGCTACTAACAAATAGGAGACCTCCCTGTCGAACAAGTGCCCCAAATTGTAATGATTACATACGATGATTCTGTGAATGATTTGAACAAAGGTTTATACATGGACTTATTCGAAAAAGGTAGAACCAATCCCAATGGATGCCCAATAGCTGCCACGTTCTACGTGTCTCACGAATGGACTGATTATAGTCAAGTTCAGAATTTATATTCTGATGGTCATGAAATTGCGTCCCACACAGTGTCGTAAGTCAACTCAAACATTCATTGCACTTGTACAGTATCATCAATTTGCACCTCTTAACCCGTTTTAGTAGCGCGATAACAGGGGAAGATTACTGCTTACCGAAATGTTAAATAATTTTACTTTTTCATCCGCTTGCCTGTCTAACACCATAATACATTTTTCGGCAATAGTATTAACGTATTTTTAATTAGGCATAGCTTTGGAGAACAGTTTTCTCAAAAGAAATGGACCCGAGAAGTGGCTGGACAAAGAGAGATACTCTCTGCGTATGGTGGAGTGCATTTAGAAGATGTACGAGGCATGAGGGCTCCATTTTTATCGGTAAGCAAATTTTAAATCAACTGAGGACGAACCAATCGTTTTGTTCATTTTGTAAGATGGGCTGCCACCCTTAACTTGATATCGTTTCTTAAATTACTACTAAATTACTAATATTATAGGTTGGTGGAAATAAAATGTTCAAAATGTTATACGACTCCAACTTCACTTACGATTCCTCCATGCCTATTTATGAAAATAAACCACCAAGTTGGCCTTACACACTTGATTACAAGCTATTCCATGACTGCATGATACCCCCATGTCCAACAAGATCATATCCCGGCGTATGGGAAGTGCCTATGGTTATGTGGCAAGATTTAAATGGTGGCAGATGTTCAATGGGTGACGCTTGCAGTAATCCACCAGACGCCGACGGAGTATTTAAAATGTTAACTAAGAACTTCCAGAGACATTACACCACAAACAGGTAAGTCTGATAGTGAGTGACATTTCTATTTTAACGTGATCGTAGCAGTGCGGCTTAATTGCAAACCACCACCATTAGATGGCTTGTCAACACCTATAATCATTATTTTGGGTTATTATTCATTAATAATAATTTTTGTATTTTTTAATACTCCTAGTCCGGTTTTTGAGTAAGGTACAATAAATTACTGTTAAATGGCGTAATTTAGATACTGAGAAATTGAACATTTGGCTCAATTTTTTCTCAAAAACCAAAACCTCGACTTACTAGGATTTATTCGCAAATTGTGCTGCTCAAATATTGACGCCAAGGTCGCCAAGTCTTTCATGTCATTATTTATTTTAATATCAGCATCATTGCGGAACAATAACGGTCCTAAGATGGATCCATGCGGGACTCCATCGGTAATACTACCATAATTGGACTCGTTTCCCCTTTTGCAGTTAGTCATATGTAATTTTTAAATTATTTCTTAAATTTATTGCACGTCTAGATGTACTCGTATGTATTTTCGAGGTTAAGTGTCAGAGTAGCCTTTTAGCTAAACTTCGCCTTGCACCTATACCATAATTTTTTATAAATACATTATGCATTTTTGTACTAGATCTGAATCTTTTTTGTTCGGAATTATTAAACATTTTTCAATGTTTTTTTTCAGGGCTCCATTTGGACTCTTTTATCACGCAGCTTGGTTCACGCAACCCCACCACAAAGAAGGTTTCATTAACTTCATTGATAGCATATTGGCCATGAAAGATGTATGGCTGCTAACGAACTGGCAAGCAATTCAATGGGTCAGAGATCCCACCCCCACTTCGAGATTAAATTCGTTCCAACCTTTCCAGTGCGATTTTTCGGTAAATAAATTTTTACAGCTAAATGTGGCATATTTTTAATTATTTATTATTTTTCAGGATCGCCCAAAGAGATGCAACAACCCTAAAGTATGTAATTTGTGGCATAAATCCGGAGTTAGATATATGAGGACCTGCCAACCATGCCCTGACACATACCCTTGGACTGGAAACACAGGAATTCGTAGTAGTAAAATTGATAATGACATCGAAGATTAATTGATAAGCCAAATTTGTATGGTTGATGTGAATTTAAGTAAATACTAGGCCATTGCAACATTATTTTAAATGTTGTGTTAATATTAAGGTACCTAAGAAACTTATTTATATTTGTAAAAAAATCGATGTTGTTTAGGTGTCACGACACATCGCGGTGTGATGGTCATCATACCTCATCAACATCTATCTATGGCCTTATAGAAAAATTTGTAAATATTTAATGGTAACTAATTATAAAAATATTTTAATACTGCCGATGAAATTTAGTAGTAATATTATTATTCTTAAACTGCATATGGTATGCACTATTATACAGTTTTTGGATACTTTTTTTACCTATATTTAAAATACCTAATTTATTGTAAATCAAGTTTTGTTACGTAAATAAAATTGATTTTCTTAATGTGAACCAGTGAGTGATAAATTATGAAATAAAATATTCTTATAAATGTGTGTATTTTTTCAAATTACTCTAACAGCATTGGCTGTTACAATAAATAATGTACTAATAAGTTGTATCCTCGGTTGTATCAAAGCCAAAACAAATGGAACTTGAATAATCGCAAGAACACTGTCGTAAAACTAAACCGATATTTTGTGGCAGCAGAGTAATGTGTAAAATCCATCAAAAGTGAAGAATATAAAAAAAAATTGTGTGTTTGGCTTTAGTTGGTTCTGGTCACCATTTGCTTAACCATAGAGTTATAAACAAACATTGTTGAGCCCGTTCAATATACAGATAAGTCCAGAATGCCTCGAACACAACAGGCATTGGGACGAATATACGAGTGGCCGCCAACTCGCCTCAGTTCGAAATTTGTACATTAGGAGAAGGGCGCGGCAGTGCGCTGTGGCTACTCACTGCTCAGGCTCAGAAGTCAGGTTAGTATCTCATTAACCGTGTTGGGATGTAGAAGTCATGTCTGAAAGAAATTTGATTTACGTATTCTGGACCAACGTTTCGAAATTTTTCTAACTTCAATAATTCATCCTAGATAGGATTAATTATTGTAATTTTAAAACACATTTAAATATTTCCATTGCTTGTTTTTTCGCAACAAAAATGTGATTCTATAACACAAAATTAATTGTCGCTGCACCTCGAGTGTTGCAGGTGTAATAAAAATTATTATAAAAGAATCCAAACAAGGAACAGTAGACGCGAGAGCCATCGGCTACAGCGCGGAGATCCACGATTCCCACCACTGTGTTCGCTCGCCTACAACGGGTACAAGTAAATCGCGCAAACTAATACCCATGTTCAAACCCTTTCGGTCTTTACTGAATAAACGGTCATTGTGAAGCCCAAAATTATATACCATCACCATTTGGTTAAATATGGTCTTAGGACACCGTACGCAAATTTTAAAGAGGGCTCAACAACGTACTATTCCCATCTTCGTGTATATCTCAATTAGTTCTCTCACGTACGATGTAACTAGCAGGCAAAATTTAATTTCATACACCAACGATATAACAACGTTAGGCTCAGTAACGGTGCCTATGAATGCCTTGAGTACTGGTTAAAAAAGATCAAAAATGCGACAAAGGCTACTCATTTATCTTCGTTCTAAAATGCGGGATCAATAGCGATGTGTTGATATATCGGGCTCAATAATGTACCGTTTATAAGTATATACTTATATATAGGGACATATATGTGTGTATATACAATACATATGTAACTGAAGTATCGCCTGTCATGGACTGGGTTCAATTTCCAGCTCTAACACTGACGTATATAATTTTTTCCAAATATGTAATATTTTTTCGGACAACCTCAGCTTTAGAACTGGGGGTTGTGTAATTTACGTGATATGTTTTATGGTATGGCTTATTTCAATTATCTATAATAACATAATATGTTTACGTACATTGTATGATATTGTAAATTTCGCACTAAATTTATAATAAATAAATAAATAAATAAATACACCACATGTAATTACGACCCCCTTTATCCCAAAAGGCTCTAGAAGAGCCTTGTGCGGGAGGGGGCTACACATTTAAAGACAAGGGACACACATCCAATATCCGTGTATAATGGGAAAATCCCTCTCATAGTATTTTCGATTGCCACGAAAAATGTGATATTGAGTAATGTATTATTGGACATATTGACGTTTTCGTATTTTGTATATGAATTAAATTGCAACAAAAATAATTTTAACTTATTCGCAGCCATCTAGATTGACAACTAAAATTCGAATTATTTTTCTTGCAACCCTGTATAAATTGTTCAAAATAGTATAAATGTTTCCAAACTGTGATCTTTATTTCAAAAATTGGGGCCATTTCTGGTGAAACCGGAAGTGACAAATATGGCGGATAGGTCTCAAATAGTTGGAAATTTTACATAATTTTACCATGCGAAATTTTATCCTGATATCTTTAAAAACGAGGAAGTTACGCAGGTGGCCCACTATTCGTTTACCCCCGGTATATATTGTTAATTCACTTTATTCGTTGCTAGTCGCGGTCCCAAGATAAATGGACTTCTGAATGATGCTTGCAGCGCATCCAGTTATACTTATGTTAGAGAAACATAATATAGATTATTTTTTAAATCAATATTACCGTTAATTAAAATGTTTGATATTTGCGGTTCGAACACCTGCTACTCTTTATTTATTAAACTCTATACATTTCTGAAATATATGACCTATCGGCGCTATGATACCGTAATATTTTCAGTATCTGTCTAATAATGAAGGTGTATTTTTTAAGCATCCTGTTCATTCCTCTTGTATTTGGCAAATTTGAAAGAAATATTGAAAAAAGAGCTTTACAAAAATCTCACGAAAAGCCGCAGTGGGTAAAATGGTCCGAGGTGTTTCTTGGCAAAGCGATCATCGACCAACAATCTTACTTGGTTAAACTTTTGAATAAAGTCACCTATGAATACTTATCCGAGTGTACACCAGTCATTTTGTACGACACGTTTACAGAATTGTATGACAACCAACTATTGGAAAAACTGCTAAACGATTTTCCATTCCCTTATATCCATGGGCAAATCACTGACGATTATAAAATAAGAGTAAAACAGGCCCTAAATAATGGGGTTCAAAGTACCTGCGTCAGCTACATGCTATTTATGAAAGATGTTATGAGAAGCAAAGATGTAATTGGGGAACAAAATCGTGCAAAAGTAATTGTTGTGGCTAGATCGTCGCAATGGCGAGTATTTGAATTTTTGTCGCACAAAGAATCCCAAAACTTTGTTAATTTATTGGTGATTGTGAAGTCTGGTCAAATTATGCCAGCAAATGAAGTGAGTATAGAGCTTGTGATTTATTCAGGCTTATTCGGGGCATTTTTAGGAAGCTCCATATATTTTGTATACGCACAAATTGTTCGTGGACCCTTTGGGATCCAGCAAACCAGACGTTTTGACAACATGGTTAAGAGGAAAATTTACTAGAAACGTAAATTTATTTCCCAAAAAAATGGGTTTTGGTTTCTCAGGCCATAGATTTATTATCTCTGTAGGCCATCAGCCTCCATTTGTAATAACCAAGTACGTACATAAAATATAATTACTTACTAAAACTAGTATATGCAAATATTAACTCAAAATAATATTCAGAGGAAGAAATGACAATGGAGATTATATTTTTGATGGAATTGAAATTCGATTGCTTAACTTGCTGGCTAAAAAGTTCAACTTTTCCACGGATTATAGAGAGGCTAGTGAAGCCGTAATAGTAGGGTAAGTAGGTACTACTTTTAAACAATAAATATTACTATTTTAACTTTTTCCAAAGTGCTAAATTTTTCACATTTTTTGGCGGAGAAGTAGAACTAGCATTTTTCTGACTGTCACTACAGAGTTATAGCTCAACTAGATATTTCAGATGCGAGGGTGGTTGTTAATAACAAAAGCGTTGTTTTCTTAGAATAAAAATTTTATATTCCAAAGCACAGATATTACTAAGATATTTCATTGTATCTTTCTCCGAGTTTCATATTTGACTACTGCCCTCACACCAGTTACAGCCTTATAACTTGAGAATAACAAATACAATAGTATCCTGCAATTGGGTGCTAATTACAATTTCTTCTTTAGATTCTGGTGGTGTTGAGGCCAATAATCAAAATAACCTGTTTTTTAATAAAAAGGTCGACGTTTCGAAATAAATGATTTTATCTTCAGGACACTGAAATAATACACGAGAATAAATTTAAGAAACAAAAAGGAAGATTTTTTTATATCCCTAACTATTTTTTATCTTTTTCTTAAAATTACCATTGTGTATTATGTGTGTTCTGAAGATGAAATAAATTATTTTGTAACATCGACTTTACTAAAAAACAGTTTGTCGTTTTGATTTAACGGCTCAACTCCACCTAAATCCAAAGAAAAAAATCTATAACAGACTCCTACAATCATTTATGACTAATGCTGTGTCATAAACTATGTATAATTAATTTCAACAATCATTAATATAAGTTTGTTTTTTATAGTGAAAATATCTATAGGTACCTATTATGTTCACTACTTTATTTGGACAGTCTGATTTACTTCAATTTATAAAAGATTGTTCGTTTATAGAAAACACCCCGTATTTTGTATATCGTGATCTTTACCGAACCACCTAAATTTTGATTTTAAGACACTATTAAACATAACTTCGTTCATATAATGTATATAGTGTTGCCTATCGAATTCACGTTAATTTATATATTATTTTCTATAAAAATTCAACAAAAAAGTAAACATTTCTTGTTCCTGTTTCTGGCATAAAACACCAGTTTTATAAAACCGTGAAACAAACCACGCATTTGAACAAGTCTAGAATATGTTAGTAAAATAATTAATTAACGCAATATAGACTTATTATATGTATTTAGTGCATAAGTGACCCAACTCAAATTTCAACATTATCAGGAATTATCAGTAACTGGCCTACTTGGAGACCGGTAAATTTATGCAATAAGCTTTATAGATCAATTCGATATTATTTCGATCTACACGTTGCGAACGTTTTGGGAACTTTATCCTAATTTTATATAAAAAAAATCTCATAATATATACAGGGTGGGGCAATAGTGCGTCGGACCACGATATCTCGAGTTCTACGATAGCTAGAAATTTAAAATAAGAATTTCAAGTAAACTAGATAAAAAAGTCTATAACTGGAAATTATTTTCGAACATACAGGGCGAGCCAAGAGGAAATTACAGAACCAAGTGCTTTTTTTAAATGGAATGCTGTGTATATCAGTACATTTTTTTAAGCCTCTTTCTACGCTCTATTAATTTCTATATTAGCATTGAATATCTCCCAACCACTTGGATGTAATGAATTTTTTTGTTGAAATAATGCAATCTGCAGATGGATATTAAAAAAATCACCACAGTCACAATTATGGATTTTAAGAAAAACTTTTGTGAATACCAGTTACGAGATATCTAATTAATGTTTTTGAATCATTTTTATTTCCTAAACTGTACAGGGTGGCCAAAAATTATTTTTCAATTAAGAACTTTTTAAATTGAACTTTCTCAATTTTTTCAAATGGAACACCCTGTATATTTTTCAACGATGTGATGTAGAAATGAAAAACGAAAATTTTTTTGTAAGTACTTCCCTGTGGCTAATTGCAATCAGTTTCGTTTTATTGAGCAATAATTACAAAATTCAAAAATAAACTTAAAAAAGAGGTTTCTTACCAAATTGAGGTTTTATTGCTTGTCGAATAACGAAAACAGCAAAAAACTGTACAAAAAAACATTACAGTAAAGGACCTGTTAAATACTATTTACCTACTCATTTCAATGGATTGAAAGAAATGGTCCCACTAAATGGCCTCATTTCAAAATTGCATAAAGACGTGTGTCAATCAAAATGGGCAACACGTAGAACAGCTATTATAAATTTTTGTAATGAATTATTTGAGGGAACCTCTTTTTTTAAGTTTATTCTTGAATTTGACATTTATTTATAAAACAAAATTGGTTGGAATTAGCCATAGGGAAGTACTTACAAAAAATGTTCGTTTTTCATTTCTAGATCACATCGTTGAAAAATATACAGGGTGTTCCATTTGAAAAAATTGAGAAAATTTAATTTAAAAAGTTCTTAATTGAAAAATAATTTTTGGCCACCCTGTACAGTTTTAGGAAATGAAAATGATTCAAAAACATTAATTAGATGTCTCGTAACTGGTATTCACATAAGTTTTTCTTAAAACCCATAATTGTGACTGTGGTGATTTTTTTAATATTCATCTGCAGATTGCATTATTTCAACAAAAAAATTCATTACATCCAAGTGGTTGGGAGATATTCAATGCTAATATAGGAATGAATAGAGCCTAGAAAGAGGCTTCAAAAAATGTACTGATATACATAGCTTTCCATTTTAAAAAAAGGCACTTGGTCCTGTAATTTCGTCTTGGCTCGCCCTGTATGTTCAAAAACAATTTCCAGTTATAGACTTTTTTATCTAGTTTATTTGCAATTATTTAAAAAATTTCTAGCTATCGTAAAAGATATCGAGATCCGACGCACTATTGCCCCACCCCTCGCCCCACCCTGTATATTAAATATGATACGAGCATATTAAATTAATTTGGTTAAATTCAAATACAAAACAAAAAATAAATAGGACAAGAAACGCGTAAAAAGGTGCTATTTTTCGTATTGATTTTTGTTCATAAACAATCATAAACTATTTATTACGTGATTGATAAAATGCAGTATATTTTTGTTGAAAATTATCTCCCATACTTTCCATTCCTAACTCCTATTGGATTATTCGCCACCTGAAGTAAGTTTCTAACATTTTATGATTTATTGTGATTAATGTGGTTTCATATGACGTAAAATGAAGCGTAAAATATAGTCCATTTCTTTTAGTTAGTAACTTAGTTATTCAATATTTGTTTAAATTTGAACAGAAGGGTCTCAATAAAATCCAAATATTTATTTAAAACTTAAGTAATTCGAAAAAAATTAACCGATCGTTAATTCGCAAAATACAGGGTGATTCATTGGTAAGTGTACATACTTTACCTGCATATGTAGGTTATTTGGGCGATTCCATATCACCTATGGTTATTGGGTCAATAATCCTTAATTACCAAGATACAGGGTGTTTTATTGATTTTGCGTATTTTTGTCTTGGACCATAACTTTAGAACCACTAGGTATAATAAAGTAAAATTTGGTATGTATATTTTACTCAATCAGCCATATCGATTTATCAATTTAGCAAAATCAAAATACAGGACCGGACAGAAAAAAATAGCCGAATTGTTAAATCTCAAAAACAACACCCTGTATCGAAAGTTTTAAAAATATGTTTTAAGATTCGGAAAGAGCGTAGAAAAATAAGGCAAATAAAGTACATTTTCAAATTGCCCGCCTTTTTTTTTCTATTTATTTTCTTTGATAAAAGGAAATTTTACAAAACTAAAAATCGACTATCTCATACAAAATAGCGTTTTTTCTCTATAATAGACTACGAATTAATAAAAACTTTCATATTCAATAAGAAACCATTCATACAATGTAAGTACTGAAAATTATTCAACCATTCAATTAAAACCAACAAATTTACACATTATTTTAAAAATTTTAAATTCTGATAAGTAGGCTTTGAATACAATTAAAATTTCAAACAATCAAGTGCGTTTCTGACAGATAGTTTCTAAAAGGTTTGTTTAAATGTTCCTCTGCCTCACCTAAATAATAATAAACTTTTTAAAGTAAAATGCCTCAAAATTTTATTAAGTATGAGATAGTCGGTTTTTAGTTTTGTAAAATTACCTTTTATTTGAAAATGTACTTTATTTGCCTTATTTTTCTACGCTCTTTCCGAATCTTAAAACATATTTTTAAAACTTTCGATGCAGGGTGTTGTTTTTGAGATTTAACAATTCGGCTATTTTTTTCTGTCCGGTCCTGTATTTTGATTTTGCTAAATTGAGACTATATGGCTGATTGAGTAAAACATACATACCAAATTTTACTTTATTATACCTAGTGGTTCTAAAGTTATGGTCCAAGACAAAAAAACGCAAAATCAATAAAACACCCTGTATCTTGGTAATTAAGGATTACTGACCCACTAACCATAGGTGATATGGATTCGCCCAAGTAACCTACATATGCAGGTAAAGTATGTACACTTACCAATGAATCACCCTGTATAACAAAACTATCAGATTCACCTACAAAAAAAACGAAGTGAAAGAGGTGTTAGCAATGTTTAGTGATTATTGGTTTTGTTGCAAATTCTCAACATAATATGTGTCTATATTTCACTATAATTTTTGAGCCTAGTTCCTATAACATACTATTTAAAATATGTTTTATTCTCGGTTTTATATTTAATACTTTTGTTAACGCGATGTTTGGATCAACAGGTGGAGATTCAACATTTCCAAATCTCTTATTATTTTTTAAACATTGAAACTATAGTATACTAAAAAACATAAGCAAAATTAGGGTAATTATTAATAAGCGACTTATATAACGTATGAAACCCCAAGCCTTAAACGCAAGCATTACACACTTTTACATTATTTTTCTTAATTTTCAAGCACAAGTTTTTTTTCTGAACACTGATGTTTTAAAAATTTCAAATTTCATTGCTAAGTGGCTGGAGTCATTTTTAACATTCCAAACAACCATTATAAACCGAATAGGTAGTTGCACTATATCTATAAATAAAAATTTAACAGCAAACGTTCAAAGTGACGCCCAATATTGTCCAACAATTGCAGCGAAATTAAAATTTTTTTTCTCTTTGAAGTTGCCTTAATATAACCTGTTAACTTGATATAATGGTCTCGATAATGGTCTAGTAATGATGTATTTTTTAAAACCAATATAAAAAACATGGGTAGCTATTAAAACAATATAGGCGTAATATACAAATAAAAAATTCGTCAATAAAGGAATTTTATGAGAATTATTGTTTTGTATCATCAATATAAATAAAAAATTGTATTCAATTGGATTAATTACCTACATTCCTAAATTGCTACTGAAATAAATCATTGAAATTGTAACTTACCGATAAATGAAAACAATAATACGGAAATCCACGGTAGACAACAACAAAACCCAATATTATCTCACTGCTCTACACAACGTAATTTAAACGAATACTATTTTATTTATTATTAACCTCCAAAACACCACTAATAGCTATAAAACAAGCCGCAACAAGGCAAGCACTTGCACTGTTGTGGCTGATTAATATTTTATTTTGTTTCGATTCGCATTCGCATTTCGCTTCGATGCCAAGTGCGTAACCTACTAAGTTTTTTTTTGCTGTTCATGGTGCACTTTTTATAGGGAAATTAATTCAACTACCAAAGTATTTCAATTCAATGCCAAATTGTGTCCCACTATATTAGGCTGCACTTTTGATCAAATTGATTTCCCTTACAATGCCGTTATTGTCTACCTAATTAAAACTTTTTTTGATATTATTAAGCAGTGCAGGAAGTACCTAATGTACGTGTAAAAATTGTGTCCACCAATGCCAAAAAGTGTAATATTATTAATAACAAACGAGTCAGGTATAAAAACGCATAAGCACCATATTTTATGATTTTTACCAAAAATAACATTTTAAGTAGATATGATAGTTTATTGTTTGTTAAATTTTATTTGTTTAAATATTTATTATACAATGTGGCTCTAGAGTAACTAACGAAAATGACCGTTTTTGATTATTGAAAAATTTTTAAATCCAACAATAAAGGGGGTCGTAATTACATATTGTGGTGTTATTTATTTATTATTTATAACAGCTGACAAAATTAGATTACTGTCGCAGTATTTTATATTTTCTACTACCTTTATCACAGGAAAAGTGGAGTTCATTTTTATTTATATTTACACTGGACGATTAAAGTAATTGTATCTTATGTAACCTATTACATATTTAGTTAGGATTTATCACAATGCTGATAGGTACAGGGTGATCATTTATATTTTTACACCCCCTTAATTTTGTTATTTTTGGAAAAAAAAAAAAAGTGTAATTTTTGAGTTATTTTGCGTAGATTTTAAACACGATATCAGAAAAAAAATTGAGTAACGCTAAAAACACGTATAATACAAACTTGGTGTTTTTTGTATAGTAACACGCTGCATGAAAAAGTAAATAGTTCAAAAACCGCAAAAGATAAATATACAGTGTTATATATTTTTGAAAAGCTAATTTCATGCTCTTTCATATTCCGCAAAAACATACAGCATATTATCAAACAAAAAGCACAAGTTTGTATTATAACTTTTGGCGTTACTCAATTGTTTTTCTGATACCGTATTTAAAATCTACGTAAGTTTCTGTTGATATTTATAACACAAATTACCAACAAAAAAATATAAAAAAGAAAGTTGAAAAACTGACCTACCCTACGTAAAATTCTGGTAAACTTTTGAGTACCGCTTCGTCGCTCTACTGACCCACTTATGGGGTGAACAACATGCCTTGTATCCAAATCACAGACTCCAAGTTCTAACGTAAGAAACGTGACAAAAATCGTCTAATAAAGTTAAGCCGCCGTTTATAAATTTGCGGTCGGAGACAAGTTAATTGACAGTGACAGCAAAAACTAGTGAATTTATGATTGCAAAAAACAAGGTGAATGCCAGAGGCAAAGACCTATCCTGATTTATCTTCTGTTGAGATAGGTAAGTTACGAAGTTCTGAAAATGTTGACGTATTTTAATTTAATTTCTTTCTCGAATACTACAGGGTATATATTTTTTATTTTTGGTATATGGCCTTGCCATTAAGGGACCTACCATCCCTTAAAATTAAGATGAGTTATTGGTATTCACCCTGTATAAATGATCACCCTGTACATATTCTTATTATTGTAATAGCATCAACGACTAATGAAGCTTTAATAAAATATTAAACCAATGAAATATACAGAATGTCTCACTTAAGACTGTAGCACCTCTAGTAAATAAAATGCGATTGACGCAACTGATTTATCGATAATGTTTACTGTAAAGCCAGTATTGTCGATGTCTCATGTTCCCCAAATTGGCTTTCAGGAGTTCTTTCAGCTGAAGGAAAATGCTGGTAGTGGATACGCTTTTTTCCTTTTCTTAACAGAACATTTTCTACGATTTTCTGGTGGTTACTTCGGTGACGGGAGATGTTAAAAAAACATTTTTTTAGAGACGCACTTTAATAAAAGGTCACAAAGCCCTGGTGCAGGGCAAGAAAAACAGGGTGTTCTCAAAACTGAGGCATTTATTTTAACAGGATGTAGAACTCGTAAAAATAAGTCAGTTTACCAAAAATATAGTACGGTCTTGGCCTCCTTTTATATTGCATGTTTTTCCAATATGTGGATAGGGCGCAATGGGCCAATTTCTTGACCTACACGCTCCCCAGACCTCAATCCTCCTGATTTCTTGCTTTGGGGTCATTTGAAACACTTAGTTTATCGCAGTAGAGAAGTAGATAATGTGATAAATTAGACAGCGAAGAATGCAAAACGCCAATGATATTATTCATAAGCAAAGAAATTTTATTTGCACACGCAAATTATGAAATTTGTGGAGAATCGAAATGTCCAGTGGGCGTTACCCAACAATAGGTCTTACTTACCCTTACCCTTTTAAGCGTCCACTTCTCTGCGAAATAAGTGTTATTAACACCGTATTAGCAGTTTCGATGTTGAAAATTAAATATTTATCTTATGATAAAAAATGTTACATACAATTGAAGAAAACATAATTTCACATTCCGCAGCAAAGCCGTTTTCTTAATTTTGTTATTTAAAAAGTAAAAATTATCCAGAAGATCCTTCAGAAATTACTCTAATTAACGAAAAACTATCAATAATATAACGGTTTAGTATGCATTTAAATAAAAAATCTTATTGTAGCGCAATTCTATGATCATCACTACATAAAACTGTGGAAGAAAAAATAAAAATTTGTTAAAGCAGTTTTTTTTATCTCAATACTTCTGTACCCTCGCCAACAAGAGTTTCATTGCAATTATAAGTAAAACCTATTGTTGGGTAATGCTCATATGCATGCGTGACGGAGCCTTAACTTGGTGATGAATGAGTAAATTTAAAAAATTAAATCAATGTCGACATGTGTATCCACAATTAAAGTGAATAAGAGGGTAAACTTTTTTATTTCTCATTTTACGCGGAAAACTTATTCTTCATAAAAAGTTTAGCTTTTGTTAAAAATATGATTGCCATTGGAGTAAGTTAACATATCATGTACAGGGTATTCAGAAAATTAAAAAATCTGATAATTATGTAAGACGTTCAATTTTAACGATATGAAAAACGGCCAACAAAAGTTGTTTAGAATTAAAATTTATATCAGAATTCCAATTTGTGGATAAATCTGCCTAATTCGACTTTTTACAATACCTAGTTATTAATATTGAAGTAGAAAATGATGTTCTACAGTAAAATGAAAAATCGAGAATAAATAAATGTCACTGTCAACTACAAGTCAACTCCCCTGATATCCAGTTTTTAGTTTGTATAGATACCACTTGATACTTCTGGAAAATTAAAAAAAAAACTCGAATTAGGCAGATTTATCCACAAATTGGAATTTTAATTCAAACAACTTTTCTTACTGACAATTTTTCATATCGTTAAAATTTAACGTAGTTTACTCTCACATAATTTTTCGATTTTTTTTATTCGCCAAACACCCTGTACTTGACATGTTAATTGACTCCATCGCAATCTTATTTTTAATAAAATCAAATCTTTTTATGAAGAATAAGTTTTCCGCATAAATGAGAAATAAAAAAGTTCACCCTCTTATCCACTCTAACTGTGGACATACTGTATAATTATTCGCCCTTTGCACAGCAACAAAGGATCGAAAGAGAATTGTTTTCAAAGGGTTATGTAAAAAAAAGCAAGCCTCACTGTTAAATATTTAATTCAATTTGTTGATAATGAAGTTAATACAAATTTTTTACAATCAGAAAGCATAGTAATGCTAACATTACAGACTAATGTAAATTTACATAAATCCGAAAATTTGGAATAATGAATGTTTATCAGAAACTTACATTAAATTATCGACAGCTCATCTGGCAAAAATACCAGACTAACGAAAAATGCGAAAATATTAGAAACAAAAAAATTACACTATTTAAATTGTTTATTTTAATAAGTGTTTTAAATAGTTCTTAATTAAAATGAAGAAAAAACGTTACGATGAGAAAAACACGCAAAAAATGTGTTTAATTATTTTTTTCCATTCTCTAGCTACTACAACTAAGAACAGTAATGTATTATACGGGGAGATAAAAAAATAATCGCAGTTGCCTACTGTAGTAGTAACTAATTAGAAATTAACGATTTTAAATCCATAGCAAACTGCGATAATTTTTTTATCTATGTTACAGATAAAAACTGACATAATATTTATTAAAAACAGTAACTATTTTAAATCGAGAATTTGAATGGTTCATGACTGTTGAGTGATTGATGACTGGCGATTAGCTGGTGTTATAATATTCAATTCCTCAGTCCAACATAATTAACCCTAAATGAAACATAATATAGTTGTAAAATAGTTCTGCAATATTCAAAGTAAAGTAAAGATTTAATCAAAAATAAAAATATATGACTCATTTTAAGTAGAATGTAGATTACGAGCAAATCTAATATCAATCAGTCACTTCGATAACCCTTTCTTAAATTTAGTTTTAAAATGTAGAATACTATAGCAATTAATAAAAAAGAACTAGAAATATATTGAATTATATAATAAAATTGTATCGTCAAGTTACATATTAAAGGCGTAATTTATATTAAGAGAAAAAATTATTTTGTCATTTTCATTAGCGAGGAATTTGAGTTTGGGAATCTCTACTTTCATCAATATTTGAAAATCTGAAAAATCTGGGACGTTGAAATTTGCGTTGCCGATTTAAGTTAGACTCTCGCATTTCTGTACTGACCCAACGAGGCCATCCTTAAGTCCCTTTTGCTTCGCATCAAGTTGATTAAAATAGCATGTTTTTTAATAGTTGTCCATTTTCAGCCAAACACGCGTTTGATCTAAGCTAAATAACTTAGGGCTCCTTTCATAACAAGCAACCGGACCCTATTATTCTGAAGGACGATAAAATTTAAAAATTTAGAGGATAATTTAGTTTTTCATTATTTGTAAAAAGAGAAAAGATATCAATCCTTAAAAACGAACGATAACGAACAATCTCTGACCACTTTCGACACGTTCCTCTTCAAAAATTTTTTCGTCTTCTGCGCCTAGATAAAAGAACCGGACTTTCGGTAGATAAAGTTTTTTTTTGTCTTCTGCTGTAAATTTAAAACGTATCCGGTCTGTAATTTAAAAAAAACCGTCGATTTTACGAATTTCACGAAAACCTGCTCACATAAGAAGGCCATGCTTTGCTTTTTAAATTGTAAATTCGCGCAGTTTTCTGTAAATCGATTAACGGTTTTCGGTCAGATGTTCTTCAAGTTTTCAATCGGAGACCTCTAGGAGACATACCAAACGTTCCGCCTCCTCGAGCCGAGGGGAAAATCCCAAATCAAATATTCTGTCTGAAACCTGTGATATTCGAAGATAACTCGCCAAAAAAACCCAAAAAAATGATTAATATTTTTTTCCAGGAATGTAAAAAAATTTAAAACTTTTAGCAACTCCTCCATTCCCCTAAATTAAAGTCCATATTTCTTACATTTTTGGCCCCCTCTCCAAAAAATAAATGTTCTCAATTTTTTCTCATATTCTCCTCATTTCTGACAACAAAAGAATCAGGCCTGCAAGGACTGAAACTTCGCTTCTCTGACCTCTTTCATCTTCCAACCTCTGTCGGACTCTAAGACCATCCCGAGATCTTTTAATTCACTCAACTAAATTACCCGAAAAATTTTACTCATACCTAATTAAATTTATTAAAAATATAGAAAACAAAATATATTTCAACTGTTAACGCTATGATTTGTGTAAAGACTGTAAAGTAAGGTATTATACTTCCTTCTGAACTTCGGGTCTTAAATCTACGATTTATATTTTTAGATTAAGAACTAAAAAACCGTATATTAAAGAAAGGTAGATTTTTTTGTTTCATAAAAGATAAAAGGGGTATGTTCCTTGTGCCGCCCTTCAAGGTTAACCACACGCCATCATTATTAATCAGTAATATCAGAGAGCTTACCGTACGTTACAGCAGGATAGATCACAGAGCATGTTATTTTCTGGGTCCATTCAGTCCATCATGGTTAATATTAGTTTGAATACAAACTGAAGATATTATTTACATTTGCATGCATAATATTTACGACTGAAACAAATTTAAAAAAAGCTATAGTGTCTAAAATGTAAATATAAATAAGCCTTGTAAAATAATGTATCCTCAGAAGAAGATTAGCATTTAGCATCATCATGGAATCAACGCAATCAGCATCAAATATCATCATTAAGTAAACAGTTGATTCATCCAATTTGAAAGTACGGAAACATGCAAATCAAAGAATACCTCTAATCAAAACTGATTAGGTAATGAACAAAAAAAGAATTGCCGTGAATTCTCAGAAAATTCGCAATCAGTTTTGACAAAATTTAACTCAAACAACTTGATCTCTTATGAAAAAACTGAATTTTTTGGTGGATAAATAATCTCACTTAAAACTGATATCTAGGGATTTCAAATGGCGCTCTTTACGATGATGAAACCGAAATTTGAATAAAAAATATTTTTTTGAAAAATTGACTTTTCGAACCCCCTTAAAATTGCACGCTACTGACATGTATCACATATTACTAAATTCAAAGAATCACCTTATTGATCTTTTGTTACTATCAAAATTTGAATTTAATCAAGCATCAATTACCGTGTATACGTGTTGCGATCTTAAGTGGGTCACACTGTATATATTAACATGAAAAAAAAACTTTTAAAGGAGTAACTCCGCTGATATTTAAGATTTTATGCTTTTATTTTTATACGGAGAATCACTTCCTGTATTTCTTATGCTCTAGTCTAGCTTTAAAAAAAATAAAGGATGCTTACTCGATTTAGATCACATTTAATATGCTCTGGAGATAGGCACTGGCACTATGCTTTTTATATTTTTATTTATATTCCTCATATTTCCTAAAACAAAAATTTAAATATAATGGACCAAAAGAATTAATTCGGAAAAATTAAATTCATTCGTTCAGAAAAGAGAGTTAATATTTAAAAAAAATCTCAAACATGAAAATTACATTGAATTTTGGTACAAAACTCGGCGAGTGTAGTAAATTTCATCTCATTATCTACGTGAAGAAAAAATAGTTCACTATTCATGAAGATCTTAACGCTTTCATGTGAATTTTTATTCCTTAAGTAACTTGAGAATCACCGTATAAAGTAGAACAAAGTAGTTATTTCCAAAAACCAAATTGCAAATTTTGATTTACAAAATTATTGTCCGATTGTTATTCTTTAATTTTTACAACAAAACGTGTAAACAGAAACTATTATGGTTATAATTTAATTACATCTTAGTGTCTAAAATTGGAGAGTAGGTACTAAATACTTAGGAAAAACAGACAGTGACTAGGAGTGTTTGGCTATACAACCATGCTCTAATGAACTACGCTACTGTTTCAGTTTTTTCTTCTCACAAATAAAAGACAAAATGTTATAAATTGAAAAAATAAATTGTAACTTACTCTATTCGATATATCATCATCTTTATGATTCATTCCTGTATTCTTCATTCTTAAAGAAATAAATTGAAAATGAATGAAACAAATATACAATTATTGTCAAAAATTATACAAAGATAAAAGAACTTGCCTTGTTAAACAACTAGACACTTAGCTTATAAGGTATTACACTAAATGACTGATATTTCGAATCCATTCAGTTGAATTTAAACATCATGACCGTTATTGGCCAGGTTATTTTTGACTGAAAAAAATAAAGCATTAGAAATGGTTTTTGGAAATATGAAATAGAGTTTCTAGCATTATGTTTTCAGAGTGAGACAGGAAAGTAATCATTTAAACTTGTTACTTTTCATAATATGGGTTGTCATCATTCTACCAAAATAGTGGCAATTATTTTCCAAAACTTTTTTTTATTTCATTTTCATAAACCAACTTTTAAGAAAATAAGTAGTTAATTTAGAAATTTAGATTCAATTTTACGAGTAGTTTTCGATCCCCTTAAAATTTTAACCGCCAAAAATTTTTCTTCTGCAGATAATGAGAATTGATTTCTATAACCATGCAAAGTTACAAAATGCTTGTTTTTAAATTTTCCTGATAGGACTGGAAGCTGAAGGCCATACCCTTGCACATTTTAAATGTTAGCATCAATACCACAAGTGGCGCCAAATTCATTTTCTTTAAATATTTCTGTATATTAAAAATATTGGCTTTATATTCTAATTCAATTTCATTGCTACAACAAAACATCGAATAACTTTTTCCCCCATCAGAAAAACGAAAAGAACCTCTGAACTCGGAAGTAACTATACTTGTAGACTTTTAATAACTGTTCACTATACAGGGCGCCCGTTTTTCGACCCGCATCATGGGGATCTCGCTTATCTTAAGATATACGAAGTCGGTCTAGAGCAAAGTTGCACAATTTTATGCTGATCCATAACCTGAAAAGAAATTTGATCTATCGTTTTTAAATTTTGAAGATATTAGAAAACAAAGAAAAATCGTGATTCCCGTTTTTAATTTTTAAATTGAAAATTAATAAAACTAGGTATTTTAAACAAAAAGGTACTTTTTCCCGAGGAATCCGAATATGCCAGTGCATTTGCCATAACGTCTAAGATGGCAGAGAAACAACAGTCAACTTTATTTTTTCTTATGACCCAAATATCAGATTTTCATATTTTTGTCTGATTACGGTGATCGACACTTGATAGTTTAGTTTTATATTTCGACCAAAAATGAATATTATTCATTTTTACCAAGGGTGCTGTGGAAACAAAAGACTCGGTATTTACAATTTTGCGAATTTCACCAAGAAAATGGTATTTTCAAATAGAAAACAATAAATTTTCAGCATTTAAGTTCAAATGCTGACAGAGACTTAAAATTACGCTGAACAGTCAATATTTTGTCTAAAACGAAAATTATGTTTTTCTTTCCAAAGTACCCTTTGCAAAACTGAAAAATGTTTAATTTCGGTGGAAATATAAAACTAAATATGTCATATTGTGTCAACATCACCGTAATCAGAAAAAATAGATGTATTCAAAAATGCGAAAATCCAATATGGCGCCCATAAGAAAAAAGAAAGTTGACTGTTGTTTCTCTGCTATCTTAGATGTCATGTCAAATTCAATGTCATATTCGAATTCCACGAAAAAAAGTGCCTTAAGAAAGTTTTTGTTTTTAAAATGGGTAGTTTTATTAGTTTTCAATTTAAAAATTAAAAACGAGAATCACAATTTTTCGTTCTTTTCTAATATTTTCAAAACTAAAAACGATAGTTCAAATTTCTTTTTAGATTATTGATAGCATAAAATTATTCAACTTTGCTCCAATTTAATGAGATCATCATGCTGCAGGTCGAAAAACGGACATCCTGTATATGAACATCAGCATTTTGTCAAATTAACAAAAAAATTCTCTTTAAGGATCTGTAAACAATTAAAAACCGGTTAAATTGCCACATAATTCAAGAGAAGTTATTAACTTTTTCATCACTTTCATCTAATTAGAAACTAATTTATAGAATTTCAACCTACATTTGTCAATTTCTGCATCACATGGTCCTAGATTATGTTCAAAAATATTAAAAATGTATGTTTCCGTCACTATTATTGTAAATTAATTTTCTTTTTTATTCTTGCCACTCACTAAAAGATACGTGCATATTAAAAATGAGAAATACAATGCAAATAATTTATAACTACTGATTATTCAACATTACAAAAGATCATCATCGAATAAGATATGAGTTTGGAAAGATATTGCTTTCAATAGTTTTGTTACTAAGCGGTTAGTATACAGGGTGGCCTAACGAAAACGAAACGGTGCTGGTTTTGGCCACTTAAGCTCTTTAAAAACAAGCGTTTGGACACGTCAATTTTGTTTTTGAGGGGGACACCTTTTAGGCGTATACGCAAACCGCAAAAAAGACAAAATTGACGTGTTCGAGTGTTTTTTATTAATGAGCTTATGTGCCAAAACCAGCGCCGTTTCGGTTTCGTTGGGCCACCCTGTATGTGATAGTGTAGAAAAAGTAATACATGTTAAAATGTTTAGTTGGTAAGCAAGCACCAGTGAAGCACAAGATTTTTCAATTTTCTTTAACATAAACAGTTAATAGTACTGATCTATAGGTAGTATAAAATGGTTTTTAGATTTTAAATTAGATTAGAATTGAGTTAGTCAATAAATAAATAAATATGTTCATTTAGAAAAAATATTATAAACAAATACTATTAAGTAAACAAAGTTAATGACACTTTATATTTTTAGTAGTCAACATAATGAATTACTTACATTAGAATGACTAATAAAATTATCAACCAATATGCTTTTAGATCTGTCTTCCAAAAGTAGTAGTTCATTCTCTTTTATTTCCTCGTGCAGCCAATTCTTCTTGTACTAACAAATATTACATAAATATAAAAATAAATGAAAAATAGAAATATCTACAAAATAGCCAATTTTCAGATTATCTTTTCAGAATAACGAACGATCAGCATTCCCAACTATCAATTCAGAGAAAAGTTATCATCATTAAGCTAAATACTAAGTATTGTTACTAAACATATTTCCATCAATTCCTCCGATTTTGTCGCTGTTTTCGAACATTGAAAGTTGTATAATTTTGGAAAGAAGGTGCATAAACATTAACTTATTAAGCGGCTAATTTATGTTACAGGGTGGAGAAAATAATACAAGTTAATAAAATATTTAGTAAGTCAGCAGTGAAGCACAAGCTGACTGATTTTTTAGCATTACCGGTTAAAGACCGGTATTTTATATTAAAATGCTGTCTCACATTTGTACTAAAAAGTTATTACATTTTATATGTCTTTTTGAATTAAACAAAATTTATTTTTTTGTCAGTGGCGTGCATTTTTATTAAGAAAAAAGGGGTCGCTTTTTCGTGGAGTCATTAGACATTTTTTACAGAAAAATAAATACAATATTAGTAATCGTAATCAGCATGCTTTAGAACCCCCATGCCGAAAATTTCACAATATTTTGATTAAGGGTTTCCGAATAACGGGCCCAGTAAAAATACATTTTTTAGTCGTAAACAATTGACAGATTGAAAACGGTTTGCGTTTTGAAAAAAAGTCATTCCTCATTTTGAATTTAAATTGATTTACTCTATCTCCCCATGCCTTCAAAAGTTTCAAATGCTGCAAGTAAAAATGTTTCATTGGACTATAAAAAAATATTTTAACCGGTTCTGTATTATTTGGGCATTAAGTGATAAGAAATGATCTTATGTGATAATAAATCGATTTTATACCAAAAGAAAAAAAAGTTGCTCTGATATTAAATTAAACTATTGAACTAATTATTTACGACTGCGGCATTTCAAACTTTTGAGCACATGATGTGACACGACGCCGTTCCATAAACTGAAAACGTCTTTGTATTCGTCAGAAAAACCGACATGAGGCGGATCGTCACGAGCAGTTCACAAGCAGTTCGTTCGGTGACGGCACTCCAAACCCCGTCCCAATCATGAGAGCTAGCAGCTCGCGAACGGTTTGGCTCGCAAATGTGTACGCACCTTTACAGGGTAGAATGTAAGGAAGCAAAGAAATATCTACTAAGTGCTATGGATAAACTATGCTATAGGTAAACGTCAAAGATTAATGGGTATCTAGAAAGTAGAAAATAATATGGTAACACGATTTCGTAAAATATAAAAGGGACCGATTGTAAATAATTAAAATAATAACAATATAACTACATGTTTAGTATGGGATACAAGTTAACATATTATAACAAACTTCTTCATAGATAATGGTTTCAAAACTTACTTTAAAATTCCTATGGGAATTGTCAAATCTGTGTTCTAATTGATTTTAAGTAGTATACATTTATATTCCTTGCAAGGCCAAACTAATTTTATTATTAAATTTTCTTTTGTTTTTTTTTTGAGCTCCCTTATATTCCATAGATTTTATATTTGCTGAAAAAAAAATACCAGTTACTCTGTTTTAGAACTTAATATTAATCAATTATTAACATTGTTTTCAGCTGAACAGAGTCATCTTATAACAAATTAACACGTCTGAATTATTAACATAGAAAAATATAATCTTGAAAACAAAATCATAATACCAAACTTGTCGTAAGACTATTGATCGCTGAAAACACTGTCAAATCTATTGTTATTTAGCCATGACTTTTCCTTCATAACTCATATTTATTTTCTTTGCGATAGCTGCAAGTATTAAAAACATAAAAATATGGCAAGTTTGATAACTATCTGATTTTATTTCATATGGTCCTTTAAAAATCCTTTAAAAATTTGGCACACTCTGGAAAAATCAAGCATTATTAGTTCATCTCCTTTCTTTTTATTTAAGTTGAATTCTTTCCATGAAATTTAATACATTCTCTGCAAAAATAAAAATAATTAAAAACACGATTTTAAAATTAAGTGTTAACTGTTTATTTAATAGTGTGTTCAGACTGCGCAAAGAAGTCACCATACAACTACATACAACGTCAGAAAAAATTTTCTCATCATAAATTTATAAAATATAGTAAATATAATCTGATTCAAGTGGTCTCATTGTCTCACCCAAAATCACAAGTTATATATTTTACTTATAGAGCTACCCTACCAAACAACATAATTTTAACTTTAATTAAAAAAAACAAATATTATTTGCGTAACTCACTTTGGGCTATGATAGCTGATTTTGCTCCCTTACATTTACTAAAACATAAATAACAAATCAGAAAAAACTTAATTGTTATCAAAAGCTGCTAATAAATTGTTGATATCAGTTAAATAATAAATCAGCACAAAAACATAAAGGACAGAAAATAGCTTTCGTCATGATATCGTAAAAAAATATTTTAATAATCCCAAACAAAATAATTTAACTTTAATATAAAAAATAAAAATAATCATTAATTGCAAGAAAATAAAACTTACCTTAAGTGTTGGAAGGGCATGTTATTAGAATTTTTGTCTTTTATCCACATTCTAAGAATGATTACAGTTATTTTAAGTTATTTATTTTTCACCATATTTATTACCTAAAACAAATTAAATATTGCTGATAACTTTGTTTAATGCTACAATATTGCCTATTCGTGAAATAATATTCTCAGTTGAAGAGAGAAGTCATCATGTAAAAACATAATGTTCAGATTAGTTTTTTCATCATGAAGAAAAATTTTTAAATTTGGAAACGACGTAAGTATCTACATAATTTAAATAAAACGAAAATAATTAAATGTATATTTCATTAAAATATGTTTAAAATTACCTTACCACCACAATCAGTAAGACTGATTCTTGAAATTCCGTCATTTGTTACCATTTAACAAAAACAATTCATTATTGATAATTCCCTTTTACTCCATATTCACTAAAAAATGAATAATAAAAGATGAAACTTTATAATGTACGAAGAGCTATTCATAAAATGAATATTTCAGCTTAGCAAATAAATCACCATGTAAAAATAGACAGGTCAGAAAATAGTTTTCATCATGATATAAGATCATCAATAAAACGAAAAAGTTCCCACAAATTCACAAGTCAGATATGTTAGTTACTAAGCCACCACTGTACCAACAGAACTTTAACTTTCAATAAAAAAATTACAATAATTATTAATTATTGCAAAAAATTAAACTCACCTTTATGACCTATCAGGTTAGCATTATGTCTTAGGATTTCTATCTCTTAATCTCATTATGAAAATGAAGGTAATTTAAAATTGTTTATTTCTCACCATAATTATTATCTATAAAAAATTAAAGTTATTGAATTCGTTATTTATAAGGATATAAAATTACTTTTCTGAAATATTATTCTCAGTGGAAAGAAGACACCATCACAGAAAAGCTTAATGTTCAGTAGGTATAGTATTTTCATCATGAAGTCATATAAATTTTAAATTTTACTCTAGGATACTACAAAACAAAATACTTCTCACCTTATATCCCCATAAGTCGATAGAAATAGTACCTAATTGATACAAATAAATCTCCATTATAAAAGTTATTAATAGGGGGTTTATTTTTGATTAGGTCGGTTTTATAGACTTAGAATTTCTATTTTTACCCACATTCTAAGAATGATGAAAGTTTCAAGTTGCACTAATTGCTCTCCATATTTTTTTGCTAAAACAAATACAATATTGTTTATTACTTAGTTTAATAATACAAATTGTTACTTATTGCGAAAATCTAATTTCAGTTCAATGTATCTGATCATGTAAAATCATAATGTTGAGGACGTTGTCATCATGAAACCACGTAAAAACATTATATTGAGAATAATCTTCTCATCATGAAGTTATGTACGAATATTTTTAAACCATAATTTTACGCCAATTATTTATTTTGGTGAAAATTTAATTAGAATACAATATTTCAGTAGGTACGTAACCCAAATTCACAAGTTAAATATGTTGCTTACTTGACCACCGTACCGAATAACATAATTTTTACTTTAATTTATGAAATACTTATTTGCTAAAGCCGGAACTTACCTTAGGCAGTACCGGGTCAGTGTTATATTTTTGGAATTTCTGTCTTTTAACCAAATGATGAGGCTAATTTAGGGTTTTTATGGCACACCATACTTATTAGTTAAGATAAATTAAGTGGTTGAATACGTTGTTTAAGGATATTAAATTACTTATTTATGAAATAATCTCCTCAGTGGAAAGAAGAAACCATCATAAGAGATTAATGTTCAGTATAGAATTTTCATCATGAAGTTGTCATATAAATTTTAAGTTTTAAAGTAAGATTTGTTTTATTAAATTTTTAACTTTAAAGTAATTTAATTACTATTCCATTGAATTTGGCAAAATATTGCTCACCTTGGATTACCACAAGTGGGTAGAAATATTGTCGTGGTGACTGGCTGAATGGACTCCGTCCTTAATGCCATAACAAAAAAAAAAAAAAATATATATATATATGTACTATATTGTTGGTTACTTTGTTTAATGGTATAAAATATTACTTATTTAGAAAACGTAATTTCAGTTCAATAACGATTTAAAAAAAACCTTGATGATGATGAGATGATAAGTGTAATATAAAAAATTTAATGTTATTCCTTCCGATATAAATGTCCTGAAGAAATTGTAAACTAGCATACCGATAAATCTGTAACTGTAAAAACGTACTGGCAAGTCGCTAATAACCTACAGGATTGATGCGACACTCTCAATAAAAAAAAAAGCTCTTAATAAATTGTTGATTTCAGTTGAATAATAGATCAACACAAAAACATAAAGGTCAGAAAACAACTTTCTCCACGAAATAGTTGAAAAAAAGTAAGTGAACATCTCTTACTTAATTTAACAAAAATTTTATTCGATATTAATGCCTCGGTATGAAATCTCAGTTCACAACCTTGATATGATAGTTAGTGAGCTATCTCTTCAAACGGAATCATTTAACTTTAATTTAAAAAATACAGTAATTATTAATTGCATAAATCAAAACTTACCTAAAGTTTTGGAAGGTCACTGCATGTTATTAGAATTTTTGTCTTTTATCCACATTCTGAGAATGATTATAGTCATTTTAAGTTACTTATTTCTCACCATATTTATTAGCTAAAACAAATTAAATATTGCTCAGTACTTTGTTTAATGATACAATATTACTTATTAGTGAAATAATATTATCAGTTGAAGAGAGAAGCCATCATGTAAAAACATAATGTTCAGAATTATTTTCTCATCATGAAGTTATGTACCAATATTTTTAAATTTTAAAGTGATGTCTATCTAGTTAATTTAAATAAAATGAAAATAATTATATAAATATATATTAAAATATCTTTGAAATTACCTTATCACCACAATGGGTAACATTGAGTCTTGATATTCCGTAATTTTGCTAACGTTTAACAAGAACACTTCAACATTGTATAAATGTTATTTGTGGCATTTCATAATTTTTTTCTTTATATTCTTTTTGTAATTTATTACCACATTTCTTGAAGTTACTATCCAAAAATAATTGATTTATCTATCCAAAAAAGAAAAGAAAGCGAAGAAGAACACTTCAGTTGTGATCATTCCTTTTTATTTCATATTCACTAAAAAATAAATAATAAAAGATAAAACTGTATTTTATATTGTACGAAAGACTACTCATAAAATAATTATTTCAGCTGAACAAATAAATCACCATGTAAAAACAGAAAGGTCAGAAAATAGTTTTCATCAGGAAATAAGATCATCAATAAAATGTAAAAGAGCCCACCAACTCACAAGATATGTTAGTTACTGAGCCACTGTACCAAACAGAATTTTAACTTTAATTTAAAAAAAATACAATAAATATTACAAATAATTGCAAAAAATGAAACTTACCTTAAGAGTTGGGACGTCAGTGTTTTATCTGCCTCTTAACCTAATTATGAAAATGAAGGTAATTTAGAATTACCCATTTCTCACCATAATTAGGTATTATCTACAAAAAATTTGTTGTTGAATTCGTTGTTTAATGATACAAAATAAAATTATTTTTTTCTGAAGTAAAATTTTCAGTGGAAAGAAGAAACCATCATATAAAAGAGCTTAAAGTTCAGTGTAGTATTTTCATCATAAAGTTGTCATATAAATTTTGCTGTGGAATTAGTTAGAGTAATTTAATTCCTATTCCATTGAATCTAGCAAAATACTTCTCACCTTATATCACCATCACCACAAGTCGGTTGAAATAGTAATTAATATAGATAAATTTCCATTATAAAAGTTATTAACGGTGAGTTTATTTTTGATTAGGTCTGTTTTATAGACTAGAATTTCTATCTTTTCTCCACATTTTATAAATGATGAAAGTTTCAAGTCGCACTTATTCCCCCTCATCATATTTATTTGCTGAAACAAATACAATATTGTTGGTTACTTTGTTTAATGGTATAAAATATTACTTATTTAGAAAACCTAATTTCAGTTCAATTGTATCTCATCATGTAAAATCATAATGGAATAATTTCCTCATCATGAAGTTATGTACGAATATTTTTAAACCATATGTCTCGTTAATGTCTAAATGTATATCAGTTTATTTTTACTATCAATAAAACGCAATAACTTACACTAATTATTTATTTTGGTGAAAATTTTATTGGAATACAACATTTCAGTACGTAATCCAAATTCACAAGTTAAATATGTTACTTACTGAGCCACCGTACCGAGTAACATAATTTTTACTATAATTTATAAAATATTATTTGCTCAAGATGAAACTTACCTTAGGCAGTACCGGGTCAGTGTTATATTTTTGGAATTTCTGTTATTTTAACCAAATGAAGAGGTTGATTTAGGATTTTTATGTCTCACCATATTTATTAACTAAAATAAATTAAAGTGGTTGAATACGTTGTTTAAGGATATAAAATTATATATTTCTGAAATAATATTCTCAGTGGAAAGAAGAAACCATCATATAAAAGAGCTTAATGTTCAGTATAGTATTTTCATCATGAAGTTGTCGTATAAATTTTAAATTTTGCTGTGGAATTTGCTTTCGTCATGAAATCGTAAAAAAATATTTTAATAATCAGTGAAACCAAAAAGCTAAAACACCTCTTAATCCTCTTGTTCAATTAAGAATTTTATTCAAAATCAATACTTCAGTTCATAAGCTTGATATAATAGTTAATGAGCCCCAAACAAAATAATTTAACTTTAATTTAAAAAATAAAAATAATTATTAATTGCAAAAAGCGAAACGTACCTTAAGTGTTGGAAGTGCAGGTTATAAGAATTTTTGTCTTTTATCCACATTCTGAGAATGATTACAGTCATTTTAAGTTATTCATTTTTCACCATATTTATTATCTAAAACAAATTAAATATTGGTCATTACTTTGTATAATTGTACAATATTGCCTATTCGTGAAATTATATTATCAGTTGAAGAACAAAGTCATCATGTAAAAACATAATGTTCAGAATAATTTTCTAATCAGGAAGTTATGTACCAATATTTTTAAATTTTAAAATGATGTCTACCTAGTTAATTTAAATAAAACGAAAATAATTATATAAATATATATATATTAAAATATTCTTGAAATTACCTTATCACCACAGTGGGTACTATTGAGTCTTGATGTTCCGTAATTTTGCTAACGTTTAACAAGAACACTTCAACATTGTCTAAAAATGTTATTTGTGGCATTTCATAATTTTTTCTTTATTTTCTTTTTGAAATTCATTACCACATTTCTTGAAATTACTATCCAAATAAATTGATTTAACTATCCACAAAAAAAAAAGAAAGAGAAGAAGAACACTTCCATTGTGATCATTCCTTTTTACTTCATATTCACTAAAAAATATATAATAAACGATAAAACTGTATTTTATAATGTACGAAAGGCTACTGATAAAATAATTATTTCAGCTGAACAAATAAATCACCATGTAAAACAGAAATGTCAGAAATTAGTTTTCATCATGAAATAAGATCATCAATGAAACGTAAAAGAGCCCACTAATTCACAAGATATGTTAGTTACTGAAAAACTGTACCAACAGAATTTTACCTTTAATTTAAATAAATACAATAAATATTAAAAATTGCAAAAAATTAAACTTACCTTAAGACTTGGGACGTCAGCGTTCTATCTGTCTCTTAACCTAATTATGAAAATGAAGGTAATTTAGAATTACCCATTTCTCACCATAATTATTGTCTACAAAGAAATTGTTGTTGAATTCGTTGTTTAATGATATAAAATAAAATAATTTTTTTCTGAAGTAAAATTTTCAGTGGAAAGAAGAAACCATCATATAAAAGAGCTTAATGTTCAGTATAGTATTTTCATCATGAAGTTGTCATATAAATTATAAATTTTGCTGTGGAATTTGTTTAAATTAATTTTTAATTTTAAAGTAATTTAATTCCTATTCCAATGAATCTGGCAAAATACTTCTCACCTTATATCACCACAAGTCGGTTGAAATAGTAATTAATATAGATAAATTTCCATTATAAAACTTATTAACGGTGAGTTTATTTTTTATTAGGTCTGTTTTATAGACTAGAATTTTTATCTTTTCTCCACATTTTATAAATGATGAAAGTTTCAAGTCGCGCTTATTCCCCCTCATCATATTTATTAGCTGAAACAAATACAATATTGTTGGTTACTTTGTTTAATGGTATAAAATATTACTTATTCAGAAAACTTAATTTCAGTTCAATAGTATCTCATCATGTAAAATCATATTGGAATAATCTCCTCATCATGAAGTTATGTACGAATATTTTTAAACCATATGTTTCGTTAATGTCTAAATGTATATCAGTTTATTTTTACCATCAATAAAATGCAAGAATTTACACTAATTATTTATTTTGGTGAAAATTTTATTGGAATACAACATTTCAGTACGTAATCCAAATTCACAAGTTAAATATGTTACTTACTGAGCCACAAGTAACATAATTTTTACTTTAATTTATAAAATATTTATTTGCTAAAGACGGAACTTACCTTAGGCAGTACCCGGTCAGTGTTATATTTTTGGAATTTCTGTTATTTTAACCAAATGAAGAGGTTGATTTAGGATTTTTATGTCTCACCATATTTATTAGCTAAAATAAATTAAAGTGGTTGAATACTTTGTTTAAGGATATACAATTATTTATTTCTGAAACAATATTCTCAGTGGAAAGAAGAAACCATCATATGAAAGAGCTTAATGTTCAGTATAGTATTTTCATCATGAAGTTGTCATATAAATTTTAAATTTGCTGTGGAATTTGATTTCGTCATAAAATCGTAAAAAAATATTTTAATAATCAGTGAAACAAAAAAGTTAAAACACCTCTTAATCCTCTTGTTCAATTAAGAATTTAATCAAAATCAATCCTTCAGTTCATAAGCTTGATATAATAGTTAATGAGCTACCCCCAACCAAAATAATTTAACTTTAATTTAAAAAATGAAAATAATCATTAATTGCAAGAAAACAAAACTTACCTTAAGTGTTGGAAGTGCATGTTGTTAGAATTTTTGTTTTTTATCCACATTCTGAGAATGATTACAGTCATTTTAAGTTATTTATTTTTCACCATATTTATTATCTAAAACAAATTGAATATTGCTCATTACATTGTTTAATGGTACAATATTGCCTATTCGTGAAAGAATATTCTCAGTTGAAGAGAGAAGCCATCATGTAAAAACATAATGTTCAGAATAGTTTTTCATCATGAAGAATCATTTTTAAATTTGGAAACGACGTAAGTATCTACATAATTTAAATAATACGAAAATATTTAAATGTATATTTAAAATTACCTTACCACCACAATCAGTAAAACTGATTCTTGAAATTACGTCATTTGTTACCATTTAACAAAAACAATTCATTGTTGATAATTCCCGTTTACTCCATATTCACTAAAAAATCAATAATAAAAGATGAAACTTTGTTTCATAATTTAAGAAGAGCTATTCATAAAATGAATATTTCAGCTGAACAAATAAATCACCATGTAAAAACAAACAGGTCAGAAAATAGTTTTCATCATGTAATAAGATCATCAATAAAACGAAAAAGTTCCCACAAATTCACAAGTCAGATATGTTAGTTACTAAGCCACCTCTGTACCAACAGAACTTTAACTTTCAATAAAAAAATTACAATAAATACCAATTAATTGCAAAAAACGAAACTCACCTTAAGACCTATCGGGTTAGCATTATATCTTAGGATTTCTGTCTCTTAATATCATTATGAAAATGAATGTAATTTAGAATTGCTTATTTCTCACTATAATTATTATCTATAAAAAAATAAAATTATTGAATTCGTTATTTAAGGATATAAAATTACATTTCTTAAATATTATTCTCAGTGGAAAGAAGACACCATCACATAAAAGCTTAATGTTCAGTTTAGTATTTTCATCATGAAGTTGTCACATAAACTTTAAATTTTACTCTAGGATACTACAAAACAAAATACTTCTCACCTTATATCACCATAAGTCGGTAGAAATAGTAATTGATACAAATAAATCTCCATTATAAAAGTTATTAATAGGGGGTTTATTTTTGATTAAGTCGGTTTTATAGACTTAGAATTTCTATTTTTACCCACATTCTAAGAATGATGAAAGTTTCAAGTTGCACTAATTGCTCACCATATTTTTTTGCTAAAACAAATACAATATTGTTTATTACTTAGCTTAATAGTACAAAATGTTACTTATTGCGAAAATCTAATTTCAGTTCAATGTATCTCATCATGTAAAATCATAATGTTGAGGACGTTGTCATCATGAAACCATGTAAAACATAATGTTGAAAATTTAATTAGAATACAATATTTCAGTAGGTACGTAACCCAAATTCACAAGTTAAATATGTTGCTTACTTGACCACCGTACTGATTAACATAATTTTTACTTTAATTTATGAAATATTTATTTGCTAAAGACGGAACTTACCTTAAGTAGTACCGGGTCAGTGTTATATTTTTGGAATTTCTGTCTTTTAACCGAATGATGAGGCTAATTTAGGGTTTTTATGTTTCACCATATTTATTAGCTAAAATAAATTAACAGTGGTTGAATACGTTGTTTAAGGATATAAAATTTATTTCTGAAACAATATTCTCAGTGGAAAGAAGAAACCATCATATAAAAGAGCTTAACGTTCAGTATAGTATTTTCATCATGAAGTTGTCGTATAAATTTTAAATTTTGCTGTGGAATTTGCTTTAGTCATGAAATCGTAAAACAATATTTTAATAATCAGTGAAACAAAAAAGTTAAAATACCTCTTAATCCTCTTGTTCAATTAAGAATTTTATTCAAAATCAATCCTTCAGTTCATAAGCTTGATATAATTGTTAATGAGCTACCCCCAAACAAAATAATTTAACTTTAATTTAAAAAATAAAAATATTTATTAATTGCAAAAAACAAAACTTACCTTAAGTGTTGGAAGTGCATGTTATTAGAATTTTTGTCTTTTATCCACATTCTGAGAACGATTACAGTAATTTTAAGTTATTTATTTTTCACCATATTTATTATCTAAAACAAATTAAATATTGCTGATAACTTTGTTTAATGGTACAATATTGCCTATTCGTGAAATGATATTCTCAGTTGAAGAGAGAAATTATCATGTAAAAACATAATGTTCAGAATAGCTTTTTCATCATGGAGACAATTTTTTAAATTTGGAAACGACGTAAGTATCTACATAATTTAAAGAAAACGAAAATAATTAAATGTATATTTCATTAAAATATCTTCAAAAAACCTTACCACCACAATCAGTAAGACTGATTCTTGAAATTCCGTCATTTTGATACCATTTAACAAAAACAATTCATTTTTGATAATTCCCTTTTATTCCATATTCACAAAAAAATTAATAATAAAGGATGAACCTTTATTTTATAATGTAAGAAAAGCTATTCATAAAATGAATATTTCAGCTGAACAAATAAATCACCATGTAAAAACAGACAGGTCAGAAAATAGTTTTCATCATGAAATAAGAACATCAATAAAACGTAAAAGTCCCCACCAATTCACAAGATATGTTAGTTACTGAGCCACTGTACCAAAAGAATTTTAACTTTAATTTAAAAAAATACAATAAATATTACAAATTGCAAAAAATGAAACTTACCTTAAGACTTGGGACGTCAGTGTTCTATCTGTCTCTTCACCTAATTATGAAAATGAAGGTAATTTAGAATTACCCATTTCTCACCATAATTATTATCTACAAAAAATTAGTTGTTGAATTCGTTGTTTAATGATATAAAATAAAATTATTTTTTTCTGAAGTAAAATTTTCAGTGGAAAGAAGAATCCATCATATAAAAGAGCTTAATGTTCAGTCTAGTATTTTCATCATGAAGTTGTCATATAAATTATAAATTTTGCTGTGGAATTTGTTTAAATTAATTTTTAATTTTAAAGTAATTTAATTCCTATTCCAATGAATCTGGCAAAATTCTTCTCACCTTATGTCACCACAAGTCGGTTGAAATAGTAATTAATATAGATAAATTTCCATTATAAAAGTTATTAACGGTGAGTTTATTTTTGATTAGGTCGGTTTTATAGACTAGAATTTCTATCTTTTCTCCACACTTTATGAATGATGAAAGTTTCAAGTCGCGCTTATTCCCCCTCATCATATTTATTTGCTGAAACAAATACAATATTGTTGGGTACTTTGTATAATGGTATAAAATATTACTTATTCAGAAAACTTAATTTCAGTTCAATAGTATCTCATCATGTAAAATCATAATGGAATAATCTCCTCATCATGAAGTTATGTACGAATATTTTTAAACCGTATGTTTCGTTAATGTCTAAATGTATGTCAGTTTATTTTTACCATCAATAAAACGCAATAACTTACACTAATTATTTATTTTGGTGAAAATTTTATTGGAATAGGTACATTTCAGTACGTAATCCAAATTCACAAGTTAAATATGTTACTTACTGAGCCACCGTACCAAGTAATATAATTTTTACTTTAATTTATAAAATATTTATTTGCTAAAGACGGAACTTACCTTAGGCAGTACCCGGTCAGTGTTATATTTTTGGAATTTCTGTTATTTTAACCAAATGAAGAGGTTGATTTAGGATTTTTATGTCTCACCATATTTATTAGCTAAAATAAATTAAAGTGGTTGAATACTTTGTTTAAGGATATAAAATTATTTATTTCTGGAACAATATTCTCAGTGGAAAGAAGAAACCATCATATGAAAGAGCTTAATGTTCAGTATAGTATTTTCATCATGAAGTTGTCATATAAATTTTAAATTTGCTGTGGAATTTGATTTCGTCATGAAATCGTAAAAAAATATTTTAATATTCAGTGGAACAAAAAAGTTCAAACACATCTTTTAATCCTTTGGTTCAATTAAGAATTTAATTCAACATCATTCCTTCAGTTCATAAGCTTGATATAATAGTTAGCCCAACCAAAATAATTTAACTTTAATTTAAAAAATTAAAATAATCATTAATTGCAAGAAAACAAAACTTACCTTAAGTGTTGGAAGTGCATGTTGTTAGAATTTTTGTTTTTTATCCACATTCTGAGAATGATTACAGTCATTTTAAAGTTATTTACCTTTCACCATATCATCTAAAACAAATTGAATATTGCTGATAACTTTGTTTAATGGTACAACATTGCCTATTCGTGAAATAATTTTCTCAGTTGAAGAGAGAAGCCATCATGTAAAAACATAATGTTCAGAATAGTTTTTCATCATGAAGAATCATTTTTAAGTTTGGAAACGACGTAAGTATCTACATAATTTAAATAATACGAAAATAATTAAATGTATATTTAAAATTAACTTACCACCAGAATCAGTAAAACTAATTCTTGAAATTCCGTCATTTGTTACCATTTAACAAAAACAATTCATTGTTGATAATTCCCGTTTACTCCATATTCACTAAAAAATTAATAATAAAAGATGAAACTTTGTTTCATAATTTAAGAAAAGCTATTCATAAAATGAATATTTCAGCTGAACAAATAAATCACCATGTAAAAACAGACAGGCCAGAAAATAGTTTTCATCATGTAATAAGATCATCAATAAAACGAAAAAGTTCCCACAAATTCACAAGTCAGATATGTTAGTTACTAAGCCACCTCTGTACCAACAGAACTTTAACTTTCAATAAAAAAATTACAATAAATACCAATTAATTGCAAAAAACGAAACTCACCTTAAGACCTATCGGGTTAGCATTATGTCTTAGGATTTCTGTCTCTTAATCTCATTATGAAAATGAAGGTAATTTAGAATTGACCATAATTATTATCTATAAAAAAATAAAATTATTGAATTCGTTATTTAAGGATATAAAATTAATTTTCTTAAATATTATTCTCAGTGGAAAGAAGACACCATCACATAAAAGCTTAATGTTCAGTTTAGTATTTTCATCATGAAGTTGTCACATAAACTTTAAATTTTACTCTAGGATACTACAAAACAAAATACTTCTCACCTTAAAAGTCGGTAGAAATAGTAATTGATACAAATAAATCTCCATTATAAAAGTTATTAATAGGGGGTTTATTTTTTATTAGGTCGGTTTTAAATACTTAGAATTTCTATTTTTACCCATATTCTAAGAATGATGAAAGTTTCAAGTTGCACTAAATGCTCACCATATTTATTTGCGAAAACAAATACAATATTGTTTATTACTTAGTTTAATAGTACAAAATGTTAGTTATTGCGAAAACATAATTTCAGTTCAATGTATCTCATCGTATAAAATCATAATGTTGAGGACGTTGTCATCATGAAACCACGTAAAAACATAATGTTGAGAATAATCTTCTCATCATGAAGTTATGTACGAATATTTTTAAACCATAATTTTACACCAATTATTTATTTTGGTGAAAATTTAATTAGAATACAATATTTCAGTAGGTACGTAACCCAAATTCACAAGTTAAATATGTTACTTACTTGACCACCGTACCGAATAACATAATTTTTACTTTAATTTATGAAACATTTATTTGCCAAAGACGGAACTTACCTTAAGCAGTACCGGGTCAGTGTTATATTTTTGGAATTTCTGTCTTTTAACCAAACGATGAGGCTAATTTATGGTTTTTATGTCTCACCATATTTATTAGCTAAAATAAATTAAAGTGGTTGAATACGTTGTTTAAGGATATAAAATTATTTATTTCTGAAACAATATTCTCAGTGGAAAGAAGAAACCATCATATAAAAGAGCTTATCGTTCAGTATAGTATTTTCATCATGAAGTTGTCATATAAATTTTAAATTTTGCTGTGGATTTTGCTTTTGTCAAGAAATCGCAAAAAAATATTTTAATAATCAGTGAAATAAAAAAGTTAAAACACCTCTTAATCCTCTTGTTCAATTAAGAATTTTATTCAAAATCAATCCTTCAGTTCATAAGCTTGATATAATAGTTAATTAGCTAGCCCCAAATAAAATAATTTATCTTTAATTTAAAAAATAAAAATAATTATTAATTGCAAAAACCAAAACTTACCTTAAGTGTTGGAAGTGCTTGTTATTAGAATTTTTGTCTTTTATCCACATTCTGAGAAGATTACAGTCATTTTAAGTTATTTATTTTTCACCATATTTATTATCTAAAACAAATTAAATATTGCTGATAACTTTATTTAATGGTACAATATTGCCTATTCGTGAAATAATATTCTCAGTTGAAGAGAGAAGCCATCATGTAAAAACATAATGTTCAGAATAGTTTTTTCATCATAAGAAAAATTTTTAAATTTGGCAACGACGTAAGTATCTACATAATTTAAATAAAACGAAAATAATTAAATGCATATTTCATTAAAATATCTTTAAAATTACCTTACCACCACAATCAGTAAGACTGATTCTTGAAATTCCGTTATTTTGTTACAATTTAACAAAAACAATTCATTTTTGTAATTCCCTTTTACTCCATACTCACAAAAAAATTAATAATAATATATGAAACTTTATTTTACAATGTAATAAAAGCTATTCATAAGATGAATATTTCAGTTGAACAAATAAATCACCATGTAAAAACAGACAGGTCAGAAAATTGATTTCATCATGAAATAAGATCAATAAAACGAAAAAGTTCCCACAAATTCACAAGTCAGTTATGTTACTAAGCCACCACTGTACCAACAGATCTTTAACTTTCAATAAAAAATATTAATTATTGCAAAAAACGAAACTCACCTTAAGACCTATCGGGTTAGCATTATGTGTTAGGATTTCTGTCTCTTAATCTCATTATGAAAATGAAGGTAATTTAGAATTGTTTATTTCTCACCATAATTATTATCTATAAAAAATTAAAGTTATTGAATTCGTTATTTAAGGATATAAAATTACTTTTCTGAAATATTATTCTCAGTGGAAAGAAGACACCATCACATAAAAGCTTAATGTTCAGTTTAGTATTTTCATCATGAAGTTGTCACATTAACTTTAAATTTTACTCTAGGATACTACAAAACAAAATACTTCTCACCTTATATCACCGTAAGTCGGTAGAAATAGTAATTGATTCAAATAAATCTCCATTATAAAACTTATTAATAAGGGGTTTATTTTTGATTAGGTCGGTTTTATAGACTTAGAATTTCTATTTTTACCCACATTCTAAGAATGTTGAAAGTTTCAAGTTGCACTAATTGCTCACCATATTTATTTGCTAAAACAAATAGAATACTGTTTATTACTTAGTTTAATAGTACAAAATGTTACTTATTGCGAAAACCTAATTTCAGTTCAATGTATCTCATCATGTAAAATCAAAATGTTGAGGACGTTGTCATCATGAAACCACGTAAAAACATAATGTTGAGAATGATCTTCTCATCATGAAGTTATGTAGGAATATTTTTAAACCATAATTTTACGCCAATTATTTATTTTGGTGAAAATTTAATTAGAATACAATATTTCAGTAGGTACGTGACAAAGTTAAATATGTTGCTTACTTGACCACCGTACCGAATAACATAATTTTTACTTTAATTTATGAAATATATATATATATATTTTCTAAAGACGGAACTTACCTTAGGCAGTACCGGGTCAGTGTTATATTTTTGGAATTTCTGTCTTTTAACCAAATGATGAGACTAATTTAGGGTTTTTATGTCTCACCATATTTATTAGCTAAAATAAATTAAAGTGGTTGAATACGTTGTTTTTAGGATATAAAATTACTTATTTCTAAAACAATATTCTCAGGGGAAAGAAGAACCATCATATAAAAGAGCTTAATGTTCAGTATAATATTTTCATCATGAAGTCATATAAATTTTACATTTTGCTGTGGAATTTGTTTTCGTCATGAAATCGTAAAAAATATTTTAATAAACAAAAAAGTTAAAACACCTCTTAATCCTCTTGTTCTATTAAGAATTTTATTCAAAATTAATCCTTCAGTTCATAAGCTTAATACGAGGCTTGATATAATTGTTAATGAGCGACCCCCAAACAAAATAATTTAACTTTAATTTAAAAAATAAAAATAATTATTAATTGCAAAAACAAAACTTACCTTCAGTGTTGGAAGTGCATGTTATCAGAATTTTTGTCTTTTATCCACATTCTGAGATTGATTACAGTCATTTTAAGTTACTTATTTTTCACCATATTTATTATCTTAAACAAATTGAATATTGCTGATAACTTTGTTTAATGGTACAATATTGCCTATTCGTGAAATAATATTATCAGTTGAAGACCAAAGTCATCATGTAAAAACGTAATGTTCAGAATAATTTTCTAATCATGAAGTTATGTACTAATATTTTTAAATTTTAAAATGATGGCTACCTAGTTAATTTAAATAAACTGAAAATAATTATATAAATACATATTAAAATATTCTTGAAATTACCTTATCACCACAATGGGTAATATTGAGTCTTGATGTTCCGTAATTTTGCTAACGTTTAACAATAACACTTCAGCATTGTTTAAATGTTATTTGTGGCATTTCATAATTTTTTCTTTATTTTCTTTTTGAAATTCATTACCACATTTCTTTAAATTACTATCCAAAATAATTGATTTATCTATCCACAAAAAAAAAAAGAAAGAAAAGAAGAACACTTCCGTTGTGATCATTCCTTTTTACTTCATATTCACTAAAAAATATATAATAAACGATAAAACTGTATTTTATAATGTACGAAAGGCTACTGATAAAATAATTATTTCAGTTGAACAAATAAATCACCATGTAAAAACAGAAATGTCAGAAATTAGTTTTCATCATGAAATAAGATCATCAATGAAACGTAAAAGTGCCCACTAATTCACAAGATATGTTAGTTACTGAGCCACTGTACCAACAGAATTTTAACTTTAATTTAAATAAATGCAATAAATATTAAAAATTGCAAAAAATGAAACTTACCTTAAGACTTGGGACGTCAGCGTTCTATCTGTCTCTTAACCTAATTATGAAAATGAAGGTAATTTAGAATTACCCATTTCTCACCATAATTATTGTCTACAAAAAATTTGTTGTTGAATTCGTTGTTTAATGATATAAAATAAAATTAGTTTTTTCTGAAGTAAAATTTTCAGTGGAAAGAAGAATCCATCATATAAAAGAGCTTAATGTTCAGTATAGTATTTTCATCATGAAGTTGTCATATAAATTATAAATTTTGCTGTGGAATTTGTTTAAATTAATTTTTAATTTTAAAGTAATTTAATTCCTATTCCATTGAATCTGGCAAAATACTTCTCACCTTATATCACCACAAGTCGGTTGAAATCGTAATTAATATAGATAAATTTCCATTATAAAAGTTATTAACAGGGTTCATTTTTGATTGGGTCGGTTTTATAGACTAGAATTTCTATCTTTTCTCCACATTTTAAGAATGATAAAAGTTTCAAGTCGCGCTTATTCCCCCTCATCATATTTATTTGCTGAAACAAATACAATATTGTTGGATACTTTGTTTAATGGTATAAAATATTACTTATTTAGAAAACCTAATTTCAGTTCAATAGTATCTCATCATGTAAAATCATAATGGAATAATCTCCTCATCATGAGTTATATACGAATATTTTTAAACCATGTTTCGTTAATGTCTAAATGTATAATCAATAGAACGCAAAAATTTACACTAATTATTTATTTTGGCGAATATTTTATTAGAATACAATTAGAGTAACATTTTTACTTTAATTTATATAATATTTATTTGCTAAAGACGGAACTTACCTTAAGCAGTACCAGGTCAGTCTTATATTTTTGGAATTTCTGTCTTTTAACCAAATAATGAGGTTGATTTAGGATGTTTATATCTCACCATATTTATTAGCTAAAATAAATTAAAGTGGTTGAATACGTTGTTTAACGAAATAAAATTATTTATTTCTGAAATAATATTCTCAGTGGAAAGAAGAAACCATCATATAAAAGAGCTTAATGTTCAGTATAGTAATTTCATCATGAAGTTGTCATATAAATTTTAAATTTTAATGTAAGATTAGTTTTAATTAATTTTTAATTTTAAATTAATTTAATTCCTATTCCATTGCATCTGGCAAAATATTTCTCACCTTATATCACCACAAGTCGGTATAAATAATAATTGATATAGATAAACCTCCATTATGAAAGTTATTAACTGGGAGTTTATATTCCTCTTTATATTTATTTGCTAAAACAAAGACAATATTGTTGGTTACTTTGCTTAATGGTATAAAATATTGCCTATTCAGAAAACCTAATTTCAGTTCAATAGTATCTCATCATGTAAAATCAAAATGTTGAGAACGTTGTCATCATGAAACCACGTAAAAGCATAATGCCACCAGGCAAGAATTTAAACTTTAATTTAAAAAATTGAATAAATACTATTCACGAAAAACAGAGCTCACCTTAGGTCATGGCATATCAGTGTTTTTGTTCTTTAACACGTTATGAGAACGATGATGGTAGTATATTTCTCCCCATATTTATCAGCTAAAACAAATTGATAGATGTTGACCACTTTGTTTAATGATAAAAAATTACTAATTTTTGCTGAAATAATATTCTCAGTGGAAAGAAGAAACCATCATGGAAAAACATAATGTTCAGAATAGGTTGTCATCATGAATTTAAAATCATACCGTAGAATTTGTTTAATTCAGAGAATGACGAAAATATGAAAGATTAACATACCTATATGTATCTCATTGATTTGCTAGAACAATTAAAATATTGTTAAGTACTTTGTTAAATGATATATTGTTACTCATTCGTAAAAAGATATTCTCAATTCAAGAGTACCTAAAGTCAAGTGAAGCTGAAATAATAAAACTACAGAAAATTTGCCTCTAGATATTTTATAAAATACATTTTTTAATGAGTTTTAGTTTCTGTTTCATTAAGAACGGACAAAGCTTAAAAATTAAGGCCCTTTTGACATATTACGGCAAACGATCCTACTTGAGGTATACCTACATAAAATTTTAGATCGATCTGACGTCATGAAGTTGAAATATTAAAGCTAAATTTTGTTCACCATGTATGTAGGATGGGCAAATTTATTTAAATAAATCAAATATATCTTTCAGTTCAAAAGTTATGGGACCTTTCCTGATCGACCAATCAGAGTTATTTTTTGTAGACCATCAGAATGGGAATGGGTAAAAGAAACATGTGATGAAATCTTTTTAAAAATTTCAAATATTTCCTGCCGTTCTGAAGTTACAGAAACATTTGTCTCGACCAATCAGAGGCCGCCTTTCTTTTCTGTAGGTGGATAGAGTGGGACGGTCTCGAATATCGTTCTTCCACTACTTACAAGTTTTTAACTTTAGTTTGAAAAATAAAAATAAATAATAATTGCAGCTCACCTTAGGACATGGCATGCCAGTGGTATATTCTTAGATTAGAAATTTGCTTTTTAACCTCGTAATAAGAATGATGAAAGTAATTTATAATTACTTATTCCTACTAAATTTATTAGCTAAAACAAATTAAATATTATTGACTACATTTTTATGATATAAAATTTATTTTTCAAATTATACTTTCAGCGGGATAAAGAAACCATCATATAAATATGTATAGTTCAGAATAGAGTTTTCATCATGAAGTTGTCCCATAAATGTTGTATGTATTTTACTGTAGGATTTGTTTAATTTAATTTTTAATATTAAAGTAATTTAATTCCTATTCCATTAAGATATGTCATTGAATAAATATGTATAACATTGAAAAAATACTTCTTACCTTATGTCGCGGCAAGTAGGTGGAACTGATAAGTACTTGATAAAGATAAATCTCCATTATAGAAGTATATACCGGGTGTCAACGAAATTATTAGACAAGTCAAAGCACCCAGAGCCTTCAAGATATAAAATTGAGATTTGGAGGACGAAATTTTTCGATCTTTACCACAATTGTGTCATTTCCTGTTTCGCCGGAAATGACCTTAACTATGAAAGTTTAAATGCAACACCCTGTATATTTATACATTTTTGGATTCTAGAGACTTTTTTAAACCTATTTTTATCACTGCATCTAGATTGATAGATCTGAAACAAGAAAAATTTTTTCAGATTTCTCAGCAACTTAAAAAAAAAATTAGTTAGAAGTCAACATTTCAGTAGTAACCCCAATTCACAAATTAGTTACGTTAGTTGCTGAGTCACCGTAACCAATAACATAATTTTACTTTAATTAAAATAATTATTTGCTAAAGATAGAGCTCACCTTAGACCATAGTGTTATATTTTAACCATATTATGAAAATAATAAAGTTAATTTAGAGTTGCTTATGTCTCACCATATGTATTACCTAAAAATAAATTGAATTTGTTGAATTCGTTGTTAAGGATATAAAGTACCTAATTTATTTTTAAAAGAACATTCTCAGCGCAAGGAAGAAACCATCATCATATGAGGGTATAATGTTCAGTATACAATTATCATCATGAAGTTGCCTAGTAAGTTTTAAATTTTATTGTAAGATATGCCAAATTAATGTTTTATCATAAACTAATTTAATTCACATTCTATTGATATATGTATATGTCTGAATCCGGACAAACATTTCTCACCCTATGTCACCACAAGTCGGTAGAACAAATCCTTGATAAAGAGAAATCTCCATTACAGAAGTTATTAATAGAGCAATCCAAGCCGTACCAAACAACATAATTTTTACGTTATTTTAAAAATTAATTACTTGCTAAAGATAGAGCTCACCCATAGGTCCCCCATGGCAGGTTGGTGTTGTATTTTTGGAGTTCATATCTTTTAACCATATTATGAAAATAATGAAGTTCATTTAGAGTTGCTTATGTCTCACCACATTTATTACCTAAAAGTAAATTGACTGAATTCGTTGGTTAAGTATATAAAGTTATTTATTTCTAAGAGAATATTTTCAGCGGACAGAAAAAACATCATATGAAGGTATAATGTTCAGTATACAATTCTCATCATGAAGTTGCCTAGTAAGATTTAAATTTTATTGTAAGATTTACCAAATAAAGTTTTTATCTTAAAGTAATTTAATTTCTATTCCATTGATACATATGTCTGAATCTGGAAAAATATTTCTCACCTTGTCACAACAAGTCAGTAGAACTAATTATTGATAAAGATAAATCTCCATTATATAGAAGTTACCAATAGATCATCTTTGATTAGGTTGGAATTTATGTTCTCAGAAGTTTTGTCTGTTTTCCACATTTTAGGAATGATGCAAGTTTCAAGTTACAGTTATTTGTCACCATATTTGTTTGCTAGAAATAATAAACTATGTAGGCTACTTTGTTTAATGTTGAGATATTGCTGAATCGGAAAATATATGCTCAGTTCAAGAGTAAAGTCATCATGTAAAAACACGATATTCAGAACTTTGTTCTCATCATGAAGTTATGCACCAAAATATTTTAATTTTTTGTTGCTGTTTTGTTAATTGAAATAATTTAAAGTAATTAAGTACACAAAATCCTTAAATCTGTAGGAGATTGAATATAATTTTCACACCACGTATTACTACTAAGTCGGTAATGGAAGTTCTTGGCATTTTATCATATTTTAGCGTAGGGATATACAGGAATAATGTATTCGAATTAACTTAATTTGCTCGTTCATGTTCACTAAAAAATAATAAGAAAACGAATCTAAAAACGTCTATTATTGAAATTGTCAACATCTCATAATAAATTAATTATTTCAGCTGAGCAATTAATTCAACATAATAATATGAAGGTCAGAAATCAGCTATCATCATAGGATACGTTTCCTTGTGTCGATATGTATGTAAGAAAATTGTTTTAGCATCAATGAAACAGAATTTCAAGCCTCTTATTTAATTTTAAGAATTTCAATTAGTTGTCAACACTGCCGTATACAAGTTCAATTCACTTATTAATATGTTAGTCAATGAGTTGCTGTACCAAGCAATGTAATATTAACTTTAAATTAAAATATTTCCTTAATATTATTTATGAAAACGGGAACTTACCTTTGGCAATGGCAGATCAGTGGCATATTCTTGAATTGTTTGTCCGTTAATAACGTTTTTAGAGTTATTTATTTATCACTATATTTATTAGCTAAAACAAATTGAAAACCGTTGAACACTTTGTTTAATGATACAGGATCACTTATTTCTAAAACGATAATGTCAGTGGAAAGAAGAAACCATCATATAAAACATAAAGTTCAGGATATGTTTTTCATCATAAAGTGCCTCAAAATTTTAATTGTAGAGTGGTATTTGTTTAAATTAATTTTTAATTTTCATCAAATTTAACTTCCATTCCATTGAAATATGTATGAGACTGTCGGTATTAAAATTTGTTTTTTAGACACAATTTCAGAATGATAAAATTTGTAAGTTCAACTTATTTCTTAATATTATTTATTTCTGGGACAAATGCAATACGGCAGGTTAATTTATTTAATGATATAATGTTACTTGCTCAGTTCAGAAAAACGTCATCATGTAACAACATAATGTTCAAAAGAGTATTGTCATCATGAAGTTATGTATTAAGAGTTTTAAATTTTACGATGGCGTTTGCTTAATTTACAAAAATTCTCCATGCCACTTATTTATTTTGGTAAAAATTTTATTAGAAGTCAATATTTCGGTACGTAACCCTAATTTAAAAATTAGATATGTGAGTCGCCGTACCAAACAACATAATTTTTACGTTAATTTAAAAATTAATTACTTGCTAAAGATAGAGCTCACCCATAGGTCCCCCATGGCAGGTTGGTGTTATATTATTGGAGTTTATATCTTTTAACCATATTATGAAAATAATGAAGTTCATTTAGAGTTGCTTATGTCTCACCACATTTATTATCTAAAAGTAAATTTGTTGAATTCGTTGTTTAAGTATATAAAGTTATTTATTTCTAAGAGAATATTCTCAGCGGACAGAAAAAGACATCATATGAAGGTATAATGTTCAGTATACAATTCTCATCATGAAGGTGCCTCGTAAGTTTTAAATTTTATTGTAAGATTTGCCAAATAAATTTTTTATCTTAAAGTTATTTAATTTCTATTCCATTGATACATATGTCTGAATCCGGAAAAATATTTCTCACCTTATGTCACCACAAATCGGTAGAACCAATCCTTGATAAAGATAAATCTACATTGTAGACGTTACCAATAGATCATCTTTGATTAGGTCGGAATTTATGTTCTCAGAAGATTTATCTGTTTTCCACATTTTAAGAATGATGCAAGTTTCAAGTTACACTTATTTGTCACCATATTTGTTTGCTAAAAATAATGAACTATGTAGGCTACTTTGTTTAATGTTAAGATATTGCTGAATCGGAAAATATATTCTCAGTTCAAGAGTAAAGTCATCATGTAAAAACACGACATTCAGAACTTTATTCTCATCATGAAGTTATGCACCAAAGTATTTTAATTTCTTGTTGCTGATTTGTTAATTTAAATAATTTAAAGTAATTAAGTACCCAAAATACATAAATCTGTAGGAGATTGAAAATAATTTTCTCACCACATATCACTACTAAGTCGGTAATGAAAGTTCTTGGCATTCCATCATATTTTAACGTATGGATATACAGGAATAATGTATTCGAATTACATTATTTTGCTCGTTCATGTTCACTAAAAAATAATAAGAAAACGAATGAAACCCTATTATTGACGTTGTCAACATCTAATAATAAATTAAGTATTTCAGCTGAGCAATGAATTCATCATAATAATATGAAGGTCAGAAATTAGCTTTCATCATAAGATACGTTTATGTTGTGTCTATATGTATGTAAGAAAATTGATTTTTCTTCAATGAAACATAGAATTTCACGAGTCTTATTTAATTTTACGAATTTCAATTAGATGTCAACACTGTCGTATACAAGTTCAATTCACTTGCTAAATATGTTAGTCAATGAGTTGCTGTACCGAGTAATGTAATATTAACTTTAAATTAAAATATTTCTTTAATATTATATGTGAAAACGGGAACTTACCTTAGGTAATGACACATATCAGTGGTATATTCTTGAATTGTTTGTCCGGTAATAACGTTTATATAGTTTTTTATTTCTCACTATATTTATTAGCTAAAACAAATTGAAAATTGTTGAACACGTTGTTTAATGATACAAGATCACTTATTTCTAAAATGATAATGTCAGTGGAAAGAAGAAACCATCATATAAAATTATAATGTTCAGGATATGCTTTTCATCATAAATTTCAGCAAAATTTTAATTGTAGGGTGGTATTTGTTTAAATTGATTTTTTATTATGATCTAGTTTAATCTCCATTCCATTGAAATATGTATAAATCTTACGTTATATCCCTATAAGTCGGTAGAACTGGCCCTTGGTAAAGGTCTCTATTATAGAAGTTATCAATAGTGATTCATCTTAAATTAGATCGGTATTTATGTTCTTAAAATTTGATTTTAGCTACATTCCGAGAATGATAAAATTTTTAAGTTCGACTTATCCGTCATCATATTTATTTGCTAGAACAAATGAAATGCTGTAGGTTGATTTGATTAATGCTATAACGTTACTTATTTGGAAATGATATTCTCAGCTCAGAATAACGTCATCATGTAACAACATAATGTTCAGAAGAGAGATCAAGTGTTTAAAATTTTACGATGGCGTCTGCTTAATTTAGATTATATAAAGGAATTAAATACCTATTCAGTTGAAGAGAAAAACCATCACATAAGACCATAAAGTTTTGAAAAATCTCATCCTGAAGTTATGTGCGAATATTTTTAAATTTAAACCGTATGTTTCAATATGTCCGAACGAACATATGGCAATCATTTTTATCATCAATGAAATGTAAAAGTTCACGTCAATTATTTATTTTGTGAAAAGTTAGTTAGAAGTCAACATTTCAGTAGTAACCCTAATTCACAAATTAGTTACGTTAGTTGCTGAGTCACCGTAACGAATAACATAATTTTTACTTTAATTAAAATAATTATTTGCTAAAGATAGAGCTCACCTTAGACCATAGTGTTATATTTTAACCATATTATGAAAATAATAAAGTTAATTTAGAGTTGCTTATGTCTCACCATATGTATTACCTAAAAATAAATTGAATTTGTTGAATTCGTTGTTAAGGACATAAACTACCTAATTTATTTTTAAAAGAACATTCTCAGCGCAAGGAAGAAACAATCATATGAGGGTATAATGTTCAGTATACAATTATCATCATGAAGTTGCCTAGTAAGTTTTAAATTTTATTGTAAGATTTGCCAAATTAATGTTTTATCATAAAGTAATTTAATTCATATTCTATTGATATACTGGGTGTTCCAGATTTTTGTAGCAGGACTTTAACAGTCGATAGATATTAGAAAATTATTAAAAAAAGTTCATATAAACATAGGTTGAGAAATGCTTAGTTTTCGAGATACAGGGAGTTAAAGTTTGAAAATAAATATGGATTTATATTTATATTTCCAGAATGCTAAGAAGTATCGAATCCAAACTTACCAATTCTTTACATACAATTTAGAGGCCTATTTTAAAATAACAAGCTACTACTTTACTTAATCATGGGCGCAGATATATGGATTTACTAAGGACCTTTTTTACAAAAAACTAGTACGCCACTGATATTTTCCCACGATTCCAGTTTAATTCAATAAAGCAAGAAAAAACAAAAATTTAATGTCTGCCGTTATTCAGAAAATTTACATTTAATCTTTTGATGCACGCATCTGGACGAATTTTAGACAAACTTGAAGTCGCTCAGAATTTCACCAAATTTAATGGACGAAAAGTCTTTTTAAAAAGAAAGAAGTAAGAAGTAAGTGGTCGATACTTTTTAGCATTCTGGAAATATAAATATAAATCCATATTTATTTTCAAACTTTAATTTCTCAACCTATGTTTATATGAACTTTTTTTAATAATTTTCAAATGTCTATCGACTGTTAAAGTCCTGCTACAAAAATCTGGAACACCCTATATATGTCTGAATCCGGACAAACATTTCTCACCCTATGTCACCACAAGTCAGTAGAACAAATCATTGATAAAGAGAAATCTCCATTACAGAAATTATTAATAAAGCAATCCAAGCCGTACCAAACAACATAATTTTTACGTTATTTTAAAAATTAATTACTTGCTAAAGATAGAGCTCACCCATAGGTCCCCTATAGCAGGTTTGTGTTATTTTTGGAGTTTATATCTTTTAACCACATTATGAAAATAATGAAGTTAATTTAGAGTTGCTGATGTCTCACCACATTTATTACCTAAAAGTAAATTTGTTGAATTCGTTGTTTAAGTATATAAAGTTATTTATTTCTAAGGGAATATTCTCAGCGGACAGAAACAAACATCATATAAAGGTATAATGTTCAGTATACAATTCTCATCATGAAGTTGCCTCGTAAGTTTTAAATTTTATTGTAAGATTTGCCAAATAAAGTTTTTATCTTAAAGTAATTTAATTTCTTTTCCATTGATACATATGTTTGAATCCGGAAAAATATTTCTCACCTTGTCACAAGTCAGTAGAACTAATCCTTGATAAACATAAATCTCCATTATATAGAAGTTACCGATAAATCATCTTTGATTAGGTTGGAATTTATGTTCTCAGTTCAAGAGTAAAGTCATCATGTAAAAACACGATATTCAGAACTATGTTCTCATCATGAAGTTATGCACCAAAATATTTTAATTTTTTGTTGCTGTTTTGTTAATTTAAATAATTTAAAGTAATTAAGTACCCAAAATCCATAAATCTGTAGGAGATTCAGAATAATTTTCTCACCACATATCACTACTAAGCTTTGTCAAAAGCATACTACGTAAATCACAGGAATGCCCGCAACTTACCGAGATCTCGCCGCCAAAATTGGCCTCGCACTTTACCATTGAAGTCGCGTATCTTATTCATTCCTTAATCAATGCTTTAATTTAAAACATTTCCTTTTAATATTAATTGCGAAAGCGGGAACTTACCTTAGGTAATGGCAGATCGGTGATATATTCTTGAATTGTTTGTCCGTTAATAACGTTTTTAGAGTTTTTTATTTCTCGCTATATTTATTAGCTAAAACAAATTGAAAACCGTTAAACACGTTGTTTAATGCTACAAGATCACTAATTTTTAAAACGATAATGTCAGTGGAAAGAAGAAACCATCATATAAAAACATAATGTTCAGGATATGCTTTTCATCATAAAGTTCCGCAAAATTTTAATTGTAGTGCGTATTTGTTTAAATTAATTTTTAATTTTAATCAAATTTTAATTTCCATTCCATTGAAATATGTATGAATCTGATAAAAAAAACTTCTTGCCTTAATTCCCTTTAAGTCGATCGAACTAACCCTTGGTAATGATCTCTATTATAAAAGTTATCAATAGAGAAATCATCTTAAATTAGGTTAGATCGGTGTTTATGTTCTTAAAATTTGTTTTCTAGACACATTTTCAGAATGGTAAAATTTGTAAGTTCAACTTATTTCTTAATATTATTTATTTGCTGGAACAAATGCAATACGGTAAGTTAATTTGTTTGATGATAAAATGTTACTTGCTCGGAAAAGATATACTCAGTTCAGAATAACGTCATCATGTAACAACATAATGTTTAGAAGAGTATTGTCATCATGAAGTTATGTATCAAGAGTTTTAAATTTTACGATGGCGGTTGCTAAATTTAGATAATGTAAAAGAATTAAATATCTATTTCAGTTGAAGAGAGAAGCCATCACGTAAAACCCTAATGTTTAGAATAACCTTCCCATCGTGAAGTTATGTACAGTGCGTTCATTTAAAGTGTGAACGGTCTTAAATGATTATTACTAGGTTATTATTAAAGATAGAATGATGGGACAAACGTCGTGTGAGAGGATTAGAATAAAAGTTTCTTATGCATTAAAGAGAAAAAAACAAACGAAGCCCGTTCTGAAAAACATATTTTAGGAAGCTAGCTTTACAACTTTCAGTAATATCAATGTTGTAAGTAATTTCAATAGTTCTTTAGCTATATTAAGAAACCTATTCATCCAAACTACCATACCTCAAAAATTTTATACTACTAAAAAAACCACGCCTAACATTAATATTTTCCAATACGGGCATCATTTGTTTTTTCTCTTTAACGCATATAAAAACTTTTTTTCTTATCCACTCACACGACGTTTGTCCCATCATTCTATCTTTAATAATAACCTCGCAATAACCATTTAAAATCGTTCACACTTAAAAATAACGCACTGCACTGTACAACCATTTTTCATGCCACTTATTTATTTTGGTAAAAATTTTATTAGAAGTCAATATTTCAGTACGTAACCCTAATTTACAAATTAGATATGTGAGTCGCCGTACAAACAACATAGTTTTTACGTTAATTTAAAAATTAATTACTTGCTAAAGATAGAGCTCACCCATAGGTCCCCCAAGGCAGGTTGGTGTTATATTTTTGGAGTTTATATATTTTAACCATACTTATTATGAAAATAATGAAGTTCATTTAGAGTTGCTTATGTCTCACCACATATATTACCTAAAAGTAAATTTGCTGAATTCGTTGTTTAAGTATATAAAGTTATTTATTTCTAAGAGAATATTCTCAGCGGACAGAAAAAACATCATATGAAGTTATAATGTTCAGTATACAATTCTCATCATGAAGTTGTCTCGTAAGTTTTAAATTTTATTGTAAGATTTGCCAAATAAATTTTCTATCTTAAAGTAATTTAATTGCTATTCCACTGATATACAGGGTGTCCCGAAATAACGTGAAAACCCCTTAAGGGTAGATTCCTCATCAAAAATTAAGTAGTCTTTTATATACAGTAAGGTCGAAAACGGCCTCCTTGATCCGCTAGACCTCAAAGGGGGGCAGCAAAAAGTGATTTTTTTGGCAGATTTGATTCATGACAATAACATGACATTATGGTAACAGTGACACATGCCTACTTATTCTTTTTGTATCAAACTCCGTTTTCAATTTAACAGAAACGGCTATTATGCAAGGGGTCAGAAAATATTTTTTTATTTCAAATTTATGAGATTTACGATAAATTTTCAAGAGAGATGAAAGTAGTAGAATACATGTGGCTTTCTGAAAAAAATTTAATTTGAAAAAAAATTCATCTGTTTAAAATTTCTGACTAAAAATTCAATAGGGGTTGTGTATTTAACTTATTTAAAAAGTAAGTAGAAAAATAAAAATGCATTGAAAAGAAGACGTTCCATAAGTACAAAGTCGTACCCAAATTTCATTCCGCTCACTTTCGAGAAAAAAAAATAAAATCACTTTTTGGTGCCCCCCTTTGAGGAGGTCTAGCGGCTCGAGGAGGCCGTTTTCGACCTTACTGTACATAAAAGACTATACTTATTTTTTGATGAGGAATCTACTTTTAAGAGGTTTTCACGTTATTTCGGGACACCCTGTATATATCTGAATCCGGAAAAATATTTCTCACCTTATGTCACCACAAGTCGGTAGAACTAATCGTTGATAAAGATAAATCTCCATTATAGAAGTTATCAATAGAGCATCTTTGATTAGGTCAGAATTTATGATCTCAGAAGTTTTGTCTGTTCTCCACATTTTAAGAATGATGCACGTTTCAAGTTGCAGTTATTTGTCGCCATATTGTTTGCTAGAAAAAACGAACTATGTAGGCTACTTTGTTTAATGTTGAGATATTTCTGATTCGGAAAATATATTCTCAGTTCAAGAGTAAAGTCATCATGTAAAAACATGATATTCAGAACTTGATTCTCATCATGAAGTTATGCACCAAAATATTTTAATTTTTTGTTGCTGTTTTGTTAATTTAAATAAATTAAAGTAATTAAGGGCCAGTTGTACCAAAATGATTCAGTGAAAGTTTAGCTGAACTTGGTTCAAAATCCACGGATACCATTCTTGCAACAATCGGTATCCTTGCATTTTGAACCAAGTTCAGCTGAACTTTCGCTGAACCACTTTGATACAACTGGCCCTAAGTATCCAAAATACATAAATCTGTAAGAGATGGAAAAAAAATTCTCACCACATATCTTTACTACCCAAGTCAGTAGAGAAAGTTCTTATCATTTCATTATTTTTAACGTCTAAATATTCAGGAACCATTCGTTCGAGTTAACTTATTTTGCTCTTTCATGTTCACTAAAAAAATAATAAAAAGACAAATAAAACTCTATTATTGACGTTGCCAACAGCTAATAATAAATTAATTATTTCAGCTGAGCAATTAATTCAACATAATATTATGAATGTCAGAAATTAGCTTTCATCATAAGATAAGTTTGCGTTGTGTCTATATGTATGTAAGAACATTGTTTTTTCATCAATGAAAAATAGAATTTCACAACTCTAATTTAATTTCACGAATTTCAATTAGATGTCAACACTGTCGCATACAAGCTTTAATTCACATGCTAAATATGTTAGTCAATGAGTTGCTCTAACAAGCAACGTAATTTTAACATTAATTTAAAATATTTCTTAAACATTATTTGTGAAAACTGGAACTTACCTTAGGTAATGGCAGATCAGTGGTATATTCTTGAATTGTTTGCCCGTTAACAACGTTTTTAGAATTATTTATTTCTCACTATATTTATTAGCTAAAACAATTTGAAAATTGTTGTTTACGTTGTTTAATGATACTAGATTACTTATTTCTGAAATGATAACATCAGTGGAAAGAAGAAACCATCATGTAAAAACGTAATATTCAGGATTTGCCTTTCATCATTAAGTTCCGCAAAATTTTAATTTTAGAGTGGTAGTTGTTTAAATCAATTTTTAATTATAATAAAATTTAATTTCCATTTGATTGAAATATGTATGAATCTGATAAAAGACTTCTTTCCTTATGTCCCTATAAGTCGGTAGAACTGACCCTTGGTAAAGGTCTCTATTATAAAAGTTATCAATATGGAGTTCTTCTTAAATTAGGTCGGTATTTATGTTCTTAAAATTTGTTTTTAGCCACATTCTGAGAATGATAAAATTTTTAAGTTCTACTTATTTACCACCATAATTTATTTGCTAGAACAAATGCTATACTGTAGGTTGATTTGTTTAATGATTTAATGTTACTTATTCGGAAAAGATATTTTCAGCTCAGGATAACGTCATCATGTAACAACTAACAACATAATGTTCAGTATTGTCATCATGAAGTTATGTATCAAGAGTTAAATTTTACGATGGCGTCTGCTTAATTTAGATTATATACAGGAATAAAATACCTATTCAGTTTAAGAGAGAAGCCATCACATAGGAACGTAATATTTAGAAAAATCTCATCGTGAAGTTATGTACGAATATTTTTAAATTTAAACCGTATGTTTCATTATGTCCAAACGAACATATGGTAATTATTTTTATCATCAATGGAAACGTTCACCCCAATTATTTATCTTGTGAAAATTTAATTAATTTAATTAGAAGTCAATATTTCAATACGTCACCCGAATTCACAAATTAGATATGTTAGTTCCTGAGGCACCGTAATAAATAACATAAGTTTTACTTTAAATTGAAAAAATTACTTGCTAAAGATAGAGCTCACCTTAGATCATAGTAGGTCAGTGTCTATATTTTTTGAGATTATATATTTTAACCATATTATGAAAATAATAAAGTTAATTTAGAGTTGCTTATTCCTCACCATATTTATTACCTAAAAATAAATTGAATTTGTTGAATTCGTTGTTTAAGGATTTAAAGTTATTTATTTCTAAAAAATCATTCTCAGCGCACAGAAGAAACCATCACATGAAGGCATAATGATCAGTACACAATTTTCATCATGAAGTTGTCTCATAAATTTAAAATTTTATTGTAGGATTTGCCAAATTAATTTTTTATCTTAAAGTAATTTAATTCCTATTCTATTGATATATATGTCTGAATCCGGACAAATGTTTCTCACCTTATGTTACCACAAGTCGGTAGAACAAATTCTTGATAAAAAGAAATCTCCATTACGGAAGTTATTAATAGTGCAATCTTTGATTTATGTTCTTAGAAGTTTTGTCTGTTCCCCACACTTTAAAAATGATGCAAGTTTCAAGTTGTACTTATTTCTCACTATATTTCTGTGCTAGAAAAAATTAAATATGTAGGCTAATATGTTTAATGTTGTGTTATTGCTGATACGGAAAGTATATTCTCAGGTCAAGAGTAAAGTCATCACGTAAAAACATGATATTCAGAACATTATTATCATCATGAAGTTATGTACCAAAATATTTATGTTGGTGTTTTGTTAATTTTAATAATTTAAAGTAAACATAAAACTGTAAGAGATTGAAAATAATTTCTCACCACATATCACTACTACCCATGTCGGTAGAGAAAGTTCTTGGCTTTTCATAATTTTTTAACGTTTGGCTATACAGGAGACAATTCATTCAAGTGAACTTATTTTGCTCTTCCATGTTCACTAAAAAATAATAATAAAAAAGGAATGAAACTCTATTATTGCGGTTGTCAAGAGCAATTCATAAATTAATTATTTCAGCTGAGCAATTAATTCAACATAATAATATGAAGGTCAGAAATTAGCTATCATCATAAGATACGCGTCAATATGTATGTAAGAAAATTGTTTCATCATCAATGAAACATAGAATTTCAAGCCTCTTATTTAGTTTCACGAATTGTAATTAGAAGAGTATTGTCATCATGTTTCAAGAGTTTTAAATTTTACGATGGAGTCTGCTTAATTTAGATAATATAAAGGAAGTAAATACTTATTCAGTTGAATAGAGAAGCCATCACGTAAGAACACAATGTTTAGAAAAATCTTCTCATCGTGAAGTTATGTACGAACATTCTTCATTTCACTTATTTATTTTAAAGATTTAATTAGAAGTCAACATTTCTTTATGTAACCCCCATTCACAAATTAGAAATGTCGCCGGTACCAAATAACATAATTTTTACTTTAATTTAAAAATTAATTACTTGCTAAAGATAGAGCTCACCATAGCCTATCTCAGGTGTGTTATATTTTTGGAGTTAACATCTTTTAACCATATTATGAACATGATGAAGTTCATTTAGAGTTGCTTATGTCTCACCATTTTTATTAGGTACCTAAAAGTAAATTAAATTTGTTGAATTCGTTGTTTAATGATATAAGGTTATTTATTTCTAAGATAATATTATCAGCGGACAGAGAAAGACATCATATGAAGGTATAATGTTCAGTATACAATTTTCATCATAAAGTTGCCGTGTAAGTTTTAAATTTTATTATAAGGTTTGCCAAATTTTTATTTTATAAGTAATATAATTCCTATTCCATTGATATTATGTCTGAATCCGGAAAAATATTTCTCACCTTATGAAGTCGGTAAAACTAATCGTTGATAAAGATAAATCACCAATATAGAAGTTTTCAATAGAACATCTTTGATTAGGTCGAAATTTATGTTCTCAGAAATTTTGTCTGTTCTCCACATTTTAAGAATGATACAAGTTTCAAGTTGCAGTTATTTCTCACCATATTTGTTTGCTATAAAAAATTAACTATCTAGGCTACTTTGTTTAATGTTGTAATATTGCCGATTCGGAAAATATATTCTCAGTTCAAGAGTAAAGTCATGATGTAAAATCATAATGTTCAGTGTATATTGCCATCATGAAGGTATTTACCAACGCTTTTAAGTTCTATGATTAAGTTTATTTAATCTAGATAAGGTAGAGTAATTAAATATCTATTCCATTAAAATTCCCGCCATATATCAAAAGGGGGTAGGAATAATCCTTGGCATTTAGTCAATTTCAAACTTTTGAATGAACAAGAACAATTTGCTGCTTATGGTAGTTTATTTTGTTTCTTTACATTTATTAAAATAAAAAGAAAAAACCGATGCAACTCTATTGTATATGTCATCAAGCTATTCATATATTGATGATTTCAGTTGAACAAATCTAATTCCTAATCCATTGAGATATACATAAAACTGAAAAAATACTTCTCACCTTGTCACCTTGTAAATGCATATAGAGAATTTATCATAGATCATGGTAGATGGGTGTATATGTTCTTAAAACTTTTATTTTTGACCATATTCTAAGAGAATTGTAAGTAAACCGAATTCGCACCATATCTGTTAACTAAAACAAATAAAAAATCCTTGAATACGTTGTTCAATGATACTAAATTACTTATTTCTGAAATAATGTTCTCAGTGGCAAGAAGAAACCATCATATACAAACATTATGTTCAGGACAGTATTTTCATCATAAATTTGTCTAGCAAAATATCAATTTTACAATGGGATTCGTTTAAATTAATTTTGAATTTTAAGTAATTTAGTTCCTAATCCATTGAGACCTGTATGAAAATGAAGAAGAATTTCTTACCTTGTGAATAAAAGTCGATAGAACTGATCCTTGATAAACATAAATCTCCATTATAGAAGTTATCAACAAATAATTCAACTTAGATCACAGCAGATCGGTGTTTATGTTTTTAGAACTTTTGTTTTAGCCATATTATAAGAATAACGATTATTTTAATTACATCTTATTTCTCACCATATCCATTAGCTAAAATAAATTAAAAGTTTTTAATTACGTTGTTTAATGGTACAAAATAACTTTTTTCTGAACTGATATTCTCAGTGGAAAGAAGAAACCATCATATAAAGACATACTGTTCAGGATAGTGTTTTCATCATAAATATCAATTTTACGGTCGCAATTGAAGATATGTGTAAAACTAAAGGAATACTTCTTACCTTATTTCACCAAATGTCGATGGAACTAATTGTTGATAGAGATAAATCTCCAGTATAAAAGTTATTAACAAAGAATTCCACTTAGATCAGGCCGGTGTTTGAGTCCCTAGAATTTTTACCTTTTAACCATATTCTGAGTCAGATATTAATTTTATGTTCAATTTAAATCCCACCACATTTGCTAGAACAAATATTGGTTTGTAGGTTCCTTCGTTTATTGTTACAATGTTACTTATTCGTAAATGATATCCTCAGCTCAGAGTACCGTCATCATGTAAAAACATAATGTCCAGAAGAGTTTGTCATCATGAATCAAGAGAATATAAAGTAAATAGATACCTATTTCATTGACACATGTAAGAAACATATTAAGGTAGGACAAACAATATAAAAAAGATTACTAAATGCCATTTGCAAACAAACGTAACTCACCTTAGGTCATGGCAGGTCAGTGGTACCTTCCTAGAGTTTTTGTCTATTAATCACAGTTTAAAAATGGTGAGAGTAATTTTGAGTTACTTATTTAACATCATTTTCATTAGCTAAAACAAATTGAATATTGTTTGGCTACTTTGTTTAATAATATAGTGATAATGTTCCTTATTGTGAAAAGATATTCTCAGTTGAAGAGAGAAGTCATCATGTAAAAACATAATGTTCAGGGTAATTTTTTCATCATGAAGATTTAAAGATTTGTTTAAATTAATTATTTATTTCAAATTAATTTTATTGCGGGTTCATTGAGATTTGTATGAATCTGGAAAAATTCTTCTCACCTTAAGGCACGACATATTGGTAGAACTAATCCCTGATAAAGATAAGTCTCACTTATAGAAGCTATTAATAGAGCATTTTTGATTAGGGTAGTGTTTATGTTGATAGAATTTTCCCCACATCCTAAGAACGATACAACTTCTCACGATATTTATTTACTAGAACAAATAAAATAGTAATGATTATTTTGTTTAATATTGTGACGTGACTTATTTGGAAAAGATATTCTCAGTTCAAGAGTAAAGTCATCATGTAAAAACATGATATTCAGTATGGTATTGTCATCATGAAATTATGTACGGAGATTTTTAAAAACGTACGCGTCTATCTAATTAAGGTAATTAAAACAATTAAAAATCTGTTTCATTGACGTATGTACGGAACTGAGATAAACTCACCTCACACTACTACAAGTCGGAATAATTTTAAGCATTTCGACATTTTTTGGCGTTTGGTTGCACAAGAAAAAATCATAAAAAGTAATTTACTTTGATCCTTCATATTTCCTAAAAAATAAATTAAAAAACGGATAAAGCTGTATCATAGATGCTATCAAAAGCTATTCATGAATTATTGATTTCAGCTGAACAAATAAATCAACATAAACACATAATGGTCAGAGAAAAGCTGTCATCATGAAATGGCAAAACCGTAATTTGTAATTTAATTCCTATTCCATTGAGATATGTATGAAACTTAAAAAATATCTAATTCTTACCTTAAGTTGGTGTTTATCCTCTTAGAATTTTTTTTTTTTTTTTGAAAATGGTGGAAGTTTAAAGTTCAACTTATTTCTCACAATATTTATTCGCTAGAACAATTTAAATATTGTTGATTACTTTGTTTAATGATATAGTGTTACTAATTAAGAAAAAGATATTCTCCGGTCAAGAGTAAAGTCATCATGTAAAAACATGATATTCAGAATAGTATTGTCATCATGAAGTTATGTACCGACATTTTAGAATTTAAAGTAGCAGTCTATTTAACTAAGGTAAAAATTTTTTCGATGAAGTTTGTATGGAACTGAGAAAAACTCACCTCTCATTAATATAAGTCAGTAGGAACAATTCCAGGTCTTTTGTTATTTTTAAACTTTTGGTTGTTCAAGAAAAATTCACATAAGCTAACACTTTGACCCTTCATATTTCCTATAAAATAAATAAAAAGGGCGAATAAAACTATATCATAGATTCTATCAAAAGCTATCCATGAATTTATGTTTTCAGCTGAACAAATAAATCAACATAAACACAATGGTCAGAGAAAAGTTGTCATCATGAAATAGTAAAACCGTGAAGACAATAAGATAGTAATTTAATTTGCAATTAGAAGCAGCACTTCGTTATATAAACCCATTTCACAAGCTATGTTAGTCAGTGAGCTGCAGCTCCAATAAATATAATTTTTATTTTACTGCAATAAATACTATTTGCGAAAAACAGAACTTACTTTAGGTCATGGTAGATCAGTGTTATTTATAGTTTAGGATTGTTTGTCCTTTAACAACGTTATGAGAATGATAAAGGTAAATTAGAGTTACTTAGTTCTTGCACTTCTCGCAATATTTATTAGCTAAAATAAATTAAAAGATGTTAACTACTTTGTTTAATTATATAAAATTAGTCATTTCTGAAATTATATTCTCAGTAGAAGAGAGAAACCATCATGAAAAAACATAATGTTCAGAATAGGGTGTTCATGAAATTCTTCTATAGATTTAAAGTTATGCAGTAAAATTTGTTCAATTTGTAAGTAATTTAATTCCTGTTCAATTGAGTTATGTATGAAACTGGAAAATTATTTCTTACCTTAAATTGGTGTTTATCTTCTTAGAATTTTTGTTTTTATTTTTGAGATTGTGGAAGTTTAAAGGTCAACTTATTTCTCACCATATTTATTCGCTAGAACAATTTAAATATTGTTGGTTACTTTGTTTATTGATATAATGTTACTTATTCGGAAAAAGATAATCTCAGGTCAAGAGTAAAGTCATCATGTAAAAACATGATATTCAGTATGGTATTGTCATCATGAAATTATGTACGAATATTTTTAAAAACGTACGCGTCTATTTAATTAAAACAAATAAAAATCTATTTCATTGAAGTATGTACGGAACTGAGAAAAACTCACCTCACACTACTTCAAATTGGGATACTTTTAAGCATTTCGACATATTTTGGTGTTTGGTTGCACAAGAAAAATTCATAAAAGGTAATTTACTTTGATCCTTCATATTTCCTAAAAAATAAATTAAAAAACGGATAAAACTGTATCATAGACGCTATCAAAAGCTATTCTTGAATTATTGATTTCAGCTGAACAAATAAATCAACATAAACACATAATGGTCAGAGAAAAGCTATCATCATGAAATGTTAAAAACGTAATTTGTAATTTAATTCCTATTCCATTGAGATATGTATGAAACTTGAAAAATATCTAATTCTTACCTTAAGTCTACTGGTGTTTACTGTTTATCCTCTTAGAATTTCTATTTTTTTTTTTTTTTTGAGAATGGTGGAAGTTTAAAGTTCAACTAATTTCTCACACTATTTATTCGCTAGAACAATTTAAATATTGTTGATTACTTTGTTTAATGATATAGTGTTACTAATGAGGAAAAAGATATTCTCAGGTCAAGAGTAAAGTCATCATGTAAAAACATGATATTCAGATTAGTATTGTCATCATAAAGTTATGTACCGACATTTTAGAATTTAAAGTAGCAGTCTATTTAACTAAGGTAAAAATTTTTTCGATGAAGTTTGTATGGAACTGAGAAAAACTCACCTCTCATTAATATAAGTCCGTAGGAACAATTCCAGGTCTTTTGTTATTTTTTAACTTTTGGTTGTTCAAGAAAAATTCATAAGCTAACACTTTGACCCTTCATATTTCCTAAAAAATAAATAAAAAGGGCGGATAAAACTATATCATAGATTCTATCAAAAGCTATCCATGGAATTATGTTTTCAGCTGAACAAATAAATCAACATAAACACAATGGTCAGAGAAAAGTTGTCATCATGAAATAGTAAAACCGTGAAGACAATAAGATAGTAATTTAATTTGCAATTAGAAGCAGCACTTCGTTATATAAACCCATTTCACAAGCTATGTTAGTCAGTGAGCTGCAGCTCCAAAAAATATAATTTTTATTTTACTGCAATAAATACTATTTGCGAAAAACAGAACTTACTTTAGGTCATGGTAGATCAGTGTTATTTATAGTTTAGGATTGTTTGTCCTTTAACAACGTTATGAGAATGATAAAGGTAAATTAGAGTTACTTAGTTCTTGCACTTCTCGCAATATTTATTAGCTAAAATAAATTTAAAGATGTTAACTACTTTGTTTAATTATATAAAATTAGTCATTTCTGAAATTATATTCTCAGTAGAAGAGAGAAACCATCATGAAAAAACATAATGTTCAGAATAGGGTGTTCATGAAATTCTTCTATAGATTTAAAGTTATGCAGTAAAATTTGTTCAATTTGTAAGTAATTTAATTCCTGTTCAATTGAGTTATGTATGAAACTGGAAAAATATTTCTTACCTTAAATTGGTGTTTATCTTCTTAGAATTTTTGTTTTTATTTTTGAGAATGTGGAAGTTTAAAGTTCAACTTATTTCTCACCATATTTATTCGCTAGAACAATTTAAATATTGTTGGTTACTTTGTTTATTGATATAATGTTACTTATTCGGAAAAAGATAATCTCAGGTCAAGAGTAAAGTCATCATGTAAAAACATGATATTCAGTATGGTATTGTCATCATGAAATTATGTATGAATATTTTTAAAAACGTACGCGTCTATTTAATTAAAACAAATAAAAATCTATTTCATTGAAGTATGTACGGAACTGAGAAAAACTCACCTCACACTACTTCAAATTGGGATACTTTTAAGCATTTCGACATATTTTGGTGTTTGGTTGCACAAGAAAAATTCATAAAAGGTAATTTACTTTGATCCTTCATATTTCCTAAAAAATAAATTAAAAAACGGATAAAACTGTATCATAGACGCTATCAAAAGCTATTCTTGAATTATTGATTTCAGCTGAACAAATAAAACAACATAAACACATAATGGTCAGAGAAAAGCTATCATCATGAAATGTTAAAACCGTAATTTGTAATTCAATTCCTGTTCCATTGAGATATGTATGAAACTTAAAAAATATCTAATTCTTACCTTAAGTTGGTGTTTATCCTCTTAGAATTTCAATTTTTTTTTTTTTGAGAATGGTGGAAGTTTAAAGTTCAACTTATTTCTCACCATATTTATTCGCTAGAACAATTTAAATATTGTTGGTTACTTTGTTTAATGATATAATGTTACTTATTCGGAAAAAGATATTCTCAGGTCAAGAGTAAAGTCATCATGTAGAAACATGATATTCAGTATAGTATTGTCATCATGAAGTTATGTACCGACATTTTAGAATTTAAAGTAGCAGTCTATTTAACTAAGGTAAATTTTTTTCCAATGAAGTTTGTATGGAACTGAGAGAAACTCACCTCACATTAATATAAGTCAGTAGGAACAATTCTAGGACTCTCGTTATTTTTGAACTTTTGGTTGTTCAAGAAACATTCACATAAGCTAACACTTTGACCCTTCATATTTCCTAAAAAGTAAATAAAAAAGAGCGGATAAAACTATATCATAGATGCTATCAAAAACTATTCAAGAATTTATGTTTTCAGCAGAACAAATAAATCAACATAAACACAATGGTCAGAGAAAAGTTGTCATCATGAAATAGTAAAACCGTTAAGACATGTTAGTCAGTGAGCTGCAGCCCCAAAAAACATAATTTTTATTTTACTACAATAAATACTATTTGAGAAAAACGGGACTTACTTTAGGTCATGGTAGATCAGTGTTATTTATAGTCTAGGATTGTTTGTCCTTTGACAACGGTATGAGAATGATAAAGGTAAATTTAGTTCTTGCACTTCTCGCAATATTTATTAGCTAAAATAAATTTAAAAATGTTAACTACTTTGTTTAATTATATAAAATTAGTCATTTCTGAAATTATATTCTCAGTAGAAGAGAGAAACCATCATGAAAAAACATAATGTTCAGAATAGGGTGTTCATGAAATTCTTCTATAGATTTAAAGTTATGCAGTAAAATTTGTTCAATTTGTAAGTAATTTAATTCCTGTTCAATTGAGTTATGTATGAAACTGGAAAAATATTTCTTACCTTAAATTGGTGTTTATCTTCTTAGAATTTTAGTTTTTATTTTTGAGAATGTGGAAGTTTAAAGTTCAACTTATTTCTCACCATATTTATTCGCTAGAACAATTTAAATATTGTTGGTTACTTTGTTTATTGATATAATGTTACTTATTCGGAAAAAGATAATCTCAGGTCAAGAGTACAGTCATCATGTAAAAACATGATATTCAGTATGGTATTGTCATCATGAAATTATGTACGAATATTTTTAAAAACGTACGCATCTATTTAATTAAAACAAATAAAAATCTATTTCATTGAAGTATGTACGGAACTGAGAAAAACTCACCTCACACTACTTCAAATTGGGATACTTTTAAGCATTTCGACATATTTTGGTGTTTGGTTGCACAAGAAAAATTCATAAAAGGTAATTTACTTTGATCCTTCATATTTCCTAAAAAATAATTTAAAAAACGGATAAAACTGTATCATAGACGCTATCAAAAGCTATTCTTCAATTATTGATTTCAGCTGAACAAATAAATCAACATAAACACATAATGGTCAGAGAAAAGCTATCATCATGAAATGTTAAAACCGTAATTTGTAATTTAATTCCTATTCCATTGAGATATGTATGAAACTTGAAAAATATCTAATTCTTACCTTAAGTTGGTGTTTATCCTCTTAGAATTTCTATTTTTTTTTTTTTTTTTTTGAGAATGGTGGAAGTGTAAAGTTCAACCAATTTCTCACAATATTTATTCGCTAGAACAATTTAAATATTATTGATTACTTTGTTTAATGATATAGTGTTACTAATTAGGAAAAAGATATTCTCCGGTCAAGAGTAAAGTCATCATGTAAAAACATGTTATTCAGAATAGTATTGTCATCATGAAGTTATGTACCGACATTTTAGAATTTAAAGTAGCAGTCTATTTAACTAAGGTAAAAAAATTTTCGATGAAGTTTGTATGGAACTGAGAAAAACTCACCTCTCATTAATATAAGTCAGTAGGAACAATTCCAGGTCTTTTGTTATTTTTAAACTTTTGGTTGTTCAAGAAAAATTCACATAAGCTAACACTTTGACCCTTCATATTTCCTAAAAAATAAATAAAAAGGGCGGATAAAACTATATCATAGATTCTATCAAAAGCTATCCATGAGAAAAGTTGTCGTCATGAAATAGTAAAACCGTGAAGACAATAAGATAGTAATTTAATTTGCAATTAGAAGCAGCACTTCGTTATATAAACCTCGTTTCACAAGCTATGTTAGTCAGTGTGCTGCAGCCCCAAAAAATATAATTTTTATTTTACTGCAATAAATATTATTTGCGAAAAACGGAACTTACTTTAGGTCATGGTAGATCAGTGTTATTTATAGTCTAGGATTGTTTGTCCTTTGACAATATGAGAATGATAAAGGTAAATTAGAGTTACTTAGTTCTTGCACTTCTCTAAATATTTATTAACTAAAATAAATTAAAAGATGTTAACTACTTTGTTTAATTATATAAAATTAGTCATTTCTGAAATTATATTCTCAGTAGAAGAGAGAAACCATCATGAGAAAACATAATGTTCAGAATAGGGTGTTCATGAAATTCTTCTATAGATTTAAAGTTATGCAGTAAAATTTGTTCAATTTGTAAGTAATTTAATTCCTGTTCAATTGAGTTATGTATGAAACTGGAAAAATAATTCTTACCTTAAGTCGGTGTATATCTTCTTAGAACTTTGTTTTTATTTTTGAGAATGGTGGAAGTTTAAAGTTCAACTTATTTCTCACCATATTTATTCGCTAGAACAATTTAAATATTGTTGGTTACTTTGTTTAATGATATAATAATGTTAATTATTCAGAAAACGATATTCTCAGGTCAAGAGTAAAGTCATCATGTAAAAACATGATATTCAGTATGGTATTGTCATCATGAAATTATGTACGGAGATTTTTAAAAACGTACGCGTCTATTTAATTAAGGTAATTAAAACAATTAAAAATCTATTTCATTGAAGTATGTACGGAACTGTGAAAAACTCACCTCACACTACTACAAGCCGGAATAATTTTAAGCATTTCGACATATTTTGGCGTTTGGTTGTACAAGAAAAATTCATAAAGGGTAATTTACTTTGATCCTTCATATTTCCTAAAAAATAAATAATAGAACGGATAAAACTGTTTCATAGACGCTATAACAAGCTATTCATGAATTATTGATTTCAGCTGAACAAATAAATCAACATAAACACATAATGGTCAGAGAAAAGCGGTCATCATGAAATGGAAAACGGTAATTTATAATTTAATTCCTATTCCATTGAGATATGTATGAAACTTAAAAAATATCTAATTCTTACCTTAAGTTGGTGTTTATCCTCTTAGAATTTTTATTCTTTTTTGAGAATGGTGGAAGTTTAAAGTTCAACTTATTTCTCACCATATTTATTCGCTAGAACAATTTAGATATTGTTGGTTACTTTGTTTAATGATATAATGTTACTTATTCGGAAAAAGATATTCTCAGGTCAAGAGTAAAGTCATCATGTAAAGACATGATATTCAGAATAGTATTGTCATCATGAAGTTACGTACCGAGATTTTAGAATTTAAAGTAGCAGTCTATTTAACTAAGGTAAAATTTTTTTCAATGAAGTTTTTATGGAACTGAGAGAAACTCACCTCACATTAATATAAGTCAGTAGGAACAATTCTAGGTCATTCGTTATTTTTTAACTTTTGGTTGTTCAAGAAAAATTCACATAAGCTAACACTTTGGCCCTTTATATTTCCTAAAAAATAAATAAAAAGAGGGGATAAAACTATATCATAGATTCTATCAAAAGCTATCCATGAATTTATGTTTTCAGCTGAACAAATAAATCAACATATTCACATAATGGTCAGAGAAAAGTTGTCATCATGAAATAGTAAAACCGTGAAGATAATCAGATAGTAATTTAATTTGCAATTAGAAGCAGCACGTCGTTATATAAACCGATTTCACAAGTTATGTTAGTCAGTGAGCTGCAGCCCCAAAAAATATAATTTTTATCTTACTACAATAAATACTATTTGCAAAAAACGGAACTTACTTTAGGTCATGGTAGATCAATGTTATTTATAGTCTTGGATTGTTTGTCTTTTAACATCGTTATGAGAATGATAAAGGTAAATTAGAGTTACTTAGTTCTTGCACTTCTAGCAATATTTATCAGCTAAAATAAATTAAAAGGTGTTAACTACTTTGTTTAATTATATAAAATTAGTCATTTCTGAAATTATATTCTCAGTAGAAGAGAGAAACCATCATGAAAAAACATAATGTTCAGAATAGGGTGTTCATGAAATTCTTCTATAGATTTAAAGTTATGCAGTAAAATTTGTTCAATTTGTAAGTAATTTAATTCCTGTTCAATTGAGTTATGTATGAAACTGGAAAAATATTTCTTACCTTAAATTGGTGTTTATCTTCTTAGAATTTTTGTTTTTATTTTTGAGAATGTGGAAGTTTAAAGTTCAACTTATTTCTCACCATATTTATTCGCTAGAACAATTTAAATATTGTTGGTTACTTTGTTTATTGATATAATGTTACTTATTCGGAAAAAGATAATCTCAGGTCAAGAGTAAAGTCATCATGTAAAAACATGATATTCAGTATGGTATTGTCATCATGAAATTATGTACGAATATTTTTAAAAACGTACGCGTCTATTTAATTAAAACAAATAAAAATCTATTTCATTGAAGTATGTACGGAACTGAGAAAAACTCACCTCACACTACTTTAAATTGGGATACTTTTAAGCATTTCGACATATTTTGGTGTTTGGTTGCACAAGAAAAATTCATAAAAGGTAATTTACTTTGATCCTTCATATTTCCTAAAAAATAAATTAAAAAACGGATAAAACTGTATCATGGACGCTATCAAAAGCTATTCTTGAATTATTGATTTCAGCTGAACAAATAAATCAACATAAACACATAATGGTCAGAGAAAAGCTATCATCATGAAATGTTAAAACCGTAATTTGTAATTTAATTCCTATTCCATTGAGATATGTATGAAACTTGAAAAATATCTAATTCTTACCTTAAGTTGGTGTTTATCCTCTTAGAATTTCTATTTTTTTTTTTTTTTTTTTGAGAATGGTGGAAGTGTAAAGTTCAACCAATTTCTCACAATATTTATTCGCTAGAACAATTTAAATATTGTTGATTACTTTGTTTAATGATATAGTGTTACTAATTAAGAAAAAGATATTCTCCGGTCAAGAGTAAAGTCATCATGTAAAAACATGATATTCAGAATAGTATTGTCATCATGAAGTTATGTACCGACATTTTAGAATTTAAAGTAGCAGTCTATTTAACTAAGGTAAAAATTTTTTCGATGAAATTTGTATGGAACTGAGAAAAACTCACCTCTCATTAATATAAGTCAGTAGGAACAATTCCAGGTCTTTTGTTATTTTTAAACTTTTGGTTGTTCAAGAAAAATTCACATAAGCTAACACTTTGACCCTTCATATTTCCTAAAAAATAAATAAAAAGGGCGGATAAAACTATATCATAGATTCTATCAAAAGCTATCCATGAATTTATGTTTTCAGCTGAACAAATAAATCAACATAAACACAATGGTCAGAGAAAAGTTGTCATCATGAAATAGTAAAACCGTGAAGACAATAAGATAGTAATTTAATTTGCAATTAGAAGCAGCACTTCGTTATATAAACCCCGTTTCACAAGCTATGTTAGTCAGTGTGCTGCAGCCCCAAAAAATATAATTTTTATTTTACTGCAATAAATATTATTTGCGAAAAACGGAACTTACTTTAGGTCATGGTAGATCAGTGTTATTTATAGTCTAGGATTGTTTGTCCTTTGACAATATGAGAATGATAAAGGTAAATTAGAGTTACTTAGTTCTTGCACTTCTCGCAATATTTATTAGCTAAAATAAATTAAAAGATGTTAACTACTTTGTTTAATTATATAAAATTAGTCATTTCTGAAATTATATTCTCAGTAGAAGAGAGAAACCATCATGAAAAAACATAATGTTCAGAATAGGGTGTTCATGAAATTCTTCTATAGATTTAAAGTTATGCAGTAAAATTTGTTCAATTTGTAAGTAATTTAATTCCTGTTCAATTGAGTTATGTATGAAACTGGAGAAATATTTCTTACCTTAAATTGGTGTTTATCTTCTTAGAATTTTTGTTTTTATTTTTGAGAATGTGGAAGTTTAAAGTTCAACTTATTTCTCACCATATTTATTCGCTAGAACAATTTAAATATTGTTGGTTACTTTGTTTATTGATATAATGTTACTTATTCGGAAAAAGATATTCTCAGGTCAAGAGTAAAGTCATCATGTAAAAACATGATATTCAGTATGGTATTGTCATCATGAAATTATGTACGGAGATTTTTAAAAACGTACGCGTCTATTTAATTAAGGTAATTAAAACAATTAAAAATCTATTTCATTGAAGTATGTACGGAACTGAGAAAAACTCACCTCACACAAGTCGGAATAATTTTAAGCACTTCGACATATTTTGGCGTTTGGTTGCACAAGAAAAATTCATAAAAGGTAATTTACTTTGATCCTTCATATTTCCTAAAAAATAAATTAAAAACGGATAAAACTGTATCATAGATGCTATCAAAAGCTATTCTTGAATTATTGATATCAGCTGAACAAATAAATCAACATAAACACATAATGGTCAGAGAAAAGCTGTCATCATGAAATGGTAATACCGTAATTTGTAATTTAATTCCTGTTCCATTGAGATATGTATGAAACTTAAAAAATATCTAATTCTTACCTTAAGTTGGTGTTTGTCCTCTTAGAATTTTTATTTTTTTTTTTGAAAATGGTGGAAGTTTAAAGTTCAACTTATTTCTCACCATATTTATTCGCTAGAACAATTTAACTCTTGTTGGTTACTTTGTTTAATGATATAATGTTACTTAATCGGAAAAAGATATTCTCAGGTCAAGAGTAAAGTCATCATGTAAAAACATGATATTCAGAATAGTATTGTCATCATGAAGTTATGTACCGACAATTTAGAATTTAAAGTAGCAGTCTATTTAACTAAGGTAATTTTTTTTCAATAAAGTTTGTATGGAACTGAGAAAAACTCACCTCACATTAATATAAGTCAGTAGGAACAATTCTAGATTTTTCGTTATTTTTTAACTTTTGGTTGTTCAAGAAAAATTCACATAAGCTAACACTTTGGCCCTTTATATTTCCTAATAAATAAATAAAAAGAGCGGATAAAACTATATCATAGATTCTATCAAAAGCTATCCATGAATTTATGTTTTCAGCTGAACAAATAAATCAACATAAACACAATGGTCAGAGAAAAGTTGTCATCATGAAATAGTAAAACCGTGAAGACAATAAGATAGTAATTTAATTTGCAATTAGAAGCAGCACTTCGTTATATAAACCTCGTTTCACAAGCTATGTTAGTCAGTGTGCTGCAGCCCCAAAAAATATAATTTTTATTTTACTGCAATAAATATTATTTGCGAAAAACGGAACTTACTTTAGGTCATGGTAGATCAGTGTTATTTATAGTCTAGGATTGTTTGTCCTTTGACAATATGAGAATGATAAAGGTAAATTAGAGTTACTTAGTTCTTGCACTTCTCTAAATATTTATTAACTAAAATAAATTAAAAGATGATAACTACTTTGTTTAATTATATAAAATTAGTCATTTCTGAAATTATATTCTCAGTAGAAGAGAGAAACCATCATGAGAAAACATAATGTTCAGAATAGGGTGTTCATGAAATTCTTCTATAGATTTAAAGTTATGCAGTAAAATTTGTTCAATTTGTAAGTAATTTAATTCCTGTTCAATTGAGTTATGTATGAAACTGGAAAAATAATTCTTACCTTAAGTCGGTGTATATCTTCTTAGAACTTTGTTTTTATTTTTGAGAATGGTGGAAGTTTAAAGTTCAACTTATTTCTCACCATATTTATTCGCTAGAACAATTTAAATATTGTTGGTTACTTTGTTTAATGATATAATGTTAATTATTCAGAAAAAGATCATCTCAGGTCAAGAGTAAAGTCATCAAGTAAAAACATGATAGTCAGTGTGGTATTGTCATCATGAAATTATGTACGGAGATTTTTAAAAACGTACGCGTCTATTTAATTATGGTAATTAAAACAATTAAATATCTATTTCATTCAAGTATGTACGGAACTGAGAAAAACTCACCTCACACTACAAGTCGGTTGGAACAATTATAGGCATTTCGTCATTTTTGAACGCTTGGTTGTACAAGAAAAATTCATAAAAGGTAATTTACTTTGATCCTTCATATTTCCTAAAAAATAAATTAAAAAACGGATAAAACTGTATCATAGATGCTATCAAAAGATATTCATGAATTATTGATATCAGCTGAACAAATAAATCAACATAAACAAATAATGGTCAGAGAAAAACTATCATCATGAAATGGTAAAACCGTAATTTGTAATTTAATTCCTGTTCCATTGAGATATGTATGAAACTTAAAAAATATCTAATTCTTACCTTAAGTTGGTGTTTATCCTCTTAGAATTTTTTTTTTTTTTTGAGATTGGTAGAAGTTTAAAATTCAACTTATTTATCACCATATTTATTAGCTAGAACAATTTAAATATTGTTGGTTACTCTGTTTAATGATATAATGTTTCTTATTTGGAAAAAGATACTCTCAGGTCAAGAGTAAAGGCATCATGTAAAAACATGATATTCAGAATAGTATTGTCATCATGAAGTTATGTACCGACATTTTAGAATTTAAAGTAGCAGTCTATTTAACTAAGGTAAAAATTTTTTCAATGAAGTTTGTATGGAACTGAGAGAAACTCACCTCACATTAATATTAGTCAGTAGGAACAATTCTAGGACTCTCGTTATTTTTTAACTTTTGGTTGTTCAAGAAAAATTCATAAGCTAACACTTTGACCCTTCATATTTCCTAAAAAATAAATAAAAAGGGCGGATAAAACTATATCATAGATTCTATCAAAAGCTATCCATGGATTTATGTTTTCAGGTGAACAAATAAATCAACATAAACACAATGGTCAGAGAAAAGTTGTCATCATGAAATAGTAAAACGTGAAGACAATAAGATAGTAATTTAATTTGCAATTAGGAGCAGCACTTCGTTATATAAACCCATTTCACAAGCTATGTTAGTCAGTGAGCTGCAGCCCAAAAAAATATAATTTTTATTTTACTGCAATAAATATTATTTGCGAAAAACGGAACTTACTTTAGGTCATGGTAGATCAGTGTTATTTATAGTCTAGGATTGTTTGTCCTTTAACATCGTTATGAGAATGATAAAGGTAAATTAGAGTTACTTAGCTCTTGCACTTCTCGCAATATTTATTAGCCAAAATAAATTAAAAGATGTTAACTACTTTGTTTAATTATATAAAATTAGTAATTTCTGAAATTATATTCTCAGTAGAAGCATTGATTAAGGAATGAACAAGATACGCGACTTCAATGGTAAAGTGCGAGGCCTTTTTTGGCAGCGAGATCTCGGCAAGTTGCGGGCATTCCTGTGATTTACGTAGTATGCTTTTGACAAACCTGTGTCGTGTCTGGTTTTATATCATTAATAATCTATTGGTAATAAAAATTTAATGTCCAGATTAATTTTAGGTTAAAATTATTAACGTAGTATGTTCTCTCTGCGAGCTATTTCTCAACGATTGTTTGACTTTTAACAGTCACGTAATTTTAAACTAAAATCAATCTGAACATTAAATTTTTGTTTTCACTAGATTATAAATTATATAAAACCAGACACGACACAGGTTTATCAAAAGCATACTACGTGAATCACAGGAATGCTCGCAACTTACCGGATTCTCGCTGCCAAAAAAGGCCTCGCACTTTACCATTGAAGTCGCGTATCTTATTCATTCCTTAATCAATGGTAGAAGAGAAAAACCATCATGAAAAAAATTGTTCTATAAATTTAAAGTTATGCAGTAAAATTTGTAAGTAATTTAATTCCTATTCAATTGAGATATGTATGAAACTGGAAATATAATTCTTACCTTAAGTCGGTGTTTATCTTCTTAGAATATTTGTTTTTATTTTTGAAAATGGTGGAAGTTTAAAGTTCACCTTATTTCTCACCATATTTATTCGCTAGAACAATTTAAATATTGTTGGTTACTTTGTTTAATGATATAATGTTCCTTATTCGGAAAAAGATATTCTCAGGTCAAGAGTAAAGTCATCATGTAAAAACATGATATTCAGTATGGTATTGTCATCATGAAATTATGTACGGAGATTTTTAAAAACGTACGCGTCTATTTAATTAAGGTAATTAAAACAATTAAAAATCTATTTCATTGAAGTATGAACGGAACTGAGAAAAACTCACCTCATACTACTACAAGCCGGAATAATTTTAAGCATTTCGACATATTTTGGCGTTTGGTTGCACAAGAAAAATTCATAAAAGATAATTTACTTTGATCCTTCATATTTCCTAAAAAATAAATTAAAAAACAGATAAAGCTGTATCATAGATCCTATCAAAAGCTATTCATGAATTATTGATTTCAGCTGAACAAATAAATCAACATAAACACATAATGGCCAGAGAAAAGCTGTCATCATGAAATGGTAAAACCGTAATTTGTAATTTAATTCCTATTCCATTGACATATGTATGAAACTTAAAAAATATCTAATTCTTACCCTAAGTTGGTGTTTATCTTCTTAGAATTTTTGTTTTTATTTTTGAGAATGGTGGAAGTTTAAAGTTCACCTTATTTCTCACCATATTTATTCGCTAGAACAATTTAAATATTGTTGGTTACTTTGTTTAATGATATAATGTTACTTATTCGGAAAAAGATATTCTCAGGTCAAGAGTAAAGTCATCATGTAAAAACATGATATTCAGAATAGTATTGTCATCATGAAGTTATGTAGCGACATTTTAGAATTTAAAGTAGCAGTCTATTTAACTAAGGTAAAAAATTTTTCAATGAAGTTTGTATGGAACTGAGAAAAACTCACCTCACATTACTATAAGTCAGTAGGAGCAGTTATAGGACTTTCGTTATTTTTTAACTTTTGGTTGTTCAAGAAAAATTCACATAAGCTAACACTTTGACCCTTCATATTTCCTAAAAAATAAATAAAAGGAGCAAATAAAACTATATCATAGATGCTATCAAAAGCTATTCATGAATTTATGTTTTCAGCTGAACAAATAAATCAACATAAACACAATGGTCAGAGAAAAGTTGTCATCATAAAATAGTAAAACCGTAATAAAATAAGATAGTAATTTAATTTGCAATTAGTATAGCAGCACTATACATGTTATTTAGTAAGCTGCCGTACCAAGCAATACCTGTAGTTTTTACTTTAGTTTAAAAAACTGCAATATACAGGGTGTTCTCGTTTTTTTCGTTCATAACTTCTGTAAACGATGGAACATCTGACCTATAATATTTTTCTCTAAAACACTTTGTTTTCAAGATACTTAAACTTTTTCAAAATTATTACTATTTATTCATTATCTTCTAAACAAATAAAGATTTTGTATTCAAACTTTGTACACTTTAGTCATGATAAAAGACCAATTTGCCCTTGCTCAAAGTTTTTCACATAAGTAGTTAGAAGAGCATTGTCATCTTAAAGCTACATAACAAGATTTTCAAATTTTACTTAGAACAACTCTTCACTCATATTACAAGTCGGTTGTAATAACTCCCGGAGTTTATTCAAGTTTTATTGTTTGGATAATCAAGAATAATTTAATTAAGGTAACTTAATTGGGTTCCTTCATATTTATGAAAAAATAAACAAAAGGCAGATGAATCTCTATTATGAACGTTGACAAAAGCTATTCATAAATTGTTGATTTCGGCTAAACACATAAATTAATATAAAAACAGAAAGGTCAGAAAGTAGTAAAACCTAATAAGTATGCTAATTATAATTATTTTCAATTTAATGTAATGTATTTTATTACATCTACATACATGTAAGAAACATATTTTTAAAATAAATGAAAGTTTAAATAACTTACTCATTTTGGTGAAAATTTAATTAGAAGTCAACACTTTTGTATGCAACTCCATATATAATATAATTTTAGCTCTCATTTAAAAAATACCAATTAATATTAATTGAGTGAAATGAAGCTCACCCTAAGTCATGCCATGCCAGTGGTATATTATTAGAATTCTTGTCTTACTTATTTCTCATTGTAATTATTAGCTGAAAAAAAGCAAAAGTTATTGGCTACGATTTAAAGATATAAAATTGTTTATTTTTGAAATGATATTGTCAGTGGGATGAACAAACCATCATGTAAACACATAATGCTCAGAATATTGCTCTCATCATGAAGTTGTCCCATAAATTTTATATTTTATTATAGGGTTTGTTTAATTTAATTTTTAATTTTAAAGTATTCCATTGAGATAAGTATGAAACTGAAAAAATACTTCTCACCTTATGTCAACACAAGTCGGAAAAACTAATCCTTAATAATGATACATCTCTATCGTAGAAGTTATTAATACTTAGAGAATTAATGTTTCTTAAGTTTCTTATTTCTCAGCACGTTTATTAGCTGAAACAAATTAAATACTGTTGGTTACTTCATTTCATGATATAATATATAGTAATAATTCATCACGTAAAAATATACAGTTCAGAATAATAGTCCTCTCATGATAAGGTTATGCAGTAGTATATTTGATGTATATATATATATTTTTTAATTTCAAGTAACTGTATGTAATTACCTTATATTACCCCAATCGGTAGGAATGATTATTGATATTCCGTCGTTTTGTTAACGTTTGACAAGAGCATTTCATTTGGGATAATCATATTCACTTCATATTTCCTAAAAAATAAATATTAAAAAATACAACTCCAACTTAGAATTTATTAACAGCTATCTATAAGCAGATTATTTCAGTTGGACAAATAAATCACCACGTAAAATCAGGGTCAGGAAATAGTTTTCATCATGAAGTAACTTTCATCTTTGTAAATATAGTGTTTCCAAATAATAATTTTTAACTCAATGTGCCACAATTTATTGTATTTAGTAAATACAGGGTGTATTTCAAAATCAAAGACAAACTGAAACTTGAGATTCTGTGATCCAAAATAAGACGAAAATTGATATAAATGTTTTTCGTAAAATACTTCCTAACCGAGCGACAGGATTTTGAAAAAAAAAATTCTGTAGTTTTTAAGTTTTTTCGTAAACTAGATAAGATATTAAGTTGAGATTTGATACACTCGAATGTCTTATTGAATTTAACTTTAATATATTTAATTGTTCCGGTAGTCCTATCACCATGTAAGATAATGAAATGCAAAACTTACCGTACGTCAATGGAGTTATTGGGTTGTATTGTATTCTAAATTATTCTACACATTCCTTATAATGTATTCTTCTTTGTTTTCGCTAAAAAATTTAGCAATTTAAATTTTAGGAAGAACGGAAAAAGCCAAACTTACCATTAACCATCAGGGTAAGATTAGTGTTATATATATTATTATGACCTTTCAGCGAAAATTTTTAATCAACTGTTTCATGTCATGTTAACTAAAAAAATTTGCAGTGATTTATTCCACCAGAAAACTAAGATAAGTTAAACTTACTTTAATAACTTGAATCTAAGTAGGAAAACTGTATTTGTGCTTATCAGCCATAGTCTTACTATATACAATTTTGCATATGTATTTCTAGTCAACGTATAACCATTAAAGTTCCAATTATTTATCCAAGTATTTTAGAAATATCACAATTGCTAGTAGGAATTAGTGGAATCACAGAAAAAGTTTGAATTATTATTAATTATTTATTTCTAGTAATAATGCATACAATAATAAGAATAAATGTAACAATACTAGCACTAATAACTATAGATAATACAAAGATACTAATATTAAATATTAAAAAAAAAATTTGTTACTGGAGAAAAACAATGTCCGACCTTTCGACTTTATTTTAAGAGAAGGGCAAAGAGTGAATATTTTACATATTCTTTGATTTATATTGCATCAGTTCAAATTAATTATTTCTCTTCTTGTAGTCTTGTGACCTGAGAAGTTACGCAAGTAACCGCTAGCTTTATTAGAATTTTGTAAGAAAATTAAATAATTAGAAATATAATTATTGCAACTATTACTACAAATAAATCGTTTGACACTTGGTTATCCTTATAGAGATCCGTTATTAATTTTCAATATACATAGAAAGGAACACATTAGTTGTTATGGTGTCACAACACTGCAGTAAAATAAAAGAGTTGATAACAATTTTTGCGAATCGGTTCATTCCTTAATTTCTTCTTCTTTAAGAGTCGTTTAATTCCTGACAATATTCCAGCCAAGTTGATAGTGTAGACTAAAAATAGCAAAAATTAGTACTATTGTTTTATAAAAAATTGGCATTTAACAATAAAAGCACACAAGAAGCATAGTCAGATAGTTAGATTCATCACAAAAATGCAAGTGCAGATCAAAGATATTCATCAGTATACGCCACACAACATTATCCTCAAATCATGAATTATTAAAAAATTTTATCGGCGTCTCTTTGGGAAAATATCCAGTCCTTAAAAAGGGACCAATTAATTACCATAGTTTATTAAATAAACCACTATTGGCATTTCTTTTTTAATACAAGAAATATGAATGACTAAATGCTACGCTAAGAATGAAAAAATACTTATCTCGTTTCAGCTAGGTTCCAGCTCATTTACTAAAACAAGTAAAAATATTAACAGTATTCTAGGACAGGAATTGGTTAATTTACACTTAATAAGAAAATAGTTTTGAAACCAAAGATTTTTGTTTTCTAGGTCAGGAGAAGCAGTGTCTAAGACGGTAGAAAATAGGAAGGCAAACTTGGGTATTGGAGGAATTTACATTACCCAAGACAGAATCGATCGAATTGGAATAACCCAATGGCATTCGCAGGATTGTGCTGTATTTATTTCTTTATCGTCGACCGCCCTCCCTAGGTAAGAATAATAATTAGAAACTACTAAGAGATATTGGACTAATAGCGGTAAGTACGTAGTAACCAGATAAGTTTTGGACAAAATATTATTAGTTCATTTTAATCAAAAAGTGCTTCTACTACTGTAACGAAGTGATTTTCCGTTACTAAATTCTATCTATAATCTATTACCCGATACACCCCGTATATAAATTTAGTTTAGTTATTTTCTGTAGCCTGTAGTTTACTTTACTGTTATAACCTGTAGTTTAAAATAATTAACAATGCTTTCCGTTTGCTGATATGCTAATTAAGAACCAGTAGTTTATTTTTAATAAACAACGTAGAAAAGAGAACCAAGCCAGTCAAAAGAAGAAACTATAGGCCCCGACTCGGCAGATTTCCGGTTCAGCTGGATTTATAAGCTCAAAAAGGAGAGGAACTGGGGAAATTTGGTCTTTCTCTAGCCGGGACAGTTGACGAGAAGAAGAGACGTTTGGTGAAATTCATCTCAAAGAAGGATGTGCCTCACCAAGAATAAGAACCGACCGACCTGTCTTTCCGCTACCGCCACCACCCTTGGTCGTTTCCGAACCGTCACCTGTCAGTAATCCTCGCCTAACACCACCTGAAGAACCAGTCCGGATGACAATAAGCGCTGTGTGTGAGAAAGTAAGAAGATGGAATCTACACTTCAATGGAAAAACAGATGCAGTAGAATTCCCGGAGAAATTGTGTGAATTCCAGTAGCACAGCGACATTCCAGCACCCGATTTATGGACCCATTGGGAGGACTTTCTGACCGACTTGGATCCTGTGCCGAGCTATACGGAGTGCCACCGCCCGGAACGTAAGTCAAGCCTTATACGAGGAAATCATCGCCCGATTTGGATGTCCCAAAACCGTAATCAGCGATAATGGGACTCAGTATGACAGTCGAGTGTTCCGCACCTTGCTACAAGACTTTGACATCCAGCACCGTTTCACCCCACCGTACACTCCGTAAGCCAACCCGGTGGAATGAGCGAACCGTACCATCAAAACCATGATAGCCCAGTACTGAGGACAGGACCATAGGAAATGAGACCTCCACCTGCACGACTTTCAGCTAGCCATCAACAGCTCCAGATACGACTCTACTGGATTGTCGCCGGCATACCTGAATTTTGGCCGAGAACTCGACCTATCGAACACCCTCTACCAGGCTGCAACCAGTACCCCAACGGAAGAACCTATAAACGAGAATAACATCCCAGAAACTCATACCGCCCTCTTAGAAAAACTGCAGGAAGTTTTTCAACTCGTCCGGGTTAACCTAGCACAAGCCTTCGCGTCTCAAAGCCGGTACTATAACCTCCGCCGCCGCGAATGGCGCTGCCATATTGGCGAGCGGGTCATGAATCGCGAAAATCCGCTGTCATCCGCCGCCAAGTAGGCTCCGAAATATTCCGGATCGTACACCGTAACTCACGTGATTTCACCGGTAGTATATAACCTCAAATCGGATACCGGGAGGAAGCTACTTCACATCCATATTAAAGATCTAAAATCTTGTTTTCATTCTAGAACCCCGCCCACTACGCCGAGACCTACGGAGAAGCCACTGCCATGTCCGTTGGTCTCTTGGTAACCAGTCCGCTGTCAGTGTCACCCCAGATTTCGCCGCAGAACAACATCACCCAAGGCATACGCACCGTATCACCGACCCGAGAATTGACCAGACAGCAGACTCCACAAACGATTCATCTATGGACTCTATCATTTCCCGACTGTTCCTCTAGAAGGCCAACATCACCGTGCATTCATCTAGAACGGGAAGAAGCTCTCCGCCAACAAAGAAGGCAACAACGCTGGCAGTACATCCGTTACTTGCCCGCCTCCACCAGTCCCCTATGCTGGAGATGTGCAACAACTGGTCACCTCCGACAGAACTGGACGAGATCTTTTGTTCTGTTTTTCTCCCGATGTAGACGGACCGGAATTTTGTCCCGGGATTGTCTCTGTGAGAACAGAGTCCAACCTGCCATCCGTCATCAGCGAAGCTTTTCCCAGGAAAGGCGATGCCACACCTGTAAACGCCCTCCCGCCGCCGATGTCGCCTCCACCGGAACCCAATGCGTTAATTTTTTGTAGAAGTTTTCTAATGTTAATTTCATTTCTTTCAGAATGTATTTGTATAGTTTAGAAATATTACCGATTTAATTTAATTACCTTAGGAATACCTGTTTTTCTTTATTTTCGTAATGTGTAGAGTAAGAAAAAAAAAGAATCATGTAATCTTCTTTTTTTCCCCGAAGCAAGAGGGGGGGTGTAACGAAGTGATTTTTCCGTTACTAAATTCTATCAATAAGCTATTACCCAATACACCCCGTATATAAATTTAGTTTAGTTATTTTCTGTAGCCTGTAGTTTACTTTACTGTTATAACCTGTAGTTTAAAATAATTAACAATGCTTTCCGTTTGCTGATATGCTAATTAAGAACCAGTAGTTTATTTTTAATAAAAACTTGATAACCTGTAGTTACCAGATATCATTCGTAAATAAATAATATTCGAGTTATAAAATCCTGTTCTTATTAAGGTATTATTATCTGCATTTTTATATTATTATCACCTGTAACAAGTTAATTATTTTGTAAACTGTCCTGACGTTATTAAATAATAAATAAATCCGTAAATTAATGAAAGCACAAACAAATAATATACCGCGCTGATATCTCCGCGGCAACACCTAGGAGTGAGAAGCGTATCCGTGCCGAGGAAAGCGGCCAGTTCGGTCGCAACAGCCAGCGAAGGTAGACGTGTCGATGCAGCGCTCTAGCAGTTGAAACTCTGCCCTACGTCAGAGCCTAGCCGTGACGCATTTGTTCACTGCGCCGCGATGTTACGCTTATCCCTACCACTCCGTTGGCTTATAGAAGATTGATATTTCGAATAAAAGAGAGCTGAAGTCAGTCAAGAGCTGTCATCGAAAGCAAGCAGATGTACCCACGTGACGCATTTATTCACTGCGCTGCTTGTTTTGCGTTCATCCCTACTACTTTAATATTTTACAGAGTATTGATATTCCGAATCCGATTCCTTCTGTACCCGTCCGCTGCTGTTCCTGACCAGACGTACCGAAGTAAGCATCTGTTCCAGTCATCGTATTATTTTCTTTCCGCAGTTAGGCTAGCTATCTATCTGGGCTGGATAGGGACGTGACGCAGTTCCTCCCTAGACGGTGTAGATGCGCATAGTGGAACCAGTGTCACCCCCACCCCCCCGCCCCTCTACAAAAACTTAATTACACATTTAGTTATAAATTATAAACTAAAAAATTTTTAGATATCGAGCTATAATGGGACCATTTAATTGGACAGTCTGGTTAGCTCTAACTTCAATCTATTTATTGGCAATATTTCCTTTAGCATTTTCTGATAAGCACTCATTAAAGCATTTGATAACAAACCCAGAAGAGTTGGAAAATATGTTTTGGTATGTTTTTGGTACATTCACCAATTGTTTTACATTTACGGGAAAGAATTCCTGGAGTAAGGCAGACAAGTTAACCACGAGGCTGCTTATCGGTACGATTTTAAAGTTTCTATTATTTTCTAATCCTATCGACTAAATTTACAATAATTCTAGGATTTTATTGGATGTTTACAATAATCGTTACGGCATCTTACACAGGGTCAATCATAGCCTTTGTAACTTTGCCAGTGTACCCTGAGGTTGTGGATACCGTAAAACAGTTACTAAGTGGAAGATATCAAATAGGAACTTTGGGTAAATGCAGACTCATTATATTTTTAAATTGAATTTCTGGAAGAGGTTTTTTTTAGATAAGGGCGGATGGCCTCATTTGTTTGCAAATTCATCAGATGCAGACACTGAAAGGCTTTTGCGACGTTTGGATTTAGTACCTGATGTAGAGTCTGGATTAAAAAATACCACAAACTCTTTCTTTTGGAACTACGCATTTCTTGGTTCCAGAGCCCAACTGGATTACATTGTCAGGACTAACTTTTCAACAAAGTAATATATTTTATTTTATTTTTATTTTCACGTAATAATAGGTATAGTGTATTCTAATAAAATATTTTAATATACTTTTAGGAGTAAAAGACAAGTTCTGCATATAAGTGCCGAATGCTTAGCTCCATTTAATGTTGGAATGGCATTTCCAAGAAATTCAATATACAGTGGAATAATCAATGAAGGTCTCTTGTTGACTATACAAGCTGGTCTCGTAAATAAACTGAAGTCTGATGTTGAATGGGATATGATGAGGAGTGCTTCTGGAAAATTACTGGCGGTAAAAAAAATATGTACAGCATGGAAAGCAATTACAGGTCCCGGCCCGAGCAGTGGGAAGAGCTATCTATCTGATTGTACTATCCTCCACTCAGGCTGGGGCGTACAATTGATTTCCATACTGTATAAACCCAAAATATTTAGAAAATATGAAATATTTACTCTAATTATTTCTAGGCTAGCTCAAAAAAAGGTAATTCAAAAGCACTTTCATATGAAGACAGAGCCTTGAACCTAGATGATACCCAAGGCATGTTTTTACTGCTAGGTGCTGGATTCCTTATAGGCGGTGCCAGCTTGCTCTCGGAATGGCTAGGGGGGTGTTTTAAATTTTGCAAGAGAAAGAAACGAATTAACAGTTCCAGTTCAATAGAGAGCAACCCCAGGTCACATGAGGGACAAACACCAAGAGAAAAATTAAATTCGATTCAATACAGTCAGATGCCTAGTAGATTGGGTAGTATAATTGACCTAGAACAAAATTACGATTTTGAAGTAACCGGAACTCATAAAAAGATTCCGGAACGTCATATGGAAAATAATGTTAACTGTGTAGTTCACGAAGCAGCAAATCGAACTTGTAGCGCGAACGGTAAAGAAATGGCTGCGATATCTGATGACGATTTAAATGAAGAAATTAATAAAATTTTCGAAAATGTGTTTGGCGAAGAAAACATTGAAAGTGACAATGACAATTCAGAAGAGGAAACAGTTCCTGACAAAGATGAATGCCCAGAGGACGTTAAATAATCTTCTCCAAGTAGCACAAAGAGCAAAAGTTTGATAATGACATATTATAACTTGCATACTTAGTTACTTTGCACACTTTGTTGTTTTAACTGGTATCTATACTCGATATATGGCTAATTAAAATATAGTGTAGAAATAAAGCTCCCTTCACGAACAAAGAGTTAGTATTATTTACTATCTGATTAAATTAGGTATAGACGCATGAGAACCAAAATTAATTGTTGAAATAAGCATTCCTGGAGAATCAATCAAAACAACTACTACTTTCAAGCTCATACTAAAAAGTATTAGATTACATTTACTACAATTTATTAAGTAACATATTTAATAATTATTGGTTTTATTAATAAAACAGTAGCAGAATAAAATTCCTACAATAACGTTCTGTTTCTCATGTATCATTTAGATCTCCATGTATTATTGCGATATTTAAAAGATACTTGCAAAGTATTAAATCTGTGAAGATTGTACGATGTTTCCACATACAATATTGTTCACTTCTTGATGGTATACTTGAAAACACGAGCGTTTTTAATGAGTATGGATATACAGGGTGGGGCAATACTGCGTCGGATCTCGATATCTCGAGTTCTACGATAGCTAGAAATTTTTTAAAAAATTTCAAGTAAAGTAGATAAAAAAGTCTATAACTGGAAACTATTTTCGAACATACAGGGCGAGCCAAGACGAAATTACAGGACCAAGTGCCTTTTTTTTTAAATGAAATGCTATGTACTATATCAGTACATTTTTTGAAGCCTCTTTCTAGGCTCTATTCATTCCTATATTAGCATTGAATATCTCCCAACCACTTGGATGTAATGAATTTTTTTGTTGAAATTATTCAATCTGCAGATGGATATTAAAAAAATCACTACAGTCACAATTATGGGTTTTAAGAAAAACTTATGTGAATACCAGTTACTAGACATCTAATTAATGTTTTTGAATCATTTCCATTTCCTAAAACTGTACAGGGTGGCCAAAAATTATTTTCTTTTAAGAACTTTTTAAATTGAATTTTCTCAATTTCTTCAAATGGAACACCCTGTATATTTTTCAACGATGTGATGTAAGAACTGAGAAACAAACATTTTTTGTAAGTAGTATGGCTAATTGCAACCAATTTCGTTTTATTGAGCAATAATTACAAAATTCAAAAATAAACTTAAAAAAAGAGATTTCTTCAAATAACTCAGCAGAAAAAATTACACACACCAACAACAGTACAAAATATGAGGGAAATAATAATAACTGCCTTTAGATCTTTCACACCGGCATTTTTAGGAACAGTGGGAACCTCATTTCAAAAGCACATAGAGATGTGTGTCAATGAAAATGGGCAACATGCTGAACATTTATAATAATTTTTTCTACTGAGTTATTTGAAGAAACCTCTTTCTTAAAGTTTATTTTTGAATTTAGTAGTTATTGCTCAATAAAACGAAATTGGTTGCAATTAGCCATAGGAAGTACTTACAAAAAATGTTCGTTTTTCATTTCTACATCCCATCGTTCAAAAATATACAGGGTGTTCTATTTGAAAAAATTGAGAAAATTCAATTTAAAGAGTTCTTAATAGAAACATAATTTTTGACCACCCTGTACAGTTTTAGAAAATGAAAATGATTCAAACACATTGATTAGATGTCTCGTAACTGGTATTCACATAAGTTTTTCTTAAAACCCATAATTGTGACTGTGGTGATTTTTTTAATATCCATCTGCAGATTGCATTATTTCAACAAAAAAAATCATTACACCCAAGTGGTTATATTCAATGATAATATAGGAATGAATAGAGCCTAGAAAGAGGCTTCAAAAAATATACTGATATACATAGCATTCCATTAAAAGAAAAGGCACTTGGTCCTGTAAGTTCGTCTTGGCTCGCCCTGTATGTTCCAAAATAATTTCCAGTTATAGACTTTTTTATCTAGTTTATTCGCAATTTTTTTAAAAATTTCTAGCTATCGTAGAACTCGAAATATCGACATCCGACGCACTATTGCCCCACCCTGTATATTAATAATACACTAATAATATTAAAGATTGCTCCTAAACTATGACTGAATATTTGTTTCATACACCTCGGAGCCATTTTTTCCAATACACTTTTTTTTCTCAAAAATTAATATTAAACAAGATTGAGTTACTTTAAATAGACAGTCATTATTCAGTAAGTATATAAAAATAAGTCAACAAGGTGCTTAATATAAATATATATTCGAAGAAGTTTTCTATCGGGGTTCATAGTATATTCAAAATATTTTATAAACAGTTATAAAGGAATAATAATAAATATTGTATGATTATTTCAATTCATGCAATACATTCTGTAATGGATGCTTCCTATATAATCGAATTAATCTTGGGTAATTAGTTGCAAAAAATGTGTCAAGTACAAATTTGACTATGTTTTTTACTCTTAATAAGTAATTTATGGAGACCTATATTTAGTTTATTTTCAATAAGAAAATATACCTGATATATTTCTTCCTTGTATTCAATCCTGATAGATAAAGTTATTTGTACTAAGGATTCCTCCTAGACATTTGACCAGTTTCTGAAAAAATTAAAATATTTCAACGATAAGAACCAAGAAACAACCACAACTATAACATTATCAAGTTTTGGTGTTATTGTTAAGCTATTACAAAAAATTGTGTGTATTCGCAATAATTTTTTAAAACTGATTTTCTGCAATATTTAAAAAAATAATAAATGTTATTTATTTCTATTAGATACTTAAATATTTCACAACAACAAACACCGTTAAGTACTTAATAATATGCTTAACTGAGCTATCGACCTGCATATAGCAACATGATTGTTGAACCAGACTAATATACCACTAAATAGTAATATTTGGTATTACCCTTCTGATTCTATTAATCTAGGGTAACAGTTTACACAAAATTTTATAGATCAAAAATGTGTCCCTATTTTACCCACATTTTACCAAAATAATAAACAAATTACTCACATCAATGTATGAACCTAATGTCTCGATGTTTGCCACCATCCAGCATCTTCAAAGGGATGGATTCTCAGACTAAAACTACAAAAGTTATTATAATCGTATTTTTAATCAATTTTCTGTTTTCAGTGTTTGTTGGCTTGATTTTTCAATAAACGATCTTACCGACTTAAATTTTAAGAAATTATAAAGTTTCTACAAGGTTAAAGATAAGTCACTTGGAATTACGTGGTCTCTTTAGGCAGTTTTAAGTGCGCTAAAAGAGCATGCCAATAATCAGTGAAAACAAATTTGAAATCGGTCTAGTAATTGAAAGTTTTCCACCACAACGTTTGTAATATTGCCTAATTTTTATGACAAATATGTATAAATGAAATATTAAACAGATCCACTGTTAAATTAATTTTAATACAGAAGTTTACAATTTATGTATTAACTAATTGATTCAAATAATATAGGGCAATAAGTTACACAGTTTTTACATAAAAAATGTGTACCAATATTACCCAAACACAACAAGGAAGTATAAACTAATCTTAAAAGTTTTGCAATGAAATAATACTACCTATAAGTGAATCCAGTCACTGATTAAATCCTGCAAAAATTACATGATTCTTATAAATACTTGTATGTGTACCTATGTCATGTTAAAGTAAATTTGGCTGGTTGAACACTTAAGGGCATTTAAAAAAGGGCTAAGTCCTCTTATTTGAAATATATTAAATATAAGGTGTATTAGAATTTAAAATAATAACACCCTGTGTGTTATGTTGGCAAATATTTTTTGGTCTATTGGTCTATTAATTCCAGTCTCGTATAATTTAATGAAACATATGTTTATAAATCATATAAACTAAAAATGTGCTGGACTAGATTAATATTCCAATTAGAAAATTTATAGATAAGTAGTATTTTGTTATCATTCGAATACTTTTAAGTAATAATTTACGCCACTTTTAATTACGGAAAATATACCGCTGTCACACATTGTAAAGAGTACAGACGAATAAAATACATTACAACTTACCACTAGATCCTTTAATGTTGTGTAAATCTAATATCTGGCCCAGTGCTTCATTTAATGACTGCAATATAAAGTTATTATAATTCACACTTTACATTTTAACTTGTCACAATAAATAAAACTGGGGACGGTTTTATTAAATTTCTATTCTAATGACTTAAGTTGATATTTAATCGTAGATTTAATATGAACCCGATACTTCGGAATATGGGAGAGTCCATTCTGCTCGATTAATTGAAGTGTCTAATAAATGATTAATCATGAACAAATTGATCCAAGGCGAAAGTTTAACAAAATTACAGAATATCAACAACGGCCGCCATTACGTGAGCCCTACTGGGTCTTCAAGCATACCACAAAAATACGTATTTTACCCAGTCTTGCAATCTTTGCGATGCAACTAAACACTCACTAGAAAATATTAAACGTAATTATTTTGTATAAAACTTCACTGAATATACACTAACACTTAAAGCACTGACACAAATTACGACTGGATATGCAAATGGCGTCTTCGTTATCTCCCATTCTATCCACTTACAATACACTGCGCCACAATCGCTACTTGTTGAACATATAATCGGCGCCAAGTTTGAAAACTTTAAATAATAGAAACGTAATTATATCATCCTGATTACACAAAACTTGTTATTTTTCTAAATAATATTTTTCATTAAATAGTAGCCTGAGGCATTTAAGACTATCGGAAATAATATTTTGAACTGGGATAAAAGAATTATTAAAATATAATTTCAAAAAATTATTTTTCAAGATGAGCTAGCTAGTAATCTGGTGTATGTACGTTCTACAAAATATCAACAATAGCTCAGGCATAAATAAGTTGTTAATTATGTCAAGTTGATTGGCGGTATACACGTAAAATTTAATACTTTTCTGCAAATATGTATCAAAAGTGGTACAGAAAATATTAATATTAATAAATCCTCTCTACTCACCACTTCTAAAGAAAGGATAATTGTATTACAAAGATTTTTCTTGATGTTGGAGTTTGTGCCCCTTCAGAATAATTTTCTGTAACAAGGTAGTGGTGGAGGTTCTCGGTTCTACGAATCAGAACCTGTGGTAACCATTAGCTGTCCCTAATTAAACCTAATAATTCACAATGTTCATAAATTTAAACTACAGGCAAATATTTCGTCTCACTGATTTTACCAACTAACCAAAAATGTTTTGGGATACATTTAATTTAATATAAATTAAGTAAACTAAAAATAATATACCTAGGTAAATATGTTGAGCAAAATCTCAGGTGTGTTGCCTAATAAACTTATTTTTTATAGTGCAAATAGTCTCTGAGTAAGAAAATAATGGTATAATCCATTGCTTGGAAAAACTAAAAAAATGTAGCAATAAATAATAAAGAGTAAATAACCATTAGGTACTGTTTGCACGTATCTTCGAAATACAAGGAATAACAGAAACCATGCATGGAATGTTCTATCAGTAAATACGTATTTTTTTATTTGTACGAGAATTTTAGTAAAAGTAATTTAAAAAAAAATATGTTAGAAATGAAACATATATACTAACTATTAATTTAGCCGAAAAGAAATGAATAAATAGGATCACATTTTTGGAAAATTTTACAGTAGATACTATATTTTTATATCAAATAAATTAAAACAAATTATAGTTGTCTTAATTTTTTTTTTTTAATTTTTTTTAACTACCTCTCAAGCCACTGAGTTTCCCCCGGGAAATCTCGGAATTTAGCTTTAGGTAAAGAGAGACGAGGCTCTAAAGTTTATTGTGGAGTTTGAACCATATCTAGAGCGCCGTCAGTCTAAAGGTGGGTCCAGATTACCTACTTGTATTCGTGCTCGTGCTCATGCTCGCGTTCGCGCTCGTGCTTCGCTTTCCTTAAAACTTCTTCAAGACTAAGTACCATAATAGTTCTGGAGAAGCTTTTAAAGCTGAATGTCGACGGTGTGAAAAACCTAATTTTTATATCCTATACCGACGAATTAGGGCTGGAATAATTCCAAATGATATTTGTTGCGACGGAAACGGGTAAAACATTAAAGTATTTTGTAGTTTTTAGTTAGCGAAGGTACCGTCTATATTTATCATTTAATGGCATGCTACATCATTTTAATTTAAGTAAAATATGGTAACGCTAATAAATACTAAGATCTAAATTTGATACTACTATCACAGCTTAGCTTTTAATAAGCGCCACTAAAATATATATCGGTATACTTATATATATAATAGTACGATTTTCAAACTAAACTTAAAAATATTTACAGCTAAATTACACTATTAAATTGTTAGTTAAATTAATATGTTATCTCACTAGCTTAAGAAAAGGCACGTACATTTTTCAATGTTATTGTTCTTTTCTCGTATTAGGAAAACTCACAATCAAGAAATGTTTTACCTCGCATAACATATTGAAAATGTTGCATCATCCACAAAACAAAGACTAACCTGAAAAATTTAAGACATTAATCGGCTTGTTACATAAAGCTCTATTTTTGCTTAACGTACTGTATTATGGGGAATGCTGAAAACTTCTTTACTTAATAGTTGCTTTGAGGTAAACTATTGGTTAGGAGGAATTACCTACAATAATTTTTAAATGTGTTTTAATAACTGGAAAATAATTATCTGTACCACGTTTGATCATTTAGACAAAATATAATATAAGAATATAAAACTAATTATGTAATTTAACTGGAAACTTACAGAGTAGAATTTTGGTGGTACGTCTCTCATTTGCTCTCCACAGACGTGTTATTCAAATGCATAGACAACACCTCGACGTCTCATTTTTTACTAACCAATGGGACTTCGGAGTGTGTTCTATGCACATTGAAATTATTTTGCTTAATCTTCATAGTGTAGATTCCTGTTAATAAAAGAGTTTTCTAATTGTTACACAGTATTAGTAGAAAGAAAGATTTAACCGTTTCATTTATTCGTATTCAGAAATATCACGTACTATAAAACATCTATTAAGTAAATCATAATTTTTGTGAAGTTCCTCTTCGTTTCGGCATGTTGATATTTTACCTACCGGATGGCCATGAAAGTATTACCTACGCAATAATTGGATTATTGTGAAAGATCCGGAAGGGATATCAACTTTCTTATTTTAAATAGAAAACCCCGTATATTTTTTAATTTTCACGTTCGTCATAAAATTTTGATTTGCTCACAAAATTTAATTATTTCCCATGAGAAACACGCCCATGCGTGAAATCCAATGCCTACTTTCTGTAAGATTCAAAAACAAAATCTCGCAAGGGCTTACTTGTGTTTTTTTAACAAATGCCAATTTTTTGCATATTGTTGAAATCAAAGTTACATGGCGAATAGCAAAATAGAAAAATATACAGAGTGTTCCATTCAAAATAATAACCCAGTTATTCGTAGTCAATACTTGCATGGCCGCCCAGCAAATTCCATTGCAAGCGGGTATATCACCAACGGCATCTTCTTACTAACTGGAAACAGTGTTTGTCTTTATGGAAGATCATTCCTAAATAAAAAAATAATTTCAATAACTTTCTACACGTAAAATAATATCCTTACCTTGTGCTATTTTCTTATTAATTTTTTAAACATAGGCAGAAAGAAGTACTCTAATGATATGCACCATAGTATGAATCATATACTCTATTCTATTGTATTTATTTATTTATTTATTTATTTATTCATTACCGTTTTTATGAAATTTGTCATCAGTTAAATGGTACCTAAAAAAAGAAAGTTAGAAAAGTTGCAACACTCCTGATAATAAACTCACCTGTATTTAGTGGAAATATTAGTACAGCTTGTCAAAATGCTGTGTTGCAGTTTGGAAAATTCCCAATGCTTTCGGGAATATCCAGAAAAAACGAAATTTATATAATATTAAACCTAAATAAATTTGTATACTTGCACAGTGTTCGATTCTCGTTTTATCTACTGCAATGTTAGTAATCCTGAAAGTAGAAGGAGGCCCTGGAAAGAATTAATTGCCAGTAAGAAGCTGTATCTTTATCTTTGTACAGATAATTATTTACACATTAAAACAAACGTTAAAGCCTTCACTTACCTGTCAAAGCTTCTCTCGATTCCAGAAAAAATATTTGAGATTTGGCGCTGTTGTCATTATGTGGCACTTGCACTTATGAAAATGTAACAAAAATTTTCATGAAGCACTAGGAGACGGACAAAAAAATGTTTGAACGTTTTTCACTAGGCACAAAGACTATATGCACATCATTGTTTTACTTTTAAATTATAACAGAAACTTGCAAAGTTACCTACTGAATATTTTCTCATTGGTATAAAAAAATTTATTTCGAAACTTGATAAATAAATAAATAAGCAATCTAGATAAATAATTTTATAAAATTTTATTTCTATAGTGTTAAAAATGCATGGAGAAATTCTGTCGAAAGTACTACAACAAAAATTACTTACACATTACATTAGCTGAAAAATCTTCTGTAATTTATCTCTAGAATGTCATTTTGCAGGTATGGCGGTAGAGAGCAGGGCATCTGAAATTAACGAAATAAGTAAATACTCATAATGTTATTAATTTGTTTACCTGTCAAATTTGTCAGTGTGGTAAAAATTTGTTCATAGGTTTGGCGGTATTTTGAAATCATTTCCATTGTTCAAGGTGACGTGATGTTTCCACAGCTTAATACAATTTCTTCTATCTTCATACTTGTAACTATCTTTCAAAATAAATTGATATGGTCGGGGATTCTGGTAGTTCTGCAGAAATATATTAAAGTACCAACTGAATATGTACAAAACTTACTCCAGTCTAATTATTGGTACCTTGTTAATAGTAGCACTGAAAAACGTAACTAGTCTTAAAATTTACATATTTGCTGCAGCACCTGCTCACTAAAGAGTTCATAATTAAAAAAAAAATAGTTAGCGAAATCGCTTAGTAAATAAATGTTCTTCTGAAACACTCGTATCACAATTATTTTTATTTTACTAATAGTCAAAAAGCGGCTATTTTTAATCTTCTGCTAGTTTCACTGGGAGTTAAGAATGTAAAATTACGTTTATCCTAAGGTTACAAAATAATACACCTTGAATGCACATTACACACCTTATCAATGATACAGCAAATTGCGTACTTTTTTATATTACAGAAAAAAATATTGAAGCACTTTTTATATGCTGGTGCTAAATTTTCTATTAAATAAGTGTACAATGGCTATATCTAACAATTTTCAAGTGTGCAATAACAGTCACTGGGAAATACGTATATATACCTATGTTAATACTGTTGGTGGTAAAGTGGTAAGATTCATATGTACATGTAAGTAACAGTAATAACATGTTTTTTTTTTAAGTGTCCAACAAATAAAAATATATAAAAAACAAGTTTCTTATAAACTCGCTTATTCTTCTGAAATTTTTAAAAAATGTTCAATACATACGGCTGGAGATTCTAAAGTTGGTAGTCAAAGTTTTTTTGTAAAAAATACCCCAAAACAAAATCTTAGGTTTGTTGGTCTGATCTTTCAGTAATTTATCTTTTATAAATTTGATTTCGATTTCTTGAAATTTTTGGAAGTCTAATATCCAAAATATGAATTTTTATTTTAAATTATACATTTCCAGAGTATTAAAAAATTGCACGTTTGGTGTTATTAGCATTGTGTCACATCCCACGTACTTCAAATCGTGTTAAAGTAGAGCCAGAATGGCGGTTTCGTTTTATAAAAATTAAACTTAATTAATTTTTTACGTTTGAAAGATGTATTTTTCTATAATAGCCTTCTAAACACGATTCTGCTGTAAAATTTTGGGCTGATGAAAACAAGGCGTTTAGTCATAACATGTTTTTAACATACCTAGCTGTATACATTTCTAATCTTGAGAAGCTTTGTATTTTTTTCATAACGTGTTATACCGGGTGACCACGAGATGAGGTTACACTCTGTAACTTATTTGTTATAAACCGATTAATTTTAAATTTATAGGTGAGGCACAACATCTAAATGCGCAACTTTTGATACTTGGTAGCCTTATTTTTTACTTCCGATTTAGCCGGAAGTGATGTCAACTTTCTTATTTTAATAACCTACCTGTTTTTGTAATGTATCTTATTCGTTATAAAATGCACAATACAATGATATGTCACACAATGACATTTCATTTCAAAATGGCCGAAAAATTAAATTTTTTCAAAAATATTAAAATGTCAATTAAAAGATTTTGAAAATCAATTTTTTTCCAAAGTTGGCCGTGAAATCAAAATAGTAATGAATTTGATATGTTTAATTTTTAATTTGCATCAAAATTTCGTTTTGGCGGCAAGATATTAGAAAAATAAAATAAATATTAGGAGAAATGTTTATTTAATTTTTATATTTTGTTAATAATTCGGTACGTTAATGGCATTAAATCAAAGAGAAGAAACAAGCAATTGCAAAATTTAAAAAAAAGTCAGGTAGGTGTATTTAAAAAAAAATAGTTTTGAGTATTTAGAAATTGCAGAAAAATATTTATCTTATTTTTCTAATATCTTTCTGCCAAAACGAAATTTTTGTACAAATTAAAAATTAAACATGTCAAATTCATTACTCTTTTGATTTCACGGCCAACTTTGGAAAAAAATTATTTTTCAATATCTTTTAATTGACATTTTAATATTTTTGAAAAAATTTAATTTTTCGGCCATTTTAAAATGAAATGTCATTGTGTGACATATCATTGTATTGTAAATTTTATAACGAATAAGATACATTACAAAAACAGGTGGAGTTGTATTTAAAATAAGAAAGTTAATATCACTTCCGGCTAAATCGGAAGTAAAAAATAAAGCCACCAAGTGTCAAAAGTTGCGCATTTAGATGTTATGCCTCACCTGTAAATTTCAAATTAATCGGTTTAATAACAAAGAAGTTATAGAGTGTAACCTCATCTCGTGGTCACCCGGTATATTATTTTTAAATTTGACGACCAAGGGCCTTATTTTCATCCAAGACCAAAACAGGATTATAGAAGAAACCTATTTCAAACATAAAAACTTAAGTTTTATAAAACCAAGTGACCATTTTAGCCCTACTTTGATCCCATTCGGTATAATCTGAACTGGAATGCATTATTCAAGATACAAATTCATATCTTATTAGATTTTTCACCATGCGACGTTGCCCAGTTTTTAAACACTTCAAAACTTAACGCCAATAATATGCGAAAAATTGGACTTGAAATTTCGAAAAAGATCAAATTAAAATAAAACATGCTTTTTTGGAACATATTTAAAACATTTTAACAATAGGTAAATTGAAATATATTTTGAAGAACACGAATTTGCTGGCAGTATTGGTAGCTGTAGTTGCATATATGTACATATATTTACCAAAAACTTTTCAACAGCAATAGTTATTACTTTATTCTATTAATGTATATTCCTAAAATTAGTTAAAGCTTTTGTCAGCCTACACTAGTGATGATTGATCTTCCTATATAAAAATAATAGTTTGTATTCTACTCTAAATATATACAATTAAATACCTAAGTAATGTATAATACTCTGTAAAGTTCCCCATTTTGTTAAAAAGAATTTTATTTGTATCGAAATGCACGTCCTGACACCTATTGTTATTTTAGTAAATCCTGCGGTTGTTTAACGTTTATACTGTGCATATACCTGATAAATACAACATTTATAAAACAAAAGTACTTAAAACTTCACAATTGCACAATCAACTACAATGCTAATATTGGAGAAGTTGATATACAAACTAGCAACAAATTGGTACCGATTTATTATAGTTTAATATGTATTTCTTTGATATACTCTGAATTAGTTAAGGCCTGAGAAAGGAAGCAAAAATTAAAATTTTTTATTACTTTCACAAGCCCAAGCTACTTCAAAGTATTTTTCAAGGAAGAACTCTTTTTTCCTTCTTTAATAAAAACACATAAAATCATGATAACATATTGTTGTTTGCTTGTATTTCAACTTCCACACGATCAGCATTGTGGATGGTCATGCAATTGTCCATGAAGTTTTCCATAGTTATTGTTTGTAGTTAATAAAAGTCATACATGTGCAGAACAATAAAAAATGTCTTGAAGCAGCCTCAAATATTTAAATTTGAACGATGCAGTAACCAAGTGTCTTTTCACATTAACGTTTATTATTTATTTCGTTATAAATGTTTATATTCTTCAGAAATATTTCTTATTGATGTAGATGGCAACATGGAAATTTTTATCAACACAGCACCTGAAATAAATATTTCTTTTATATTTTTTTTTTAAGTTTTACTAAATTCAGTTATATACTTTCGACAGACATCTCCAACAAAGAATAAATAAATTTATCTTGAATTTATGCAACTTAATAAATTTCTGTTAGCCATTTAAAAAAATTTAGATGATTTTTCCAGGTCAACGACAGCCACTGGTCAAATTCCTTAACTATTTTAAAACATGACAAATTCAATATATGAATCAACGTATTCGGGTTAGATTAGGTCCTTTTATTTTAGGTTTCTTAGGGAACAGAGTAAACTGCGTTTTGGATAAATCATAATCATTAGGGATGTTAGATGTGAGTTAATCGAGTTGGTATGTGAACATCTGGATTTGCAAGAATCAATTAGTCAGAAGAACTTGCATTTAGATTACTATTATTATTAAAACTGTAGAAACTCGATTATTGCAGACAAATAAGTCGTTAATATGAAAAAAAACAAAGTGGGCTACAAGACGGATCCTTGTGGAATACCAGTTTTGGTACAGAGTGCCTCTGACAATAGTCTGATGATTACAACCCAAAATGTTCTGTTACCAAGTAAACTTGATATTTTTCAATACACCTGAGCAGACAACATAGATATGTAACTTTTAACTAATGAAAGGAAATACGACATTTCATAATAGCCGCGTTACTTCGCAGGCTATACTTTCATGACCATCCGGTAGAAAAAGAACAACTGGAAACAATACTGAATTAAATTCATTTTAAATTATTAAAGCACAGGGTTCTGTGGTAGAAAGTAATTCGTCTTCCTCTTCTTCTCGTACTAAGCTAGTCCTACAAATAATTAAAGATTATTATTTAAACACCTCTGCGCCGAAAGGAACTGTCAGAGGTTGGTAATGAAATAATATTTGCCTAAATAATATTTAACAATATGTAAACTTAAAAATAGCGAAAATAGCGAAAATGTGAAATTAATGTGAGTTTTCTTAATAAACTTATATCGAAAACTTAACCGTTTCAAAAATACATTATGTCATAAAGTAAAAGGAATATTCTATTGAAATTTTGAGTGTACATGTTCCTGAATAAGTACCACTTTTAACCATTATGTTCACTTTCCTACTTCAGCCAGAGGCGTAACCACGGGAGTGTGATTCCCTTTGTTTAAAGAAACAGAGTACGCCAATGATCGAAATTGTATTTTTTTCCATTTTTGAAATCTACAGTCAGTTTACGAATAAAAAGTCCTCATTTAGTTTTAACTTCGTTGACTCAAAACCGATTTTCTTAATTTTCTTTTTTGAAATTTCGGAAAAAGTTTATAGAAATGTTCCCCATAGATGAGAAGGTGTGCTTCTTATTTTTACAATTGTTATTAACAATAAGTGTTTTTTTAATATATTTTTAATTAAGAAATGCATAACTCTTTTATTTATTTAAACAGTTGCCTGAAATTTAATTACATAATGTTTTTGGGGTCACGGATTAGGAATCTGGTCTCAAAATCGGTCTAAAAACAAAATGGCTTCTACAAAATGGCGTCGAATGTCAAATTTTTTTATTTTATTTTTAAATTATATTTATTAGATATATGAGACTTTTTGGGGTCGCTGAATATGAATTTGGCATTATAATTAAAATTAAATAAAAAATGGCGGATCCAAAATGACGGAAAATGGTCCATTTTCTTTCATCGGTATTTTATTTCTTATAACGGGTGACAACTACAATTACAAACTAAAACAAAAGCCATTATGTGCTACACAGCCACCTAATTCTGTTTTTAAAAATTAAATAAAAAATAGTTCCAAAAAAAAAAACAAAATGGCACTATTATACGTAAAAAGCTGGTCTCAAAAATGTCAAATAAAACAAGATGTTCCTCTTGAAAATCAAAAGTTCTGGTCAATTCCGGTTAAACCGAAAGTACTTGGAAACTCAAGATTATCCTAAAAAATGTGTAATATTATCTAATTCACGTCCTTCAAATTTCAAATTTCTGTCTGATGTAGAAAAGAAATTTCGATCATTACCGTACCCTTTTTCTTTAAACAAAGGGCCTCGTGGTTACGCCTCTGGTTGAAGTAGGAAAATGAGAATAATGATTGAACGTGGTACTTATTGTAACGAAGTGATTTTTCCAGTCAAGGAAACTGTCACCGTTTTCACTTCCGTCCGTAACCGCCGCTCCGAATTATAGTAATAATTATCTTGAAAAGAATATTGGTAAGAATACACTGTGGTCCGCTACTATCCGTCCGTACCGCCTTCAGTTAAGTATAGATATTCAGAGATCTTATTGTTCGTGAGTACCGCTGTATTATACTACTAAATCAAACTAGAGCTAATTAGTAATTCCTCCGTTGGTTTTTTGTTTCATAAAATATGCATCGGCTGGTTAGATTTGATCGCTCGGGCAATCTTTAAGGCTTCAGTGCATAAAGTTCTACCGGAGAACTTAACTTACGAAAAATAGTCCTTGTTAAATAGCTCTACGTTTGTGGCAGTAGTTCGCCGTATTGTGAAACCCTCTGTATAGACAAGAATATCTATAGCTAACCGACTGCCCGCCGTTCATACTATATCCTGTTGGAAATTCCGTTTGCTTGCCGTCCGAAATCATTTCAAGCCGCGAAAACAGACACTGGTTATCAAAACTCACCGTCTTCCGAAATTAAATCATATTCACGCCTATAAACTCTTGATTGCCAGCCCGCATATTTCTTATCATTATCAAATTTGTACACACTCGACTGCAAAGTCGCTGAAATATCCTGTTTATTGATTTATTCATTACTGTTTTAATAAATAAATACATTGGTCTACATAGGTAAAATTCACGAGTTATTATTTCAGTTATTTATTTCTAATTAACCCGTTTGAGAAATTGTCTAAGTCCAGTTGACAGACATTCATCTTATGATCCCTAGAATTACCGTACCTCCATCTGTTTAGCTACCCCTAAACGTTCTCCCTATTGGAGACCCAAACAAGTGCTGTTCCTTGCACTTAAAAATAAGGAACTGGCGTCACAAATAACAAAATTAAGAAAACGGCTTTGCTGTTGATAACATTTTAGGCTGACAGAGCATAGTCTGTTACCTTGGTATCCAAAGTTTCAAAAGGATATGTTTACCCATTCTCCATATACATACTTCTAATATTCCATCCACCATGAATCACCCTGTATATACTTTACTGAATAAGTATTACAAACCAGCTAGTATGTGAATTAATTATTCAAACGTCCTGTAAATCTGTATATTTTTATTCTATGATTATTCTTATGCTTATGATTCCATCAATTCGTGTAAATTCAACACAATATCTAAAACAAAGAGTTAAATTAATTCAAAATGCTTAAAACAAAACGTCCCATCAGGTCGGTGATACTTAATATAATTAGCACAATCGATTTGGGGCAGTTATCTGAAAATGGAATTGTCCTAAAATTAATTCGTAGATGGTTTATGAGGTATTAATACTTCCCTTTCAAAATAAAGACGTTTAGCTTATACATCTACAATTCTTACACTGTTGTAATATATCTTGGCACGATTTTCCTGTCTTCATATTAAAATATAGTAAACAATGCAAGATATTGCATTTTTACAATGATTTAAAATATGGTTACATCGAAAATCTGTTGAAAGTACGCGCTAAAGATATTAAAATAGCTACTTACGTCTTCCCAAAAAGTCCAAGTTTCAAAATAACTGCAGAAAAATTCACTGCAAACGGCTGAAAATTAATTTACATTACCACAGAACCTATATATGATTGTATTAACCTTCTTTTGTTTAGGGAACTGTGCTGTGACTTTAAATACACAGATATAAATAATGAAGTAATAAAAATGTAATTGCGATTAGGTTTCTCTGTATAAATAAAGGTAGCCAAATATCCATAAACAAAAGAGTTCATAGTTATTTTGTTTTTACCTGGTGAAATCTACTAGCATGTCCCAGGCCATAATCCACTTGACAGAACCCGAACACATCGAAAATATTGACAATGTTTTTGAAAATATTAATCGAACTGAACATTAAACTACATATCAATCTACAAAAGAAACATTTAAAATAAAACGCTTACGTGCTAATAAGGAACTATGGTGCAAACTATTAAATAAGATCGTACTAAATGAAAGCACTATTGGGTGTGAGATAATTAGTTGGTAGTTGGTGCAGGCAAAAAAGAATCAACGCCATATTTTGGTGCATGCTGATGCAACAACTGATGTGTCGGAATTATGTTCCAGTTAGGTGCAATGAAGTAAAAGTAATAAAATGGTGCAAATAGTAAGGCTTATGGCCCCATGAAACACTTGAGCTACTTGAATGTTCCTTAAATTTTTTCCTGATTAATTTTATTCCTGTTGCTGTGTTGCACCTAAGAAACGACACTAACTCCCGTATCTGCATCTTTCTTTGAGTATATGGCACTAATACTTTTTTGAAATACTAAAATTAAACTAATTTCTAAAAATTAACTTCTAAACTTCAAGGAGGAGATTCTCGAAGATGAATAAAACACTAACTCTGAGAGTTCGTGATTTACAAAGGAACTATGGACCTAAATTAATCTCTGTTATAGTCCAGTTCAAGTTGAAAGGATGATTCACTGTCGTATTCGAGGTAGGCAATTGTTTCCTTACGCGAGCAATGTTATCACCTCACTTTTAACTTTTCACGCAGAGTATCTTCTTATTTACTAATCACAGCTTCCGCTATAAGTCATATCCTAAACGTGTTCTAAAATATATTTGGCCGAAATGTTCGAGGTAACGCATCTTAACAGTATTCGTTCGAAATTCTTATCCTAGTTCATCGAGGTATCGCTTATATACAATCATTCAAAATATACAAAATATTCGCAAAAACTAAAAATATACATCAAGTCACTGGGTCTCTATTAAACTGGTATAACACGTAATTCTTAAACACTATCACAAACACGCAAAATCCTTAAACAATTAGAGACTAGAATGTTTACCTTGTGGAAATGTCTACCGGGGGGTGTCATTATTCGTCCATATGTTTTTATCACTGCCAAATTTTCTACGTGCACGGCTGATTCTGAAAATGATTCAATATTATCCTAATTGTTTGTTATTTAAAATAATAAAATGCTTTCAAACAGATTTTCGTAACCATATAATTAATACATCATATAAATCCGTTGTAAATATTTCTTTATTTTGTTGTACGTTTAAATATTCACACAGTCCTAAAAATTATTTTAAAAATATTAAATAATAACCTCTGCGCCATAAGGATCAGTCAGAGGCTGTTTTTTTGCACATAAATTTTTGTATAATATACAAGTATCATGTAGCAGAAAACAAGTAAATGTGAATACGGATTTAGTATTTTAGAATAAGAAGAATTGAACCAAATAATTTTTTTAATTTATTTTCCAAATATGGATTTAATCGTAAGGTATTATATTTTTGTGTACAATTATATTCTCCACAAAATCTTAAATTTGTACTAATATACAGGGCATCTCAAAGTTAACTAGACTACCTTAAAATCTGAATTAAGATCGTCAAAATAAGAAAACGGTTTCCTATGTACGTATGTCCAGAAACGCTTCGTTAAAGATTTACGTCCCTTCAAAGATGGTAGGCTAAAATTAGTTTCTTAAGTTTGTTCTCAATTTCGGAAAAAAAAAAAACTGATGTTTTACCAATAGAGATATTTCTAAAGGATACTTTTTATTCATCCCTTATCAGTAAAATAAGTGAAATCAATAACCTCCATTTCATTCTTTCAGTCGAACGTTTTAACGTACCCAAATTATATTATAAAAATGTGTATTGGAAAGCTTGATTTATTTGGAAATTATTTTGTTTCTTTTATATGACTAATGGTCGAGATGGTAGCGTACTTGCCTCTCAACCAAAAATCCCGGGTTGGATTCCTGGTCGTGGCAATGGAAAATACTGTGAGAGGGATTTTTCTATTATACACGGATATTGGATGTGTGTCCCTTATCTTTAAATGTGTAGCCCCCTCCCACACAAGGCTCTTCTAGAGCCTTCTGGGATAAAGGGGGTCGTAATTTTACATGTGGTGTATTTACTTGGTGTATTTTCGCAAAATTGGTATTTGATGATAATTGATATATCCAAATGGTTATTTGGGAAGCTGTATTATTTAATAAAATGGAAAATGCCTAGTAGGTTAGGTTCAACACAGTTGCACGCAAAGCACAAGGACTAATACGTCATTTTACTATTTTCAACTTGTTTATTTGAAACACCCTGTTTAGAGGTTTTACCCAAGAACTCATCAAGCCTAGTTTTTCTAACTTTACTATAAGAAGCAGCTGATTTTTTATTTGTGGCAGATAAAAATTTTGTACTTACGATTTTTTGATCACCGCAATAATAATATTCTTGAATGCTTGATTTTAGTAACTTGAATATTCTAATTCTTCTAATAATTTTTCTAATAAGATTTTTTCATGTTTCAAACCGTCTACATCATTACGTAAAATTGGGGTGTCACATTGTGCTTTTACAACTGATATAATGATTGCACTATTATCAAAAATTGAACAGCTCTTAGAACATCAATTCTGCTTTTCCACACTAAAAGTTTTAGCAACCAGATCGAAATATTTGCTATGCCATGCAGTATACAATTTTTTTGCTACACTTGACTCCACCTCTGGTACCACTATTTACAAGATTATAATAAATTTTTTATTTAATCACATTTTCTACGGAGGTCCTGCCATCATAAAGTCTTGGGTAATCGGATTAAATCATTAATCCATCGCAAATCAATAGTAGTGACTAGCAAATCATTAGCAAAAAGGGTCCTTTCTGTAAAATCGTTGTCTTGAACTTTTACTAACAGAATATACCGACATCGACATTGTATTCACATACTGATTTTGATACGGAGATGCTACCTCTCCTCACCGTGAGTACCTATTTAATGCAATAATCAAACAGAAGATTGCCGGCGAAATCAATATTCATTATAACATTCAACCAATTAAAGGAAACTGGATCATTGCACAATGCACAAATGCACAATATGTTACCTTATGAGAATGTAGCTTTTGCTCTACTTCTAAAGCCCAGCCCAGAACGAATACAAATCATTTGACGGAAACCTACTAGGCATTTTCCATTTTATTAGATACTGCATTTCCCAATTAATCGTGTGAATTGAGACTATTATTTTTTTATTATAAAACTAACATTTTATGAAAAAATCAGTAGATTTTTTAAAATAAGTGAGTGCACATTTTTATACTTATATCTAATAAAATTCGAGCCCGTTAAAAAATACGAATAAAAATAGAATGGTGTAGAATTTATCGATTAGAGATGATAGAAAAAGTAACCTTTAGAAGCGTCTCTATTAGTAGAGAATCTCTACCAAAATTTATTTTTTCCAAATTTGAGAAAAAATTTAGTAAAATTTTTCATATTTTGTGGGTTAAGTTTGTCCGATTAACACCACGTATAAACGATAGGAATAGTAACAAATTACTATGAAACTCTTATCCCTTCATTCTTACAGATTTATATTCCTACACAAAGGATATTTACGTGGCACACCATCAGTATACTAAACTAATAATTACACAAAGGAATATCATTGATTTCCATTAGCTCGCATAGATGAATTTAATTTTAAGTAGAGCATCAAGCCGATGCCACTAACTTGTATTTGTTTCGTTGAAAATTATCTTCGTAGCCCGTAACTACCCTTTATTTGGGAATGTTAATACCGTAATGCTAGAAAGACTTTTATAATATGTAGTTTATTGCTATTTCTTCAACTAAATATTTTTTTAAAATATTTATAACGGTACGTGGTACATGAATAAAATATAAAAGTTTTTATACAATAGAGAAAAATGTGAGAAACGATTCTCTAATTCTCTGATAAGAATTTGCCATAAAAAATCTACTTATATTTAACTGAGGAATCTATTAAAATATATACCACGTTTTTAATATTATTATATACTATAGGTATAGCATATACCTTATTTACTGATTACATTAAAATTACCAAAAATGCACGAAAGCCGTGTTTACTTATTTCCATGGATACATGATACTTTTTAATATAATATAATAATTGTTTAAACGTACTTACCTTATTTTCAATGTTGGCATCATTTGGAAAATTGGTTTAATCTCCAACATTGTCCAGTGGTTTATTGTCTCGTGAAAACTTCTTCGGTGTTACTATCACATCACAGCCTTAATTAATAAAACCGGTCACTAATTTGCGTTGTATTTATGTATGTATTATACAGGGTGTCCACGTAGTGCGTATTTCTTCCATAAATCCTTAGCTATTGTAGATAGACAAATATGTTTAACACAAAAGTAGTTCAGCAATCAACACTGCATATTCCAAAAATTTTATGGGGTGTTCCATTTAGGCTGGGAAGTAACCAACTTTGTTAAGTTAAATGGAAGTAGATAAGATAAGCTGTTATAGGACCACTTTCAAGGCCATCGCTCACGGCTGGAGGATTATACTTGTAGCTACACTCTGGGGGGTTACGTAAGAGGTCTTAAGAGCTGAAGACAATGACCGGAAGCTCTAGGGCGGCGGCGTTAGGGAGGCAGGTTAACGCTTCAGGGCGGGGGCCTAACACTTCGAGGCCTCTGCCTTCGGAGTCGAGGGTTAGCTTAAGAAGTCTTAAGATGCTGCAGGCAATGACCGGAAGCATTTTAGTTCTAAAAAAATAAGTTAGTAATCTTGTAATCGATGACGTCATAGCGATAAGCTAGATGCAGAAAGTAATGTATACAAAGAGCATAGGCGTAGGTAAAAATGCTTGAAAAGGGGGTATAATTATATTAATTTTATGAGGGTACACCTATGGTAGAAAATTCTATGACATCATTTAGGCATCTCAAGTTAGTTAAAACAAGAACGTGCCGATAATGTAAACAAAATCGTCTTGGAATGTTAATATATAAACACTGCGCTCAAGCTACTGCTGATAAGGATCTTTAGATGCAAATTTTTTATTTAAATATTTTATTCAGCCTCAATAGGCGAGACAAAGATAAATATATGGTTTATTCTTTTTAGGTTAAGCCATAAAACTTTTCCGACGAGCTGACTCGGGTCAAGTAACCTGTTTTGCATTAGATATGTGGGTTCTAGTATGCAATAGATGGCGTCCGTATGTTACAATAAGCATGTGTAAACCACCGTAGTGAGGGTATAATAAGAGTATGTAAATCAGAATAAACCTATATTTTAATATGGTAATTAAAATCGAAATACTAGCAATCTATAATGTTATAAAACTGATATTACATTTAAAAATCAATATGATATAAGCGCTGGACATAATCAACATAGCAGTTCTTTGCATAGAAATAGACAATTAATACTAGTCTAGTATGTTAGTGTCATAAATTTAGTAAGAAAAGGTCGCTTACGTAACCTAATATCATAGCGGTGTGTCGTAGGTCAGTATCAAATATACGTTAAGCGACCTCAGCATTATAAACTGTTTTCAATGACATTAAATAAAATGCTGAGGTAGAAAAATTCTATTTTTAAGTTCTGATATACAGGGTGAACATAATATTGTTTTCAGGTTTTGCATTCAGAACAACGTGTGTATATACATGTGATATATAATTACCTATCTTATTATGAAGAAACCGTAAAAATTAGTAGAGAACACTCTGTTTTATTTAGATGAAAATGTACAGTTTTGATCAAAAGTTTATGATATTTTAGGTAAAAAAATATAATTTACCTATTTTAGTTTAAAGACTAATGCAATTTAAATAGGTATAATAAAACGTTTTTTAACTATAGGCGTATTTAGACTATACTGATTTTCAGAGAGAGGGATTATACCACCCGTATAATAATTATTATTACTGTTATTACTATGAATAAAACTTAAACAAGGTGCAAGCAGTATTACAATAGATTCAACTTAATACTAAATAGATCTGCAGAGACTTTAGTTCCTTAAAAACGCGAGCGAAAATGATTAAAGACGTAAATTCGTTTTATAAAAACCAAATAATATATTTTTATTAAACAGGTCAGAGATGACTCACTGCTATGAACAAAGCAAATGGGCTTAGAGTATTATGTGATTACTATGACGTCACATATTATGATATATCAGATGTAGGTTAGAACAAAAGAGACCGAAATTACACCCTTGAGATACACCGTATTTTCAACCCACATAGTAGGGTTCTGTTCTCAGCATCACCTAGAGGTGTATAGTGTCTGGCATTCTATAGGTATTAAGACGCCACCTAGCGAGGAATAGTACTAGCTTATACGATTATTTATACATATTCTTTAGGAATAATATTGTAGAAAAAAGATATCTGATGCTAACTTCTCACTACTTGAATTACTCTAATCTACGTTAAATAACATACCATTTTTAGGATATGGAAGAACATGAATTTTATATCATAAACAGCCCTCTTATAATCATATAGGCTACTTTATTCAAATACACTAAAAAGTTAATTAAAAAATTATTAAAATCGATTACGGGATGAGGACGTGTTCAGAAATTTTTTCCTGGAATTGTTAGTCGTTGAAGCATATAAATCTTAAATAAAAAATGTAATAATGAACTTTATTGAGTGAAAGTTTAGTTACAAGTAAAAATGTATATTAAGCTTTATTTTCATATTACCTAATTCCTAATTTACAATTTTAGAATGAATTGGTTTTATTGATGCTGAGGTTTATGAAATTAGTTGCTTTATAAACAAAAATAAATTCAAATATCGGAATGTACCGGGTGTCTCGAAGATCACATATGTATAGAACACCCTACAATTAGGTTCTAGAGGAGCGTAAGAAATTTAAATAGAAGAATTTTATTAATAAGCTTATGATCTCTGAAGACGGGTTGTAATTACCACCAAAACATACAAGATTCATTGATTTAATTAGGATTATTAATTTATAATACAGAGACTTCATGCACGGGTTGTATAAGTTATAGGTTATAGTCAGCCTAGAAATCAAAATTTTTCATGGAACTGGGGGCAGTAAAGAATTTCTCCCTAATTTCAAGCAGAGAAAATAACAAATCCAAGTCAAGACGTTATTATTAACACTAATATGTTTATTAGTTATTAAGTGATACCCGTTTCGATTGCTTCATAGTCATCCTCAGACGTAGGAGATTATTAATACCTACTTATAAGATACAGAAATTCCAGAAAGTATATATTTTTGTTTAAATCGACTAGATATTACCTGTAGATTATTATCAAAAATTTAAAACAAAACATATTAAAAAACTTATAACTAAATTAAATCTTGATTTATGTATGTTTTTTAACAATATCAATGTATTGTTATCAATAAATATTTAATTCTTCAGGTAGTATTCTAATGTCAGCGATGGCAGATAAAAATAATTATAGCTTTTGTGTTTAGCAATGTATCTTTTTATTTTTGAACACAAAACTTCAGCATTATTATTAATTTCCTATTACAAGTTGCTATAATGTCCAGTAAAAAAAATTTATAATCTGTATCATGAAAAACCTTCTGTATTGGATGTCTTGTTATAGATTTACTCCGGTCGCTGTTTTCACACCGTTTTGTATTTTGCTTTTTGTTTTTCAAGTGAATAGACATACCAGCTAAAATGAACCCTAAAGAAATCGCAGTCAGTGATCAAATTGTAAGAAAATTTCATGATGTTGAAATAAAAGAATATACCCCAGAACAAAGAGACATTCAACTTAAACAATTAACTAAAAATATTAAATTATTCAATAACGCGATTCACGCCGCAGATTTACCAGTAGGTACTCTGAAAAATCTACAAACTAATGTAGGACATCTTAAAAGATTTAAAAAAAAATTAAATCCTATTGGAGCTGGGTTATTGAAAGAAAAACGTATTAGCAGAGTAATATGGGAGGATATAACCTCAATTTTTCAAGGTAGAGTTCGAACTGGAGTAATAATTAACCTAACTCATAAAGACATAAATGAATTTTTCGAAGATGCTGCACATGTCTTTTAAAATAGAATCCAAAATGCTCTAAAGAAACTACACATGCTAAAAGTTAATACATGTTTCTGCGGTGAGTTTCTAAGAAAATCAAAAGATACTGAAATTGTAGAGAAAAAATATTTTACCACCAAGAACCAAATAGTCAATTAACTAAAAATATTAGATTATTCAATAACGTGATTCACGCCGCAGATTTACCAGTAGGTACTCTGAGAAAACTATAAACTAATGTAGGGCATCTTAAAAGATTTAAAAAAAATTTAAATCCTATTGGAGCTGGGTTTTTGAAAGAAAAACGTAGTAGCAGAGTAATATGGACGACGAACTGCTATTTATGAAAAATCCTCAGGACTATGATGACCTGGACTTAGCTGATTATAAGGAAATCCTAGAAACCTCTAACGTACATAAACGAAATTATGACCCTGATAGTCAATTAAATGGAAATCGTTCTTTTAAGTATTCTAAAGTGATAAAGCCATTATTTAAGCGTAAACCGAAAATAACATCTACTCAACCTCATAGGGGGAAGGGTTTGGATATGGTTTACAATGAAGAACCCATAGAATATATTCGTTGGAGTGACATAAATGAATTAATTGACAGGTTAAGGCTTTTAAACACATACAAAGCTACAGGAAATACTGATTCCCATGACAACGAAATCATAGCTATTTTAAATGAATTGAAGGAAGCCGGAATTATATATTAAGTATATTATAGCTGTAGTTTACATAATTTTTATGCTTATTTTATAATACACATAATGCTTTATATAGAAACATATTTTAAGGGTTTAAATAAATGTACTTATATACATATCTAGATGTTTTATTTTAAAGTTTAAGATTTATCAATATACAGATTAATCACTCTATCTTTCCTTTAGAGCTTAGAGGTAGTTACAGCGTTTTATATTTTCATAGACATCCATGACCATGTCATGACTATGTTATGACCATGTCATGGTAGATCCATGAACGGCCATGACCTTGTCATAACATGGTCATAACATGGTCATGACCTGGTCATGACATGGTCATGAACGGCCATGAAGGTCCATGAATGACAATGAAAGTTTAGAAAGCAATAGAATGCTCCAGTGAAAGTGTTAGGCCATAGATTAAAGAACATGTTCAAGAGGCTTGGTTGATTTATAACATTCACATCTCGCCGTGATATGTAAACAATACCAAGCACATTCCACAGTTCAATACAGTTTTATCAGATTAATTTTTAAGAAGTAATATTATTAAGTATTACTGCAAATCTATAACAAGACATCCAATATAAGACGTTTTTCATGATACAGATTAAAAAATTTTTTACTGGACATTATCGCAACTTGTAATAGGAAATTAATAATAATGCTGAAGTTTTGTGTTCAAAAATAAAAGGATACATTGCTAAACACAAAAGCTAATTATTTTTATCTTCCATCGCTGATAGAATACTACCTGAAGGATTAAATATTTATTGATAACAATACATTGATATTGTTGAAAAACATACATAAATCAAGATTTAATTTAGTTATAAGTTTTTTAATATGTTTTGTTTTAAATTTTTGATAATAATCTACAGGTAATGTCTAGTCGTTTTAAACAAAAATATATACTTTCTGGAATTTCTGTGTCTTATAAGTAGGTATTAATAATCTCCTGCGTCCGAGGATGACTATGAAGCAATCGAAACGGGTATCACTCAATAACTAATAAACATATTAGTGATAATAATAACGTCTTAACTTGGATTTGTTATTTTCTCTGCTTGAAATTAGGGAAAAATTCTTTACTGCCCCCAGTTCCATGAAAAATTTTGACTTCCAGGCTGACTATAACTTGTACAACACGTGAAATCTCTGTATTATAAATTAATAATCCTAATTAAATCAATGAATCTTGTATGTTTTGGTGGTAATTACAACCCGTCTTCAGAGATCATAAGCTTATTAATAAAATGCCTCTATTTAAATTTCTTACGCTCCTCTAGAACCTAATTGTAGGGTGTTCTATACATATGTGATCTTCGAGACACCCGGTACATTCCGATATTTGAATTTATTTTTGTTTATAAAGCAACCAATTTCTTAAACCTCAGCATCAATAAAATCAAATCATTCTAAAATTGTAAATTAGGAATTAGGTAATATGAAAATAACGCTTAATATACATTTTTACTTGTAACTAAACTTTCACTCAATAAAGTTCATTATTAAATTTTTTATTTAAGATTTATATGCTTCAACGACTAACAATTCCAAGAAAAAATTTCTGAACACGTCCTCATCCCGTAATCGATTTTAATAATTTTTTAAATAACTTTTTAGTGTATTTGAATAAAGTAGCCTATATGATTATAAGAGGGCTGTTTATGATGTAAAATTCATGTTCTTCCATATCCTAAAAATGGTATGTTATTTAACGTAGATTAAAGTAATTCAAGTAGTGATAAGTTAGCATCAGATATCTTTTTTCTACAATAATTAATTATTCCCAAAGAATATGTATAAATACTCGTATAAGCTAGTACTATTCCCCACTAGGTAGCGTCCTAATACATATAGAATGACAGACACAATTCACCTCTAGGTGATGCTGAGAACAGAACCCTACTATGTGGGTTGAAAATACGGTGTACCTCAAGGATGTAACTTTGTTCTAACCTACATCTGATATATCATAATATGTGACGTCATAACATAATACCCTAAGCCCATTTGCTTTGTTCATAGCAGTGAGTCATCTCTGACCTGTTTAATAAAAATATATTATTTGGTTTTATAAAATGAATCTACGTCTTTAATCATTTTCGCTCGCGTTTTTAAGGAATTAAAGTCTCTGCAGATCTATTTAGTATTAAGTTGAATCTATCGTAATACTGCTCGCACTTTGTTTAAGTTTTATTCATAGTAATAACAGTAATAATAATTATTATACGGGTGGTATAACCCCTCTCTCTGAAAATCAGTATAGTCTAAATACGCTTATAGTTAAAAAACGTTTTATTATACCTATTTGAATTGCATTAGTCTTTAACCTAAAATAGGTTAATTATATATTTTTTTTACCTAAAAAATCATAAACTTTTGATCAAAACTGTACATTTTCATCTAAATAAGACACAGTGGTCTATGTTAATTTTTACTGTTTCTTCATAATAAGATGGCCAAGTAATTATTGTTTTAAATATCTCCTGTATATACACATACACGCGAAACATGAAAACAATGTCCACCCTGTATATCAGAACTTAAAAATAGAATTTTTTCCTCCTTAGCATTTATTTAATGCCATTGAAAACAGTTTATAATGTAGAGATCGCTTTACTATTGATAAAGATATTAGGTTATATCTTTTGTAATTAGGTAATAATAATAATAAATACACCACATGTAATTACGAATTTATCCCAGAAGGCTCTAGGAGCCTTGTGCGGGAGGGGGCTACACATTTAAAGACAAGGGACACACATCCAATATCCGTGTATAATGGAAAATCCCTCTCACAGTATTTCCCATTGCCACGACCGGGATTCGAACCCGGGACTTTTGGGTGAGAGGCAGGTACTCTACCATCTCGACCATCAGTCATTAAAGTGCTAGTATTAATTGCCTATTTCTATGCAAAGAACTGCTATATTGATTATGTCCAGCGCTTATATCACATTGTTTTTCTAATTGTAATATCAGTTTTATAACATTATAGATTGCTAGTATTTCGATCTTAATTTCCCGATTAAAATATAGATTTATTCTGATTTACAGTCATATCCTCACTACGGCAATCTACACACGCTTATTGTAACATCCCTTTAGTCTTACGGGCGTCATCTATTGCATACTAGAACCCACATATCTAATGCAAAATGCAAAACAGGTTACTTAAGACCCAAGTCAGCTCGTCGGAAAGTTTAACCCAAAAAAGAATAAAACATATATCTCTATCTTTGTCTCGCCTATTGAGGTTGAATAAAATAATTAAATAATAACTGTTCAATTTGCCTTAAAAGCTGTGAAGCCCATAACTGAACAGGTGTAAAATGTTTATATATTAACATTCCAAGACGATTTTGTTTAAGAAAAAAGCACGTTTTTGTTTTAACTAACTTGAGATGCCTAAATGACGTCCATAGATTTTTCTACCATAGGCGTACTCTGATAAAATTAATATACTTTTCCCCTGTTTTCAATTATTTTACCATACGCCTATGCTCTTTGTTTACATTACTAACTTTAGCCTGCAAGTTTTGCGCTCATGACGTCATCGCCTACAAGACTACCAACTTAGAACTAAAAAGCTTCCGGTCATTGCCTGCGGTATCTTAAGACTTCTTCTTAAGATTAACCTTCAGGTCTAACGCATAGGCCCCGACGCCTTAAGTTCCCAGCCCTGAATCGTTAACCCTCCGCCCTAACGCCGCCACTCTAACGCCTCAGGCCTTTTCTTTCAGCTCTTAAGACCACCCCCAGAGTGTAGATGCGAGATCCGTGGTCACTCCGGATGGACCTCTATGTCCATCCGGAGCGAATGGCCTTAAATGTGAGCCCGTACCCGTTTAGTATATCTACTCACTTGTAATTCTCTACTTGATTATGAAATAATATACAGTGTTTTCCATTCAAAATAAGAAAGGTATTGATGTTTTTAAATCTACATATTCAAAATCAAATTATAACCACCCTGTGGACGAAAGTTTAAATTCTAATCCATCATTTGAAAGTTCGTATCTATAAGCTTAAACAGCTGCCACAATAAAAAGTTTTAAATTATTTTTTATTTGAAAAATATGGCATTTCTCTTTAGGTTCTTCATATTGTGTGAAAATTTCGGCAAAATTTGGAATATTTCAAAAACCGTTCAAAAGAAGTACAGGTTATGATGGTTCATTGGAAAGCTCTTGACATTCCTCTAATCAAATATGGGATAATATATAGGGTGGTCCATTTATTTTTTAAATCAAAATATCAATATTTTTTTATTTTGATAAAATTTTCCGATAAAAAAATGCCTAATTTCTTGATTTTTTACGTTTATTTTGGCTTTGCATTAGTAGGGGGCGAATGGTTTTTTGGCCATAAGTTGATGCTAATGGGATCTATCATTGAGTAAAATTTGGTTCAAATCGGATAAAAATGAAAAAAGTTATAAGGGTGTTTCACTCTTAAGTGCGACGCACTGTAGGTACAGGGTCATCACGCGAAAATGTCCTTTTTTGAAATAACTCAGCCATTTTTCATGTTATGACATAGATATAAAGACTTTCTGAACTAGTTTTTTCCTCAGAATCTAAATTTTCAGTCAAAAAAACAATAACGCATCGCATTTCAGAAATACGACATTATACTTTCTCTTTTAAATAGAACACTCTGTATGTTTTGAAATATTTCGATTCTGCTTCTCTTTCTGAGTTCAAAAATGTCAACATATTTTATGTTATCTCAAATTGTTTTTGAGATATTTAGATTTGATGATATTTTGATGATATTAAAATCTGATATATGAATCTGACGATATTAAAATAACGTGACGCATTTTGTTAAATAAATTTTGAAAACAAAGAAAAACATGAACCATAATGTGAAAATGATCTCTGAGAAACATAGAATATTGATTTCATACATGTAATTAACAAAAAGAATATTAACAAACATTAAAAAAATACAAAAATATTAACAAAGAATTAACAATGTTAAATATTACAAGGTTAAATATAATAAATAATTTTAGATACATTAATGCATTTATTCAATTTAGTAATTGCTCAATTTTCATAACAAAGTCTATATCGCCATTTTAAATTGTTTAGAGAATTCCTGATCTAATAATTGTGATTGTTTAGGTGATTTATCGACGGCGGTTTAGACTTTGTTATGAAAATAGAGGTAGACATATTGAGCAATTACTAAATTGAATATATGCATTAATGTATCTAAAATTATTTATTATATTTAACCTTGTAATATTTAATATTGTTAATTCCTTGTTAATATTTTTTTATTTTTTTAATGTTTATTAATATTTTCTTTGTTAATTAAATGTATGAAATCAACATTCTATGTTTCTCAGAGGTCATTTTCACATTATGGTTAATGTTTTCTTTGTTTTCAAAATTTATTTAACAAAATCGGTCACGTTATTTTAATATCGTCAGATTTATATATCAGATTTTAATATCATCAAATCTAAATATCTAAAAAACCATTTAAGATAACATAAGATATGTTGATATTTTTGAATTCAGAAAGAGAGGCAGAATCGAAATATTTCAAAATATACAGAGTGTTCTATTTAAAAGAGAAATTATTATGTCGTATTTCTGAAATGCGATTCGTTATTGTTTTTTTGACTGAAAATTTTGATTCTGTGGAAAAAACTAGTTCAGAATGTCTTTACATCTATGTCATAACATGAAAAATGGCCGAGTTATTTCAAAAAAGGACATTTTCGCGTGATGACCCTGTACAATTTCGTCTATTAGATTTGTAAGTAAAATAAATAATATATTAGTCTCCAAATTTATATTTCTTCGTAATACTTATATTTGTATTTCATTAAGGTCTTTATAAGTGTTAATTGTTCAATTTTTTTCCTTATGGGTAGCAATTGATCCTGGATTTAAAATGGGGTGAACCAAGGTTCCCTAACACTTAGGCCTCACAGGTAGCCCCATTGTACTGCCCCACGAGAAGTCTGGTTAAGGCAGTGCAGTGATACAACATGCTCAGCCGTCTTGTCTTCCAGGCCGCATCCGCTACATTTGGAATCGTTTACAAACTCCATTATGTAGATGTGCCTATTTACTACTGCTTACTGCTTGGAATATTGTAGTATATACAGGGTGTATTAAATACACCCTGTATATATCGAGCGGTATTGAAAAGTGCAGATCAAGGTTTTCTGAGTAAATACCAGCCCTGATCCACCGTCTATTTTTGAGTCATTAGTGTACTGTAGATAGATACATCTAATCTATCAGTTACTGGTATCTCCAATCTTACCTCAAGTTATAAATTGGATGGATATGGTCAGTATCCATTCTTAGGATAAACAGTATCATTTTGTATGTATTCAGTTTAGTATAATTACAAGCGTTTTACTAATTATCATAATTTGTAGTTATAAAAAATAAGTCGAAAGTGTTTATCAAAAGCGGAAAACTACATACGTGTTCTAAAAGTCTCCAAAATATTGATGGCTACGCTCTGGATATTGTAGCTGAAAACAAGAGAAAAATACAAACTAAAACGCAATATTAATTAAATTAAATAGTATAGCGTATCCTTTAAGAGGTTTTGTGCGCCTAGGGAGTAAACGAACATGTGAATGATATTAGGAACAGATCGCATATATTAAAACAAATGTATACAGATATCGACTATTTTAAATATATCAATTAAAGTTATAAAAATATACTATAAAGAAAAAATAATTAAATTTAAGAATAAATGGTTTTACCTTTTAATAAGGATGGGGACAAGAAAAAGGCCACCATCTTCCGTTTGCGAAATAGTAGCATCCATGTTCAAATAAAGCCCTGTCTATAAATTCGCATGGTGATATTCCTAAAATATTTTTTATGTATTTTTATTATAAACAAATAAGATATGGGTTTAAGTAAATCTGTAATAAGGATACATTTTAGACTTCTTATTCTACGTTGAATGTTGAATATTGAATATTGAAGACAAACTGATAACCTAAAACTTATAACTTACTTATACTTATCCTAAGAAATGGGTACCTATATTACTTATTACAAAGACCTACAAATTTGGGAGTCCTGAATCCTTTTTGAGGAAAAGGATAATTTCCTACCTAATTCAATACGCTGAATCCAAATCTGCCCACCAAAATTGGCTATCACGTCAGAATTTTGACATATCCTAACCTAAAAGTGACAAAATGGCCAATTTCAGGTATATTTGGGCTGAGAAACCAGAGGTGATATAGAAATTCTTTAAACGAATTTGCATTCTACATCAAGAATTCTGCAGAAATCTATCATGAAACCTAGAAAAGGACCTAAGTCCATAACGTAAATCGGAACCCATGCACTAGTTTATGGACCATTCCTAAGTTTCATGTTCGATTCCTGTAGACTTTTCGATGGAGAATTCAAATTCGTTTACCAAGTTTCTCTATCGTCTCTGGTTTCTGAGATATCTAAGCCCTATATAAGTACTTAAAAATTGTCATTTTGTCACTTTTCTCAATATCCTGACGTGATAGCCAATTTTGGTGGGTAAATTTGAATTTTAAGTGCATCAAATTATGTAGGAAATGACCCTTGTCCTCAAAGAAGGTTACCCTTATAGGTATGTGTTATTGGTAACTTAATTAAACACTGAATTAAATAAAAATACAGCACGGCCCATCGCAATAGGAACAGCTTTACACTTTATAAACGAAAGAACCAGAACCAATGTCCCTTAAGTGAATTATTACTATGCGCGAATTGTGACAGTTGCTTTTTGTTTTTTCTATTAGTACCGAATTAGACACGGGATGGACTTTAAAAAAAATAAATAAACATTATTTGCTAATAATTCTTCTACTTTCAATTTATTAAATACAAATATTGAATTTTATCGAAACAAAGAAGTAGCATTTCTCTGTTAAATCAGGTGATGTCATTTAACTTATTTGTTTTTGTCTCGTAAATTATAAATTTAAATTTTTTTTCGAAATGCACTTGTAGGTACTGTTTCTTAGAGCAAAATGAAAAATGGGACGCGTTGGAAATCGTCGCTTTTAACCTGATTCCTAAAAACGAACGGAAGTCAACTGGACAACAGCATTTCTGTTCCTATTTAGACGAACCGATCTGTATAACCTACAAGCTATACAAAATAGGATTACAATATTCATCTTAAACTATATATAATATGTATGTAATGAAAATATAATTACTAGTCTAATAAGCTTACTTTCATTATTTTTTTTTTTTTTTGATAATTGATTTTCTACTTTAGAAAACTATCGACTATAAATATAAAAAGTAAAACGTATGGTTCTTCTAGGACTTCCATAAATGCCATTGATGGTACAATAAACTTTTTGAGCTTGCATCACAAACTTTAAATTCCTTTTATAAATTTTTTTCATTCATATTTTGAATTAACAATAACACTTTTGACAAATTTTTATATATAGCAATTAAATGTGCTGGATAATCATGGCTGCATTATTGACATCGTAGCTGAAATAAAAGAAAAATATACAAAACCAAGACGCAATAATAATCAAATTAAACTGCACAGGGTATTCCCCAGGTATGAAAATGAGCTAAACATGTTGAGAGATGTTGGACACAGATCTGAGTAAGATAAGATTTACCTTTTAGATCAAATTCACGTTCAACAGACAACGATCCAACTCGTGGCCTGGAATCAAGTCGCTTTTCTATCAAGGAGTCGTATTAAAATAACAAATATCAACTTGTTTAGATACACCAATTTGAAATCGAAAACATAAATAATTAAGTTTTAAAGAAAATGATTTTACCTTTATTTGAAAAATTGGGGATATGAAAAAGGCCACCACCTTCCATGTGCAAAGTAATAATTTCCACTCTCATATAAATACGACCTCTCCAGAAACTCACATGGTGATATTCCTAAAATAATTAAAATGTAACGTCGTTCTAAACAAACAGGATGGGATTTAAAGTAAATCTGAAATGCGGGTGTATTTTAGGCTTCTTATTCTCTCTTATATTCGTAGACCCAGCTTGTGACCAGAAACCTTTACAAATAATGCCTGAGATCTTGACAACAAATTTTTTATTTTCGGGGGCCAGGTTCACACTAACCGCTCCAAGTTTTATATTCATTTCTTGGTTGGTACAAATAGCTTATAGTACAACCGTTTTAAAAGGTAGGACATCTACATATAAGGGTGGGCATACAAAGGACACCTATTCCATTCAGCCCATCTCACTCATCATTTTTCTATAATTGAGAAATGATTTTCTTACACCTAGCCCAACACTACACTTACTTGTCGGTTAAAGTCAATGACGTTACCAGTGTCAGGCGGATAACGTAAAAACTGTGGAAGGCCGTTATCTATCAGACACAGATGACATCCCTAATTTGTTGATAACTTTAACCGACTAGTCAGTGTCGTTCTAGGCTGTAATAATCCCATTTCTTAATTATAGAAGAAAAATTATCAGTGGGAAGGGGAAGAACATAAAAGTTTTGTATGACCACCACCCTCTGTAGATGTTCTAGTTTTCAAAATGGATGTCCCAGACTGTACTTGCATTTCAAGAACTAATTATTAAGTGAGAGGGTGGGGGGTAGCGCCAATCTGATTCCTCCGCAAACAACCTCTAATTATATTCTACACAAGGGTGTGCTAGCCATAAAATTAATTGGGCTAAAGTATGCTAGATGTAAAATTAGTATGTTATTGATATTAGGGATGGTCTAGAGTTCACCCAACATATTCAGATATAAAAAAAAATTAACAAATACAGCTTTAAAAGGAATAATCGTGATAATTTACTTGCACTTACCTTAATTTAAATATACGTATAATAGTGTATAAGTATACAGAGTGTGTCACGAAGACCTTATGCGTAGTTCTCTAGAAAAGGCTAATAGAAGGTCTTCGTGACACCCCCTGTATGTGTGGGTGTGTTCTTTAAATTCTCTCACTAACTTCGTTAAATTTAGCTATGAATATTTTGCTTGTAATTCGTTACATGTACAATTTATATTGCTAATTCTCTTTTTGTGATTTAGTTTATAGTGTATTAAATAAATTAGAAAATATTTCTTTATGTATAAATAATAATTGTTGTTGTTTATAATGTTTGGAAGAGCGCTGTATACGTCAACTTCACCCAAATAAAACCGTATTATTATTATTCTTGGTGACTTAAACTGGTAACCGAAAACTGGTTCCTAAAAGAAAAGTATATTACCCATTATTAATAATTTTTATTTTGTTAAACCCTGAATTAAACATATGACCTACAAGCTAAATAATATAGTGTTACAATATTCAACCTAAACTATAAATAATATGTAATATAAAAAAAATGTGATCAAGAAAATATTGGATTGATAAGTTTACTCTTGTCTTTTTTACTTTCATTAATTGATTTTAGAGATTTAAGGTATTATACTGTTCATTTTCTTTCTAATCTTCAAAAATGTTCTACTTTAACAAATCCTACATGTGAAAAAATATTTAAATGAAATGCATATTTAAAACTAAAGAAATAAAGAAACTAACTAAGCAAGGATAAAAAAAATATGTGTCGTACACCCGTAACAATGGGTGCATTCTAATACTAAGTAAGCGTATGGTTCCCCACGTTTCTCCTAAGATTGCTTAGGATTTCCTTAAATTATCTTCAAAATTAGTATAAGTATGCTGTTTCGGCTTGCAGCGCAGACCTGAAATTCAATTTATAAAATTTTTAAAGCGAACTTGGAAATAACAATAAACACTTTCGACTAATTTTTCTGTACACCAATGATTCTATTGAAACAGGTACGACTTAACTCACCCAGCACTACTATTTCGATATAACGCCGTTTATTAAAAAACCGTATAACTTTCAAACTTCAAGCTAGAATTTAATCCAATTTGCTCTACAGGATCAATTGTCAACACTCATCGATCAGATGAAGTGTCCTGCCAACTGAAAAAGGTTGTATAATCATACAAGTACTCATTTATGGGTGGTTCTCTTCACTTGCCTAAAGGCAGCTGTGGTAATTTCCAAGTTTTGTCTTTCTCGGAGTACAAATGTTCAACTTGAAAATTTGATTGAGAAACCCAAAAATTGTATCTTCTTGCCTGACTTTTCTGCGAGACAACTAGCATTAAAGTGCAGAAACTAAGACCAAAACGTAGACTAAGTAATCGTTACGTATCTAGCACTAAGGCTGGTCTTGCAATAAGAATTACTTCTATTCAGAACTTGATAGTAGCACGTAGTTTAAACTCGCAGCTACTGGACAGTTCTTCTAACTAAAGAATTTAACACTTGACGGTTACTTTAAAGCATGGTCTTCGATGCAGGTTGAATAACTTCACAGCATCTAAAGAATTTTCCCAGCACGCTACCTCAAAGTAATGTTCACTATTAAAGTGTTTAAATATGTAATTTTTGAGAATTACAATAAAAATAGTCTTTATTGTTTTTTTAGGTCTCAAAAATTGTGAATTAAGCGAAGTTGCGCGTTCTTTTTATAATAAAGGCGTAGGTACAATAATGGCAAAAATTTACTTATTAGTAACAAATTACTAATAAGTTTCAATTAAAATAACATTATATTTTAAAATATGTTTTGTTAAATTAACCGCAGTTTTTTAAATCAACTACGGTACAAGTATCGAAAGTGGTATAGCTTTTAACAAGTAGGTATAATCAAACTGTTATACCTACCCAATCATTCATTACTTCATCACATCGTAATATGGTTCCTAATTATACATAATTGGCTGGCTTTGTTGAGTCTAGAAGGAATCCTGAAATATCTTGCTTCGTGCGTTCAAGACTATTAAATACCTAACTGAAAAAATAATAACCAAAAATATGCAAAATAAATAGAAAGTAGATCAAGTCATAAAGCATATCAATAATAAAGTCACGTTGTGGGACCTAAAACAGAGAAACCAATTAAAGATACCTGAAAGTACGTAGTAATCGACGCAACCATATTTTAGTTCCTTCATGACCAAAAGATTTAGTTGCACAAATTACTTAAATTACTTAAACTATTAATTAACTAAGTTTATATTTTTTATATAATATCGCGATTTTAATAATAGGGCCGAGTACCATTCCTTTACTAGTGTATCTAGAATTTTTTAATAAAAACCTGCGTGTAATCTATCTTATTTATTAGAAACTAATAGTATGCATTTTTAAGGACTAATATATAATACTGGCCTATTGGTAATAATCTATTCGTCTGACTGAGTGTAGTTTTGCATGTAAAATCGCGGTTTTAATAATAGAGCCGAGTACCATCTCCTTTACTAGTGCATCTAGATTTATCTTAATGAAAAACTCTATCTAATCCACCCTATTTCCAAAACAAAATAATTGTATACATTTTCAAGGACTAATATATAATACTGGCCTATTCGTAATAATAATAATATGCTGCAGGGCTCTTATTTAGGAACAAGTGCTTTAATAGTTGTAATAATATGCATTCGAATAAATATGGATAATATAGTTGTATCTTAATTCACTACTTAATTTGCAATATACATTTAAAGAATATAAGTTGTCGATTTATCATATTCTTCTATTGCAGGTTATTTATACCTTTAATGTAATTCGCTATTAAATTTGCGACATGTATTAAAAGAATATAAGTTGTCGTTTTATCATATTCTTCTGTCTTTTGTTGTAAGTTACTTGTACCTCTGGTCTAATTCGTTACTAAATTTGCGATATATGTTAAAAGAATATAAGTTGTCGGTTTATCATATTCTTTCGCTTATTTATGCGTCTATACATGAGTTTATTTATGTTGCATTATATGTATTTTTTTAATCGTTAATCAGCCCCGCAGACTTTGTTTAATTCTTAAATTTATCTATATTCTAACCTTTTTCTAAAAACTATAAATATGTATCTCAAAGGATTACTTACAATTATTTTAAATTTGATGTTGCCATGAATGTTCCATAAATGTTCCTTAATGCTATACATAACAAAAGAGTCCACTTATGTATTTGAAACACCGTCGAACTGTTGTCTTTCTTATTCGGGCCAGTGACACGACCGGCGCGCCGATATTATCACGAACGATAATCAACTTGATTCTTTGGCCCGAATGTTCATAGGTGGTACAGGTGTCAAAGTTAGTGAATTCATTGTCTTTTCACGCCGGTTCCATAAAACCTGAAAATGAATCGTTGCCCTCCCCCCACTCATTAAGGTATAGATATTATAGATATAAATAACATATGGACATATACGGACATATAGATATATAGATAGATATGTATATATAGACATATAAATATATAGACAAATATGTATATATAGACAAATAAATATATAGACACGTATATTTATTATATAAAATCACAATGTACAAAAAAAAAAAGTTACAGATGCAAAGGTTACAGTTCGATTATCTTATTACTACTTATATTAATTTAACCAAAAATTTTAAATATATTCAACAAGTTAACTTATAAAAACCATACATAGGCTAGGCATACTAAGTGCACACACATATATCTGCAGACCCACATATATACACATGCATAAACATATATACAAACGTTTCATTTATATTTATATTAAGATGTAATTTAATTTTGACTTAACACATTTTTTTCGCAAATATATTCATTTTTAATGAAACGGGAAAAAGTGAGAGGAAACCGAATCAAAATGAAACGAACCGAACCGAAACGAACCGCAGCAAACCGAAACGAACTATATCTAACCTAACCTAACCTAACCTACTGTAACGTAACCTAATTTAACTTAACGCAGCGAAATGTAACCAAATGAAACAAAAAGGGACTGAGAGGAAACATGATAAATAAATATACTTGTTTTTTGTAGTGTAAGTCAATAGAAAAATGATATTTTACTACATCTCAGGGGCATATTACCTGGTGTCCAATATTATATTTAATAATTTCCAACTTAATATCCAATGGTGGCAAAACTTATAAATTAAAGCAAAATTTAATTATTTAAATTTGAAAATCAGGCATTAGTTTTATATTTGAAAAATGTAACCAATAGATAAAATTAGAGGTGTTAAAATTTAATTTACTCTCATCTAAAATAATATATTTACTGCACTTTTTGTAACAAATGTTACAAAAATAACAAACTAGATTTCAGCAAACTATCAAAAATAAATCCTAAACATCCTTTGTTAAGTTTCCTACAGTTTCGATCAATTTTTAAGTATTTATCATTAATGAAAATTATTTGGTAAAATTATTAACTGGATGATTAATTAACAATACATTATTTTTGTTTTTACAAACTCCTTAAGACTATGTTAGTCCTTTAATTATGTTCCTATGAAACTTTTGAGCCAGGCTTTCTATTTTTTATTTTTTTACATATTTTTTGTAATTTCCTTTTTTATTTTGATATATTTCTTTCTTTGAAATTTACTTAAGTTTTTTCAATATTTTCTGTTGCCTGATATTAGTATGAAGAATTTTTACCACGGACGTGGCTTTGGGTAGGAAGTGGGTAAAAAAATTTATTTTTACTACTTAAATTAGGATAGACACTGCAGGGTAGAAATCCGGCTAACAAATTGGCAATCTGTAAACTTGTCATCATGAATATGGAAGTCGTATGTGTCATGGTGCTTGAGTGTATGGATCAGTGGTTACCTATGTGAAAAGCTGCAAGTTCTAAGTTAGCGAACCGTATTGACTCTTATGTGTTAAGTTATGCATTTTGGATTATCTACATAACTTAAATCACTTAACTTCTACTTATATTCACGGAAAGTAGGCAAGGGACGTAAACAGTGTCCGTACGTGATATTCCATTGAGTCCTATTAAAACCAGTCGCGTCCTTGCGTCGTAACCTAACACTAATGGTCTTGCTTTGATCATATGTTTTTGTTTACCTACTCTGACTGCCTTCAGCGAATAGACTAATTCGCTAGTTAAAAGGCTGAAAAAGAGTTAATTCCTAGAATAAATGACACCAAAATATATCACCCACAAAAAGTTAACCTTTCATGTCTTGACTAAGTCGCTTACCCAATCACACAGGCACCACTGGACACCTACGTCTATAATATAACTAGCTACATATATAAGTTTGTTGGGATCTAATTTACGCCTAATTCAGATTTATTTTCATCACAAAATATATAAAATTAATCTACAATAAAAAGTTTAATGGTACAATACCTAAATTGACACAATATATATTTTTTAATGTTATCAAATTAATATGTCAATTAAAAACAGTGTTGACTAAATCATATTGAAAAAAATACTTATTTCAAATTTAATTTAAATAAACTTTATACGTTATTCTAAATTTTCAGCAATCAAACTAATGTGCATTAAATTAAAATGATTAATAATAGTTTTCACCACTATTAATTAATTGATAATTTTATAATTGTGTAGCCAAACTTTAATGAAAGAAATTAACTTAATTTATTGCCCGATATTAGCTATCTTTTTTCACAGGTAATACAACGCCCTTGATGAAGTCATCTTATATTATGAGTCACCCATTCATTCAAAAACAAGGATATACACTTAATACCAGATTCATTTATTTGTCATTTGAAAGTCAAGCGTACTTTTCTCACGACCCATCAAGCTAATATTCAATCTATCTGTGCCGTATTATCTCTTAATAACAATCATCATGATTCTCAGCCTAAACACACAATTCCTGAATTTATCATACGCATTTAAATTATTACTTATATATTGGACCTGATATTTAGTCCGTATATCTTCTATTGGTCTTAGAAACAACATAGCAGCGTTTTTCTTCGTTCCTCTGGACAGCTAGCACACCCATACAACAGTCGATCCCAAAATCCAATCAATTGATTGCTGAAATATATCTGTTATATATTTATTGCAATAAATATATCGTAATGCTATACCACTTTCGATAGTTTGAAATAAAAAGTATATTTTGTCATAAAAATTATAAACCTCAATAAACCAATGGGTACCACAACCCCTCCTTTCCCCGTTTGCGCTTTGATTTTTTTTACCAAAATTCCACAAAAAGCGTATCTGCATAAGATAAAATTTTAGGTAAAAATCTTAAAAAATAACAGAACTATTAATAAAAATAATTTTCAAAATTCAAACTTTGACACCCTGTATAAGGAAAACTACCTGCCAAAATAAAAAACACACTAAAAAACTCGCATTATTTTCGTTCAAAGAATCTGTGGCTAACGCCTTGACCTACTTTTTCTTAACACCCTGTATAACCCTTAATTTTTCTTATACAAGGTTTTAAAGTTGAACATTTTTCGTTGAATTTTTTATATATCTTTTGGTTAAAAACAGTCGTACCAATGAAATTTGGTTGGTTTATATTTCATTGGCGGTATTAGTTTTTCAAAACTAATCCATTGGCATGCGTTTACAAATTTTTTTTCTGATAAGAATGCCTATAACTATGCGCCACTGGATTTTTTCATACAATTTCGGAATTGAAAACCTAATGTAATAATAATAAAATACTCTAAGGAAACAAAATATTTAATAACAAAAATTTAAACAACAGCGACTTAATTAATAGTAAAATAGTAATCTATTTTTTGCAATAAATTTTCAAAATAAAGTCTGTTAACCTCAATGCACTTTCGGACCCGCAAAGAAATTTCAGTTTGCATATTATTGAGGTTTCATTTTGAAATTTCATTGTAAAAAATAGTAATTAAGCCGCTGGTAAATTTTTATTATTAAAGATTTTGTTTCCTTCGAGTATTTTATTATTATTACAATAGGTTTTCAACTCCAAAATTGTGTGAAAAAATCCAGTGGCGCACAGCTATCGGCATTCTTATCAGAAAAAATGTGTAAACGCACGCCACTGGATTAGTTTTGAAGAACTAATATCGTCCGTTGATAGCGCCTTATGAAAAACATAAATCAACCAAATTTCATTGATACGACTGTTCTTAACCAAAAGATAATTAAAAAATTCAATGAAAAATTTTCAACTTTAATGCTTTGTATAAAAAAATCAAGAGTTATAGGGTGTTAAGAAAAAGTAGCCGTTAACCACAGATTCTTTGGACACAAATAATGCGACTTTTATAGTGTGATATTTTATTTTGGCGTGTAGTTTTCCTTATACAGCTAGGGTGTTAAAGTTTAAATTTTGAAAATTATTTTTATTAATAACCCAGTTATTTTTAAGATTTTTACCTAAAATTTTGCACAGACTTTTATCTTACGCAGTTACACTTTTTGTGTAATTTTGGTAAAAAAATCAAAGCGCAAACTTGGAAAAGGGGAGTAGTGGTACCCATTAACCTCCCCAACTTTTTCATGCGTACGCCTATGGTCCCGAAATATTAATTTTTAGATTAAATACTTATTTCTCTAACTTTTCTTACTTTTATAAAATTTTAATTTAGGACTTTATTAACGAGTTATTCCAATAAATTCAGATTCATTTTCAATAAATTCGTTCAGGAATTTATTATTTTTATTATTGTTGTTTGTAGTAACCATTGTTTTTTTTTTAAATCGATTACTTTTAAGCAAAAAATGCTAAACGTTTTTTGTTGTGCAGAGTTAGAATAGTTCCATAAAATAAAAGTTATAAAAAAACAGTGGTGTACACATTTTTGTTTAGAAAACCTAATTTAATTCTGATTTAACTATGCCACTGGCGTAGGTAAAGAAGCAAATAAAAATACTAATTTACAGAAAATATATTTGCTTTAATTGCCTTGCACCTTCTCATTAAAATTGTAACTGAATAAACAAAATCTTTCATAACTCCCCAAAAACTACAAAAAAATATTTTTATAACCTAAATTTAAGTGGTAATTTCGAGGGTAATTTGAAGATGTGACGTTATGCAGAAACATAATTACTACAACTGAAATCATACCAAAGACGTTTTTGGTGAAATTCGTATCACTAGCAAAAATTTGTACACCGACTAACAGTTGTGTCGCGGATTAATATCACACATCTGAATTTATTGGAATATTTTGTTAACCAAGTGCTAAATTAAAATTTTGTAGGAGTAAGAAAAGTTAGGGAAATAAGTATTTAATCTAAAAATAAATATTAAAGACCATAGACGTACGCATGAAAAAGTTGGGGAGGTTAATGGTTACCACAACCCCTCTTTTCCACGTTTCTGCTTTGACTTCTTTTACCAAAATTACACAAAAAGTGCATCTGCGTAAGATAAAAGTAAGTGCAAAATTAGGTAAAAATCTTAAAAAAACAAGTTATTCATAAAAATAATTTTCAAAATTTTAACTTTAACACCCTGTATAAGGAAAACTACGCACCTAAAATAAATCACACTATAAAAGTCGCATTATTTTAATCCAAAGAATCTGTGGTTAACGGCTTGACCTACTTTTTCTTAACACCTTGTATAGCGAAATCCTGAGACACGTCAATACTGTTTTTTCATGCTCTATTCACACATTAATTTTTTACCATACAACCCGCTTCACCAATGGTGAAAACTCAAATCGATTGATATATTATTCAAAAGATACAATTGTTGAATTCCCCTTATACAGTTTGGACCAGTTTGAAATATGGCGAATGCGCCAGTCATCAGATATCTAATGAAATTCAGCAGTTCAGCACTTAGCAACTTTGACCGTTAGAATGTGGGACAGGGTTGTCCATGACTCACGTTGTTCAATACCTAGTAACTATTATCCTTAATTGCATTGTTTTGCTGTAATTCGCCTCAGAAAAAAAATTAAAATTTTTCCTATCACTGGCGAATTCGCCATATTTTAAAATGTTCCATGCCAGAAATGCCCGAAGAATCTTTCGAACATATCAACTAATTTGACTTTCTTTAGATTTTTTTGTAAGGGCATTTACTTGTCTTGAAATATCAATATAATTGCCAAAAAATTAGTAATAGAGAAGTTTTATATGTTGTCAACCTCATTTGGCGACACACTGTATCATCATGTAAACCCAACTGAGAAAAATTAACTTTATACATCCAATGACAATAAAATGTGCTTACAAAATCTCCAAAGAATGGTCAAATCGATTGTTGTATTCAAAAAACATTGAAAGTTTTGTTTCAATTGCGGTATGGAATATTTTAAATTATGGCGAATGCGCCAGTTATAAAACATCAGCAATAGGTAAACATTTTTATTTCTGAGGCTAATTATAATATCAGAATGCAATATTAAGAAGAATAAATTGTGTTATTGAATATCGTTAGTTATAGGCAACCTTGTACTACATTTCAACGGTCAAAGATGCTGAGTGCTGAACTGCTGAATTGCATTAGATAGAAAAAACGCTATAATTTGTAAAATATATATTCTGCAGAGTTCAATTCTACAATAATTGAAGTTTTTAGAACGAATATCGAAAAGCTCGTCTTTTCAACTAATCAGAGAAAACCTACCATAGTTTTAAGAAAAAAAAAAAAAAGAAGTAAGAAATTCAAAGACGCAAGAAAATTCAAGGAAAAAAATTATACTAAGTAAGAGGATTTAAACAAAAAGCCTTCCGCAGACCTAGTTTTACCAAAATCTTTTACAAATCCATAAAACTAGTGCGTTAGTGTAAATGACACCATCTTGACAGACCACAATGTATCCCTCGGTCTCCGACTTCAGCCCTGATGAGTCCTTAGGGCTGACCATCCTTAAGATCAATTTTCTCTCGTTTTCGACAGAGGACAGGCCCCTCACCATCGACCTCATTCAGATGGGATCAGAGACAAGTGGGAGGAGCCTTACCGGAGGGATAATAATGACGACATGGCTGTTCCACATAGACGTTTTAAGTGAACGGTGGAATTAAAGAATGAACTGATGACCTATTATAAGAGCAGCGAACCTTTGAAGTCATATTTGAAGAATTAACAAGTCAATACTTATTCCAGACAAAAGCAAATCAAATCATATTTGATTATTTTTTATACAAATAGAACAACCCTTTTTCAATTTATGAAAAAACTGGAACACGGAAAAGCAACAATGAAGAAATAGCAAACCCACGAGAGAAGCATAAAGTAGGTCAAAAATAAAACAGCCCCTAAATGTAATGGACCATTTCCTATAGTTTCCAATAATAATGAAAACACTTACATGATTAAGCAAAAAAAAATAATAAAGAACGCTGAGTTCAGTTGTTCTAATATCTACGCTTACAGATGGACAACCCTTGTAGCAGTTAACAACATCTAATTAAAGAACCCCGGACCCCCGACTATTTTATTCACTTTCGTTTGAAATCAATAAAACTTCATTATTATTCGAACAAGTTCTACCAAATCATGTTGGAAAACTAAAAGGACTATTCATCTTTCTTGGTACATTTGAAAAATCAATTATGGTGCCTTAGACGGTGAACGATACGAAGGAAATTTTAAAAGAAAGTTGTTAATTAAGAAAAATTAAAAGTAGCGATTGACGAACATTTGTCTATTACTAATGACCTTAGTAGAATCGCCCAGTCATCAGTCTTGTAGGAAATCAAAGGGAAATAAACTCAGCTGATATTGAAACTAAAATAGAAAAAATTGAACTCTGAATTCATTTACTAGTTATACAGAATATTCTTGAACAAACTAGCATTATCTTCACTTACTTGCAACCTGCTAACCAATTTTTCCACAACAAGTTTCTTTTAATATTTAAGACAAATGCATCAAACGATTATAAAACCAAATATGACTAGAGAATAATTAATAGACATCCAAAATCACCTGAATGAAATAAATCTTTCATTTGAGCAAGCAACATTAAACATGAAAAACTTCCAGGACTTTTATACATATTTTATTTTCAAAATACTACTAATAGAAACAATACCCTATGAACAAAACAATTGTAGATTCACAAAAATCAATATTAATAGTCCCAAAATACAAAGAGCTGAAATTCAAATTCATGGATAATCACAAGTTTTAGAATCCTGAAAGATACCTGGACCGCCGAATTTCAGATCAGATTATACTAAAATATTTTCTCATGCTATCTTATAAAAAAATTTGAAAAAAAAAGTGTCTTGTTATCGTCAATTGTAGAAAAACAAAGTCTCGTCAAAAACGCGGTATTAAACACATAAAAAAGAAATAATTTTTATATTCAATTAATAATTAAAAAAATATAAACTTTACTTTTAAATGCTTTGTATAGGCATAGGTAAAATTATGAAAGCTTTCAAAGCAGCTATTGAGATCACCCCTCAACCTTTATGCCAACACCAGCCAATTAGAACGTGCTAAATGATCAACCGTTTAAAGTACGGGCCTGTACTTTTACAGAACTGTACTCTACTGTCTTGGTTGCCTCTCGCATTCTGATTGACCCGTGCTGAAGAAAAATGTTGGGAGTGTCTCAACAGACACCATAAATACTGTTAAAGTTAATAAAGAGGCACTTTCGTTAAAGAAAATAATCTGACAATTTATGTAAATACCATAACACATTGGCGCATCCACGATTTTATAAATTTTCTTATTAAAAACTGGTTACATTTTTTTTAAATGATTCTGTCTTAAATGCCGCGGAACTGATGATCTGCAAAGTAAATTTGGTGTTTCGACCATTTTGTCACTTCAGAGGAATACCACAAGATGGTCGAAAAGTCAAGAATTCAAAATATTCAATGCTGAAGAGAACCTGAAAACTTTTCCGCAAATATGTTTAAAGTTGTTGCGTTTTAAAGCATCCCATTGTTTAAACTGCTTTTTGTATATTTTTGTACACTAAAAAATTATTTTCAAAAAAACCTTATATACTTGCGTCGCTATATTAATTTAATTATAAAAATGTAAAGCAAAGCGCAATATTTCAGAAATGGACAAACTAAGACAAGTTAAATTGATTATTACTAAATTAAAAAAATATAAATAGTTCAAAAAACGCTTAATATATTCATTACAAAAATTCAACTGGTAATGTGGTAGATAAACGCACCTCAAAATGCCAACCCTAAGTTTTCATGGAAATTTAGTTATAATTGATCAACCTCAATGCTTTTAATAAAAGAAAAACTTTAAATATTATATAATACTCAACCATCAAATTAAAATACTATTTTCAGAAACCAACTTATTAAATTTTGTTTTATATATTTATTATATTTAATTCAACGCCGCCGATGACTCCATTTAAATTGGCCGCCATATTGGCTTTTGGATTTAAAATGTTTTAAATTGGATTCCTAACTACAAAAACGGTGCTTTTACGGCATTTTGAGACACTCTCATATATACATTTACCGATGAGCAGAATGAAAAGCGCAAGAAAACTATTGCACGCTAATGACAGTTGTTGTGAAAAATAATTTAATTCAAAAATATATTTTACAAAATTTTAGACTACCCCTTGTTAACCAATCAATTTTCAAATTTTGGTAAAATATTTTCTTACTCATTACTGCTGTTCCTGAAGTACCACACTCAGATGCCGAGCGGCTTTAGCGGTACCGCTTTTGTTCACAATAACTGTATAAAGCGCGACGGAGAACTGGCAGGAATCATCCGTAACACCATACGGAAAGGTATCCTTACCCCCACAATGCCGTATGGAACACCACTTCCGTTAGCGGGAGTTTAAATTCAAATTTCTTTTATTAACTATTAAATTTAATTTGACCCCTATAGCTTATAAATAGCAACATATTAGTAATGTATCTAATATATATTATGTATACTTAGATATTCAGATGGTGATATTTTCTAAAATAATAATTGGAGACCGACAAAATAAAATAGCTGCTATTAACTATTTTAGTGGAAAGTAGTGTCATCTATTGGAACGCATAGAGAAGTTCTGTAAAATTTCCTGTAAAAAGGATAAATAAATCGAACTGAGCGATTTTGTTCATAGTTTTATTAGTTAATTTTTTTATTCAAATCAATTTAATTTTATCAAATTGTGGATTTCTTGAGTTTTGATAATATTTTTTTATTTTGATCCCACCCTACCTGTTCTCATCGAACCAGTAACTAATATGGAAAAATTATACATTTATAACAGTTTTCCAATTCAGTGTTGAATTCTAAGGGTATTAAAATATAGACATTAATTAAATGATGGGGTGGCGACGCTTATTTGCTTGAATGTGTATGTTCTTATAGGCGTTTTTAAAGCCCTATTAAAAAGGATTTTCTCATTGCAAGTTCCTCCAGCGGTTTACCAGATAATTGAAGTTTAATTTGTTTGTCATAAGAGTAACCAGTAGGTATTCTATCCTTCAACAGTTAATTTTAAACTGCTTTAAACAGTATCTTACAAATAACAACTTATTTTAGGTAAAATAAAGCATTTCTATAGAGCCGTCATTAATTAACTAACTCGCATTTGATATCTTTTGAAATAGCATTCCTTAAAATATAGAATTAATTTAAAGCCATTGCATATAAGAGCATAAAGTCGCAGACGGTTTGTACTTATCTACGTGAGAATTTATCTGCATTGTATGCTTTGGAATTCAATTTATTCAGATGTTACATAATTATCAAAACGAAAACTACATATCAATTCTAGTAATTGTTTACCATTTTTAACCCGATAAGTAATGTATGGGTTTTGCACGCTCAACAAATTCTCTTGCATAAAATGGGATGCAATCAGGTGGCGCTCAAATAATAAACAGATAAATAAATCGATTTTAAAACAATAACTTTATCGCAAGGAAATATTCAATGCCATCGAATAGTCTGCTGTAAAATATGAACAGCTGGACAGGATGAATCATTTATCTTAAATCGTATTTTTCTAAATAAATTACGTTCTCATACTAAGTTTTGTAAATGTGGAAAGTAAATGAAATACTTATTTGAGTTTATAAGGCTAATTTAAAAAACTGAGATATAATCACATTTTTATTTAGTTTCAAAATTCTATCAAATTTTTAAAGAAGATGTCCTTTCTACCAGTTTTTTATTCTGTATAAATAAGTTATTTAGTATCTTATTTTTATTTCCATTATTTCAAAAGATTTGGAGTCAAGATCATTATTTGAATGCCAGTATGGGCAGTTTTTTAAATTTCCTCAAAGAAGGAATTTTTCTGATTCCAGAAATGTATTATAATTGTGTGGTTGCATAAAATATTTTGAAACGATAATTATTGAATGTTTTAAATTTTGAAGTAAGAAATTTAATTTTTCTTCTAAAATAATGTTAAAAGCCTTACCGAACTGTTTTATAATGAGGACAGAAACCCCCAATACATGAAGCTATTTTTAATTTAAATACCGGGTGTAAGTGAAATCAGGCTCACCCCCTATAACTTTTTTGTTTTTTCAGATATCATTTTGAAATTTTGGTAGTTGCAATAAAAAGTAAATTTGAATTAACACATGTTAATAAAACAATTTGAGCACTTCCGGTTTCACCGGAAATGACCATAACATCTGTTTTTTAAATTGGACACCCTGTATATTTTTACATTTTTGGATTCAGGGATTTATTCTGCATACGATGGTATTAACTTCGAGGAAGAAACATAACCTCAAACATTTTTTTAGGATAATTTAAGTTGGCATCTAGGGAGCCATGACTGCTGAAAAACTTTTCTTCGGAGGGAGAGGAAAAATAAAAAGCAAGTTTTTAGTACAACAAATAAGTAAAGTATATTAAACACATAAGCTAAAACGGGAAAATTTTCATACATCCTTGAGCGTTCTCTTGGCTTCCACTGTCCATCCGAGTATTTTGTATTTCGCGATCCTATCCAAACCATAGACTTCTTGTGGTTGATGGTTGATCATACGCCATAGCAGGAATTGAAGCCACAACATAGCCTAGATTACCACTCCTCGGTCACGTACAAGATTTCAGTGTTAACCGGGACCTACAATTAAAAATAATATTAGAAAAATATGTTTAGTAAAATGTATGTGTATTGTGTATATTTAATCGAGATTTCTCATGGCTATAAATACGAGCTTGACAAAGAATAATAAGACAAGTTTTGTATGTGGGGTAGTAAATGATTGAGAAAACTAAAAAGAAAAAAATTAAAACTAAAGCGTTTAAAATGGTAAGAAGTTTAGGATGCGTCCGTTTCTGTAATATATATTTTATTTATTTATTTATAATTTTTCTAATAGGGAAAAATTTTCTAAATATTCAAAAAGCATCTAATTTTATATGTTAAATAAATTTATCAGAGAACAGCTTAAGTATAATAACTCGGAATGAACAATTCTTTTTCATAAGGCATATACTACATGTTAATATATTTATTGGAATAAAATTAAAATACAAAGAAAAAATACAATTCCAATTTAACTATCCTCCAGTGATCCAACACTTACGAATTTCTCTATTGGTATGCATAATAATAGACTAAGTTTGGTAAAAAATTTAAATAAAGATGTATCCTATATCCACATTGTTTTCCTCATTTTTTAAAGAGAAACTATGGTAAAAAATATGACAAATTTATTTAGGCAAAGGTGGAACGTCATATATAAAGTACATTCTATTAGACGTGTTCTGTTTGCCTATTTACACATTTTTAACAATGGTACGTTTTCTTAAATATATACTTATACAGGGTGTTTCTAAATCACATGTAAATCTCTGAACCACATATTCTTCACTTAAAAATATGACAAAAACTTTATATAAACGTATATCCAGAATCGACTCCTAAGGGGGCTGGAGGCACCTCAAGATGCACTTAAAGTTTTTTTTTTAATTATTTCAGAAATGACGTAACGAATTTTTTTCATATTTGGAATATAAAATTAAATAGTGGATTCGCCTAAAACACTAAAGTTTGATCAAATTCAGTTAATTCAAAATACATTTTTTAGCCCCATAAATAAAAAATTTTATCAGAAAAGCCACTGCATTGCTAAAGAGTAAAAAAAAATTTTGCTTGGATTAACAAACAAAATTTCAGGACTTTCTAGGGCGATGGGGGTTTCGGAAATTTTTTTCGCAAATTGTTTTTCAATTTTCTTTTTTCGCTAATATTATTTTTGTCATATTTTTAAGTGAGGAATATGTCGTTCAGAGATTTACATGTGATTTAGAAACACCTTGTATAGTAATGAAATCCAAAGGAGTCAGAAATCCATAGTGGTAAATATTTAATAAAATAAAACAGTAAAAGTAAATTTTACTATTTACTTCAAAATGTGAGTCTGTATCCTCTAAATAACGTCTTCTTAAAACTCTTTACAGAGCTTATTTGCAAATTCTACATTTAACTGATGAAAATCAAGTACTACAAATGTAGAAAGCAAATAATTTAATATTGCAATAAGTCGCACCAGATGGATTAATCCAAAAGGACTCCTCTGTTATCACCATGCTGAAGAAGGCTAATAAGCCAGAAACCTATCCATGGGATAGTGCCGTGCGCTGCCTGATAACAGAGGAGTCCTTTTGGATTAATCCAACTGGTGGGGCTCATTGCAATATTAAATTACTTGCTTTCTATATTCGTAGTACTTGATTTTCATCAGTTAAATGTAGAATTTGCAAATAAGCTCTGTAAAGAGTTTTATGTCATTTTAAGACGTAAAACTTACTTTTACTATTTTATTTTATTATTATATATTTGAATTTAAACAGCCTTTAAAAACCTTTTAAAAATTTAGATAGCAAGAATTATTATTAATTTTTTTTTTAAGACAGAGACGGATTAATCGTAAAAGTATTTTACCTACCAGCCACTCCCTTAGTATGAAACTCATCTTGGACATATTTTTGAAGTATCCTACAAAAATAATAATACTGTAAAATAAAATAGAGCTATGAATCACTGATAGGGCAATATAAATTTTTCAAGAAAGCAACTATTCATAAAACCTCGTCATAAATAAAATCTGATAGAACATTATTCAGTTCCTAAGAACTGATGTATCGTGTTTAAAATGTTTAGAGTTGTAATACTAATTTTCTTATTCGCAGATTTATTTCTATGATACGAGCTATCAGGAAATGATTTTTGTTCTTCACAAATTTAAATATGTTAAATACACAAGCGGGGGTAATGTACTCACAAAAATATTGTCTTAACAATAAATTAATATAATAAATTATTTTTTTACTTAAGAAACCCTATAACGGAACATACAGTGAGCAGCAATGTATGGCCCAGCCCTTGAAATCAAAAGTAAATGAATAAAATAAGAGCACACTGAAGGCTATAATTTGGGTATATTTGTGTATATTATGCCGTCATTTTGATATTTTTCACTATTATCTCAAAAGATTTGGGGTCAATCATTCTCTTAATGTCAATAATTTCCTCAAAAAGGGAATTCCTCTAATTCCAAAATGTATCACAAGTGTCTGGTTGCATTAAATCAGCTCATTTGCAATATTTAAGGTTTTCAATAATTATTTCTTCAAAATTTTACTTATGCCACCTCATAGTCAAGAAACATTTTTGTAATTAGAAAAATAGTCTCTTCAGAAACTATCAACTACAATCTCTAGTGTGATTTTAAGAATATGACCTAGACTAGAATTCCTTTCAAGGTAATAGTGAAAAAAATATTAAAATAACGTAGTAATATGAAAAATATACCCTATTACACCCTCCAAATCGAAGGCCGGCCCATATATTTGCTACTTAATGTATATTAATGTCGCTGAAAGTTTGTTAAAAACTTAACATGAAGAAATGTGTCATATTTTCACATCATCTTCACCATTGCGTAGAAAGAGACTATGGTGATGAATATGATAAAATGCTTTAGGCATAAATGGAACGTCTAATATCCTGGGTACGGACTAATAGACAAGTATAATTTGCCATTAGTATACAGGGTGGAGCAATAGTGCGTCGGACCTCGATATCTCGAGTTCTACGATAGCTAGAAATTTTTAAAAAAATTACAAGTAAAGTAGATAAATAGTATATAATTGGAAATTATTTTTGAACATACAGGGTGAGCCAAGACGAAATTACAGGACCAAGTGCCTCTTTTTAAATGGAATGCTATGTATATTAGTACATTTTTTGAAGCCTCTTTCTAAGCTCTATTCATTCCTATATTAGCATTGGATGTAATGATTTTTTTTATTGAAATAATGCAATCTGCAGATGGATATTAAAAAAATCACCACAGTCACAATTATGGGTTTTAAGAAAAACTTTTGTGAATACCAGTTACGAGACATCTAATTTATGTTTTTCAATCATTTTCATTTCCTAAAATTGTACAGGGTGGCAAAAATTGTTTTTCAATTAAGAACTTTTTAAATTGAATTTTCTAAATTTTTTTAAATGGAACCTCTTTTTTAAGTTTATTTTTGAATTTTGTAATTATTGCTCAATAAAACGAAATTGGTTGCAATTAGCCATACGGAAGCAATTACAAAAAATGTTCGTTTTTCATTTCTACATCACATAGTTGAAAATATACACGGTGGTCCATTTGAAAAAATTGAGAAAATTCAATTTAAAAAGTTCTTAGTCGAAAAATAATTTTTGGCCACCCTGTACAGTTTTAGGAAATGAAGATGATTCAAAAACATTAATTAGATGTCTCGTAACTGGTATTCACATAAGTTTTCTTTAAAACCTATAATTGTGACTGTGGTGATTTTTTTAATATCCATCTGCAGATTGCATTATTTCAACAAAAAAATTCATTACATCCAAGTGGTAGGGAGATATTCAATGCTAATATAGGAATGAATAGAGCCTAGAAAGAGGCCTCAAAAAATGTGCTGATATACATAGCAGTCCATTTAAAAAAAAGGCACTTGGTCCTGTAATTTCGTCTTGGCTCGCCCTGTATATTCGAAAATAATTTCCAGTTATAGACTTTTTATCTAGTTTACTTGCAATTTTTAAAAAAATTTCTAGCTATCGTAGAACTCGAGATATCGAGGTCCGACGCACTATTGCCCCACCCTGTATATTAGCAGAAATACGTTATTTAACTAAATCTGTCTTACCTATCAGCATTTCATTTGTGATATGATTCTATCCATGGACGTGTAAGGAGCAGCACTCTACAAAAAAAAAGTTTTAAAACAAAACATGGTTATTAAAGTAATATAGTTATATTCATAATATAGGTACTGATATTAACCTTATAAATGAAATACAATAAGTTCATATCGGGCATTTCGTATTACTCTTTTTTTTTTCGTATTTCTTCGTATTTGAATGAACACAATATATCTTTCTAAAATAACTGTTCTACTTTGAAACTTTCAAATTGATTATAGAAGATTTTTTCCAACACAAGCATTTGGAATTTTGTAAATTTTGCACAACGATGTATTTTTCTATGGTTTATAAAACTAAATCCGCTATTCCACACTTAACTGTAAATTAGTTCCAAGAAACAGAATAGCAAAAAATTACTTAATTGTGTCATATGTGACCTACTACGAGTATATAAGAATCTACATAGTGGTGCACGTAACAATAAGACTGAAAGTGTGACGAATACTGAAAATAAAATGTGTTATATTTTCATCGTCTCCACTATTGTACAGGAGGAGACTAGTAAGATGAAGAATATAATAAATTACTTTAGGCAAATACGGAACGTCTAAGATCCTGGGTAAGGACTAATAGACGAGTACAATTTGCCATTAGTGCATATTGGCGGAAAGACGGAATTTAATTAAATTTTACCTACCAGTATTCCGTTCGTGGTACAATATCTAGCGGTGGGTTTCTAAAGGGAGCGGCACTCTAAAAAAGAAATTAAATAAAATAGGGTTATTATAATAAAAGAGATCTATATTCATAATATATTGACATTAACTTTATGAAGTTTATATCGAACATTTCGAAGCCCACAGTGCCTTTCTAAAATATATCGTTGCCCTACTTAAAACTTCCGAATGTCATAATGAATTGTAAAATATTTATCAATTACTTAAAGCTCATTTTTCATTTTTTAAACGTTTTCAATAATTGTCACAACGTGTCCCAAACCACGATTTTGTCTTAAAACATTGTTCTGCTCAAATTCCAAACCATAGTAAGTCTCTCATAAACATAAGATGCTCCTTTGTCATAATTTAAAAAAGTTTGAGCAGATCACAACAAAATTTGATACTCACAATCCTGAATAATTTAAATAATTATAAAGAACAAAAAAAATATAGAATGAATTAATATTAATATTAAAATAAAATAAAAACATTTTTCTAACACAAGCGCTTGAAATTCTATAAGTTTTGCACAATTTAATTTCTCTACTATCTTGTATTTTACGATTTTTTTATAAAACTAAATCTGATGGTTAGGTAACCGATGAAATGAGCTTTCATAAAATAATTTGCTGTATAATGGAACATTATAGTATATTAAATAGACAAGCGAAGGCAATGGTATTAAAAAAATATTATCTTAACTGACTGGCATGAAAATACTTACACCGCCGATCATGAATTTATTTTATATCTGCTGAACTATTTTATAATTGTAAATTGAATCCAAGAAATAATATTAAAAAATAATTTAAAAAAAATGTGCCCCACCTAAATATTGTCATGTGACCTACTACATAAGAAAGAATGGTGAATACTGAAACCAAAATGTGTCATATTTTCATCGTCTCCACTATTGTACAAGAAGAGGTCATGGTGAAAAATATGATAAATGAATTTAGGCAAAGACGGAACGTCTAATATCCTTTGTACAGACTAATAGACGAGTACAATTTGCCACAAAATTTTACATTTAAAAATCTATTAATATTTAGCACACACATATTTTAATTGGTACATATTAACAGAAAGACAGAAATAAATTTATCTTACTTACCAGCATCACTGTTCATAATACGATATCTATCTTTGGGTCTCTGAGGAGCAGCATCCTACAAAAATAATAAAATTGTAAAATAAAATTGGACTATTAGATATAAGAATTGGTGGATTAATATTATATAGAGGGTCTTAGAAGTGATAAAAGGTCACTTGTGTGTATTTAACAAATTTAAAGTTTGGCAGAAGCTGAAAATGAATAATTGTGTCATACGTTCACATCATCTGCATCATATTGTAGAAAAAGACCACAGTAAAAATATGACATATTGCTGTAGGCAAAATCAGAACGGCTATTATAATATATACAACAAATAGACGTGCTCACATTGCCACACACTTTTATTAAATTAATAGATTTTCTATAATTATTTAACTAAAATTCTCAACAATTAAGGTCGAAAATGAAAAATATTCGTCCAAATTTAAGATATGCAGCTTGTAGATTCTGAAACTTGATTTGCAGTTAAATTATTGGAATCTTTGGTCACGTGCAGAATTACAAAGAGTTTAAAACGTTTTATTTTGGAGATAATATATTCTCTAAGTCTGATTGATAGGCTTAAGCTTATGGCCATTTCTATAAGTTTAAATGTATTTATAATATATAATAACTTAATATGTTTCTTTAGCACACACTGACTATGCAAAGTTTGGGCACATGAATATAAGATAATGGGGCTATAAAAATAATTTTAAATAATTTCATGTAAAATAAAATACTGTAGAAATAACTATATTGAAAACGTAATTTATTAATAGGGTTCACCAATGCTTATTTTTTATCAAGCTAATTATTCAGAATAAAGTTTGAGTCTAAATGACTAAAATTTTAATACGTTAATATTATTGGTTATTATAATTAGGATTACGACAAATTTTGTAAATTAATTATAAAAATCTGCAACCTGAAAATATGCTTTTAATAAAGTCTTTGAGAGTTAAAGACTTTTCATTTATCATTTTACTATATGATGAACTCTCATGAGTAATTATTTCCTTTGGTAAAATATGTTTTTTATTTAGACATGTCTAAAATATTTGAAAAATATTTAATGTAACGTAAATGATTTAAAATTATTTTTAAAGACTTCTCATCAAATATGTACAACCCAATCTTTCCACTGTAACAGTCAGACTTGTACTCGCATCTGATGAAACCACTACGTTAACGAACCAATTACGATTAAAATCAATTATTGATATTAACATTCTCTTATTTTTGAAGTTTCGCGTAAAATGACCAAAATATATAACTTTTATCTTACCTATGCAGAATGTTGCACCAAAATCTCACTGCCTTCTTTAGTAATGCGATAAAATGCTTCTGAGGTACACTACCCTACAAAAATTATATTTTTAAGTAATCCTGCACAGGGAAAAGTATTTTGGTATTTAAAATAACTCCAACGTCTTCTTCTTTGAGATACTTTTAAATATTAAAGAAAATAATACAAGTCATTTATTTGCCATACATTAAAACATGTAGCAATCACATCATTCTTCCTTTGAAAAATAAGAAAATTTAAAAAATATTTCTTTTATTTGTTAATTCAAAAAACCCTTCCTTATTTTTATATCTGAAACGTTTAAAAGGGTTACAATTATTTGATAACAGATAACGAGGTTGGCTTGTCTTAAGCGACAATGACATTCAACCAGAATTCCTTTCTTTCATTATTTTATTACTAGAATTATTACTCAAAAGTAGTTAGAATTATACCTACATCATTGAAACATATTACAAAAAAAAACTGTGTCATGGGTATATTAAATTTCATATTTTTATTAAAAAATATGAATTCAATAATGGCTCTCTAGGCAGATTTAGATCGTCATTTACACTGAGAATAAATGACGTGAGAACACTGCCAAAAAAATAATATTTTGTGATATACATTAACTGAATATCTGGAGTTTCATATTCATAGCATCGCCGCGTTTATACCATATCTTAGAAAACTATCTAGATTTTAAAAATCTACAAATAAAAGAAAAAATCAATATTTATAACTGATTTCTAAACATTATATACAGGGTGCTTCACCTGTATTTCTTATTAGGGTAACAAGTTTGTTATTATTTTAGATCAAACTTTAGTGTTTGAAAACTGGGCGAATTCCACATACACCTCTTTTATGCATATAATGATGGTAAATGATAAGAAATTCTTTGGCAGGCATCAACATAAAATGTAATTTTTAATAATGAACTCAGAAATATGTTCATCTTTGGAAACATAAAAAAAATAGATGTTGCATGTAAAAATTAAACGATTTACTTTTATGACACATTACCTTAATTAAATATTTATATTATATTATATTTTGAGGTTAATATGAAATAAAATTTTTTTGTAATACATAAGTAATAAACAAAATTGACTAGTTATCACTCCCTATACCTCATTGGTAACGAAAGTTTTCATTATAATTTTTGGATAATATTTTAATGTTTAAGAACTAGAGTTAATACATATACCTACGTTTTTAGACAAATCGATTAATGAAAAAAATAATAAATTATACCGGATGTAAACGAATAGTATCTTAACTGATTGGCATGAAAATACTTACACCGCCGATCACGAATTTATTTTAAATCTGCTGAACTTTTGTATAACTGTAAATTGTATCCAAGAAATAATATTAAAAAAACGTGTCCCACCTAATTATTGCCATGTGACCTACTACATAAGAAAGTATGGTGAATACTGAAACTAAAATGTGTCATATTTTCATCGTCTCCACTATTGTACAAGAAGAGGTTATGGTGAAAAATATGATATATGAATTTAGGCAAAGACGGAACGTCTAATATCCTGGGTACAGACTAATAGACGAGTACAATTTGCCACAAAATTTTACATTTAAAAATCTATTAATATTTAGCACACAGATATTTTAATTGGTACATATTAACAGAAAGACAGAAATAAATTTATCTTACTTACCAGCACTACTGTTCATAATACGATATCTATCTTTGGGTCTCTGAGGAGCAGCATCCTACAAAAATAATAAAATCGTAAAATAAAATTGGACTATTAGATATAAGAATAGGTGGATTAATATTATATAGAGGGTCTTAGAAGAGATAAAAGGTCACTTGTGTGTATTTAACAAATTTAAAGCTTGGCAGAAGCTGAAAATGGATAATTGTGTCATACGTTCACATCATCTGCATCATATTGTAGAAAAAGACCACAGTAAAAATATGACATATTGCTGTAGGCAAAATCAGAACGGCTATTATAATATATACAACAAATAGACGTGCTCACATTGCCACACACTTTTATTAAATTAATAGATTTTCTATAATTATTTAACTAAAATTCTCAACAATTAAGGTCGAAAATGAAAAATATTCGTCCAAATTTAAGATATGCAGCTTGTAGATTCTGAAACTTGATTTGCAGTTAAATTATTGGAATCTTTGGTCACGTGCAGAATTACAAAGAGTTTAAAACGTTTTATTTTTGGAGATAATATATTCTGTAAGTTTCTGATTGATAGGCTTAAGCTTATGGCCATTTCTATAAGTTTAAATGTATTTATAATATACTTAATATGTTTCTTTAGCACGCACTGACTATGCAAAGTTTGGGCACATGAATATAAGATAATGGGGCTATAAAAATAATTTTAAATAATTTCATGTAAAATAAAATACTGTAGAAATAACTATATTGAAAACGTAATTTATTAATAGGGTTCACCAATGCTTAAGATTTTTTATCAAGCTAATTATTCAGAATAAAGTTTGAGTCTAAATGACTCAAATTTTAATACGTTAATATTATTGGTTATTATAATTAGGATTACGACAAATTTTGTAAATTAATTATAAAAAACTGCAACCTGAAAATATGCTTTTAATAAAGTCTTTGAGAGTTAAAGACTATTCTTTTATCATTTTACTATATGATGAACTCTCATGAGTAATTATTTCCTTTGGTAAAATATGTTTTTTATTTAGACATGTCTAAAATATTTGAAAAATATTTAATGTAACGTAAATGATTTAAAATTATTTTTAAAGACTCCTCATCAAATATGTACAACCCAATCTTTCCACTGTAATAGTGTGACTTGTACTCGCATCTGATGAAATCACTACGTTAACGAACCAATTACGATTAAAAATTAAAATCTATTCAATTATTGATATTGACATTCTCTTATTTTTGAAGTTTCGCGTAAAATGACCAAAATATATAACTTTTATCTTACCTATGTAGAATGTTGCACCAAAATCTCACTGCCTTCTTTAGTAATGCGATAAAATGCTTCTGAGGTACACTACCCTACAAAAATTATATTTTTAAGTAATCCTGCACAGGGAAAGGTATTTTGGTATTTAAAATAACTCCAACGTATTTTATATCTGCTGAACTATTGTATAACTGTAAATTGTATCCAAGAAATAATATTAAAAAAATGTGTCCCACCTAATTAGTTCCATGTGACCTACTACATAAGAAAGTATGGTGAATACTGAAACCAAAATGTGTCATATTTTCATCGTCTCCACTATTGTACAAGAAGAGGTCATGATGAAAAATATGATAAATGAATTTAGGCAAAGACGGAACGTCTAATATCCTGGGTACAGACTAATAGACGAGTACAATTTGCCACAAAATTTTACATTTAAAAATCTATTAATATTTAGCACACACATATTTTAATTGGTACATATTAACAGAAAGACAGAAATAAATTTATCTTACTTACCAGCACTACTGTTCATAATACGATATCTATCTTTGGGTCTCTCAGGAGCAGCATCCTACAAAAATAATAAAATCGTAAAATAAAATTGGACTATTAGATATAAGAATTGGTGGATTAATATTATATAGAGGGTCTTATAAGTGATAAAAGGTCACTTGTGTATATTTAACAAATTTAAAGCTTGGCAGAAGCTGAAAATGGATAATTGTGTCATACGTTCACATCTTCTGCATCATATTGTAGAAAAAGACCACAGTAAAAATATGACATATTGCTGTAGGCAAAATCGGAACGGCTATTATAATATGTACACCAAATAGACGTGCTCACATTGCCACACTTTTATTAAATTAATAGATTTTCTATAATTATTTAACTAAAATTCTCAACAATTAAAGTCGAAAATGAAAAAAATTCGTCCAAATTTAAGATATGCAGCTTGTAGATTCTGAAACTTGATTTGCAGTTAAATTATTGGAATCTTTGGTCACGTGCAGAATTACAAAGAGTTTAAAACGTTTTATTTTTGGAGATAATAAATTCTGTAAGTTTCTGGTTGATAGGCTTAAGCTTATGGCCATTTCTAAAATATGTTTTTTATTTAGACATGTCTAAAATATTTGAAAAATATTTAATGTAACGTAAATGATTTAAAATTATTTTTAAAGACTTCTCATCAAATATGTACAACCCAATCTTTCCACTGTAATAGTCAGACTTGTACTCGCATCTGATGAAACCACTACGTTAACGAACCAATTACGATTAAAATCAATTATTGATATTGACATTCTCTTATTTTTGAAGTTTCGCGTAAAATGACCAAAATATATAACTTTTATCTTACCTATGCAGAATGTTGCACCAAAATCTCACTGCCTTCTTTAGTAATGCGATAAAATGCTTCTGAGGTACACTACCCTACAAAAATTATATTTTTAAGTAATCCTGCACAGGGAAAAGTATTTTGGTATTTAAAATAACTCCAACGTCTTCTTCTTTGAGATACTTTTAAATATTAAAGAAAATAATACAAGTCATTTATTTGCCATACATTAAAACATGTAGCAATCACATCATTCTTCCTTTGAAAAATAAGAAAATTTAAAAAATATTTCTTTTATTTGTTAATTCAAAAAACCCTTCCTTATTTTTATATCTGAAACTTTTAAAAGGGTTACAATTATTTGATAACAGATAACGAGTTGGCTTGTCTTAAGCGACAATGACATTCAACCAGAATTCCTTTCTTTCATTATTTTATTACTAGAATTATTACTCAAAAGTAGTTAGAATTATACCTACATCATTGAAACATATTACAAAAAAAAAACTGTGTCATGGGTATATTAAATTTCATATTTTTATTAAAAAATATGAATTCAATAATGGCTCTCTAGGCATATTTAGATCGTCATTTACACTGAGAATAAATGACGTGAGAACACTACCAAAAAAATAATATTTTGTGATATACATTAACTGAATATCTGGAGTTTCATATTCATAGCATCGCTGCGTTTATACCATATCTTAGAAAACTATCTAGATTTTAAAAATCTACAAATAAAAGAAAAATCAATATTTATAACAGATTTCTAAACATTATATACAGGGTGCTTCACCTGTATTTCTTATTAGCGTAACAAGTTTGTTATTATTTTAGATCAAACTTTAGTGTTTGAAAACTGGGAGAATTCCACAGAAACCTATTTTATGCATATAATGATAGTAAATTATAAGAAATTCTTTGGTAGGCATCAACATAAAATGTAATTTTTAATAATGAACTCAGAAAAATGTTCATCTTTGGAAACATAAAAAGAAATAGATGTTGCATGTAAAAATTAAACGATTTACTTTTATGACACATTACCTTAATTAAATATTTATATTATATTATATTTTGAGGTTAATATGAAATAAAAATTTTTTGTAATACATAAGTAATAAACAAAATTGACTAGTTATCACTCCCTATACCTCATTGGTAACGAAAGTTTTCATTATAATTTTTGGATAATATTTTAATATTTAAGAACTAGAGTTAATACATATACCTACGTTTTTAGACAAATCGATTAATGAAAAAAATAATAAATTATACCGGATGTAAACGAATAGTATCTTAACTGATTGGCATGAAAATACTTACACCGCCGATCACGAATTTATTTTATATCTGCTGAACTATTGTATAACTGTAAATTGTATCCAAGAAATAATATTAAAAAAATGTGTCCCACCTAATTATTGCCATGTGACCTACTACATAAGAAAGTATGGTGAATACTGAAACTAAAATGTGTCATATTTTCATCGTCTCCACTATTGTACAAGAAGAGGTCATGGTGAAAAATATGATAAATGAATTTAGGCAAAGACGGAACGTCTAATATCCTGGGTACAGACTAATAGACGAGTACAATTTGCCACAAAATTTTACATTTAAAAATCTATTAATATTTAGCACACAGATATTTTAATTGGTACATATTAACAGAAAGACAGAAATAAATTTATCTTACTTACCAGCACTACTGTTCATAATACGATATCTATCTTTGGGTCTCTGAGGAGCAGCATCCTACAAAAATAATAAAATCGTAAAATAAAATTGGACTATTAGATATAAGAATAGGTGGATTAATATTATATAGAGGGTCTTAGAAGAGATAAAAGGTCACTTGTGTGTATTTAACAAATTTAAAGCTTGGCAGAAGCTGAAAATGGATAATTGTGTCATACGTTCACATCATCTGCATCATATTGTAGAAAAAGACCACAGTAAAAATATGACATATTGCTGTAGGCAAAATCAGAACGGCTATTATAATATATACAACAAATAGACGTGCTCACATTGCCACACACTTTTATTAAATTAATAGATTTTCTATAATTATTTAACTAAAATTCTCAACAATTAAGGTCGAAAATGAAAAATATTCGTCCAAATTTAAGATATGCAGCTTGTAGATTCTGAAACTTGATTTGCAGTTAAATTATTGGAATCTTTGGTCACGTGCAGAATTACAAAGAGTTTAAAACGTTTTATTTTTGGAGATAATATATTCTGTAAGTTTCTGATTGATAGGCTTAAGCTTAATTATGGCCATTTCTATAAGTTTAAATGTATTTATAATATGCTTAATATGTTTCTTTAGCACGCACTGACTATGCAAAGTTTGGGCACATGAATATAAGATAATGGGGCTATAAAAATAATTTTAAATAATTTCATGTAAAATAAAATACTGTAGAAATAACTATATTGAAAACGTAATTTATTAATAGGGTTCACCAATGCTTAAGATTTTTTATCAAGCTAATTATTCAGAATAAAGTTTGAGTCTAAATGACTCAAATTTTAATACGTTAATATTATTGGTTATTATAATTAGGATTACGACAAATTTTGTAAATTAATTATAAAAAACTGCAACCTGAAAATATGCTTTTAATAAAGTCTTTGAGAGTTAAAGACTATTCTTTTATCATTTTACTATATGATGAACTCTCATGAGTAATTATTTCCTTTGGTAAAATATGTTTTTTATTTAGACATGTCTAAAATATTTGAAAAATATTTAATGTAACGTAAATGATTTAAAATTATTTTTAAAGACTCCTCATCAAATATGTACAACCCAATCTTTCCACTGTAATAGTGTGACTTGTACTCGCATCTGATGAAATCACTACGTTAACGAACCAATTACGATTAAAAATTAAAATCTATTCAATTATTGATATTGACATTCTCTTATTTTTGAAGTTTCGCGTAAAATGACCAAAATATATAACTTTTATCTTACCTATGTAGAATGTTGCACCAAAATCTCACTGCCTTCTTTAGTAATGCGATAAAATGCTTCTGAGGTACACTACCCTACAAAAATTATATTTTTAAGTAATCCTGCACAGGGAAAGGTATTTTGGTATTTAAAATAACTCCAACGTATTTTATATCTGCTGAACTATTGTATAACTGTAAATTGTATCCAAGAAATAATATTAAAAAAATGTGTCCCACCTAATTAGTTCCATGTGACCTACTACATAAGAAAGTATGGTGAATACTGAAACCAAAATGTGTCATATTTTCATCGTCTCCACTATTGTACAAGAAGAGGTCATGGTGAAAAATATGATAAATGAATTTAGGCAAAGACGGAACGTCTAATATCCTGGGTACAGACTAATAGACGAGTACAATTTGCCACAAAATTTTACATTTAAAAATCTATTAATATTTAGCACACACATATTTTAATTGGTACATATTAACAGAAAGACAGAAATAAATTTATCTTACTTACCAGCACTACTGTTCATAATACGATATCTATCTTTGGGTCTCTCAGGAGCAGCATCCTACAAAAATAATAAAATCGTAAAATAAAATTGGACTATTAGATATAAGAATTGGTGGATTAATATTATATAGAGGGTCTTAGAAATGATAAAAGGTCACTTGTGTGTATTTAACAAATTTAAAGCTTGGCAGAAGCTGAAAATGGATAATTGTGTCATACGTTCACATCATCTGCATCATATTCTAGCAAAAGACTACAGTAAAAATTTGACATATTGCTGTAGGCAAAATTGGAACGACTATTATAATACGTACAACAAATAGACGCGGTCACATTGCCACACACTTTTATTAAATTAATAGATTTTCTATAATTATTTAACTAAAATTCTCAACAATTAAAGTCGAAAATGAAAAAAATTCGTCCAAATTTAAGATGTGCAACTTGTAGATTCTGAAACTTGATTTGCAGTTAAATTATTGGAGTCTTTCGTCACGTGCAGAATTACAAAAAGTTTAAAACGTTTTATTTTTGGAGATAATATATTCTATAAGTTTCTGATTGATGGACTCGAGCTTATGGCCATTTCTTTAAGTTTAAATGTATTTTTAATATACTTAACATGTTTCTTTAGCGCACACTGACTATGCAAAATTTGGGCACATGAATATAAGATAATGGGGCTATAAAAATAATTTTAAATAATTTCATGTAAAATAAAATACTGTAGAAATAACTATATTAAAAACGTAATTTATTAATAGGGTCACCAATGCTTAAGTTTTTTATCAAGCTAATTATTCAGAATAAAGTTTGAGTCTAAATGACTCAAATTTTAATACGTTAATATTATTGGTTATTATAATAAGGATTACGACAAATTTTGTAAATTAATTATAAAAAACTGCAACCTGAAAATATGCTTTTAATAAAGTCTTTGACAGATAAAGACTATTCTTTTATCATTTTACTATATGATGAACTCTCATGAGTAATTATTTCCTTTGGTAAAATATGTTTTTTATTTAGACATGTCTAAAATATTTGAAAAATATTTAATGTAACGTAAATGATTTAAAATTATTTTTAAAGACTCCTCATCAAATATGAACACCCAATCTTTCCATTGTAATAGTCAGACTTGTACTCGCATCTGATAAAACCAGTACATTAACGAAACAATTACGAGTGAATGTTTCAACATGAAATATATAAAACAAATGTTTAAAATTCGTTAAGAGTTAACATAGATTTTCATGAAGTGAAAATTTAATGAATCAATTATATACCATAACTAACAAAAAGAGAATGTTCTTAAAATCTATTCAATTATTGATATTGATATTCTCTTATTTTTGACCAAATTGAAAATGACCTAAATATGTAACTTTTATCTTACCTATGCAGAATGTTGCACCAAAATCTCACTGTTTTCTTTAGTAATACGATAAAATGCTTCTGAGGTACACTACCCTACAAAAATTATATTTTTAAGTAATCCTGCACAGAAGGAAAAGGCATTTTGGAATATATATTTAAAATAACTCCAACGTCTTCTTCTTTGAAAAACTTTAAAATATTAAAGAAAATAATACAAGTCATTTATTTGCCATAAATTAAAACATTAGCAATAACATCATTCTTCCTTTGAAAAATAAGAAAATTTTAAAAATTTTTCTTTTATTTGTTAATTCAAGAAACCCTTCCTTATTTTTATATGTGAAGCTTTTAAAAGGGTTAAAAGAATTATTTGGCTTGTTTTAAACGTGAGTGACATTCAACAAGAATTCCTTTCTTTCATTATTGTATTACTAGAATTATTACTGAAAAGTAGTTAGAATTATACATCATTGAAATATATTACAAAAAAAAACTGTGTCATAGGTATTTCAAATATCATATTTTTATTAAAAAATATGAATTCAATAATGACATTCTTTCTCTAGGCAGATTTATACCATATCTTAGAAAACTATCCAAACTTTAAAAATCTACAAATAAAAGAAAAATCAATAGTTATAACAGATTTCTAAACATTATAGGGTGCTTCACCTGTATTTCTTATTAGCGTAACAAGTTTGTTATTATTTTAGATCAAACTTTAGTGTTTGAAAACTGGGCGAATTCCACATATTATGATGGGGAATGATAATAAGTTCTTTCGTATGGATCAACATAAAATGTAATTTTAATAATGAACTCGGAAATATGATCATCTTTGGAAACATAAAAGAAATAGATGTTAAACGATTTACTTTTATGACACATTATCTTAATTAAATATTTATATTACATTATATTTTGAGGTTAATATTAATTTTAATACATAAGTAATAAACAAAATTGATTAGTTATCACTCCTTATACCTCATTGGTAACGAACGTTTTCATTACAATTTTTTAATAATATTTTAATGTTTAAAAACTGGAGTTAATACATATACCTACGTTTTTAAACAAATTGATTAATGAAAAAATAATAAATTATATACTAACAATGTAAATTATGATTTTTAGGTTAACTTAAATATTTTAATCACCAGAAACATACACACAAGATGCGTATTATTTCAAGTGCGTTAAAGAAATTGTATCACATACGTTAATCATATTTTTATAGGAAAAATACAAGTTTGCATATGACTGTTTTTTTCTAGGCAGATAAAGAACATCATTTACATTTATAATAAAAGACGAGAGCTGTCTGCCACAGATGTTCTGTAAATATTTTACCTGTTAAATCATATTATGCTAATAAAATTAAATATACAGACAAATTATACATAACCTAAAACAATTACAAAACTATAGACAAGGGACATATGCGATTTTATTCTCACTCAATGTACAAACTGACTGGTAGAATATTCTGCTATGTTTGAAATTTCGGAAAATAATTTAAATCTTACGTACTATTTATCTAAAGCTAAAAATGGTTTTAAATTGAACTAAAAAGAACGCCAGAGAGAAAAATTCAAAAACGATTTTAAATTAGCTCCAAATACATTTATTACCATAATATAAAAAATGTATATATTTCTCATATTTTTGTAAAACATTGATTATTAGAATTTTGTAAAAATCATTAGACCGATTCAAATTAGTGAGGTATTCAGTTTAAATGTCAATCGAAAGCATATATTTGAGAATATGGCGTATCTTCAAAAATTACTTTAATACGTGAATGTAAAGATATTGTATTATATATTTAAATTATATTTTTAATAAAGAAATATCAATGTGGTGTAAATACTTTACCTGTATATCCAGAATTATATTTATTGCCTTGTCCAATCCAAAATGTTGGAGACTTAAATTAGTAAATGGTTGGTGGAAACCTGCAATAAACAAAATAGCATTTAAAAACCGTAGCAATTTTCAACTGTATCATTTATAATAAGTTATATTCAAATAAGAATTACGAAACTTTACAATGTTAAAATTGGATACCAAAGTTACACACATTTAAACATAATTTTCAATAAAATTTAAGTCCTAAATTAATATATTTTAAATACCTAAAGTTAACTTAAAAAATCAGGATTTATATTGTTAAAAAATCATGATTTTAAGTTAACTTAAATAATTGAATCACCAGAAACACAGACAGAGGATACGTAGTATTTCAAGTGCTTTAAAAGAATTGTATCACATATGTTAATCATATTTTTATAGGAAAAATATAAGTTTGTATATGACTTGTTTTTTTTTCTAGGCAGATAAAGAACGTCAATTAAATTTATAATAAAAGACGAGAGGTTTCTGCCAAACATGTTCTGCAAATATTTTACCTGTTAGATTATATTATGATAATAAAATTAAATGTACAGACAAATTATACAAATTATACATAACCAAAAAAAATTACTAATCTGGACAAGGGATATATGCGATTTTGTTGTCACTTGAATAATTAATAAATTAAATTATTGTCAGGATAATGATGATACTGTTGCTTTATTATAGTAATCTTACATTTTTCAAATTTATTATTGTTACTACTATAAATTAAAAGTGGTAGCATATTCTGCTATATTTGAAACTTTTTAAATTTAAATTTTAAAAATTATTTTTATTCGAATTAAAAAGATACGATGCCAATCCGAAAAATTCAAAGGGATTTTAAATTAGCTCCTAGAATATATAGGGAACACTTATTATCATAATATGAAAATTGTATATATTTTTTATATTTTTTGGCTCGCCCTGTATGTTCGAAAATAATTTCCAGTTATAAACTTTTTTATCTAGTTTACTTGCAATTTTTTAAAAAATTTCTAGCTATCGTAGAACTCGAGATATCGAGGTCCGACGCACTATTGCCCCACCCTGTATATTTAAATTATATTTTCAATAAACAAAATATCCGTTTATGTAAGACTTATTTCTTATGGGTAAATAAGAATTACCATATACTAAATGCCTAATTTTTCTACCAAAAATTATCATGTAGATACTTTACCTGTATGTATATCCAGAATTATATTTATTGCCATGTCCATGTCCAATTCAAAATTTTCGAGGCTTACATTAGTAAATAGTTGGTGGAAACCTGCAATAAAGAAAATGGCATTTAATAACCGTAGCAATTTTCAGCTATATGATTTATAATAAGTTATATAAGAAAAAATTCGCAATTTTTACGATTAAGATAAAAATATTAAAACTGAATGTAATTTTTTTAATTGTTAATTCAAAAAACCTTCCTTATTCTTATACGTGAAGCTTTTAAAAGGGTTACAATTATTTGATAACGAGGTTGGTTTGTTTTAAACGACAGTGACATTCAACAAGAATATGTTTCTTTCGTTATTGTATCAGTAGAATTATTATACAAAAGTAGGAATTATACAATATCATTGAAACATATTACAAAAAAAACTGTGTCATAGGTACATTAAATGTCATATTTTTATTAAAAAATATGAATTCAATAATGGCATACTTTCTCTAGGCAGATCCAGATCGACATTTACACTGAGAATAAATGACGTGAGAACACTGCCAAAAAAACAATATTTTGCGATATACCTACATTACCTGAATATCCAGAGTCTCATATTCGTAGCATCGCCGCATTTATAACATATCTTAGAAAACTATCCAAATTTTAAAAATCTACAAATAAAAGAAAAATAAATAATTATAACAGATTTCTAAACATTATATATTTCTTATTAACGTAACAAGTCTGTTATGATTCTAGATCAAACTTTAGTGTTTAAAAACTATGCGACTATTATCTTTTAGGCATACTGTGATAAGAAATAGATAATAAATTCTTTGGTAGGGATCAACATAAAATATAATTTTTAAACATAAACTCAGAAATATGATCATCTTTGGAAACATAAAAAATAGATGTTACGTGTAAAAATTAAACGATTTACTTTTATAACATATTACCCTAATTAAATATTTATATTATGTTATAATTTGAGGTTAATATGAAATGAAATTTTTTTATTAATACATAAAGTAATGAACACAACTGATTAGTTATCACTCCTTATATCTCATTGTTAATGAAAGTTTTCAATTTAATTTTTGGGAAATATTTCATGTTTAAATACTAGAGTTAATACATTCACGTTTTTAGACAAATCGATTTATATTAATAAAAAAATAAATAAATTATATGCAATATAAATCATGATTTCAACGTTAACTTAAATATTTTAATCACCAGAAATATACACACAAGATGCGTAATATTTCAGGTGCTTTAAAAAAATTGTATCACATACGTTAATCATATTTTTATAGGAAAAATATAAGTTTGTATATGACTGGTTTTTTCTAGGCAGACAAAGAACATCATTTACATTTATAATAAAAGACGAGAGCTTTCTGCCACAAATGTTCTGTAAATATTTTATCTGTTAGATCATATTTTGCTAATAAAATTAAATATACAGACAAATTATACATAACCTAAAAAAAATACAAAACTAGGCAAGAGACATATGCGATTTTATTCTCACTTGAATAATTAATAAATCAAATTATTGTCAGTATATGATTACTAATAATCATAATAAAAATGATTATTGTTATATTTCCATATTTTTCATAGGCAGTAAATATATTTGATGCGAAAACAGAAAATAAAATCAAAACTTCTCCAAAGGTACAGTTTTCAAAATATGCTCATATAAAGCAACTATTAAACTTGAAAACACTATTTTTTATAAAGTAATCTACAATCGAATATAGTGAATTACTCCCAAGTTTTTTAAATTTATTATTGTTATATAACTATACTCGTCAAAATTTGCTTCAGGACACCTTAAAATTGACCAAGATTTATAACGCTGTAAAACTGTCAAAAATGTATACACATAAGACAAACAAATTTTTTAAAATTTTAATATACAGGATGTTTGGTTAACGCTGTGCTCAAGATAAAAATTGACTGAAAAACAGGCATTCGTTTGACACCCTGTATAAACATGTTTTTGTAACTTTATCTTAGAGTTAAATAGGTAAGATGAAAGCCAATTAAATTTCCCTTGAAACGCTAAAAACCCGACACAAATCCATACATTTTTGACAGTTTTACAGCGTTGTAAATCTTTGTCAATTTTAAGGTGTCCCGAAGCAAATTTTGACGAGTATACTATGAATTAAAAGTACACTGGTAGCATATTCCATTATGTTTGAAGTTTCGGAAAAAAAATTAACTTTTATTTACTTACATTTATCTAAAGCTAAAAATTCTAAGCGATTTTAACTTAGCTCCAAATACATAGGAAAAATTTACCATAATGTGAAAAATGTATATAATTTTCAAATTTTCGTAAAATATTGATTATTAGAATTTTGTAAAAATCACTTGGCCGATTCGAAATTAGCGAGTTTAAATGTAAATCGAAAGCATATATTTGAGAATATGGCGTATCTTCAAAAATTACTTTAATACGTTAATGTAAAGAAATTGTATTCTATATTTAAATTATATTTTTAATAAACAAAATATAAGTTTTTATAGGACTTATTTCTACTGGGTAAATAAGAAATTACCATATAATAAAGAAATATTAATGTAGTGTAAATACTTTACCTGTATATCCAGAATTATATTTATTGCCTTGTCCAATCCAAAATGTTGGAGACTCAAATTAGTAAATGGTTGGTGGAAACCTGCAATAAACAAAATAGCATTTAAAAACCGTAGCAATTTTCAACTGTATCATTTATGATAAGTTATATAATAAATAGAATAAAGTGGAAAGTGACAAGTAATTTACAGTTTCGCAAGTTTTTATTGCAAAAAACTCCGAAATCATGATTTATATTGTTAAAAAATCATGATTTTTAAGTTAACTTAATAATTTAATCACCAGAAACACACACACAAGATGCGTAGTACTTCAAGTGCGTTAAAAAAATTGTATCACATATATTAATCATATTTTTACAGTAAAAATATAAGTTTGTATATGACTTGTTTTTTCTAGGCAGATAAAGAACGTCAATTACATTTAAAATTAAAGACGAGAGGTTTCTGCCACATAATATGTTCTGTAAATATTTTACCTGTTATATCACATTTTTCATATTTTCGTAAAAACAGTGCAAATTATATTTGAGAATTAAATTACTTTAATGCCACGTAAATGTAAAGAAATTACATTATATATTTAAATTATATTTTATATAAACAAAAAGACCTATATTACCATATAATAAATGCTTAATTTTTCTACCACGAATTATCAATGACGTGTAAATACTTTACCTGTGTATCCAGAATTATATTTATTGCCATGTCCAATCCAAAATGTTGGAGACTTAAATTAGTAAGTGGTTGGTGGAAATCTGCAATAAACAAAATTGCGATTAAAAACCGTAGGAATTTTCAGCTATATCATTTATAATAAGTTATATTTAAATAGAATTACGAATTTTTACAATTAAGATATAAATGTTAAAACTGGATATTAAAATTGCACATAATTGAAAATAAATTTCAATTTAAGTATTAAATTAATATATTTTAAATACCTTACCTGAGAGTTATTAAAAGCTTATTATAATGTAAAAAAATCTTTACTGGTATCATATCATTTTAATTAATTTAGTCTAGAAATTATGAACAAGACGAATATTACCATTACGACGATTCGATGGAAACTACTTGCTTTAAAGCATCAGTACGATTGTAAGTAAAAATTAAATACACTTTTTCATCAATAATTGTGTTTTTTATATAAGTGACAAAAACTGATATCAGCAAATATTTTAAATGTAAAAACATACCCTAACACTATATGTATACTTATTCTAAATAAAATTTGGCTGTTAAAAATGCTCAGTTTCTTGATTAAATTTATTCAATTATATTCTGTTCAAAATTTGTATTTTTTTATACATATTCATATATGAGCTATAAAAATTTTAGAGCCTCTTAATATATACGGTCGATATTATGTAAAAAAATTCAATATTATTATAACGTTTTATAACGATACATAAAAAACTTTTTACGCGTGAATACAATGAATATATACGGAATCGTCAGTTGAAACCTTTTGATCGTTAAGATGCTCTCGATTATGTTGATTTTTGTCCAAGTGGAACAAAATTTTTCAATTTATGAAAATTCATTCCTCAAATTAATTATATCCATATTAAGTATTATCTTGAGGGTTTTGCAAAAATCAAACAACCTGGAAGAATCATAAAATTTCTTCAAAATTGCTCGGCATTGTGTAACAACCTGTATTCAAAAATATTTTACAAGGATTAGTTATGCTATTAATTCAATAAAAATAAAAGAACATTGAGGTATCGTATTTTGAACAGTAACTATAATGAATAAATTTGGGGGTAAGTTAACTATTTGTAATTTTAACCTCTTTTTGCTTTGGATGAAAAGTAGTTATTATAGCGGACTTCACCATTATTGCGTTCTAAAGTGATTTCAATGATTTTTATTACTAGAATTATTAGACAAAAGTAGTTAGAACCATACACTATCATTGAAATTGTGCCATATATTATTATCATATTTTTATTTAAAAAAAAAACATGAATTCAATAATGACAGGCTTTCTCTAGGCAGATCTAGATCCTCATTTACACCGAGAATAAATGACGGGAGAACACTGCCCAAAAAATAATATTTTGTGACATACATTACCTGAAATCTAGCCTCATATTCACAGTTTCGCTTCGTTTAAACCACATTTTAAGAAACTATCCAAATTTTGAAAATCTACAAATAAAATAAAAATAAATAATTATAATTGATCTTTTTAATATTATGCATTTCTCAAACTTTAGTGTTTAAAAACTAGACGAATTCCACAGATACACATATTTTAGACAAAATATTAGTAGTAATAATGAATAAATTTGGGGGTAAGTTAAATATTTGTAACTTTAACCTTTTTTGCTATGGATGCTATAATTCTGTTATTTAATTACAAAGAGAAATTAATTGTATATATTCCGTTATTGCTAGGCTTCGGAAAAACTTATCTAAAGTTGTAGTAAGTAATTACAAAAGTAATTAGAACTACACAAAATCATCGAAACATATTACAAAAAAAATGTGTCATATATTAATAAGTATCATACTTTTATGAAATAAAATATGAATTCAATAATGACATTCTTTCTCTAGGCAGATCTAGATCGTCATTTACACTGAGAATAAATGACGTGAGAACACTGCCAAATAAAATAATGTTTTGGGATATACATTACCTGAATATCTAGCCTCATATATTCATAGCATTGCCACGTTTAAACCATATCTTACAAAACTATACAAATTTTGAAAATCTACAAATAAAAGAAAAATAAATTATTATAAATATTGATCTTTTCAAACATTGAAACATATTACAAAAAAAAATGTGTCATATATTAATAAGTATCATACTTTTATAAAAAAAAAATATGAATTCAATAATGACATTCTTTCTCTAGGCAGATCTAGATCGTTATTTACACTGAGAATAAATGCCGTGAGAACACTGCCAAATAAAATAATATTTTGGGATATACATTACCTAAATATCTAGCCTCATATTCATAACATTGCCACGTTTAAACCATATTTTGAAAATCTACAAATAAAAGAAAAATATATTATTATAATTATTGATCTTTTCAATATCATGTATATCTCAAACTTTAGTGTTTATAAACTAGACGAATTCCACAGATATACATATTTTAGACATACTACCATCTTGGGGTATTGTTTTTTAAAAAGTAGTAGTAATAATGAATAAATTTGGGGGTAAGTTAAATATTTATAACTTTAACCTTTTTTGCTATGGATGCTATAATTCTGTTATTTAATTACAAAGAGAAATTAATTGTATATATTCCGTTATTGCTGGGTTTCTGAAAAACTTATCTAAAGTTGTAGTAAGTAATTACAAAAGTAATTAGAACCACACAATATCATCGAAACATATTACAAAAAAAAATGTGTCATATATTAATAAGTATCATACTTTTATGAAATAAAATATGAATTCAATAATGACATTCTTTCTCTAGGCAGATCTAGATCGTCATTTACACTGAGAATAAATGACGTGAGAACACTGCCATATAAAATAATGTTTTGGGATATACATTACCTGAATATCTAGCCTCATATATTCATAGCATTGCCACGTTTAAACCATATCTTACAAAACTATACAAATTTTGAAAATCTACAAATAAAAGAAAAATAAATTATTATAAATATTGATCTTTTCAAACATTGAAACATATTACAAAAAAAAATGTGTCATATATTAATAAGTATCATACTTTTATAAAAAAAATATGAATTCAATAATGACATTCTTTCTCTAGGCAGATCTAGATCGTTATTTACACTGAGAATAAATGCCGTGAGAACACTGCCAAATAAAATAATATTTTGGGATATACATTACCTAAATATCTAGCCTCATATTCATAACATTCACATTTAAACCATATTTTGAAAATCTACAAATAAAAGAAAAATATATTATTATAATTATTGATCTTTTCAATATCATGTATTTCTCAAACTTTAGTGTTTATAAACTAGACGAATTCCACAGATATACATATTTTAGACATACTACCATCTTGGGGTATTGTTTTTTAAAAAGTAGTAGTAATAATGAATAAATTTGGGGGTAAGTTAAATATTTATAACTTTAACCTTTTTTGCTATGGATGCTATAATTCTGTTATTTAATTACAAAGAGAAATTAATTGTATATATTCCGTTATTGCTGGGTTTCTGAAAAACTTATCTAAAGTTGTAGTAAGTAATTACAAAAGTAATTAGAACCACACAATATCATCGAAACATATTACAAAAAAAAATGTGTCATATATTAATAAGTATCATACTTTTATGAAATAAAATATGAATTCAATAATGACATTCTTTCTCTAGGCAGATCTAGATCGTCATTTACAATGAGACTAAATGACGTGAGAACACTGCCAAATAAAATAATGTTTTGGGATATACATTACCTGAATATCTAGCCTCATATATTCATAGCATTGCCACGTTTAAACTTTATCTTTCAAAACTATACAAATTTTGAAAATCTACAAATAAAAGAAAAATAAATTATTATAAATATTGATCTTTTCAAACATTGAAACATATTACAAAAAAAAATGTGTCATATATTAATAAGTATCATACTTTTATAAAAAAAAATATGAATTCAATAATGACATTCTTTCTCTAGGCAGATCTAGATCGTCATTTACACTGAGAATAAATGACGTGAGAACACTGCCAAATAAAATAATATTTTGGGATATACATTACCTAAATATCTAGCCTCATATTCATAGCATTGCCACGTTTAAACCATATTTTGAAAATCTACAAATAAAAGAAAAATATATTATTATAATTATTGATCTTTTCAATATCATGTATTTCTCAAACTTTAGTGTTTAAAAACTAGACGAATTCCACAGATATACATATTTTAGACATACTACCATCTTGGGGTATCGTTTTTTAAAAAGTAGTAGTTATAATGAATAAATTTGGGGGTAAGTTAAATATTTATAACTTTAACCTTTTTTGGTATGGATGCTATAATTCTGTTATTTAATTACAAAGAGAAATTAATTGCATATATTCCGTTATTGCTAGGTTTCTGAAAAACTTATCTAAAGTTGTGGTAAGTAATTACAAAAGTAATTAGAACCACACAATATCATCGAAACATTACAAAAAAAAATGTGTCATATATAAATAAGTATCATACTTTTATGAAATAAAATATGAATTCAATAATGACATTCTTTCTCTAGGCAGATCTAGATCGTCATTTACACTGAGAATAAATGACGTGAGAACACTGCCAAATAAAATAATGTTTTGGGATATACGTTACCTGAATATCTGGCCTCATATATTCATAGCATTGCCATATTTAAACCATATCTTACAAAACTATACAAATTTTGAAAATCTACAAATAAAAGAAAAATAAATTATTATAAATATTGATCTTTTCAATATCATGTATTTCTTAAACATTAGTGTTTAAAAACTAGACGACCTCCTCAGATATACATATTTTAGACATACCACCATCTTGGGGTATTGTTTTTTGAATAGTAGTAGTAATAATGAATAAATATGGGGGGTAAGCTAAATATTTATAACTTTAATCTTTTTTTACTCTAGATATTATAATTCTGTTATTTAATTACAAAGAGAAAATAATTGTATATATTCCGTTATTGCTAGGCTTCTGAAAAACTTATCTTAAGTTGTAAGTAAGTAATTACAAACATAATAATTAGAACCACACAATATCATTGAAACATATTACAAAAAAAAATGTGTCATATATTAATAAGTATCATACTTTTATAAAAGAAAAATATGAATTCAATAATGACATTCTTTCTCTAGGCAGATCTAGATCGTCATTTACACTGAGAATAAATGACGTGAGAACACTGCCAAATAAAATAATAGTTTGGGATATACATTACCTGAATATCTAGCCTCATATTCATAGCATTGCCACGTTTAAACCATATCTTACAAAACTATCCAAATTTTGAAAATCTACAAATAAAAGAAAAATAAATAATTATAATTGATCTTTTCAATATTATGCATTTCTCAAACTTTAGTGTTTAAAAACTAGACGAATTTCACAGATATAAGTATTTTAGACATACTACCACCTTGGGGTATCGTTTTTTGAACAGTAGTAGTAATAATGAATAAATTTGGGGGTAAGTTAAATATTTATAACTTTAATCTTTTTTTGCTCTGGATGCTATAATTCTGTTATTTAATTACTAAGAGAAATTAATTGTATATATTCCGTTATTGCTAGGCTTCTGAGATACCTATCTAAAGTTGTAAGTAAGTAATTACAAACGTAATTAAAAACACACAATATCATTGAAATATATTACTAAAAAAAAACTGTGTCAAATATTAATACAATATCATATTTTTATAAAAACAATATGAATTCAATAATGACATTCTTTCTCTAGGCAGATCTAGATCGTCATTTACAATGAGAAAAAATGACGTGAGAACACTGCCAAAAAAAATAATATTTTGGGATATACGTTACCTGAATATCTGGCCTCATATATTCATAGCATTGCCATATTTAAACCATATCTTACAAAACTATAGAAATTTTGAAAACCTACAAATAAAAGAAAAATAAATTATTATAATTGATCTTTTCAATATTATGTATTTCTTAAGCATTAGTGTTTAGAAACTAGACGAATTCCACAGATATACATATTTTAGATATATTATCATCTTGGGGTATCATTTTTTGAATAGTAGCAGTAGCAATGAATAAATTTGGGGGTAAGTTAAATATTTATAACTTCAATCTTTTTTGCTCTGGATCCTATGAATTCTGTTATTTAATTACAAAATGAAATTAATTGTATATATTCCGTTATTGCTAAGCTTCTGAAAATAAATAAAATTGTAAAGAACACATCTATACTCCTCTGATACGTTTAAAATTTTAAACTTTAAATGTACCAATAGCACGGAAAGTCCTTGTTATATTTCTCAACTTGTAAAATAGGATCGCACGTATCTTAGTAGGCTAATCCCACGGCAAACCACATTAAATTGATAATTGGCAAAACTAACCAACCCTAAGAAGTGTTCAAAATTATTTTATGTGACAATAGTAGAATAAGTCCTCCTTATCTCTCATTATTTGTAAAGGGTTCACTTATAAATCCTAATCTTTACTTCTGCGACGTTAAACTGATGATTTTGAAAATTACTGTTGCTATGCAGGGACAGACATAGTTCTCAAAGGTGTTCAAAATTAAATAAACCTGTAATACAAGGCTCCTCCTCTCTTTAAAAATGTGTGAAGGATGAAATGATGATTTGCAAAATTAACCAAGTCCCAGAAAGTGCAACTACGGGCTTCAGAAATGGTCAAAATTTCATGAAATCTTAACATACTAATAATATAACTACAACACACAAAATTCTTCTTTGTTCTTTGTCCATAAATCATTTGGCCAATACCACGACGTGGAAATATTTTCAGGACATTTACTAAATGAATTAACTTCAAGGATTATATTCTACTACTAGAAAGAAAACAATCATCACACTTAAACTGATTTAATACTACATAAGAAGAAATAAGACCTACTGTTAAAACAAAATTAATTAATGTACATTATATTCACTTTAGCTTATTTAAAATTTATTAAAATATATCAGAAGTATAAATTATTTTTCTATCAAGTCCGCTGATGAGTCTTCATTTTCTAATCTCACGATGAACGACATTGAATTGATGATTTGCAAAGTTAACCTGTCCCAGACCCATAGCGTGAACTATTACTTTACAAAGTTCAACTATAGTCCTCGGACGTGTTCAAAATTGCAAGGAAGGTCCCAATAATATTTATAGCACCTGCAATTCTTCTTCGTCTGCTATACAACATCTAAAAAATATATTACTTGTGTAAGTTATATACAATTAATTCTATCTATCATTAAATACGTTTATCAAAAACTAATATAATTAGAAACAGAATGCTACTAAACAAGTGTTGACTGAAAAATATTTTTAAAATATATTTGATTCTTATAGGATTAAATCACGCCTAAGATTATTTAAGTGAGACTTGTAGATGCTTAATCCTCAAAAAATCTAAGAATCAATTTTTAATGGCATATCAAGTACTTCTTTATCCTCTATGCGACATCGGAAGCATTGCCAACACTCGCCATCTTGTTCAATATTATATAAGAAATAAGAACTACTATTAAAACAAAATAAAAAAATGTTCATTATATTTACTTAAGCTTATTTAAAATTATACAAATCAAAAATACAAATTATTTTTACGTTGAGTCCGTTGATGACTGTTCATTTTATAATCTCACGATGAAGGGCATTACATTGATGATTTCCAAAATTAACCTGTCCCAGAACCATAGCATGGACTACTACAAAGTGCAACTTAACTATATCCCTCGGACGTGTTCAAAATTACAAGGACTGTCTTAATAATATTTATAGCACATGCAGCTCTTCGTCTACGTCCTCTGTTTAAAAAATATATTATTTGTGTAGTTATCTACAAATTTATAAGGTACAGTACGTTGCTAAATAAAATGTTAATGGAAAAATATTATATTTTTAGATGCTCAATCGATAAAAGGTCTGAAAATCATCTTCTTAGGATTTTCTTTCAGGTATCCTTAATAAATTATTCAACTACAAGAATAATAACGTTTTACTAAACAGAGTACAGCAAAACCCCTAAAATTTTCTTTAAATTGCATTAGGAATGAAAGTTACTGTTAAAGAAAATTAAAAATAGATATACAGTAAAGACCGAGAAGGTTCGAACATGGGTATTAGTTTGCGCGATTTACTTGTTCCCGTTGTAGGCAAGCGGACAGTGATGGGAATCGTGGATCTCCGCGCTGTAGCCGATGGCTCTCGCGTCTACTGTTCCTTGTTTGGATTCTTTTATAATAATTTTTATTACACCTGCAACACTCGAGGCGCAGCGACAATTAATTTTATGTTGTAGAATCACATTTTTGTTGCGAAAAAACAAACAATGGAAATATTTAAATGTGTTTTGATATTTTTTAAAAATTACAATAATTAATCCTATCTATGATAAATTATTGAAGTTGGTCGTTGCTCCAGAATACGTAAATCAAATTTCTTTCAGACATGAGTTCTACATCCCAACACGGATAATGAGATATTAACAACAACAGTCTGCTGAGGCTGAACAGTGAGTGGCCACAGCGCACTGCCGCTTCCTTCTCCTAATGTACAAATTTCGAACTGAGGCGAGTTGTCGGCCACTGGTATATTCGTCCTAATCCCTGTCGTGTTCGAAGCATCCTGGACTTACCTGTACATATATTATATTCAATTAAACATCTTTAAAATTAAATAAAATATGTAGACAGTATAATTTTTTCCTGTAGAGGCTCCATTTTCTAATCCCATGACTAACAACACTGAATTGATGATTTGCAAAATTAACCAAGTCCGAGAACCATATGCACTAATATTACACTAAGTGCAGCCAAGGCCAGTGCCGTAACTAGGGCGGTGCTGTCAGTGCCCCCGCATCGGGAGCAATTAAGGCTTTGAAATATTAAATATTGTATTAAATTTTTACAAAATAATGTAATTTAATTTAAATTTGATTTCTTTATGCCGAAATTTCCCAAAATTTATCATTTACGTTTTTATTATTGTCTTTTTTTTAATTGTGAAAGCTCTGAAAAAATTGAGCTGGGGAAGGGCCTAGAGGGCGCAAAAGCAGTATCATGAGTTAATTACGACACTGGCCAAGGTCCTCGGAAATCTTCAAAATTACATGAAATTTTAACTTACTAATAATACAACATATTAAATTCTTCTTTGTTTTTTGTCCATAAATCGTTTGGCTAATACCACGACGTGGAAATCTTTTCAGGATATTTACTAAATTAATCAACTTCAAGAATTATATTCTACTACTAAAAAGAATACAACCGTCACACTTAAACTGGTTTAATACTACATAAGCAGAAATAAGGCCTACTGTTAAGACAAAATTAAAAAATGTACATTATATTCACTTAAGCTTATTTAAAATTAATTAAAATACATCAGATATATAAATTATTTTTTTATCGAGTCCGCTGATGAGTCTTCATTGATGATTTGCAAAATTAACCAGTCCCAGAACCATAGCGTGAACTATTACTCTACAAAGTACAACTATAGTCCTCGGACGTGTTCAAAATAGCAAGGATGGTCCCAATAATATTTATAGCACCTGCAATTCTTCTTCGTCTTCTAATACAATATCTGAAAAATATATTTTATCTATAATTCTATCTATCATTAAATATGTTCTTATTCTTTTGCGTCTTTATACCCTTTAAAGCGCCTGAGGATCAATTTCTTACTATTTTGCTTCAGTTACTATTATTACCATTTTACAACGAGTATTCACCATACATCAGCTGATATTAGATGAAAAACTTACCAGGATATTTGCCAAATTCTAGAATTATAGCATGCTACTAAGCAGAGTACTTAGAACTAGTACTAGTACTTAGAATTTTTTTTTTTTTGGCTTTTGGTCAAAGACCATACGGCCAACTGCAATTAATTGAAATGTGCTACAACATTAAAATGGTTCTAATTGATAAATAATACTCATCATAATGTGTCCTAACCTAGCTACAAAATTGACAAAAGAGAAGTAGAGTGAGCTTATGCAAGATTTCTAATCCTATGACAAAATATATTGATTGATGATTTGCAAAATTAACCAAATCCGAGAACCATAGCATCACTACTACTATACAAAGTGCAGCTAAGATCCTCGAAAATGTTCAAAATTACATGAATTTAAAAAAAAAATCCGAAAATACTTTCTTAATAAGATACAGGGTGTTAAATGATCGACTCCATTTAACACCCTGTATCTTGTTAAGGGAGCATTTTCAGAAAAAAAATTTAGGTTTTCGTATTATTTCGACTTTGTCTACACGCTGTTTATGGTACCTACTCAATTTAGAATCAGCTTGTATATCAGAAATACAAATTATTTTTGCATCGAGTCTGCTGAGTTTTCATTTTCTAATCTCACGATGAACATTAAACTGATGATTTGCAAAATTAAAAAGTCCCAGAACCATAGCATAAATATACATTACGTTCACTGAAACATATTTAAAATTAATTAAACTATATAGGTAGTACAAATATTTCTTGCAGAGACTCCATGGCACATAACACTGAATTGATGATTTGCAAAATTAATCAAGTCCGAGACTCATAGCATGCACTACTACTATACAAAGTGCAGCTAAAGTCCTCGGAAATGTTCAAAATTACATGAAATTTTAACGTACTAATAATACCTGCAACGCATACAATTCTTTGTCTTTTGTCCATACAGAAACAGCCATCACACTTCAAACAAACTGGTTTAATATTACATACATGAAGACATGCATACTCTTAAAAAAATGTATAAATTCACATAACATTTATTTAAATATAATTAAAACTAATTAAAATTTATCAGAGATACAAATTTTTTTTGTATCGAGTGCACCGATGAGTCTTCATTTTCTAATCTCACGATGAACAGCATTTAATTGATGATTTGCAAAATTAACCAGTCCCAGAACCATAGCATGGACTACTATTCTACAAAGTGCAACTATAGTCCTCGGACGTGTTCAAAATTGCATGGATGGTGATATTTATAGCACATGCAAAATTTTTCTTCATCATCTTTACAATATCAGTAAAATATGTTATTTGTGTAAGTTAATATTCATCAAAAACAAATCTAATTAGAAGCAGTATGTTACTAAATAAATGCTAACTGAAAAATATTCTGAAACTATATTTGGTTATTAAGAATTAACCACTCAAGATAGACTTGTAGCTAAAATAATTCTCAGATCTTTTGATGATTGATCAAAAGATCTGAGAATCATTTTTTATCTTCACCTTAATTATTTGGCTGATACCACGACATGGATAACTTTGCAGGATATTTGATAAATTAATCACGTTCAAGGATTATAACGTACTACTAAACTGAGTACAGCCATAACACTTAAACTTGTTTAAATTCACATAGGAAATAAAAACTTATTGTTAAAACAAAATTTAAAGATATACATACGTTACATTAACTTAAGAAACATATTTAAAATTAATCAAAATATATAAGCAGTATAAATTCTTCTTGTTCAAGGTCCATTGATGAGTCTTCGTTTTCTAAGTTCATGACAAACAGCACTGATCTGAAGATTTGCAAAATTAACCAAGTCCCAGAACCCTATAGCATGGACTACTACTATACAGAGTACAGCTATAGTTCTCGGACGTGTTCAAAATTACATGAATAATACCTATAAAGTGTTCTTCGTTCCTATAAAATATTACTAATAGCACCAAAAACTAAAGATTTTTACCTGTATAACGTGAATATTCTGACCAATAATGCTTAAGCATATTTAACATATGATAATATCTTTATCCTTTGATCCTTCCATTGGTAAGTCTTCATTTAATCTCATGAATGACATTGAACTGATGATTTGAAAAATTAACCAAGTCTCAGAACTATATCATGGACTATTACTTACAAAGCATACAGAGTCCAGCTATAATCTTCAGACGTATTTAAAATTACTTTAAATGTACCAATAGTACAAGCATTTCTTCTTATAGTTTCGTATTTACTTTAAGATTTACTTACGTATCTGAATTGGCTAATCCCACGACGAACCCCTTGAATTGATGATTTGCAAAATTAACCAGGTCCTAGGCCTATGGATGGACTACTTCTATAAAGAGTACAACCACAGTCCTTAGACGTGTTCAAAATTACTATAAATGTACCAATAACACAAGAAATTTTTCTTATATTTCTTCACTTGTAAAGGATCCATTTAGGGATTTAGGAGCCTTAATTAGTTACTCCTGCAACGAAGGACGTCGAACTGATGAGTTTCAAAATGTCTACGACTATACAGAGTATATACTTTTTCTCCTACCGTATTCACAATTAAATTACCAGGTGTACCACAAACTCTTCTCTTCTTTGCCCATTAATAAAGGGTTCACTCATAATAGTTATATTTCAATTTAATATATTAATATTAATAACAATAATAATACAAAAAGTTTCTTATGCAGAATCCAGTGTCTTAATTTGCAACTTTTAGAATGAAGGACTTATTGAATTGATGATTTGCAAAATTCTACTGCTGTGCTGAGTAAAGACATAGTCTTCAAATGTATTTAAAGTTACGTTGTATATACCAGCAGAATAATTTTTACGAATTTATGAAGAGTTCTATTAATAACAGTTACATTTCAATTTTTGAAAGTAAAGAAGAAATTGAAAACACGTGTAAATATACAGGGTGGGGCAATAGTGCGTCGGACCTCGATATCTCGAGTTCTACGATAGCTAGAAATTTTTTAAAAAATTGCAAGTAAAGTAGATAAAAAAGTCTATAACTGGAAATTATTTTCGAACATACAGGGCGAGCCAAGACGAAATTACAGGACCAAGTCCCTTTTTTTAAAATGGAATGCTATGTATATCAGTACATTTTTTGAAGCCTCTTTCTATGCTCTATTCATTCCTATATTAGCATTGAATATCTCCCAACCACTTGGATGTAATGAATTTTTCTGTTGAAATAACCCAATCTGCAGATGGATATTAAAAAAATCACCACAGCCACAATTATGGGTATTAAGAAAAACTTATGTGAATACCAGTTACGAGACATCCAACTAATGTATTTGAATCATTTTCATTTCCTAAAACTGTACAGGGTGACCAAAAATTATTTTTCAAATAAGAACTTTTTAAATTGAATTTTCTCAATTTTTTCAAATGGAACACCCTGTATATTTTTCAACGGTGTGATGTAGAAATGAAAAACGAGCATTTTTTGTAAGTACTTCCGTATGGCTAATTGCAACCAATTTCGTTTTATTGAGCAATAATTACAAAATTCGAAAATAAACTTAAAAAAAGAGGTTTCTTTAAATAACTCAGTTAGACTTTTTTATCTACTTTACTTGCAATTTTTTTAAAAATTTCTAGCTATCGTAGAACTCGAGATATCGAGGTCCGACGCACTATTGCCCCAACCTGTATAGTTAAAATTCCTTACGACATGCTGCCCAACAATTGGCAGTTATGAAAATGATGCTTTGTTATTACTATGAGAGAATACGATAATATTCCATGGGCACGTTTAACATTACCAATAACACATAAAGTTGTTCTGACCATTATATTTATCAAAAACAAAGCTGAACAAGTAAATATGAATTCAAGAAATTTCTAAAAACGTATTGGACGATTAAAAATTATGGTAACTAGATTTTAAGATATACTTGTAGAACCTCAACCTTTATAAAATTTGAAAAATAATTACAATTTTTCTCCCGTTATCTACATATATTATATGTTTATGCTAAGTCCAAATTCCTTTATGGACTGTAAAAAGTTGTTTAAATTAAATTTAGCAAGATCCTATAAATTTTTTTTTTTGGCTTTCAGTCAAGGACCGTAACCACTAACTATAAATTTGGTACTACTTTTTTTATAGCGAAGAATTACTTAATGTTTTTTTATAAAAATTTTGATTTTAAATTGGTATTCGACATTATGAAAAACCCCTTATCATGAAATTGAACAAAATATTTCACTTACCTTCTGAGATACAGGATTTCAAAAATGCGCTATTTTCTCGAAAACTGTTCCTTTTTTTTTCAATAAAAATATAATTTTAATTGTTTATTTTTGTTATCTTCATTAAATTCAGAGATAAGTTACTCATTTTAATAAATTATTTTTTTTACTAATCCCGAAATACATATACACATTATGTAATAGATTTAAAAACGTTTATTCAACACGGAATAAATTACTTCAAAATTCGTGTAAATTAAAATTTAAAATGAAAAGTGAAATTATTCAAAGAAATACTTCAAAATTAATATTTTTAAAAATATTGTGTAACCAGCATTAAAAACCAAAATATACAATTTTTTTAAATTACTTATTTCCCATTCGTTTACAGTTTCATAAAAGATTCATCAATTTTACCTTAAAATTAGCAGAACAAAATTGCTCTGTTGAAAATTTGCTATTTCGGAAAGAACAATAAATATATTATTATCTACATAAAAGATTTTATTTAGAAGTTTAAATATTACAACTTCATTTTTGTTCTCCTACCTAAAATTATATCTTCTACTATTCCTACCTTGTAAAATACAAATAAATACAAAACGGTCTAAGGGTATAATTGCGTTACGTGATTTCAATATTTTCTTCATCTCAAAAGATGAAGTCAACTTATTTTCGTATTCCTAAACAAAACGTAGCAACACATTTATTTGTCAATATAGTTAAGAAATTTGTATACAATCATGTTTTCCTTAAGTCCTTTTCTCATCAGGCCTTTAAAGCCAGAGTATCTACTGCACCCACGGTGCTTCCAATGTAGTGGTGTAACGGGGCTAAAATTTTGCAAAGCTTAGGAATTGAAGTTTTGCAACTCTAAGCGCGGTGAAGTAATTTGACATGTACTACTATTACTACATAGTCCTGTCATAATTCTTCCCCAAGCTCAAAGTTACTTAGATTATTCCAGCCATGGTCTTCTCAGTTTCTTAACTAAGGTGAAAATCTTCAGTTCCTATTGAAAATTAAAGTATTATATGAACAAGCCTCCATTGAAGCGTTATCTTTCAAGTAACAATATATTTTGAAGTAAAAGGTAATATCTTAGTACAGCAGAGAATTGAGGCAAAACTATTACTTTATAAAATTTTGTCCCAACTCCATACAGTGCTCAAAATTACGTGATTCTTAGTTAGAAATGCGAATTAAAGAACTTTTTGTCATATAAACATATATCGAAAATTAAATTAATTAAAGAGAATATGATGAACTATTTTAAATTCCAAGTGTGGGCGCAAGAAACTCCTCATGAAATTTATCGCATTATTCATTCCTAACATTTGTAAATAAACATAATTCTCAGTAACATTGAACAAAAGACATTAATATGGGTTTAAAACCACATTATTTAAAGAAACGTAAATAATAATAATTTTAAAATTTTTAGATATACAGAGTGTCCCGTAATAAAGTGCAAAAAATTTAACTGGAGATTCCTCGTCGAAAATTAAGGTGGGTACTTCATATAAAATTTTCCAAAATAAGCTTTCCCTGTTCGGCTACACCCCCTTAAAGGGGTGGGTTAAAAAATGGTTTTTAATTTCTATCTCAAAATAGCGTAATCGGAAAAAGATGAAATTTGGCACATCTTGGTTACTAATCAAAAGGCATCTAACGAAATCATTTCATCCACCTAGCATGTACACAAAGGGGTGAAATTAACTACCCTTCTTGAAATTTTGTAAATATCTTTCTACCTACTATTTTTTCTTTCAATTAAAAAAAATAACTAAACATTATGATTCATTTAGAAACTTTTTCATCTCTTGAAAAAATTTCGTAAAATCGACCATTTTTGAGAAAAAAATTAAATTACATCTGCCTAAGTGATCAATCAAAAGCGATGAGCACGATTATATTAGTGTAAAATACTAAAAGTAGGCTGGTGTCAAATTATAATTAGTAACCAAGATGTGCCAAATTTCATCTTTTTCCGATTACGCTATTTTGAGATAGAAATTAAAAACCATTTTTTAGCCCACCCCTTTAAGGGGGTGTAGCCGAACAGGGAAAGCTTATTTTAGAAAATTTTATATGAAGTACCCACCTTAATTTTCGACGAGGAATCTCCAGTTAAATTTTTGCACTTTATTACGGGACACCCGTATAATTTTAATACTGCGGAAATGCATCGTTGTGGAAAATTTCAATTAGGTAAAAAACTATGAGAATTTAGAAAAAACAAAAACGTTTTTTTGCTTTAAAAGAACATAGATAAACCTCTTTTATTAAATTTAATCAGTGGCGTACAAATAGAAAGTTCCTGTAGTTTGAAGAGTAAGCGACCAGAAAAACATAAACATCTAGTACAATGTTTCTTGATTAATTACGCTTGCATACTACATTTAAAAAAAAATTAAAAGAAAATGTAAATTTTTCGATGTATGTATGACAGAAAGTTCTTAATTTTAGGCGCAGTATCTAATTTCCGATTTAAATTTGGGCCACTAGGTGTATTTTCACCTACAAACAGAAACTGGAGATTTTGTGATCCAAAATAAGATTGAAATTGATATAAATGTTTTTCTGAAAATGCTTCCTAACCGAGTTACAAGGTTTTAAAAAAAATTGTTTGCAGTTATTTTTAAGTTCCTTCTAAAACTAGATCAGATATTATGTTGAGATTTGGTATACATACTTGAATTTGTTTCTGAATACAATCAGTTGAGTTTAAGTCGACTGGATCAATCCAGTGGAGTAAAATCGTTTAAATTACTCACTTAAATAATAATAAAAAAAAAGTACGCTTAAACAAGACAGCATTTTGAACAGTATTTGTAAAATTAATAATTTCTATTTCAATTTTCTTCAAATATTTTTATTATGTAATAGTTATTTTAATAAATTTTATTTTTTTAAAATTTTATTTTTTATTAAGTTGTGTGATTGTACTTAATAGAGATTATCTCAAAAATGGAAAAATCGAAAAAATGATTTCATTTGCAGAATAGAAAAGTGAATCTAAAAAAAATACATTTCCAAAAAAATAAGGAAAAAATGCTTTTGTGATTTAAGCGAGCAACTTAAACGATATTACGCCACTGGATTGAGCCAGTCGACTCAAACTCACCTGAATGATTGTGTTCAGACATTCGAGTGTATCAAATATCAATATATGATCCTGTCTAGTTTCTGAAGAAACTTTAAAAAATTACAAAAAAATTTTTTTCTCAAAACCCTACATATCTGTTAGGAAGCATTTTCGGAAAAACATTTATATAAACTTTAGTCTTATTTTAGATCAAAGAATCTCTAGTTTCAGTTTGTCGGCGATCTTAAAATACACCCTGTATACAGTGACGTCGAATAGTAAGGAACATATTCATTATCTTCAAAACACCTAAGTTTTGGACAGTTCAATTTTGGTTTTATATTCGGCCTATTTTAAAAATATTTTTTATTCTACAAGGTGTCCCAAAAAGGCTGGGTAGTGATCAACTTTGATTTTTCAAGTGGCAACCCCCAATTTTTTTTCAATTTCGAATTCCTTGTAAAATTCTAAACATTTTCAATGTAAGTATTACATCCTATATCTAAAATCAATCGTTTCTGAGTTTTATTTGCATTGAACAGGCTAATTACACCAGACATGATTAGAAAAAATCAAGAAGAATTTATCAATCGTTTAGGTTATTGTCAAGTAGCCAATGGGAGGCATTTTGAACACATGTTGAAATAATTTTAATTTTGTTGCTAACCTAAGAATAAAATACGTTTAATATTAAAAATATTTTCTTTTTCAAAATACTCAATTTTAAATATCATTAACTCAGAAACGATTGATTTTAGATATAGGGTGTAATATATAGAAAATGTTTAGAATTTTACAAAAATTGCAAAAAAAATTGGGGGTTGCCACTTGGAAAATCAAAGTTGATCACAGCCCAGCTTTTTTGGGACATTTTGTAGAATAAAAAATATTTTTAAAATAGGCCTAATATAAAGTCGATATCGACCTGTCCGAGCGATTTTTACAAAACTCAGGTGTTTTGAAGATATTGAATTTGTTCCGTACAAATCGACCTCATTGTATACAGGGTGTTCTGAAAAACACTAGCATAAATTCAGAGCCTGATAGAATTTTTCAAAAAATATTACAATTTGTTCCTATAAACCATGGACGTATCTTTTTCCGTTTTCAAGATACAGGGCGTTAAAAATAATTTTTTTAAATCTAGTTTCGGTCATATCTTCCAAAAAATTCGACCAAATGAGCTGAAATTTTGTATGGATTTCTGGGGATGCTAAATGCTCTGGTGTTATTAATTTTTGGCTATACAGTACAGTACTCCGTGGGAACATTTTAGGTCCAAACTTTTTTGAGGTTAATCTTTTTGCCCCTTTTGTCACTTGCTGTAATGGCAAATTTTATTCTAAACAAAAAAGGTGCTCTTGTAAGAAGTGCTAAAATTTGCCCGTTTTCGAGAAAAACCAGGCAGAGTACACCAAAGTCAAGCAGCTGGTATCCCAAATTGTTGGTTTTTATTTCAAGTAGGCTTTGGCACCTAGTTGTTATTACTATTAGTTTCATTAATAAAACTCAAAATCAAAGTTATTATTTGATTGGTAATGATAAAAAGTAATAGTTAGTTTATTTCTGGAAAAGTTTAACACATACTGAATACAATTGATAAAAAGAATAACTAATTATTACTAACAGAAAATTAAAATTTAAGGAAAATTATTTTCAACGCGCCCTGTATCCGAAAACGGAAAAAACGCCCATGGTTCATAGAAACAAATTGTAATATTTTTTGAAATTCTATCAGTCCCTGAATTTATGCTAGTGTTTTTCAGAACACCCTGTATATAAAATTCTGTATTTTTGGTAATGTGCAAATTATTTAAAATATTACTTCTTCGAATAAAAACCGACCCAATAGAGCAGTTTGTTAAAAAGTGTTGTAGTGAGCATGAGAAATCAATAAAGCAAAATAACTATTTTAAGAGAATTTTACGTCTACAAAAGTATGAAAAGTGTTTTGCAAGCAGTATTAGAATATTATGTGCACCAGGAAACAAAATCGCAAAGGGTTCAGTTGGGTCCTTCCTTTTTTGTTTTTTTTTTTTATCAAAAATTTGCTCCCCAAATTAATACTAGCGGCATATACGTATCAGAGTATTGAAAGTAAAAAAAATTAACGCTTCTTGTTTCCCTTAATACAAAAATAAAAAAGAAAGTAATAACTACCGTACTATTGCTATCGTGTTAAAGATAATATTTAAGTTTTTTACCTTGATTCATTTAGTGTAAAAACAATGTTTGGCTTCTAAATTCATCCTGTAATAAATTCCCTTGACTCAGTGGTAATTTCCAACTTCACGGATGGGATTTTTTTTGTTCTGAATTTTTTGTTGCACCTATACGCTAAAAAAGTGTGTCCATTTGAAGAAAGAATTATTTTAATTTATTTTTAGGTCTTTCAATAAATTATTTACCTTAGAACTCAGTAACCTGAGTTTTATCTTGAAGTTATAAATCTTATACAGGGTGTTTCATGACGAACTGTACATACTTCTAAGGATGATAGAGGATCCCTTGACTATTCACGAATGGGTATAGAAATTTGTCTGTTGCGCTTAATTACTGAGATACAGGGTGATAAACTACTTATGGCCAATATTTTTTTTGGCCAGAACTTCCTTACCACCTCACACTTTTCAATACCATATAAAGCAGCTGCCTAAAAAAACGACTATTAATTTGTATTCATTAGAATAATTTTATTCTTAACTTACTATTGACGAAATTTTTCAGAGTAAAGTTTCTTCAAGTAACACCTCACACGATTCAATAAAACCTAAAAATAAAATACTATTAAAGAACCAATATCAATGTCTTATTTTCTCACAAAACTCTTGAAAGCTATCGGTTTCCTGAACGACTAATTTGCTGCACATCCTTAGGACACTAGAATTTCATTGATAATTATATCAAAGGTTGTCTAGCATAACTGGTATAGTATGTCTGTTACCAGAAGATGTGAAAAAAAACCGTAGCTTGAATATAATAATATTGTGAGAAAATAAGACATTGCTTTTTGTTTATTTCATCATAAACTCACGTGGGATTAATCTTTCTCAATTAGAAGACTGTTAACTTCATTCATAATTAATTTAATTCTTAACGTATTGTTGATAAAACTGTTCTCGGTCCCGCTCGATTCAGCAGTACCTAAAATTAAAACACTATTAATTGTTATTCACTCTAAAATAATGTTATTTTTAATTTATTACCGATGAAATTCTTCAAGTTACCAACCTAAACATAAAAAACCAAATTTTTATTAACAACAGCACATTATTCAGTAAATAATATATTAATGTAATGAAAAAGGATGTCATATTGTTGTAGTAGAAAGTAGTAATAGTGAATTGCGTATGACAACATGCATAAAACCATTTCAAAACAAAGTTTTAGGCACCGTGCCTCACACTATTCAAAAATACCAAATTTAAAATACGATGGTAAATAGACCTGTGCGACTATGTATCATTGATGAAATTGATCTACCACAATATTCGCGTAGAAAATTTGTAACTTTGAACTGTGTGGAGCTCTATGCATAAGACCATCTTAAAACAAAGTCTTATGCGCAGTGCACCACACTAGTCAAAAGTACTAAACTACGAATGTCTCATTGATAAAATTGGTCAGAGTATAAATTCCCCAGATACCTCAAGTTCTTCAATGCCTAAATCAGCTGGCTAAAAAGGGACAGTCATTAATTTTTATTCATGAAAATAATTTTATTCTTAACTTATTATTGACAAAATTGTTCAGGGTACAATTTCTTCAAGTAACACCCCGCACTATTTAATTCAACTTAAAGAGAACTACCTAAAAATAAATGACTGTTAAAGAAACAAAGTCCAAGTCCTATTTTCTCACAAAACTCTTTAAAGCTATCGGTATAATCTTTTTGATGCCTAAAAATGTGAAAAAAACTTTAGTAAAATATTTTTGTGAGAAAATAGGACTTTTTTGTTTAATACTGTTTATTACCTCTCGGTAAATAAATCGCACATACTGATATGAACAAAAAGAACAAAGTTGCGTTGTAGAATTGATATTGAACGCTATGGGAGAATAGTAGTAATACTTGAATAATAAAAAGTATTACTAAAATCTACCAATGCGCTCAACACCATGTCGTCTGAAACACACTAAAATAAAAAAATAAAATTACGATAAAAAATTAAAATCATTAAAATTATCCTACACATACGTAAATATTGAGTCAGGTACAGAAAAATAGTGACGCTGCATTCCCAGCTGCCTTTCATCGACTTCCTAATAATGAGAGAAACGGACTAAATATCCAGATATTCGATATCAGAGTGCTGTACCTAGATATCAAGTATCATCAATTCTAATGAAATGAGCAATGGTTTAAAATGTAGAAGTCTACAGTATACAATATATACAGTATGGTGAATTTATCAGATACGGGGTGTAATTGTAATATTGAACAATGTAAGGTATCGGCAGTAAAAGAAATTAAATATACCGTTTTACTGCGTAATACCATACAATGTTCAACACTACTATAGTCCATGTGAGATGGATTGCTAAAGAAACGGTATGGCACGATTTATAAAAATAATGATACCTACATACTCCTTGGTGCAATCTATACAATCTGTCATCTATGGCTCCTTGTATGTTAACTATTGGTGTGTAAAACACGTACGTAATAACGGTATTTAACACCGGAGAAAATTTCAATCCCTTGCTGTTGAAAATTACTTAAACCTTGCGACGAACTGTAATATTTAACAATGTAAAGTACTGGCGGTAAAACTGTTTTATAACACAGTTCCACCACTCATTACTTTACGATGTTCCATATTACTTATAAACACACACAATATCGTTACCTAAAAATATAAAATGTACATTTTTTTTTATACATTTCTATTGTTTTAACTTTTACCTGTCCGAGGATGGTTAAATATTTTTAGATTATTTAGTTGTATCTCGGGAAGGTCTTATAGTCCGACAGAGATCTTGAAATGAAAGGATGAAGAGGCCAGGGAAGAATTCGAAACGGAAAAAAAGTTTCGTCCTTCCGAAGCAAGGAAGTTTTCGAAAAATACTTGAAAACGGCCATTCAAAAATCCTAGACCGGACGCTTTTCAGATTGAAGGAAAAAAACGACTTTTTGGACTGTCTTCTACTCTCCTCCGAAGGTCCAGTTCTATTACTTCGACGTAGAAGAGTAAAAAGAATTCTTGAATCTTGGGTACGTGTCGAAGGTAGTTAGAGATTGCACGTTATCGCCCATTTTCATGAATCAAACTTTTTCATTTGCGATAATGTCACTTCTCATCACTTCTCTCCATTTTTGTTTTTCTGTTTTTTTTAACACATTTTCACACTTCTCGACTTTTCCGCTTCTGACATTTTTTACTTTTCCCCGCATTGTTTCCTTTTTTTCTACTTTTTACGTATTTTTCCCATTTCCCATTCCTCGTGATTTTTCACATTTTTCTTTGTTCATCGCTTTTTCCGCATTTCACATTTTTCCCCAATTTTTGACATTTTCTTTTTTCTCGGACACGTTTCCACATTTTTTTGGCATTTTCTCATTTTCTCACTTTTTCCCTTTTTTCGTTTCCTCATTCTGACGACATTTTTTCACATTTTCACATTATTCCCTTATTTTCGCGTTTTCTTACGTTTCCCCACGTTTCCGACAATTTTTGACATTTTTTTATTTTTTTCATTTTTTGACGTTTTCGACGCTTTTACCTCATTCTGGCATTTTCACGTTTTTCTGCCATTTTTTATGCCAAATTCAAGTGACTTTTTTCAAATTTGGAAAACTGATAAAAATGCTGTAAAGTAATATTAAAATTTGCTCTTATTTTCTAAATTTATCCGTATTATTTTGGTGCCCAAATAATCAATAATCAGTTTTATATTTTCCATCGTTATTTAGTTTTCTCAAACGACGAAGTTTGAGGCAGTGTTTCAGATATTACGCTGAAAATGCTCTATAAACCAAAACGCTTCCTAAGCGAGCTACAGTCCTTAAAAGAGGTGGGAGAAACCGTTTTATTAGTAATGATGGTACTTAATTCTGAAGTAGGTGCTAATAACACTAATATTTTATCCCCACTAGTAATATTATTTTAACACCATTTTCTCAACGTAGCAGAATATTGTGGCAAAAGTAATGTAATTTTACAAAATGATTGATAAACCTAATAATGCAAGCCGTTACACACGAAACTATATCAGAACCAAATTTCAGTGCATAGCGCCCCACATTATTAAATATCAAGTACACACATTACAAAACGTTATTTAAACTCGGCGCCGAGAAGTAATTAATTCACTAGTTCTCAATCTGAAAAAGTATATTTTCCTGATTCAAAAATCTCTTTATACTGACACTGTCCAAATTGTTGCAGAATTGTGATATTTAACACTAAAAGAGAATAATAGTAATACCAAGTATAATAAACTGCATAACTAGGATCTCCTAAAGCATTTAACACCACTGGCGCACTGTAAAAAAGATATTTAATAAAAAAGCCATAGAATGTTCAACTTTTCGCGATAGTTAAAAAAAATAACATTGTGATGAACGAGGTTTAAATAAAACACTAAACTATCTCTATCTCTGTTGAATGATGTGGTAATGACTTATTGCTTCTTATCTAACACCATGGATATAACTTGTGTGTGATGGTATTAGCTATGGAACCGATATGGATTAGTTGAGATCACCAACAATACGATTATGGTTGTGGACGAATAAGCTTTCATATAACTTGATCCAAAATATTCCAAGTTTGAGTGCATATGGATATGGGAACAATGATCCAAACCAGGGTGTGCTTTCTTCGTAGTGGTATAAAATAACGTTTCTGTATGAGATGCCAAGTTTCTTTGGGTAGCAGATTATCAGCACAAGCATGAGTATCAAAGAAGTTTTAGTTACTTCTTGTATTTTATTTTAGAAAAGGTGTGTAAGATAAACAAGCAAAATTTTAAAAATCTCTTCATTTCATGTTGTTAGTAATAATTAACAATATGTGGCAACACAGGTAAACTATATCATACAACAGTTTTTACCTATGGTGCCACAAATTGTTCAAAAGTACTTTCTAATAATGTTCTATTTGTAGTAGTAATTGTTTATATATAACTCAGTAAAAATAGTTCACTCACTTTTATTACGTTTACGGGAACAAAGATTCGTTGTGTAGTAATGGTTAACGAAATTTTTCTCTTTAACCCCCCAGTTTAAGATCCTTTTAAATTTTTTTTTTTGATCTTCAAATTCGTTTAGGCGTTATCAAGTACATCATTCGTAATTTTATTTTTAACGGTTTTTGGAAAATTGGGAAAAAGACAGAAACACGTCTTTGAGGGACTGTAGCTCCTTTACGAAGTATTTTTTGGTACACGTTTATGAAAAAACCGCCCTTTCTTTACTTTTAAACAGATCAAGATGAAAGAAAGCTGGTAAAAAATATTTTTTTTCGGTGTACAAGATATTAATTGCTCTAATGCAAAAAGAAGTAAGTAGCTAGACATCTAAATTTAAAGCAAATTCTTGCAATAATTCCGTCATAGAAAATAAAATAAAATATTACTTATCTCTTTATACAGGGTGTACCAGGTTAAACGTCATTAATTTTGATTGGTGATAGAACAACTAGAAAAAAGTAGACTTTCATGAGAAAACTTAAAATAAAATATTTCCTAACAAAGATACAGGGTGTCAAAGTTGTAAAAAAAATCTGGCTTTCTCATCATAACTTCCAAACCACTCGATCGATTTTCATCAAATTTCTCACACAGACTAATGTAGTACATCTCTAAGTAATGATTAAAATCATTTAAAGAAATTCTCCAGTGGCGTAGATACCGGTGGTTGGCACCCCCTTCTCCCCTCCTAACCTTCGGCGCCACTGGATATTCTACAAAGAAGATTCAATTTTTGGATTCCCTGTTTAATTGAGAAAAAAAAATACCCTTGCAAATTTTTTATTTATGGCTTCGTTTTTGAGATACTTATTTTAATTTAAAGTGTTGCAAGCAGGCCAAAATTTAGGACTGAACTACCAAGAAAATATAATATGAGAGGTTAAATTTTTTTTAAACATTTTATTGCTTACTAGACATAATGTACATCAAAGATTTCAAAAAAAAGCAAATTAAATAAATAATTACACTAATAAGTTCTCAAAATGGAATCCACTTTGACACCCTGTATCTTTGTTAGGAAACATTTTTGAACAAAGTTTTCTTATGAATGTCTACTTTTTCTAATTGTTCTATCACCTATCATAATTAATGATGTTTAACCTGGACCACCCTGTATAGGATGATCGAATGAATTTCTTGTTGTATATTTGTTGCGTATCGTTAGAACTTGTCAAAATAATGGGCGTTTGCTGTATGACCTTTTCCTAGGATGTTATACAGGATGCCGTCTTTACTTTTTCTTTCATTTTTTTTTCCTTTCAACAAAAATTGAGACATCAAGTATTATTTCCAAATTTAATACCCGTACTTTCTTTATGCACCATTATTTAGTAACAATTATGTCAAGAAAAATACACATGAATGAAAATACTTACTTAACTAACCTAAATATTAGGTTCTTCTATTTTTTGCGATCAAGTTTACTTTACAATATATTTGAATAAATTATACATCAGAACAATTTGTTAACAATTACAAAATAGTAGTAACCTATATATTTTCATAGTAATCATCCTAAGAAAAAATTTTATACAGGGTGTGCCGATAAAAACTCCCTGGTGATATATTTCGGAAACTACAAGAAATATTTGAGTTCTGTAAAAGCCCATTACTAGAACATACAAATGGCTCTAGTTTTTAATACAATTAGTTTTTTAGTATGTTAAGGGATAGTTGGCGCTGCTGGATGCCAGGAGAAAAATGTAGTGTATACCTATTAAAGAGATTTTAATTTCAATTGGATTTCGTTATATGAAAAAAATTCGAAAATCCAACCTTCTCGGGAAAATTTTTTTTTTTTTGAAAAACTGAAATCGTCGCAACTTTCTTACATTAAATTTTAGGCGATAGTTCGTTTGAAACTTTCTTTATAGAAAGGTAATATGAATAAAGTGGCAATCAAACTTTTTATTTACAACTTCCGGTTAAACCTGAAATTACATTACAAATTTTAAACCCAGTTTTCACGAAAAAACGGTTGGATTTTCGAATTTTTTTCATATAACGAAATCTTATTGAAAATAAAATCTCTTTAACATACACTACATTTCTAAGCTCCTGTCATCCAAAAAAATCTTTGTATGGACAATGGTATTTTACAGAACTAAAATATCTAGTAGTTTTCGAAATATTCCGAAATACCAGGGAGTTTTTATTGGCACACCCTGTATAGTGATCACGCATTACGCATTATTTTGACGTGTTCTTTCGACACCTACAAATAAACCGTATATTAACGTTTTATGCAACAGACCATTAAATACAGGGTGATTAAAAATTATGGTGCAATAATGTAATCACACATAAAAATTTTCAGAAAAAAAGACACTTGTATTTTTATTTTGATCAATATTGATTTTATTTTTAAATTTTATAGAAAGTAGGCGTTGGATTTGATGCATGGGCATGTTTTTTATCACACTGTACGCGAAGTTTTTCATACAGAAACTTGTCTTCCCCGCAGATTTTTCATTTTTTAAAATTCATGGAAAATAATTAAATTTTGTGAACGAATAAGATTTTTAAAATTCGGTCACAAAATGTAATTGTTTCTCATGAATTTTAAAAAAGCAAAATCTGCAAGTTAAACAAGCTTCCCTAATTAAAAACAAATTTGCGCACGTGAAGTGACAAAAACACGGCCATGCGTCAAATTCAACGCCTAGTTTTTAAAAGATTGTTTGTTGGCAATACTTTCGTGGTCACCTGGTATCAGTATACATATATATCTTTTAAAAATTATTAGTACATGCGTGTTTAAAACTAAAAAGTAAAAACAATTATGTTAAATAATAGAAGTGGTATTGAAAATATCTTTCATATAAGGTAATTTAAGATTTAAAGAAATAATATTTATGAACTATTTATTTTGGTAAGACAAAATAATACGGTAAACAAATATTGAAATCCAGTGATGAAGTAACCAACAATAATATTATTTTAAAATATAGTGGGTTTGCAAGGTATTATTTATTTTGAATTACTGATATCAAAAGCTGACCAAGACTATAGATAAAGTTTTAAGAATATTATCAAACACAAATCAATCATGTAGCCTACAACTGTTGAACGTTTTGCTGGGAAACAATGGAGATGAATAATAAGAGATAGCAAATTTTAACCATGTCATGACTGGCCAAAAAATGATATAATACTAAACTTCAGTTTTATTAATTAAAGTTTGCGCCATTGGTTTTTCTTCCGATCAAGAAAAAATATTATGCATAGTAAACTAATCAGATGTAAAATAATTTTTTAATATATTATAATTTTACGTACATACCTTAGTGTAGCTGAGTTGACGACCCGCGCGGTTCATTCCACATAAATGAACAATATATTTACATGACACTTAAGTTGCTCCTTTTGTATGCTTGAACTATGTATACCTCATAAACGTGAAAGTTGAATTATTATCGACACTAGTTTTTCTTAATAGGGATGCAAGTATTGCTGAAAAAAATATTAAATAAACACCAAGCTTTACCCTAAAACAATTTAACTCACCTTGATATGTAATCAAACCAAAGAGTTAATTCACTGTAGATTTTTGCCACAATATTTCAAATCCGTCCAAGAAATGTATCAATCTGAAACAGAATATTATATTAATATACATAAATAAATTGTACATCCAAGAGTAAAAAAATATGTGGTAAAAACTTACCTGGACTCGATTTGGGACAAGTATATTTTGATGCCAAATGTGTAATCTGGTCGAATGGTGACATGGAACCATGCAGAGGATTGTTATATTTAATACTTTGAAACGGAGTAAATATGTAACACAAGCAATTAATTTACTATAGATTTTTGTCACGAAATTTTAAATCCGTCCAAGAAATGTATCAACCTGAAATAAAATGTTATATTAATATAAAAATACACATCCAAAACTTAATACATAGTAAAAACTTACCAAGGTTGGATTTCGGAAAAATATAAAATATTTTGATTCCAAAAGTGTAATCTCGTCGAATGGTAATATCGAACCATGCAGAGGGTTGGTATATTTACTACTTTAAAACAAAGTAAATATATAACCCTCCACACTGTTCAAAACTAATTTCCATTGTAGAATTTTCTTCTTTCCTACGAAAATATACAAAATAATTATTAAAAGAAGTTAATCCTAAAATCAAAAACTACCTATAGCAAATGATCACCATAAATCAATACCTTATTTTATACGAGACTCTGAGGGCTTTAAAAAAAATTAATTAATCAATCAATGTGAAACATTAAAGAAATATAATGTTAGTATTATTTTATAATAAAGTAAAACCACTCGTCTCATTACTTAGCACTAAAATTCACAAATATATACATAATTGTAGTAAATACTATTTACATTAATGTCATCATTTTTTACATTACTTAACACTATCTAATTCTTCTGGTGGAGCTGTAAGCCATTTGGTTCTTGCAGATGAAATATTAAACTGTGAAGGGAAGTGATGGCAATACTCTATAATATATAGTAATGTCATCACTTCCCATCACTATTCAACATCTTATTTAATCCATCGGTGACAAAAGTTGAACCTGTACCTGTGTGTAATAAATATTTTAAGTTAAAATTTAAACAATATTTAATACATTTGTAAATATGTCTACACAATACTACACATACTCAAAACATGTAATGAAAATGTCCCTGATGAATGGCAATACCGAACAATTAAGGAAAGTAATGGTACTACTTATTTATAACAAAATAATACCAGCACTCTTCATATTATTCTATGTACAAAAATTTCTATTTTTAAACTTAAGTCCTTAATTATAATACAATAATATAATGTAAAAACTGGATGAAATAAAATAATATCAAGCAGTATTAACAATATGTGTAACCCAAGAAATGAACTAAAACTTGTAATCGTGAATCCAAATAATAAAATTGAACTTGAAACCAATATCTAGATGAATCTTTTTTCTTGAGTAATGACAATATTTTATAAAAAAAAGAAGGACAATAGACTGGTTCACAATTGAGTACTACTATCATTATTTCCATTATTTAACTTCACATACAACTATATGTTATTCAAATGGCATAAAATTAAAATCTAAGTATTAGAGTCGGCGACTGCTTTGGTTGAAAATGTAGTTCTAGTCGAGTAGTCATAACGAACAATGCAAAGGATGATATTTTTACTAATTTAAAAAAAAGTATAAAATAAAACACTTCGCACCGCTCATACATGACTTATATTCTACATTTAATCTTGTAAACATAGGAAACAACTATTACAAATAATTAATTTTATAATATTTTTAGAAATCAATAAACTAATGCTAATAAAAATAATTACATCCCTTTAAGCATTTTTCCAACAAAAATCAATTGGCAGATAATTGAGCAGATTTGGTTAGTCAACTGCTTTGCTTCATAATATAGTTCTAGTCGAAGAGTCATGCCGAACAATGCAAAGGATGATATTTTTACTAATTCAAAAAAAAAGTATAAAATAAAACACTTCGCACCGCTCATACATGACTTATATTCTACATTTAATCTTGTAAACATAGGAAACAACTATTACAAATAATTAATTTTGCAATATTTTTAGAAATCAATAAACTAATGCTAATAAAAATAATTACATCCCTTTAAGCATTTTTCCAACAAAAATCAATTGACATATAATGGAGCAGATTTGGTTAGCCAACAGCTTTGCTTCATAATATAGTTCTAGTCGAAGAGTCATGCCGAACAATGCAAAGGATGATATTTTTACTAATTCAAAAAAAAGTATAAAATAAAACACTTCGCACCGCTCATACATGACTTATATTCTACATGTAAACATGGGAAACAACTATTACAAATTATTAATTTTATAATATTTTTAGAAATCAATAAACTAATGCTAATAAAAATAATTATATCCCTCTAAGCATTTTTTCAACAAAAATCAATTGACAGATAATGGAGCAGATTTGGTTAGCCAACAGCTTTGCTTCATAATATAGTTCTAGTCGAAGAGTCATGCCGAACAATGCAAAGGATGATATTTTTACTAATTCAAAAAAAAGTATAAAATAAAACACTTCGCACCGCTCATACATGACTTATATTCTACATGTAAACATGGGAAACAACTATTACAAATTATTAATTTTATAATATTTTTAGAAATCAATAAACTAATGCTAATAAAAATAATTACATCCCTTTAAGCATTTTTCCAACAAAAATCAATTGGCAGATAATTGAGCAGATTTGGTTAGTCAACTGCTTTGCTTTATAATATAGTTCTAGTCGAAGAGTCATGCCGAACAATGCAAAGGATGATATTTTTACTAATTCAAAAAAAAGTATAAAATAAAACACTTCGCACCGCTCATACATGACTTATATTCTACATTTAATCTTGTAAACATGGGAAACAACTAAGTATTACAAATAATTAAATTTATAATATTTTTAGAAATCAATAAACTAATGCAAATAAAAATAATTACATCCCCTTAAGCATTTTTCTAACAAAAATCAATTGGCAGATAATTGAGCAGATTTGGTTAGTCACCTGCTTTGCTTCATAATATAGTTCTAGTCGAAGAGTCATGCCGAACAATGCAAAGGATGATATTTTTACTAATTCAAAAAAAAGTATAAAATAAAATACTTCGCACCGCTCATACATGACTTATATTCTACATTTAATCTTGTAAACATGGGAAACAACTATTACAAATAATTAAATTTGTAATATTTTTAGAAATCAATAAACTAATGCTAATAAAAATAATTATATCCCTCTAAGCATTTTTTCAACAAAAATAAATTGACAGATAATGGAGCAGATTTGGTTAGTCAACTGTTTTGCTTCAAAATATAGTTCTAGACGAACAGTCATGCCGAACAATGCAAAGGATGATATTTTTACTAATTCAAAAAAAAGTATAAAATAAAACACTTCGCACCGCTCATACATGACTTATATTCTACATTTAATATTGTAAACATGGGAAACAACTATTACAAATACATATGTCAAAAAATGTCAAAATGTCAAAAAAATGTCAAAATGTCAAAAAATGTCAAAATGTAAAAAAAAAAAATTTCAACAAAATTCAATTGACAGATAATGGAGCAGATTTGGTTAGTCAACTGATTTGCTTCAAAATATAGTTCCAGTCGAACAGTCATGCCGAACAATGCAATGGGTGATATTTTTACTCGTATAAAAAAAGTATAAAATAAAACACTTCGCACTGCTCATACATAACTTTTACCCTATATTTCATCTTCTAAATATGGTAAACAACTATTAGGAGAAATTAATTTTATGTCTTCTATTCGTCAACTTATGAAAATATATGTTACGTATTTATAATAATAAACAAGTTTGTCCATACGAGTACATGGAAGGAAAATAATTGAATATCGTGTGAAATGGTAATATAAGACAATGAGAAGCGGTGATGATAGTCCAACATTACCTAGTTCATAGGTTGATGGCCAGGAGAGAAATTAACAACTCTCGTTGAAAATAAATATCGAGCAATACAAAGGGTTAGTGTATTTACTACTTCGTAATGGAGTATCTACACAACCCTCTGCATTGCTCAAAATAATATCATATCGATTCTATAACTTGAAAATACTGTAAATAATATATAACGTCTTAAATTTAAAAAATAACATAGTCGTTAACAACTGTTAATTTCATTCTAATCAAATGATCAAATAATAATATCTAACAACGTAAAGAATGATCTCAATACTATTTTATAAAGAAGTAATAACATCGTTCTTTTGGTTGCTGCAATTTATTTCTATCTATGGCATTGTAGCTTCACTTAGGGCTACATAAACTAAATCCAAAGCGTACAGTTTATTACATAATCATTGTTAGAGGAAAATTAGAAGTTTTACAACAAATGCTCTTGAAAATCAAGGTAAACTGGGCTCACCATGATAAAATATAAATTGGATAATATAGTCAGGTCACTTGTTGATTAGTAATATCGAACAATGAAAAGAACAGATTTGAATACTACTTTATAAATGAGTAATAAAATCATTCTCTTCACTGCTAAAAATTACCATAATAATTTTTATCATCATTACTTCGTTAATTAAAACATGTAGATGGACATACCTAAAAAATATATTCACTTGCCAAAGGAATGATGAATTGCAGTGGCGGTTTATCGATTAGAGATGCAGAAATACAGCGAACACAGCACCAATTCTTAATTATAAAATTAAGAGCCAGTACTGAGTCCGCTATAGCTCTGCATCTCTGATCGAAAAACAATCACTGATTAATAGTTACTTGCTGTTTGTAAAATAAGTGATGATTGGTAATATCGAAAAACGTAAAGACCCCATGTTGATACTACTAGATCACAGAGTACGAACATAAATCCTTACACTCCTCAACACTACAGGTTTTAACTATAAATCTCCATGTTCATGGTACCAACTGTTTTCGTTGTCTAATATTAGTAACATTAAATACTTCACGAGCATAATGATAATACATGCTTACGCAGTATCTAACACTACAACAGATCTACCTGAAAGAAAATATTTAAATTTAAGAACAATTGGTGTTGGTATCAAATACGACTTGGCGTGGAAAATGGAAAATATGTAACATGCTTTTATTGAAATCATTTTCATGAATCGGTATCAATTTAGCAGAATGCATAGGGTCACTTGGGCACTTGGTTACATTAAGTACTGAACGGACACAACGGTAATACAAATTTATAGTCGTAGTACCAAAGTGGCGTGCAGTACCTAACACAACCCAAAAACATTGACTCCATTTTACCTGTTAAAATGTTAAAATATTGTATAAAAATTAATTATCAATACGTTAATTTTGTGAATTTATTAGAGAAAGGCAAGTATATTATTGGCAGATACCTTGTTCTTCCCCAAAAGTTTGAAACATCAAATCTTTTGGAGCCAGTATCCTTTATTGGGATCACATCCTGAATGTGATGTAGTAGCACACTCAGGTATGTGTAGGTCTCTCCAGCATCCAACTCCTATTCTTAACACACCCCCTCTATATTATTGATAATTATTGTTGAACAAATAATGGAAAAATTATTAAAAATTATTTTAGGTGAATGGTAATATTTAGCTCAATTAGACATCGAGGAAAGTACTATTTTTAAACAAAGTATCTCCTGAATGCCTAAGAGGACTTAAAATTACGTACTGGTTAACATTCTTCCATTCAATAACATTTACCTAAAACAACGGTCTAGAAAAAGATTTGAAAACATAATTTGTAATAAGCCAATTTATGCCAAAACTGTGCGCTATGTTATAGATAATATTTAAATTATTAAGTATTAATTTTAAATGACTTACATGTTTTTCCAGCTTGATCGTCTACCAAACCAAAAACTTACAGATTTTTAATCGAGTCCAGTCCAAGAATTTTTCCGCATAATATATAAAACTCTGTAACAAAAGAAGACAAATTAATAATAATAATTATGCGTATAATACAACTAATATTACCTTGTAATTGGTTGAAGAATCTCGTCGATACGATAAAAGCAACATAGCCATTGAAGGAGAACCTACAACAAATAACTCATAAGTTTATTGTTATCTTGTTGGTAATTAAAACTTACCCTCCAAGTAGGTAGCTATACCTCCAAATTATTAATTTGTACAAAAAGGACAATATTCCCATTGCAATAACTTTGTATATGTGTAATATGTATAAAATTAATCCATATAAATATATATATCTTACTATATTTTCATTGTAAATTATATAAAATGTATAAAACAAAAATCAATTAGTCAGTTTTTTGTCAAAATTATAGTACTTACTTTTTTTAATGTGTTATTGTAATGAATAACATTACTATCAAATTTCTTCAAAACGGTGAAGAGAGAATGGAATTGCCTTTAAAACGAGTTGCCACTCGACCCCCTTATAATTTAAAAAATATGTAGGAATCCATTTTTTGAAATGAGGGAGGGAGAGCAAAATAAATCTCACTGTAAATTTTACAAAATTAAAGCAATTGGCTCTCACCAACTTCCCCCTTCTCGCACAACATTAGTTTATGGCTGTAGAGAGTGTTATTATTATTATTATTATTGTTATTATCTAGTAAAACAGACAATACTACAAACTGCTATTAATTATCAAATTAAATTGATGAATTAATTACCTACCTAAATGGCAAATAAGTGGTAATTAGTAATCCAAGCATTTCGTAGTTTTATTTAATTGTTGAACTAGTTATCTTAAAATATTTAAAAAAATTACCAAAACAAAATAAATAGCGTACATTTTCTAATTTATCCAACTCAACATATAAATGTAGAGATGAAGTTTAATATTTAATACTGCCAGAAGTTATGTTTCCACTACTCTATAACAAAGTGAAACAGTAACATCTGACAGCGTTAAAAATTAACAAAAAAATACAGGTTTATGTGCAATGCATCTTTTAAATGTTAAAGTCAATTAGATCGCAAATTCCTAAGAGTGCATAAAAATAAAATCGAACATTTTCTTTTGTCTTTTCGTCATCATAATGTAGTTTCTTAATGTCATGAAGATATACTAAATGAACAGTAATTCCTAACACCGCCAGGCATTATTGATCTACTTTTATAAAAAAAAAAGTAAGTCAAACACACTTGACAGTTATTCTTAATTACATAAGACATTTATTTCTCGCACGTTTTCTCAAACACTAAAATATAAATCTCATAATATATGCAGCAATTCTGTAATGTTTTTATAGAAAACAGTCAACGGTCAAGTGTAATGATCTACTATGTTACAAAAATGTACGAAAGACTCCTGAGAGCTTTAGAAATTGCGTAGTATATAAAACAAAAAAAACTATGTTGACAAATTTTAACACAAGGAACAGATCAAGAAAATAATAATAAAAATAATGCCATAACCCCAAGAATATTTCGACAAGAAAGATATCAGATTATTTAAGAAGTTGATCTCGTTATTCATTAATGTTTTTCTTCAACAAAAATATCAGGATGTAGATGCAAATATATTTTAATTACTACATTACTAGAAATATTTTGTATGGCTGGAAGCTGTTCCACTATTTCAAACAAAATATTTATAAAACGAAGAAATTTTCTTGCAAATTGGTATCTCCAACGTCTACTTATAAAAATGGTACATTACAGTTCCTTGCGGTGCCAAAACTGCTTGATGGTTTCAAATATTTCTTGTCGATGCATAATAATTCTTAACAGTGCAAGAAATTGAGGATTGTACTATTTCAAAATACCGTACTACCTCAAATCCTTGCGCTGGTAAAAAATACCTTTATCACAGATGAAAATGGTAGATATCCAAATGATTGAATTTAATTTACAGCAAGACCAGGAATTAATGGTGGTACTTCCTTATAACACAGTACTACCACAAGTCCTAGAATTGCTCTAAATTATTTATAAGTAAATCTTCTTAATAAAGTTAAGGGCATTCCTACGTTCCTACTAGCAAAATATAATGAGATCAACAAAAATCATATTCAGAAACACCGATAAAATTTTCAAATTCATGTGTTTGACTACTACTATGGTTTCTTTTTTGTCAAAGTTAAACTGGTCACTAATTTTAAAAAATAATTTTATGCATTTTGTTCTGAACTCTAAAACCTCTTCGATGATTAGGAAGTTTGGAAAATCAGGCATGATTTATTGGAAGAAAAAGTTTTTGAAAGGCCAAGTAAAGAACGGAAAAAATATCGAAGTGTGACGGAAATTGATTCTTCTAAATCTTTAAGAAGGTTAATCCAACAGACGACAAATAATGTGTCTTGGCCTACAAATTGAAAGGCAACGTTTCAAGCTTACGTTATTCAAATAAACTTAAAATACTTGTTTTATATTCATTATAGGTACATTTCATTCCTAACCTAACGTTACTTTAACTTAACATAATCACAGAAATCACAGAAGTAATAATTTAGTCAAAGATGAAAAACAATTCTTCGTGTTTTTTGTTGATCTCTCGACATATCAATAACTTAATTATTTAATAAGAATAATAACAATAATAATACTGAGTCTTTATATAATTGTCTGTCAAGCAAGTTGACACGATGTGGAAAAATGGTGCATGTTGAATTATAAAACGTTTAAGATTTTATATTAGATTAGATGTTAGAAATACAGCTAAGATCTTGTGATATCAAAACAATCTGAAAACCGTGCTGGAATAACATCACCGCCTATATTTAAAGCTATAAGTTTTAATTTGTTTAGGTACATTTTGTTGCAATTTCTCATAAATAAAATCAGTTTGTTAGGCAGAACCCTGGACATAAGATTCCGTTTTATGTAAGTGTTTAGATAGTTTTAGGATCAGTATAACTCTGTAAATCAATATTATATTTACGAATTTACCAAAAAAGCATTTCTGAAAGTTCAACCTAGTCTACTAATAAATATAACTTTGACGAGTTATGAATAAATTTTGCGACAAACTACAAACTACCAATTCTTGAGTATACTTGTAAATTACGATTCAAATAATTTTATATTGAAGAATATTATAAATTACCGCTAATCCCATGTTTATTGGATTGGATTACAAATTACCATGTACATTTTAAGTAAATTCGTTATAGTTATTGGATATATATTAAGTAATGATTGTTTTACAGAATGATAAAAATTAAAAAAATATATATGTTCTTAAAATAGTACACAAAAATAAAACTTACCCGATCTAGAGCTCCGGTACAGTCGTTCTCCCAAAGAGAATCTTGAAAGGACAATATCTGCAAAGTCCATGTCCTGCAACAAAGAAAAAATATATTATTAAATAAAATATCAAGTACATAATTTTTCTAAACTTACCTACGTAATAAAAATCTAATGGTCTTTCCACATCACTTGAAGTATCAATGTCGAAAAGTGGGTCTTCCTGTGAACATAAAGAAAAAATACATTAGCCATTAGATTTAATTCAATTAACAATGAAAACGATACAAAATGCCTCTCCAAAAATTAAGTTTGAACTGAGGATCTGCAAATAATATACACATACCCAAATATAAATGTATTTTATAGAATGATAAAAATTTAAAAAAATATATATGTTCTTAAAATAGTACACAAAAATAAAACTGACCCGATCTAGAGCTCCGGTACAGTCGTTTTCCCAAAGAGAAGCTTGAATGGACAATATCTGCAAATTCCATGTCCTGCAACAAAGAAAAAATATATTATTAAATAAAATGTCAAGTAGACAATTTTTCTAAACTTACGTAATAAAAATCTAATTTCACATCACTTGAAGTATCAATGTCGAAAAGTGGGTCTTCCTGTGAACATAAAGAAAAAATACATTAGCCATTAGATTTAATTCAATTAACAATGAAAACGATACAAAATGCCTCTCCAAAAATTAAGTTTCAACTGAGGATCTGCAAATAATATACACATACCCAAATATAAATGTATAATATAATGCAATGCTCCATTCAAAGGAATTATACTCCTGGAAAATTGTAATGTCTATCAACGTAACGCTAATAATAAGAATAAGAAATAGTTTTCCGAAACGGCAGTACTGGTGTTGATGAAAGGTAATAATAACAAAGCGAGGAATTGTAGTGGAACCACTTAATTGTAAGGTGCCCCCACAGTTCCTCACAATGTTCAAAATTACTTGCCTTGCGCATCTTGGATTTCTCTCAATAATTAGTCCCAATTGTCAACTCAATATTGGTTATACAAAATGTATCCCAGATTCTAGATGAAACATGAGGAGTCGCTCCCCGCCTTCCTTCACGTACAGCTCGTGTAGCTAACATTTCCCAGGTAACTTACCTTTATTGTTGATTTATAATATGTAGCAATGCGACGAATTGCGAGTATTACTGGTTTATAAAAATAGTACTACCGCAGCTCCTCGCTTTGTTACATTCTATAATGGGTTGTGCAACTGCAATCTTCAAACTCATTTTCCATATGCTGCAAGGTAAGAGACAGTAGAATTTTGAAACAGTGCATCCTGAATAAACGAAGAAATCTCAGGATGACTGTCTGTTGCATTTGACCTGCTAAATGAATATTATTATATACTCATAGTATGAAGTATTTAACCTAAGAAACACACGTGTTATTTTCTCAGCACAGTACATAGCGTTGGTGTTCCCGTATTCCTTACACTTGGTGTGGCTACCCTGAATTACTTTGGAGGATCGGGTTTTTGTGAAAAATAGTTCAAACGGAAGTTGTCGAACTTGCACATACGGTTTGGAGCATGACCTTGAAGTTGACCTTGGGGTCATTGTTCAAGGTCACTTGGAGGTCAACTTTGAATTTTCAAATGGGAACCCCTATTTCACGAAAACTCGATCCCTCCAAGTTATCCGATTGGTTCAAAATTGACCTCGAAACTAGCATCAAGGTCATCATGACTTCTGAACGTGAAATTTCCCCCTCTTTTCGAATCCGGAGTGAAAAATAGGGGTTCTCATTTGAAAATTCAAAGTTAACCTCCAAGTGACCTTGAACATTGACCTTAAGGTCAACTTCAAGGTCATGGTCCAATCCGAATGGGCGAGTTCGACAACTTTTGTTAGAGTTATTTTTTATAAAAACCCGATCCCTCTAAGTAATTCAGGGTTATCCATAGTTTTTCCTAACTCGATATGTCACAGAAATCAACACCTAATTGCAATATTTAATTGTATAAATAGTAAATATTGCTGAACATGGTTCATCCTTAGATTTAATACTTATTAAGAACTTCGTACTCCACTGATTTTAATTTCTAAATACATTGTCTCCAGTGAAGAATGAAAATTCAACAATGTAGGGAGCTGAAATATATACTGTTTCATTATCACACAGTATATTCTCAACCCACTACATTGTTCAAAATCAATCAAACAGTAAAAAAAGGAGAAAATTTTATAATTAAAAAAAAATTATAGTCAAGTATGCAAATATGTAGGTAGTACCAAACTACTAACAATAATTTATAGATTGAGTAAACAAAATATTGTATAAATTTAATTTGAAAATATATTATATAAAAAGGGGATTCCACAAGAATTGCAAATGTCTACTTCCACAAATAAAAACAAAAGAGTGTATGCCATGATGTTGTGTCACCCGGTATACCTATACCGGGTTACCACAAAAATGTCGCCTACGATTTGACTCAATTATTATAACAGATCGAGAAATTTAGAACGAGTCACTAAAGGCAGAATCTGTCATAATTGTGTATAAAACACTACTTTCTGTATAACCGGAAGTGACACCAACTTTCTTATTTTAAAGAAAACATCCTATTGATTACTACATTTTCTTATTCGTCACGAAATTATATTTTCAATGATATGTAACAAGTTGGCATTTGTTTTAAAAATAATTTTGAAAATGTGAAAAAATGACAAACAAGAAACAACAAACAAAGTTGGTATCACTTCCCGCTAGGCCCGAAGTAGTAAGTTATGCTTAATTATGTAAGATTTTGGCTATTATTTATTCTCCAAATTTCAGATGTCTATCTGTCATAATAACTGAGTGATTCCGTAGACAATACTTTCGTGGCCACCCAGTACAGTAAAGCTCAAATAATAGTTGCCTCTATTTACATATATAATATGTTACAAATATTAAGTCCGTAAATTTAAGTACTGAATACAAAAATAAAAAATCTCCCATTAACATGGGTCCGAAAGTCAATAATAACTCCAAATTGTTTAAAAAAAATTATTTTTTTTAATTGTTTATACACTTCAACTGATTTGGCCCAAAGTTGGATAAACATTTTTTTATTAAGCAGCTTCGAAATGATAATAAACTCTTTGATTGAAAGTGCCCTGTGGCCCAGATATTGGAAAAATCGCCCACATTTTGCCCCCTATTTACTACGACACTGCTATTTAAAAAAATATAAATAAATGTTCAATTTGCAATAACGGAAAAATAGAATGAATATTTTTGATAATAAATGGAGGTGTTAAAAAAATATACCAACATTGCTCATAGATTTTCCCAACTAACATTAACAATCAATAACTTTTCACTTATCCACACTGTAAAAATTAATAAGCTGTGTAGGTATCAAACTTTTAAACGCCGCCATATTGTTATACGTACGAGGATTGCCGCCAAATTAAAATTCAAATTCAAAGCGTGAATACAACTTTCGTTTGTTAACAGCAAAAAATTCAATATGGCAGCAGGACGCCATATTGAAAAATCCTTTTTTAATACAGTTAACAAACTTGGACTTTTACATTTTTACTGAGTATAAGGTGACACAAGATCGTGGTATATTTTTTTTCTTTTTATTTAGTAGTAAAAATATAAAATTTTATACAGTTAATATACCTGTGAAAACACTTTACATAAAGTAATATTTTTCAACAACTAAAGGTCTAAAACTTATTTATTTTGATAGAAAGTTTGTATATTTACTTTGGTATAATATATAATAGTTTTTCAAAAATTAACATAAAATTTGTATCTAGATTATCCTGATCTAAAAAGAACTTCCCTAACAATGATGATTTAAAAAAATTAAGTCTTCAGATAATCACAAAGATGATTTTATTACAAATGACACATTCTACACCCTCCGGAAGACAGCTGATTTTTTTAATAAATGAAGAAATTAAAATTTAATAAAATAATTATAAATTTCTTACCAATTAAGAAATTAATATTCACCGGGTTATTAATTCACTCATTGATTATTAAAAACTGTGTACAATTTTAACAACTTCAAGGCTGAATTAACGAAATTTACCGATGCGGATACCAACCAATACTGAGTTACACCGCTATTGAAACATCCTTATCGTTGTGAAGCGATAAAGTCCATATAAATTCTTCAATTATTATATTATTTTTATAGCATGATAACATTTTTTGACGCAGAGGAATTTAACAATACAAGAAATGATTAATGCTGATTTGTCACACAATAATTTATAAATCAATGAAAATTATCTTAATTCAAACGACTGATCCTAGTAAAATCCTATTGTCCTTGAAATTTATCCTAGAAGTCTTTAAAAAATGCAACTTTTCACAATTGAATTAAATATGCAAATATCTATACTGAGAAGCCTTTGCAAGAGTTATCATCTTTCTTAATTTTTAGGAATCTAAATTTACACAAAATTTAATAAAAACGCGTAAATGATTTGGTTAGACGCCATGTTGTAGATAATGGCGGAGGCGCCCATGAGAAAATTTATTTTATCAATTAATGAATTAATTAATTAAAATAATATATCAGTACATATTCCCTCCCCACCATGTAGTTTCTAGACGTGGATGGTATAATCGAAAAATATTAAAGTATTAATTTTGAATGTGAAAATGTGTGGATAATTAAAAAAATATATGAGACTATAGAAATTCCAATATGGCGGCAAAGGTCACACCCTGGACGCCATTTTATTTTTGCTTCTTCCCAGTTTAAAATGACAAATAATCGAAGAATCCAACCCGGTATTGTTTTTTATAAACCAAATTTATATTCTAGCTACATAAAATAAGCTCCTTGTGGGTTTATTGTAAGCGTCTCCTAACTCCATTTAAATAATGGGGCAAAAAAACTATTTTTTTAACATCATTAAAATTTGCATTCATGTTATTTTAGAATAAAATTAATAACCAATCAATTAAAAAAATAATTACATGAAAATTTATACTCACAGCAAAATATCTTCACTAGCGGATTTTCTTCTCTCTTCATTTGCACCTTACCGACACCGTAACCAACTAGAAATGACTCCTGGTGAACATGGCGGAACATCCTTATCTTCTTTTAATAATATGGTGGCTACTGTTTCCTTGCAATTCTTACCGCGTGATTTAAATCAAATATTAGAAGAAAAATGGTGCATTATAAATAATAAAATTAATCTTTTCCACTTTTGTGTCGTAAGTTTATAACTTTTAAAATGAAAACATCAATGCACGGCGGGTAGTTTATTTAAATATTTTCAAATTTTCTCAAAATTTTACAAAATCCGTTGTTGCTAAAAAAGTTAGTGGTCCGTTGAAAAACTGAAACTCAGTAGGCGTTATCTCAATCTTATTTAATTTGATAGTTTGAAAAAAATAACATTTTATAGTGAATAATTATTTATTCCTATAGTAATTGGTAAAAAATATAATTAAGAAAATAAATAGACAGAAATTCATATAGATCATTTAGGTTTATCTTTTCAGCCCTACCTTCACATCAAAGGTTCCAACCCTCTCCAGGACCAATAAATTAGTTGAGTCCAAAATTTAATACCTATACAAATTAAATAGTGAAATGTATTTGTTATGAACCACTAACACAGCATTCGACTTGCATTTTGCCAACAAAGTTGGTATCATTCGGAGACAATTAAGATAAATAAGAAATATTTTTTACATTTGGTGTATCTGTCGTCTAATTAATTATTTGTTCATGTTCTAAATGTATGAATATATTAATGCCCAATATTACCTGTAGTGAATATACTTAATAATAATAATAATAATAGTAATATTTTAAACCACAAATACAATGGCGTTAGACTCGTCAATCAGTACAAGTGTGACACAGTTGTCTACAAATTGTAAATAAAATTATAAAATTAGGTTTATATGAAACAGTACAAAGCATTTACATATTGGTTAAAAATTAAGGATACAATTAAGTAAGTTTTTTCTTTCTTCATGCGACATACGACGGCCTGCTGTTCTTATATTGAAGATGAACCAGAGTTATTAGGAGAGAAACTAGAAAAAAAAAATATTCAAGACCCTTTTTTTTTTTCTAGTTCCTCCGAAATACCTCTCGTTTCCCAGCTAATATTCCAAAACGTATTTTCCAAAGCCAATGTTTCTTAACAAAATAAAAAGAGAGAAAATCATATAGATCACTTAGGTTTATCTTTTCAGCCCTACCGTCACGCCAAAGGTTCCAGCCCTCTCCAGGACCAATAAATTAGTTGAATCTAAAATTTTATACAGGGTGTTAAGAAAAAGTAGGTCATGCCTTTAACCACAGATTCTTAGTGCGAAAATAATGTGACTTTTATAATGTGATTTTTTATTTTGGAGCGTAGTTTTTTAATTTTGATTTAGGACTTAATTAACGAGATTTCCAGTAAATTCAGAATCATTTTCAACATTTCAGTTTCGGAATTTATTGTTTTTACTATTGTTGTTCGTAGTAATCCTGGGTTTTCTTTAAATCGACTACTTTTAGACAAAAGATGCTAGAGACTTTTTTTGTTTTAGTAATAATTGTATTTTCTGTATCGATTTAAAGAAAACCCAGGATTACTACGAACAACAATAGTAAAAACAATAAATTTAGAAACTGAAATATTGAAAATGATTCTAAATTTACTGGAATATCTCGTTAATCAAGTTCTAAATCAAAATTTTGCAAGAGTAAAAAAAATTGGGGAAATAAGTGTTTAATCTAAAAATAAATATCTAGAGACCATAGGCGTACGCATGAAAAAGTTGGGGGGTTAATGGGTAACACAACCCCCCGTTTTCTCGTTTGCGTTTTGACTTTTTTGACCAAAATTAACAAAAGTGTATCTGTATAAGATGAAAGTCTGTGCAAAAATTCGGGTAAAAATCTTAAACAGTAACAGAATTATTAATAAAAATAATTTTCAAAATGTAAACTTTAACACCCTGTATAAAAAAAACTACGCTCCAAAATAAACAATCACATTATAAAAGTCACATTATTTTCGCCCAAAGAATCTGTGGTTAAAGGCATGACCTACTTATTCTTAACACCCTGTATACAAATTAAATAGTGAATTAATGTATGTATTTGTTAAGGAGAGAGCTAAGACCTTTGATGTGACGGTAGCACTGGCATAGTTTCCACAGAACCACTAACACTGCATTCGGCGTGCATTTTGTCAACAAAGTTGGCATCATTCGGAGACAATTAAGAAAAATAAGGGATATTTTTTTTACATTTCGCATACCTGTCGTTTAATTAATTATTTGTTCATGTTCTAAATGTATGAATATATTAATGCTCAATATTACCTGTAGTGAATATACATAATAATAATACTAATAATAATAGTAATATTTTAGACCACAAATGCAATGGCGTTAGACTCGTCAATCAGTAGAAGTGTAAAACAGTTATCTACAAATTGTAAAAAAAATTGTAAAATTAGGTTTATACGAAACAGTACAATGCATTTACATATTGGTTAAAAATTAAGGATACAATTAAGTAAGTTTTTTCTTTCTTCATGCCACATACGACGGCCTGCTGTTCTTATATTGAAGATGAACCAGAGTTATTCGGAGAGAAACTAGAAAAAAAAAATATTCAAGACCCTTTTCTTTTTTCTAGTTCCTCCGAGATACCTCTCGTTTCCCAGCTAATATTCCAAAACGTATTTTCCAAAGCCAATGTTTCTTAAGAAAATAAAAAGAGAGAAAATCATACAGATCACTTAGGTTTATCTTTTCCACAAAATCACTAACACTGGCATTCGACGTGCATGTTGCCAACAAAGTTGGCATCATTCGGAGACAATTAAGATAAATAAGAGATATTTTTTACATTACGCGTACCTGTCGTTTAATTAATTATTTGTTCATGTTTTAAATGTATGAATATATTAATGCCCAATATTACCTGTAGTAAATATACATAATAATAATAATAATAGTAATATTTTAGACCACAAATGCAATGGCGTTAGACTCGTCAATCAGTACAAGTGTAAAACAGTTATCTACAAATTGTAAATAAAATTGTAAAATTAGGTTTATACGAAACAGTACAATGCATTTACATGTTGGTTAAAAATTAAGGATACAATTAAGTAAGTTTTTTCTTTCTTCATGCGACATACGACGGCCTGCTGTTCTTATATTGAAGATGAACCAGAGTTATTCGGAGAGAAACTAGAAAAAAAAAATATTCAAGACCCTTTTCTTTTTTCTAGTTCCTCCGAGATACCTCTCGTTTCCCAGCTAATATTCCAAAACGTATTTTCCAAAGCCAATGTTTCTTAAGAAAATAAAAAGAGAGAAAATCATACAGATCACTTAGGTTTATCTTTTCAGCCCTATCGTCACTTCAAAGGTTCCAGCCCTCTCCAGGACCAATAAATTAGTTGAATCCAAAATTTAATATACAAATTAAATAGTGAATTAATGTATTTGTTATGCAGAGAGCTGAGACCTTTGATGTGACGGTAGCACTGGCGTAATTTCCACAAAATCACTAACACTGGCATTCGACGTGCATGTTGCCAACAAAGTTGGCATCATTCGGAGACAATTAAGATAAATAAGAGATATTTTTTACATTACGCGTACCTGTCGTTTAATTAATTATTTGTTCATGTTTTAAATGTATGAATATATTAATGCCCAATATTACCTGTAGTGAATATACATAATAATAATAATAATAATAGTAATATTTTAGACCACAAATGCAATGGCGTTAGACTCGTCAATCAGTACAAGTGTAAAACAGTTATCTACAAATTGTAAATAAAATTGTAAAATTAGGTTTATATGAAACAGTACAAAGCATTTACATATTGGTTAAAAATTAAGGATACAATTAAGTAAGTTTTTTCTTTCTTCATGCGACATACGACGGCCTGCTGTTCTTATATTGAAGATGAACCAGAGTTATTCGGAGAGAAACTAGAAAAAAAAAATATTCAAGACCCTTTTCTTTTTTCTAGTTCCTCCGAGATACCTCTCGTTTCCCAGCTAATATTCCAAAACGTATTTTCCAAAGCCAATGTTTCTTAAGAAAATAAAAAGAGAGAAAATCATATAGATCACTTAGGTTTATCTTTTCAGCCCTACCGTCACGCCAAAGGTTCCAGCCCTCTCCAGGACCAATAAATTAGTTGAATCCAAAATTTAATATACAAATTAAATAGTGAATTAATGTATTTGTTACGGAGAGAGCTGAGACCTTTAATGTGACTGTAGCACTGGCGTAGTTTCCACAGAACCACTAACACTCGACGTGCATTTTGCCAACAAAGTTGGCATCATTCGGAAACAATTAAGATAAATAAGAGATATTTTTTTTCATGTTCTAAATGTATGAATATATTAATGCCTAATATTACCTGTACTGAATATACATAATAATAATAGTAATATTTTAGACCACAAATACAATGGCGTTAGACTCGTCAATCAGTACAAGTGTAAAACAGTTATCTACAAATTGTAAATAAAATTATAAAATTAGGTTTATATGAAACAGTACAAAGCATTTACATATTGGTTAAAAATTAAGAATACAATTAAGTAAGTTTTTTCTTTCTTCATGCGACATACGACGGCCTGCTGTTCTTATATTGAAGATGAACCAGAGTTATTCGGAGAGAAACTAGAAAAAAAAAATATTCAAGACCCTTTTCTTTTTTCTAGTTCCTCCGAGATACCTCTCGTTTCCCAGCTAATATTCCAAAACGTATTTTCCAAAGCCAATGTTTCTTAAGAAAATAAAAAGAGAGAAAATCATACAGATCACTTAGGTTTATATTTTCAGCCCTACCATCACGCCAAAGGTTCCAGCCCTCTCCAGGACCAATAAATTAGTTAAATCCAAAATTTAATATACAAATTAAATAGTGAATTAATGTATTTGTTATGCAGAGAGCTGAGACCTTTGATGTGACGGTAGCACTGGCGGAATTTCCACAAAATCACTAACACTGGCATTCGACGTGCATGTTGCCAACAAAGTTGGCATCATTCGGAGACAATTAAGATAAATAAGAGATATTTTTTACATTACGCGTACCTATCGTTTAATTAATTATTTGTTCATGTTCTAAATGTATGAATATATTAATGCTCAATATTACCTGTAGTGAATATACATAATAATAATACTAATAATAATAGTAATATTTTAGACCACAAATGCAATGGCGTTAGACTCGTCAATCAGTACAAGTGTAAAACAGTTATCTACAAATTGTCGATAAAATTGTAAAATTAGGTTTATACGAAACAGCATTTACATGTTGGTTAAAAATTAAGGATACAAATAAGTAAGTTTTTTCTTTCTTCATGCGACATACGACGGCCTGCTGTTCTTATATTGAAGATGAACCAGAGTTATTCGGAAAGAAAAAAAATATATTCAAGCCCCTTTTCTTGTTTCTAGTTCCTCCGAAATACCTCTCGTTTCCCAGCTAATATTCCAAAACGTATTTTCCAAAGCCAATGTTTCTTAAGAAAATAAAAAGAGAGAAAATCATATAGATCACTTAGGTTTACCTTTTTAGCCCTACCGTCACATCAAAGGTTCCAGCCCTTTCCAGGAACAATAAATTAATTGAATCCAAAATTTTATTTACAAGTTAAATAGTGAACGAATGTATTTGTTACGAAGAGATCTGAGACCTTTGATGTGACGGTAGCACTGGCGTAGTTTCCACAGAACCACTAACACTGCATTCGACGTGCATGTTGCCAACAAAGTTGGCATCATTCGGAGACAATTAATATAAATAAGAGTTATTTTTTACATTTTGCGTATCTGTCGTCTAATTAATTATTTGTTCATGTTCTAAATGTATGAATATATTAATGCCCAATATTACCTGTAGTGAATATACATAATTATAATAATAATAGTAATATTTTTGACCAAAAATACAATGGCGTTAGACTCGTCAATCAGTGCAAGTGTAAAACAGTTGACAAAAAATTAGGTTTATATGAAACAATACAACGCATTTACATATTGGTTAAAAATTAAGGATACAATTAAGTACGTTTATTTCTTTTTTTCTATTTCTTCATGCGACAGACGACCGATGTTCTGTTTGTATTATGAATACCAGTATTGACAATAACAAGTGGACCGCCTGCTGTTCTTATTTGAAGATGAACCAGAGTTATTCGGAAAAAAACTAGAAAAAAAAAATATTCAAGCCCCTTTTCTTTTTTCTAGTTCCTCCGAAATACCTCTCGTTTCCCAGCTAATAATCCAAAACGTTTTTTCCAAAGCCAATGTTTCTTAAGAAAATAAAAAGAGAGAAAATCATATAGATCACTTAGGTTTATCTTTTTAGCCCTACCATCACATCAAAGGTTCCAGCCCTTTCCAGGACCAATAAATTAATTGAATCCAAAATTTTATTTACAAGTTAAATAGTGAACGAATGTAGTTGTTACGAAGAGATCTGAGACCTTTGATGTGACGGTAGCACTGGCGTAGTTTCCACAAAACCACTAACACTGCATTCGACGTGCATTGTGCCAACAAAGTTGGCATCATTCGGAGACAATTAATATAAATAAGAGTTATTTTTTACATTTTGCGTATCTGTCGTCTAATTAATTATTTGTTCATGTTCTAAATGTATGAATATATTAATGCCCAATATTACCTGTAGTGAATATACATAATAATAATAATAATAGTAATATTTTTGACCACAAATATAATGGCGTTAGACTCGTCAATCAGTACAAGTGTAAAACAGTTGACAAAAAATTAGGTTTATATAAAACAATACAACGCATTTACATATTGGTTAAAAATTAAGGATACAATTAAGTACGTTTATTTCTTTTTTTCTATTTCTTCATGCGACATACGACCGATGTTCTGTTTGTATTATGAATACTAGTAATGACAATAACAAGTGGACCGCCTGCTGTTCTTATTTGAAGATGAACCAGAGTTATTTGGAGAGAAACTAGAAAAAAAAAATTTCAAGACCCTTTCCTTTTTTCTAGTTCCTCCGAAATGCCTCTCGTTTCCCAGCTAAATTCCAAAATGTATTTTCCAAAGCATGTTGCAAAAATGATATATTTTTCATATATTAGTAGGCAGAAAATGTAATGTATCCAATTAGTTACGTCCCGATCTGTTATTGATTTAACCTGAAAATGAAATAAAATAAATTAGTATTATTAATAAAGAAGAATAAGAGACCACTTACGTAGTTCACTTTTTCCAAAATACCTCTCGCTATATAACTAATACTTCAAAACTGAATTTTTAATATAATATTTCACCTAAAAATATAAAATTAATTAGTGGATCCTCTCTAACTCTAATTTAAACTTTGTAAAATTTTATAGGCCTATGGCTGACTCAACTATCAAAAAATAGAAACAAGTTTAATGTATTTCCTAAAATTCTGATACCATATAATTATTTTATTTTTGCCTGCTCAGTTCGCTTTTAAAATCCTTGCACTAACAATTGAATAACTTGTATGTCTAAGAAGTGATACTAGACATGTTGATAACCGAGGAATTTTATAAAAATATATATCAAATAAAAAATTTTTAAATCAAATATATCAAGTAGACCTAGTGTAGCTTTTACAGTGTGTATTTACTAAGATTATACATTGCGTACCTCTTACTTATCTGTGGTAACTGAAGAGAAGGAAAACGAAAATATAACATTGATTTTCATAGTTGTCTGTGGATTGCCCGTCCACTCCCATTTCATAATAAAAAAGAGTTATTAAAAGGAAACAGAAAATACGAAAAATTCTGAACCACACGTATTTTTTCATACTTCTTTATATGTTCTGCATCGATTGATTGCGCGTTATAAAAGTAATTAAATGCATATATTTAATGGTAAATACTGAAGTACTTAATTAAAACACAACATGATAGAATTGCCAGTCAAGCAAAATAAACTGTCGTTGAAAAATCGGCGACAAATATATGTAAAATATTTGTTAGTTTCCAAGCGTAAAAACACCAAGACGTGTTTAGATTAAGCAAAGATTTATGGATTTAAATTCAATATTTATCATTTTACCGAGAAAAATCATTCTTGCATTATCTTGTGCCTTAAATCTTACTCTCATATAGGAGTCACGAATTTTATAGTAGAATAATAAACATGTTTGAAATTGCTACTGAAAACGACCTTTCGATAACTTTCATTCTGTTTATTGTGATGGAAACAATAAATTTAATCATATACAGTGTAATGAAAAAATATTAAAATAAAAACTAGGTACAGAAATATATATTTAATTGAGATAGAACTTAAAATATAAAATATACACATAAACATATTGGCCTAATCCGGACCAAACTTTTGTAATACTCTAATAAATACACTTCGGATTGTTTGGTATTGGCTCAATTAAATCTGTAAATAACCTGTAATTTAAATATAGTTACACGTTTTTACTTTTTGATCTAATTTTTCGTTCCTAAGTATTTTATGTACTATTAGCCTTACATTCTTATGTTTCATTGAATATTTCTGCTCCACAAAATATACAACCATTATATCTTAATGCACATTATTGGTCCCCAAAATCTGAAACAGAAAGTGGTAGTTAAAGAGCACGGAACTATCATTTTAAGTTTTATACCAATAAATGCAATTGCTGATTGTTTGATATTCCTCGTTTCCCTAAGAGGAATGAAGCAGTACCCTCTTCTAGAGAAACTTTAAATTTCTTCAAATGATATTTCCTTGTTACCAGCTCTACGACAAGTCTAGGTAATCATGGTCTACGTATCTGAGAGCAAAGCAAATGTTAAATACGAAAAGTATTACTATTCTTGAACAAATTACTGTATTTAAGTTAAACAAAATATTTCGAGATATTATATCTTGGTATGCATCGATCTGTGCCCAAAATCTGAAACAAAAAGTAAGTATTAATAAGTATTAAGTCTTTCATTTTATTCTAGATACATATTGCATAACTGGTAGTGATATTTTTACATTAAACATGGATGAAATAACATTTCGAAAAACGTGTATAATTTCATATGTTTCAGTGGTGCTTTTTTGATGAAGTACAATGCTTCACTTGACTAGCAAATATGCATCACCAATTTAATACACGGTGATGTACAAATGTCAGTCAGGCAAGGAATTGTAATTGGCCCATTCATAATCATCAGTAACATCTAAGTCATTTCAATAAATTCAGTAGCACTATAATAAATCCGAAAATGATTTACAATGTAAATAAGTTTATTACCTTTTATCTTGATTTTACGTTTTACTCTTCACAGATCACATCTGCCTAATAATTACGGCATCATTACAGACACACCTAGTGCTCAAAATATTTCGTATTATTGTATCTTGATGCATGTCCAAACATCTGAAACAAAAAGTAATTACCAATAAGTTATGGTTTTAACACGACAACAAAGAAACACAAAACAAATATCAGTTTAAAACACAGTATTCATTCACAGAGTTTAATTGTCAAAAATTGCAAAAATTTGGTTTCTTTTTCTAAAATACCTACCATTTATGCTTGACAATAGAATTTGTAAACTACTATATTTCTGATATTATATTTTTGATTCCTTAAGAACTATAAAAAATAATCCCTGGAGAAATTATAAATGCCATTAAAAGGCACAAATAAACTCATCATCATTCAGTGTCATCATAAGATCATAAGTTAAAGAAATGTTTGTTTTCATTGCGTTATTATTCTATTTACTTTCAGGAGATGGCAACTAATATACCGATATATCTCTGCTCTCTATATCTGAAAGTGAAAATAACATTAACGACTAAGACAACTTGTTTTTATATGAAGCACTGCAACAAAACCATATTATTTCGGAAAATATGGACAGGTACAATTTTAAACATATGTCAATGATGCAATTTTTCCTGATGAAGTGCAATGCTTTACTTGACTAACAGGCGTGCGATACCAGTTCAAAACACGGTATTGCCCAAATGTCAGCCATGCAAGGAATTGCAATTATATCGGTTCTTCTTTTCTCTAGAATCTAGAACATCACTCGGCCCTCTCCTTAAGCGTCAACAACATCGTAACATAGTAAATTTACGTCGCATTATTTTTCATTTAATTTTCAGTTCCCAATATACCTCTGCAATGCATACCTGAAATTAAAACAACCATTAATAACCAATAGTGATATTTTGACATAAATATGGAAACAAAAAGCAACATTTCGAGAATCATACGTGTATAATTTCATATGTTTCAGTGGTGCTATTCTTTTTTTTTATGAAGCCTCACTTGACTAGCAATACAAATTTAAATAAGGTAATGTCCAAATATCAATCATGCAAGGAATTGTAATTAGTCTATTTTCTTTTTCTTTAGAATAGTATTGGCCATTCAAATATATGCAAATTGGAAAGACGTTTAATTTAATTTTCTTTATGGAGAACACCTGACACTCAAAGGTACAACACCAGTTTATAAACAAGGCATTGTCCAATTGCCAGTCAAGCAAATTCTAACTTATGCACATTTGCCCCAAAATCTGAAAAAGAAAGTGGTACTACTTTTTCTGTTGGTATACAATACTTCATTTAACTGGCAAGTGTGCAATACCAGTTCAAAACACGGCATTGCCCAAATGTCAGCCATGTAAAGAATTGTCGATTTTCTGTTTCTTTAGAACATGCCTAAAATTTAACATCACATATTTCTATTGAGGTGAAGATGAGATACGAACTGCAGTTCATCAGCCAGAAAAATTTCGGTGAACGAAATTTAAATCCGAAATTCATACTCGTAGATACAAAACCTCTATATATTCACGTTGCATTATTAACTATTCATTTTGCTTCCAGAGAATGGGCAAGCAAAACCTTAATATCTGTCAAATATAACTAAAAGTAGAACAAACAGTAATAACTAAGTTTTGTGAAAAATTTGAAATATATTTCAGTGGATACTAGAATTTGTAAACTACTATATTTCTGATATTATATTTTTAATTCCTTAAGAACTATAAAAAACAATCACTGGAGAAACTATAAATGCCGTTAATAGGCGCAAATAAACTCATCATCATTCACTCATTTTATGAAATGAATAGGTACCATAAGATCATAAGTTAAGGAAATGTTTCCCGATACTTCTCTATTCTCTATATCTGAAAGTGAAAATAACATTAACGACTAAGACAATTGGTTTTTATATGAAGCACTGCAACAAAACCATTTTATTTCGGAAAATATGTACAGGTACAATTTTAAATGTCAATGATGCAATTTTTCCTGATGAAGTGCAATGCTTTACTTGACTAACAGGCGTGCGACACCAGTTCGAAACACGGTATTGCCCAAATGTCAGTCATGCAAGGAATTGCAATTTTATCGGTTCTTCTTTACTTTAGGATCTAGAACATCACTCGGCTCTCTCCTTAAGCGTCAGCAACATCGTAACAGTAAAGTTACGTCGCATTATTTTTCATTTAATTTTCAGTTCCCACTACTCTGCAATGCATACCTGAAATTAAAACAACCATTAATAACCAATAGTGATATTTTGACATAAATATGGAAACAAAAAGCAACATTTCGAGAATCATACGTGTATAATTTCATATGTTTCAGTGGTGCTATTCTTTTTTTTTATGAAGCCTCACTTGACTAGCAATACAAATTTAAATAAGGTAATGTCCAAATATCAATCATGCAAGGGATTGTAATTAGTCTATTTTCTTTTTCTTTAGAATAGTATTGGCCATTCAAATATATGCAAATTGTAAAGACGTTTAATTTAATTTTCTTTATGGAGAACACCTGACACTCAAAGGTACAACACCAGTTTATAAACAAGGCATTGTCCAATTGCCAGTCAAGCAAATTCTTACTTATGCACATTTGCCCCAAAATCTGAAAAAGAAAGTGGTAGGTACTACTTTTTCTGTTGGTATACAATACTTCATTTAACTGGCAAGTGTGCAATACCAGTTCAAAACACGGCATTGCCCAAATGTCAGCCATGTAAAGAATTGTCGATTTTCTGTTTCTTTAGAACATGCCTAAAATTTAACATCACATATTTCTCTGTCAAATATAAGTAAAAGTAGAACAAACAGTAATAACTAAGTTTTGTGAAAAATTTGAAATATATTTCAGTGGATACAACTTTTCTGGTGGTGTACAATGCTTCACTTAACTGGCATTGCCCAAATGTCAGCCATGTAAAGAATTGTTTATGCTCTTTTTCTCTAGAACATCATCCGCACTTCTGCTTAAAGTCTAACATAATTACTTCTCCTAGAAAAATTCAATACAAAATTCACAGAATTCGTGGTTATAGAGAGCTGTCCACTTGTCTGGTAACAGCATAGTCAGTTTAAAGCACAGCATTGTGCAAGTACCATACATGCAAAGAATTTTATTCGATTTTCATCTTGCAACTAATATCCCGATACACCTCTGCTCTCTATGTCTGAAAATAACATTAATGACTAAGAGTGACATCTCTTTATATGAAGCACTGAAACAAATACATAATATTTCGGAAAATATGTACAGGTACAATTTCAAATATATTTCAATGGGTCAACTTTCTCTGATGCAGTACAATGCCTTACTTGACTAACAGACGTGCGGTACCAGTTAAAACACGGCATTGCCCAAATGTCAGTCACGCAAGAAGTTGCAATGGTCAATTCTCCTTATCTCTGAAACATTATTTGGTCCTCTCCTAAAAATCAACAACATAATTTTCAATTCCAGTGAAAATGCTGTATATTTAAGTTGCACTACTCTATGTTTGATGATGAGCTGTTGTTATCTATATTTTAATAGAAACATAAACAACTATGTTCAACAAAAGAAACATAGAGGCCTCGCATTTCAACGACAGTTTTGTAAATAAAACTTTTCTAATGACAAACAATGCCTCACTTGATTGGTAAGAGGACAATACCAGATTAAAACACAGCATTGCCCTAGTGCCAATCATGCAAGGGATTGCAATTGGTTGATTTTCTATTTTCTTTATTGCATGAAACTCAAGTTGAGGGTAGCTTTCTGAAACAGTCGTAAAAATATTATCATTATCCTACAGACTTCTCAATTCTAATATCATATAAGTAACCAATAACCTTACTTGAAGTTAAATTATACGTTCTATAGATATTTTCTTTCCCTCATTTTGAAATCTTGACCTTTACACCATCCTGCCATGGTCTTTTTCTGAAACAAAGTGACATGTGTTAAAAAAATCGAAAACACACATTTATACGTCGAAAAATATGTACGTGTACAATTTCAAATATATCTTAGGCGACACAACTTCTTCTGGAGGTGTACAATACTTGACTTGACTACCTTATGTACTATACCAATTTAAAACACGGCATTGCACAAATGGCAATCATGCAAAGAATTGTAATTGGTCGGTTTTCTCTTTCCCTAGAACACAAATAATATGTTGGTACCTTTATCGCTTTTAAAACCTGAACAAATTATGTTTAACAAACAATACATAGATGTCTCATTTCAACAACAGTTCTGTAATTACAACTTTGTTTGATGCAGAACAATGACCCACTCGATTGGCATAAGGATATTTACCAGATTAAAACACGGTATTGTCCAAGTGCCAATCGTGCAAGAGATTGCAATTGGATGGTTTTCGTTTTTCTCTAATGTTTGAAATACAAGTTGAGGAAAGCCTTCTGAAACAGTTTTTAAACTTGGAATTTCAAATACATACCTAGAGAAAATCTTAATTTACTTACTATAAGTACCTACATTCCACAAATCTTAAAGTGAAACAAATGTTAATGACTGACTGACATTTTTATAAGGAAATAAAAATAATAGCAAAATATGTACGTATACAGTTTGAAATATATGTCATAAATGGAAATGGCCAGTTTTTTTTAAAAGTTCCCGTGCTATGTTCTCTGTTGATTATTTTGAATTCTTGACCTTCGACCATCTGGTCATGATCTTTTTCTGAAACAAAGTGATATATTATGATACATCTTCATACAAATATCGAAAACACACATTTATACGTCAAAGAATATGTACTTGTATATTTTCAAATGTATTCTAGTGGGTACAACTTCTTCTGGAGGTGTACAATACTTGACTTGACTACCTTATGTACTAAACCAATTTAAAACACGGCATTGCACAAATGGCAGTCATGCAAAGAATTGCAATTGATTGATTTTCACTAGAACATCTTCTGCTATTCTGCTTAAAGTCTAAATAACGGTATCTGTCACAAGACAGACGTTTTCTAAGATTGTATTCAATTTCAACATTCAAATAAGTAGTTTGTTGATGGAGAATAACGCTTCGTCTGCCATACGCAAGAAAGTATCTTATGCAGTATTCCCACCTGTGTTCATAATAATAATATCTTAATGGACGTGCTAGCTCAAAATAAATCGAACCATAATATTCTGGCGATCATCTATTTTCAACATCTGAAACAAAAAGTAATTATTATTGAATGGAATTGAAATTAATTGCCATTTTATTTTCGCAAAATTTAACGACCGGCATTTCATTATGCCCACTATCTATGGACCAGAAAGAAAACAAAATTATTCTTTCCTTACTAATGTTAGAAACATAGAAATATTAACAATTTTTCTACACGTATGATTATATCTGTTGGAAAACGATGCTTCCCCTGTCAATAGTACAAATCCAGTTTAAAACACAGAATTGTCTGAGTGCAAGTCTAGCAAAGAATTGTAAGTGGTCGGTTTTCTTTTTCCCTGGAACAGAAATAATATCCTGGTTAAAATGTGAAGAAATTTATAAATCAAGAGAAACCCTTATAAATCTAAAATTCATAGATATAAAGCTGTATATTTACGCATACGACCGGTAGGTATTCCATTATTCCATTATACCAACTATCTATGGACCTGAAAGTAAAACAGAATTATTGTTTGTTTCTCTTCTAATGTTAGAAGCATGTACAAATTATATACTTAGTTGGTAAATATCAGCAGTTCTTCTACAAGTATAATTATATCTGCTAGAAAACGATGCCTCCCTTGATTGTCAATTGTACAAGTTTAAAACATAGCATTGTCCAAGTGCTAGTTTAGCAAAGAATTGTAGTTGGTCGGTGTTCTTTTTCTTTTGATGCAGAACAATGCCCCACTCGATTGGCAAAAGGATATTACCAGATTAAAACACAGTATTGTCAAAGTGCCAATCGTGCAAGGGATTGCAGTTGGTTGGTTTTCGGTTTTCTCTGTTGCATGAAATTCGAGTTAAGAGAAGATTTCTGAAACAAATTTTAAACTTGAAATACATAGAGAACTATAATTAACTTGGTTTAATGTTCCTTTTGTATGTAACCAATATTCAGATAATATCTCCGTTCTACAAATTTGAAAGTGAAAGTGATCGGTTTTCCTTTTCTCAGAAACATCATTTGGTCCTCTCCCTAAAAGTCAACACAATTTACTCTGGTTTAAATTATCTTATGTGACATTGCTATCGTCAAATGAAAGACATATAATTATCCCTAATATTTTTAATTTCAACACTATAATTAGTAATTTGCTGATGAAAACAACCCTTAGCCTAACACACATAAGAGGAATTAATAAAACACAGTTATGGCCCAATGTATGTCGGGCTAAAAATTGTAGTTGCTACAGTAGTAAAGATATTACCCAACAGAATTTTCAATTTAATATTATTTAAATAATCTCACTTGAAGTTAAATTATAAAAAGTTTTATAAACATCTTCCTTCTTAACTAATTGCATTACCATTATTGTCTTTGATAAGCATATATCTAAAAGTAATACAAATAGAAATGACTAAGGTTTTAAAAAAATTTCATGTTGATTATTTTCAATTCTTGACCATTCGATTATCTTGTCATCTTGTCTATTTCTGAAACAAAGTGATATGTGATAAGACATTTTTACACAGAAATCCATAACACATTTATGCGTCGAAAAAATATATGCGTGTAACAAATAATACATAAATTGCTCATTTCAACGACAGTGCTGTAATTACAACTTTGTTTGATGCAGAACAATGCCCCACTCGATAGGCAAAAGGATATTAACCAGATTAAAACACGGTATTGTCCAAGTGCCAATCGTGCAAGGGATTGCAAATGGTTGGTCTTCGTTTTTCTCTAATGTTTGAAATACAAGTTGAGGAAAGCCTTCTGAAACAGATTTTAAAATTAAAATATATAGAGAAAGTTCACGTGCTTCGTTATATCTATGTTGATTATTTTGAGTTCTTAACCTTCGACCATCTGGTCATGGTCTTTTTCCGGAACAAAGTGATATATGATACATTTTCTTACAAAAATCGAAAACACACATTTATACATCGAAAAATATGTTCGTGTACTGTACATGTTCATGTATTTTAGTGGGTACAACTTCTTCTGGAGGTGTACAATTCTTGACTTGACTGCCTTATACACAAAACCAATTTAAAACACGGCATTGCGCAAAAGGCAGTCATGCAAAGAATTGCAATTGATTGATTTTCACTAGAACATCTTCTGCTCTTCTGCTTAAAGTCTAAATAACGGTATCTGTCAGAGGACAGACGTTTTCTAAGATTGTTTTCAATTTCAACATTCAAATAAGTAGTTTGTTGATGGAGAGTAACGCTTCGTCTGCCATACGCAAGACAAAGTATATTATGCAGTATTACAACCTGTGTTCATAATAATATCTTAACGGACGTACTAACTCAAATTAAATCGAACCATAATATTCTGGTGATCATCTATTTTCAAAATCTTAATCAAAAAGTAATTATTATTGAATTGAATTGAAATGAATGGCCATTTTATTTTCGCAAAATTTAACGACCTGCATTTCATTATGCCCACTATCTATGGACCTAAAAAAAAAACAAAATTATTCTTTCCTTACTAATGTTAGAAACATATTCAAAAGATAAACTTAGTTGTTAAATATTAACAATTTTTCTACAGGTATGATTATATCTGTTGGAAAGCGATGCATCCCCTGTCAATAGTACAAATCCAGTTTAAAACACAGAATTGTCTGAGTGCAAGTCTAGCAAAGAATTGTAATTGGTCGGTTTTCTTTTTCTCTGGAACAGAAATAATATCCTGGTTAAAATGTGAAGAAATTCATAAACAAAGAGAAAACTTAATAAATCTGAAACTCATAGATATAAATAAAGCTGTATATTTACGATGAATCATTACTCTCTGTCTGGTGGTGAACTGTTGGTACCTTTATTGTTTTTAAAACATGAACAAGTTATGTTTAACAAATAATACATTGATATCTCATTTCAACGACAGTGGTGTAATTACAACTTTGTTTGATGCAGAACAATGCCCCACTCGATTGGAAAAAGGATGTTACCAGATTAAAAAACAGTATCGTCCAAGTGCCAATCGTGCAAGGAATTGCAATTGGTTGGTTTTCGTTTTTCTCTAATACAAGTATTATTTTTCTTGGGTATATCGGCCATATACATATAAACACATTTTATTTTTCTAACGTTTCGTTTTATTTATAAACCATCATCAGAGAAATATTATTTTTGTTTGCTTGTTCTTCAATTTTTTCTCTAATTTTTGACATACAAGCTGAGGAAAGCCTACTGCAACAGATTTTAAACTTGAGATTTAAAATACATACATACCTAAAAAAAATCTTAATTTACTTACTATAAGTACCTACGTTCTACAAATCTCAAAGTAAAACACAAACGGCATATCTAAAAGTAAAACAAATGGAAATGGCTCAGTTTTTTTAAAAAGTTCCCGTGCTATGTTCTCTGTTGATTATATTGAATTCTTTACCTTGGTCTTTTCTGAAACAAAGTGATATATGATACATCTTCATACAAAAATCGAAAACGCACATTTATATGACGAAGAATATGTACTTGTACATTTTCAAATGTATTTTAGTGGATGCAACTTCTTCTGGAGGTGTACAATACTTGACTTGACTACCTTATGTACTAAACCAATTTAAAACACGGCATTGCACAAATGGCAGTCATGCAAAGAATTTCAATTGATTGATTTTCACTAGAACATCTTCTGCTATTCTGCTTAAAGTCTAAATAACGGTATCTGTCACAAGACAGACGTTTTCTAAGCTTGTATTCAATGTCAACATTCAAATAAGTAGTTTATTGACGGAGAATAACGCTTCGTCTGCCATACGCAAGAAAGTAATTTATGCAGTATTACCACCTGTGTCCATAATAATATCTTAATGGACGTGCTAACTCAAATTAAATCGAACCATAATATTCTGGCGATCATCTATTTTCAAAATCTGAAACAAAAAGTAATTATTATTGAATTGAATTGAAATGAATTGCCATTTTATTTTCGCAAAATTTAACGACCTTCATTTCATTATGCCCACTATCTATGGACCTAAAAAAAACAAAATTATTCTTTCCTTACTAATGTTAGAAACATATTCAAAAGATAAACTTAGTTGTTAAATATTAACAATTTTCAACAGGTATGATTATATCTGTTGGAAAACGATGCTTCACCTGTCAATAGTACAAATCCAGTTTAAAACACAGAATTGTCTGAGTGCAAGTCTAGCAAAGAATTGTAATTGGTCGGTTTTCTTTTTCCCTGGAACAGAAATAATATCCTGGTTAAAATGTGAAGAAATTTATAAATCAAGAGAAAACCTTATAAATCTAAAATTTATACATATAAAACTGTATACTAACGCAAACTATAACGACCGGTATTCCATTATTCCATTATACCCACTATCTATGGACCTGAAAGTAAAATAGAATTATTGTTTGTTTCTCTTCTAATGTTAGAAACATGTACAAATTATATACTTAGCTGATAAATATTAACAGTTCTTCTACAAGTATAATTATATCTGCTGGAAAACGATGCTTCACTTGATTGTCAATAGTAAAAGTTTAAAACATAGCATTGTCCAAGTGCTAGTCTAGGAAAGAATTGTAGTTGGTCGGTGTTCCTTTTCTTTTGATGCAGAACAATGCCCCACTCGATAGGCAAAAGGATATTAACCAGATTAAAACACGGTATTGTCCAAGTGCCAATCGTGCAAGGGATTGCAAATGGTTGGTCTTCGTTTTTCTCTAATGTTTGAAATACAAGTTGAGGAAAGCCTTCTGAAACAGATTTTAAACTTGAAATATATAGAGAAAGTTCACGTGCTTCGTTATATCTATGTTGATTATTTTGAGTTCTTAACCTTCGACCACCTGGTCATGGTCTTGTTCCGGAACAAAGTGATATATGATACATTTTCTTACAAAAACCGAAAACACATATTTATACATCGAAAAATATATTCGTGTACTGTACATGTTCATGTATTTTAGTGGATACAACTTCTTCTGGAGGTGTACAGCACTTGACTTGACTGCCTTATACACAAAACCAGTTTAAAACACGGCATTGCGCAAAAGGCAGTCATGCAAAGAATTGCAATTGATTGATTTTCACTAGAACATCTTCTGCTCTTCTGCTTAAAGTCTAATCCGTCACAGGACAGACGTTTTCTAAGCTTGTTTTCAATTTCAACATTCAAATAAGTAGTTTGTTGATGGAGAGTAACGCTTCGTCTGCCATACGCAAGAAAGTATTTTTTGCAGTCCTGTGTTCATAATAATCTCTTAATGGACGTGCTAGCTCAAAATAAATCAAACCATAATATTCTGGCGATTTTCAAAATCTGAAACAAAAAGTAATTATTATTGAATTTTGAATTGAAATGAATTGCTATTTTATTTTCGCAAAATTTAACGACCTGCATTTCATTATGCCCACTATCTATGAACCTAAAAAAAAAACAAAATTATTCTTTCTTTACTAATGTTAGAAACATATTCAAAAGATAAACTTAGTTGTTAAATATTAACAATTTTTCTACAGGTATGATTATATCTGTTGGATAGGGATGCGTCCCCTGTCAATAGGACAAATCCAGTTTAAAACATAGAATTGTCTGAGTGCATGTCTAGCAAAGAATTGTAATTGGTCGGTTTTCTTTTTCCCTGGAACAGAAATAATATCCTGGTTAAAATGTGAAGAAATTTATAAATCAAGAGGAAACCTTATAAATCTAAAATTTATACATATAAAGCTGTATACTTACGCAAACTATAACGACCGGTATTCCATTATTCCATTATACCCACTATCTATGGACCTGAAAGTAAAATAGAATTGTTGTTTGTTTCTCTTCTAATGTTAGAAACATGTACAAATTATATACTTAGCTGATAAATATTAACAGTTCTTCTACAAGTATAATTATATCTGCTGGAAAACGATGCTTCACTTGATTGTCAATAGTAAAAGTTTAAAACATAGCATTGTCCAAGTGCTAGTCTAGCAAAGAATTGTAGTTGGTCGGTGTTCTTTTTCTTTTGATGCAGAACAATGCCCCACTCGATTAGCAAAAGGATATATACCAGATTAAAACACAGTATTGTCCAAGTGCCAATCGTGCAAGGGATTGCAGTTGATTGGTTTTCGGTTTTCTCTGTTGCATGAAATTCGAGTTAAGAGAAGCTTTCTGAAACAGATTTTAAACTTGAAATACATAGAGAACTTTAATTTACTTGGTATAATGTTCCTTTTGTATGTAACCAATATTCAGATACCTCCGTTCTACAAATTTGAAAGTGAAAGTATTCGGTTTTCCTTTTCTCTGAAACATCATTTGGTCCTCTCCCTAAAAATTTACACAATTTACTCTGGTTTAAGTTCTTTTAAATCCTTAGCTTAACACACATGAGGTATTACTAATATAAAACACAATTATGCCTCAATGTATGTCGGGCTAAAAATTGTAGTTGCTACAGTCGTAAAGATATTACCCAACAGAATTCTCAATTTCATATTATTTAAATTATCTTAATAAGTAGTGAGGGATAAGTACATCCCTCTGGTGGTCAGTTGCTACTACCAGTCAAGACATCGACGGTGTTTCTGTGACCGATAGCGGCTTGCCAATCAAGCACCAAGAGCGGCGACCTCTAGCCCTGATGGACTAAAACATGTGGCACACTGATGAGAACATAAAGAGTTCGAAACCGGTCTGTGTCTGGTATAGAAAAGACAAATAACAAATTTGGCCACCAATTTGGATTTATAGGTATAATTCAATGGGAGTAGGGGCCTTTGCCCGTCCAGTAGTTGTTTCCTATAATCCTATTTATTAAATTATCTTACTTGAAGTTAAAATATAAAAAGTTTTGAAAGAAATGAAATCCAAAGAAGTCAGAAATCCATAGAGGTAAACTTTAATAGAATAAAATAGCAAAATAAATTTTACTATTCAGCCTAAATCCTCTAATGTCTTAAAAAGACATAAATACTCTTTTCAGAGCTTATTTGCAAACTATCTACATTTAACTGATAAAAATTTGGTCAGTACTACGAATGTAGAAAGCAAATAATTTAATAATTGCAATAAGCCCCACCAGACGGATTAATCCAAATAAGGACTCCCTCTGTTACCAGGCAGTGCAAGTCACCAACCCATGGACCGGTTTCTGGCTTATTAGCCTTCATCAGCATGGTATAGGCAACTCACACTGCACGATAACAAAGGGACTCCAGATCTTGTCAACATCGATCGACATGAAGTCGGTAAGATGCGAATGTGGACCGTGGGGCCCTCTGGTGAAACTTATTGCAATGTGGATTTTGCCCAGACTAGGCTCGTATGAAAGAAATGAAATCCAAAGAAGTCAGAAATCCATAGAGGATTTCCTATGGATTTCTGACTTCTTTGGATTTCATTTCTTTCATACGAGCCTAGTCTGGGCAAAATCCACATTGCAATAAGTTTCACCAGAGGGCCCCACGGTCCACATTCGCATCTTACCGACTTCATGTCGATCGATGTTGACAAGATCTGGAGTCCCTTTGTTATCGTGCAGTGTGAGTTGCCTATACCATGCTGATGAAGGCTAATAAGCCAGAAACCGGTCCATGGGTTGGTGACTTGCACTGCCTGGTAACAGAGGGAGTCCTTATTTGGATTAATCCGTCTGGTGGGGCTTATTGCAATTATTAAATTATTTGCTTTCTACATTCGTAGTACTGACCAAATTTTTATCAGTTAAATGTAGATAGTTTGCAAATAAGCTCTGAAAAGAGTATTTATGTCTTTTTAAGACATTAGAGGATTTAGGCTGAATAGTAAAATTTATTTTGCTATTTTATTCTATAAAAAGTTTTATAAACATTTTCCTGCTTAAATAATTGCATTATCAGTATTGTGTCTGCAAAACTTATATCTAAAAGTAAAACAAATAGAAATGACAAAGGTTTTAAAACATTTTCTTTCCCGTTCCATGTTGATTATTTTCAATTCTTGAACTCGATTATCTTGTCATCTTATCTATTTCTGAAACAAAGTGATATGTGATAATACATTTTTACACAGAAATCCATAACACATTTATGCGTCGAAAAAATATATGCGTGTAACAAATAATACATAGATTGCTCATTTCAACGACAGTGCTGGGATTACAACTTTGTCTGTACGTGTACAGTTTGAAATATGTGTCACTGTTTGATTAAGAGCATTATCATGATCATCTCTGCTTAGCATTCTAAAAGTAAAACAAATGGAAATGGCTCAGTTTTTTTAAAAAGTCCCCGTTCTGTGTTGATTATATTGAATTCTTTACCTTGGTCTTTTCTGAAACAAAGTGATTTATGATACATCTTCATACAAAAATCGAAAACATACATTTATATGTCGAAGAATATGTACTTGTACATTTTCAAATGTATTTTAGTGGATACAACTTCTTCTGGAGGTGTACAGTACTTAACTTGACTACCATATGTACTAAACCAATTTAAAACACGGCATTGCACAAATGGCAGTCATGCAAAGAATTGCAATTGATTGATTTTCACTAGAACATCTCCTGCTCTTCTGCTTAAAGTCTAAAATAATATTTAATTATAGTAAAAATGTAATTCAAAATTCACAGAATTCGTGAAGAAAGAAACAACCATTAATGACTGGCCGATATATTTTTATAACAAAATAAAAATAACATTTAAAAAATATGTATACCGTATACAATTCTAAATATATGTCAATGATGCAACTTTTTCTGATGAAGTAAATACTTGACTTGATTTACCGACGTGAATTACCAGTTTAAAATACTGTATTGCCTAAATGTCAGTCATGCAAGAAATTGTAATCGGTCGGTACTCCCTTCTTTTAGCATTTAGAACATCACTAAGTCCTCTTCTTAAAAATCAATAACATAGTTTGCTATTCTGCTGAAAATAAAATGGGAAATTATACGAATTCTTAGTTGGTTAAACAGAACTTAAATTTAAACTGTAACTAAAATCTCGTATTTAACTGATATGGTGTTAGTTACACGAGAGACGTTTTCTAAGCTTATGTTTAATTTCAACACTCAAATAAGTAATTTGTTGATGGAGAATAACGCTACATCTGCCATACTCAAAAAAGTGACTTATGCAGTATTATCTATCACATGTGCCCATAATTATCTTAATGGACGTGCCAGCTCAAAGTAGATCGGACCATTATATCTTGGCTATCATCTATTCCCAACATCCACAACAAAAAATAATTGTCATTGGTATTTCATTTTTGCAAACTATAACGACCGGTATTTCATTATTCACACTATCTATGGACCTGAAAGTAAAATAGAATTATTGTTTGTTTCTCTTCTAATGTTAGAAACATGTACAAATTATATACTTAGCTGGTAAATATTAACAGTTCTTCTACAACTATATCTAATTATATCTGCTGGAAAACGATGCTTCACTTGATTGTCAATAGTTTAAAACATAGCATTGTACAAGTGCTAGTCTAGCAAAAAATTGTAGTTGGTCGGTGTTCCTTTTCTTTTGATGCAGAACAATGCCCCACTCGATAGGCAAAAGGATATTAACCAGATTAAAACACGGTATTGTCCAAGTGCCAATCGTGCAAGGGATTGCAAATGATTGGTCTTCGTTTTTCTCTAATGTTTGAAATACAAGTTGAGGAAAGCCTTCTGAAACAGATTTTAAACTTGAAATATATAGAGAAAGTTCACGTGCTTCGTTATATCTATGTTGATTATTTTGAGTTCTTAACCTTCGACCATCTGGTCATGGTCTTGTTCCGGAACAAAGCGATATATGATACATTTTCTTACAAAAACCGAAAACACATATTTATACATCGAAAAATATATTCGTGTACTGTACATGTTCATGTATTTTAGTGGATACAACTTCTTCTGGAGGTGTACAGCACTTGACTTGACTGCCTTATACACAAAACCAGTTTAAAACACGGCATTGCGCAAAAGGCAGTCATGCAAAGAATTGCAATTGATTGATTTTCACTAGAACATCTTCTGCTCTTCTGCTTAAAGTCTAATCCGTCACAGGACAGACGTTTTCTAAGCTTGTTTTCAATTTCAACATTCAAATAAGTAGTTTGTTGATGGAGAGTAACGCTTCGTCTGCCATACGCAAGAAAGTATTTTATGCAGTATTACCACCTGTGTCCATAATAATATCTTAATGGACGTGCTAGCTCAAAATAAATCGAACCATAATATTCTGGCGATCATCTATTTTCAAAATCTGAAACAAAAAGTAATTATTATTGAATTGAATTAAAATGAATTGCCATTTTATTTTCGCAAAATTTAACGACCTGCATTTCATTATGCCCACTATCTATGGACCTAAAAAAAACAAAATTATTCTTTCCTTACTATTGTTAGAAACATATTCAAAAGATAAACTTAGTTGTTAAATATTAACAATTTTCTACAGTTATGATTATATCTGTTGGAAAACGACGGCTTTTCCTGTCAATAGTACAAATCCAGTTTAAAACACAGAATTGTCTGAGTGCAAGTCTAGCAAAGAATTGTAATTGGTCGGTATGTATAAATCTAAAATTTATACATATAAAGCTGTATACTTACGCAAACCATAACGACCGGTATTCCATTATTCCATTATTCACACTATCTATGGACCTAAAAGTAAAATAGAATTATTGTTTGTTTCTCTTCTAATGTTAGAAACATGTACAAATTATATACTTAGCTGGTAAATATTAACAGTTCTTCTACAAGTATAATTATATCTGCTGGAAAACGATGCTTCACTTGATTGTCAATAGTAAAAGTTTAAAACATAGCATTGTCCAAGTGCTAGTCTAGCAAAGAATTGTAGTTGGTCGGTGTTCCTTTTCTTTTGATGCAGAACAATGCCCCACTCGATAGGCAAAAGGATATTAACCAGATTAAAACACGGTATTGTCCAAGTGCCAATCGTGCAAGGGATTGCAATTGGTTGGTATTCGTTTTTCTCTAATGTTTGAAATACAAGTTGAGGAAAGCCTTCTGAAACAGATTTTAAACTTGAAATATATAGAGAAAGTTCACGTGCTTCGTTATATCTATGTTGATTATTTTGAGTTCTTAACCTTCGACCACCTGGTCATGGTCTTGTTCCGGAACAAAGTGATATATGATACATTTTCTTACAAAAACCGAAAACACATATTTATACATCGAAAAATATATTCGTGTACTGTACAGGGTCATCCAACGAAAAGGCCCACCCTTATATTTTCTTTATTTTTCGAGTTAGGAAAAAATGTTTCAAATAAAAGTTGTAGTGAATCAAATGAACTCATTTAAAACCCCTGCAAAGAAGATACAGGGTGTTCCATAAAAGCGGGACAAACCTAAATTACATTTTTTTAAATGGAACACCCTATATTTTTTTACATTTTTCAAATCTGTGTATTTTTGTGATTTCAAATATATATATATGTTGTATCTTATCTTTTACTGTTTTTCATTTATTGCAAATTTCGTGAACAATTATTTATACCACCAGCATCTGCATGCGTATCAATCAGGTTAGCCATGGATGAAAAACAATTAATTTGACACTTATGCCTTACAGACTAATTGAATAAATTCAAAAAGCAAACTTTTCATCCATGGCTAACCTGATTGATACGCATGCAGATGCTGGTGGTATAAATAATATTGTTCACGAAATTTGAAATAAATAAAAAACAGTAAAAGATAAGATACAACATATATATATATTTGAAATCACAAAAATACACAGATTTGAAAAATGAAAAAAAATATAGGGTGTTCCATTTAAAAAAATGTAAGTTAGGTTTGTCCCGCTTTTATGGAACACCCTGTATACTCTTTGCAGGGGTTTTAAATGAGTTCATTTGATTCACTACAACTTTTATTTGAAACATTTTTTCCTAACTCGAAAAATAAAGAAAATATAAGGGTGGGCCTTTTCGTTGGATGACCCTGTACATGTTCATGTATTTTAGTTGATACAACTTCTTCTGGAGGTGTACAGCACTTGACTTGACTGCCTTATACACAAAACCAATTTAAAACACGGTATTGCGCAAAAGGCAGTCATGCAAAGAATTGCAATTGATTGATTTTCACTAGAACATCTTCTGCTCTTTTGCTTAAAGTCTAATCTGTCACAGGACAGACGTTTTCTAAGCTTGTTTTCAATTTCAACATTCAAATAAGTAGTTTGTTGATGGAGAGTAACGCTTCGTCTGCCATACGCAAGAAAGTATTTTATGCAGTATTACAACCTGTGTTCATAATAATCTCTTAACGGACGTGCCAGCTCAAAATAAATCGAACTATAATATTCTGGTGATCATCTATTTTCAAAATCTGAAACAAAAAGTAATTATTATTGAATTTTGAATTGAAATGAATTGCTATTTTATTTTCGCAAAATTTAACGACCTGCATTTCATTATGCCCACTATCTATGGACCTAAAAAAAACAAAATTATTCTTTCTTTACTAATGTTAGAAACATATTCAAAAGATAAACTTAGTTGTTAAATATTAACAATTTTTCTACAGGTATGATTATATCTGTTGGATAGGGCTTCCCCTGTCAATAGTACAAATCCAGTTTAAAACACAGAATTGTCTGAGTGCAAGTCTAGCAAAGAATTGTAATTGGTCGATTTTCTTTTTCCCTGGAACAGAAATAATATCCTGGCTAAAATGTGAAGAAATTTATAAATCAAGAGGAAACCTTATAAATCTAAAATTTATACATATAAAGCTGTATACTTACGCAAACTATAACGACCGGTATTCCATTATTCCATTATACCCACTATCTATGGACCTGAAAGTAAAATAGAATTATTGTTTGTTTCTCTTCTAATGTTAGAAACATGTACAAATTATATACTTAGCTGGTAAATATTAACAGTTCTTCTACAAGTATAATTATATCTGCTGGAAAACAATGCTTCACTTGATTGTCAATAGTAAAAGTTTAAAACATAGCATTGTCCAAGTGCTAGTCTAGCAAAGAATTGTAGTTGGTCGGTGTTCTTTTTCTTTTGATGCAGAACAATGCCCCACTCGATTGGCAAAAGGATATATACCAGATTAAAACACAGTATTGTCCTAGTGCCAATCGTGCAAGGGATTGCAGTTGGTTGGTTTTCGTTTTTCTCTGTTGCATGAAATTCGAGTTAAGAGAAGCTTTCTGAAACAAATTTTAAACTTGAAGTACATAGAGAACTATAATTAACTTGGTTTAATGTTCCTTTTGTAAGTAACCAATATTCAGATAATATCTCCGTTCTACAAATTTGAAAGTGAAAGTGATCGGTTTTCCTTTTCTCTGAAACATCATTTGGTCCTCTCTCTAAAAGTCAACACAATTTACTCTGGTTTAAATTCTGTTATGTGACATTGCTATTGCCAAATGAAAGACACATAATTATCCCTAATATTTTTAATTTCAACACTATAATTAGTAATTTGCTGATGAAAGCAACCCTTAACCTAACACACATAAGAGGAATTAATAAAACACAGTTATGTCCCAATGTATGTCGGGCTAAAAATTGTAGTTGCTACAGTAGTAAAGATATTACCCAACAGAATTTTCAATTTAATATTATTTAAATAATCTCACTTGAAGTTAAATTATAAAAAGTTTTATAAACATCTTCCTGCTTAACTAATTGCATTACCATTATTGTCTTTGTTAAGCATATATCTAAAAGTAAGACAAATAGAAATGACTAAGGTTTTAAAAAAATTTCATGTTGATTATTTTCAATTCTTTTTTTACACAGAAATCCATAACACATTTATGCGCCACAAAAATATATGCGTGTAACAAATAATAATACATAGATGTCTCATTTCAACAACAGTTCTGTAATTACAACTTTTTTGATGCAGAACAATGCCCCACTCGATTGGCAAAAGGATATTTACCAGATTAAAACACAGTATTGTCCAAGTGCCAATCGTGCAAGGGATTGCAGTTGGTTGGTTGGTCTTCGTTTTTCTCTAATGTTTGAAATACAAGTTGAGGAAAGCCTTCTGAAACAGATTTAAAAACTTGAAATTTGAAATACATACCTAGAGAAAATCTTTATTTACTTAGTGTAAGAACTTAAATTTAAACTGTTACTAAAATCTCGTATTTAACTGATATGGTGTTAGTTACACGAGAGACGTTTTCTAAGCTTATGTTTAATTTCAACACTCAAATAAGTAATTTGTTGATGGAGAATAACGCTACATCTGCCATACTCAAAAAAGTGACTTATGCAGTATTATCTAACACATGTGCCCATAATTATCTTAATGGACGTGCCAGCTCAAAGTAGATCGGACCATTATATCTTGGCTATCATCTATTCCCAACATCCACAACAAAAAATAATTGTCATTGGTATTTCATTTTTGCAAACTATAACGACCGGTATTTCATTATTCACACTATCTATGGACCTGAAAGTAAAATAGAATTATTGTTTGTTTCTCTTCTAATGTTAGAAACATGTACAAATTATATACTTAGCTGGTAAATATTAACAGTTCTTCTACAAGTATATCTAATTATATCTGCTGGAAAACGATGTTTCCCATAATTGTCAACAGTACAAGTTTAAAACACAGCATTGTCCAAGTGCTAGTCTAGCAAAGAATTGTAGTTGGTCGGTTTTCTTTTCTCTAGAACATAGATAATATCCTGGTTAAAATGTGAAGAACTTCATAAACCAATAGAAAACTTAATAAATCTGAAACTAATAGATATAAATAAAGCTGTATATTTACGATGAATCATTACTCTCTGTCTGGTGGTGAACTGTTGGTACCTTTATTGTTTTTAAAACATGAACACAGTTATGCCCCAATGTATGTCGGGCTAAAAATTGTAGTTGCTACAGTAGTAAAGATATTACCCAACAGAATTTTCAATTTAATATTATTTAAATAATCTTACTTGAATTTAAATTATAAATAGTTTTATAAACATCTTCCTTCTTAACTAATTGCATACAATTATTGTCTCTGATAAGCATATATCTACAAGTAAGACAAATAGAAATAACTAAGGTTTTAAAAAAATTTCATGTTGATTATTTTCAATTCTTGTTCATTCGATTATCTTGTAATCTTGTCTATTTCTGAAACAAAGTGATATGTGATAAGACATTTTTACACAGAAATCCATAACACATTTATGCGTCGAAAAAATATATGCGTGTAACAAATAATACATAGATTGCTCATTTCAACGACAGTGCTGTAATTACAACTTTGTTTGATGTAGAACAATGCCCCACTCGATAGGCAAAAGGATATTAACCAGATTAAAACACGGTATTGTCCAAGTGCCAATCGTGCAAGGGATTGCAAATGGTTGGTCTTCGTTTTTCTCTAATGTTTGAAATACAAGTTGAGGAAAGCCTTCTGAAACAGATTTTAAACTTGAAATATACCGTGCTTTCATCTCGCAATACTACACAAGGGAACATTCTGTCAAGCTCGTGATTGAGTGGGGCTACAGAACCCAAAAAGTGGGAATTAGCCGTCATGCATCGTCGACTGAAACCCCCATCCGCATAGGCCACAGCACCGACCATGATATCCCCTCTACTTCGAATATGTACGATCGTCGTGTCTCGTTGTAGCTATGAGATGTGAAAGCACGGTATAGAGAAAGTTCCCGTGCTTCGTTATATCTATGTTGATTATTTTGAATTCTTAACCTTCGACCATCTGGTCATGGTCTTGTTCCGGAACAAAGTGATATATGATACATTTTCTTACAAAAACCGAAAACACACATTTATACATCGAAAAATATGTTCGTGTACTGTACATGTTCATGTATTTTAGTGGATACAACTTCTTCTGGAGGTGTACAGCACTTGACTTGACTGCCTTATACACAAAACCAATTTAAAACACGGCATTCTCTAATACAAGTTGAGGAAAGCCTTCTGAAACAGATTTTAAACTTGAAATATATAGAGAAAGTTCACGTGCTTCGTTATATCTATGTTGATTATTTTGAGTTCTTAACCTTCGACCACCTGGTCATGGTCTTGTTCCGGAACAAAGTGATATATAATACATTTTCTTACAAAAACCGAAAACACATATTTATACATCGAAAAATATATTCGTGTACTGTACATGTTCATGTATTTTAGTGGATACAACTTCTTCTGGAGGTGTACAGCACTTGACTTGACTGCCTTATACACAAAACCAGTTTAAAACACGGCATTGCGCAAAAGGCAGTCATGCAAAGAATTGCAATTGATTGATTTTCACTAGAACATCTTCTGCTCTTCTGCTTAAAGTCTAATCTGTCACAGGACAGACGTTTTCTAAGCTTGTTTTCAATTTCAACATTCAAATAAGTAGTTTGTTGATGGAGAGTAACGCTTCGTCTGCCATACGCAAGAAAGTATTTTTGCAGTATTACAACCTGTGTTCATAATAATCTCTTAATGGACGTGCTAGCTCAAAATAAATCGAACCGTAATATTCTGGCGATCATCTATTTTCAAAATCTGAAACAAAAAGTAATTATTATTGAATTGAATTGAAATTAATTGCCATTTTATTTTCGCAAAATTTAACGACCTGCATTTCATTATGCCCACTATCTATGGACCTAAAAAAAACAAAATTATTCTTTCCTTACTAATGTTAGAAACATATTCAAAAGATAAACTTAGTTGTTAAATATTAACAATTTTTCTACAGGTATGATTATATCTGTTGGAAAGCGATGCGTCCCCTGTCAATAGTACAAATCCAGTTTAAAACACAGAATTGTCTGAGTGCAAGTCTAGCAAAGAATTGTAATTGGTCGGTTTTCTTTTTCTCTGGAACAGAAATAATATCCTGGTTAAAATGTGAAGAAATTCATAAACCAAGAGAAAACTTAATAAATCTGAAACTCAGATATAAATAAAGCTGTATATTTACGATGAATCATTACTCTCTGTCTGGTGGTGAACTGTTGGTACCTTTATTGTTTTTAAAACATGAACAAGTTATGTTTAACAAATAATACATTGATATCTCATTTCAACGACAGTGGTGTAATTACAACTTTGTTTGATGCAGAACAATGCCCCACTCGATTGGAAAAAGGATGTTACCAGATTAAAAAACAGTATCGTCCAAGTGCCAATCGTGCAAGGAATTGCATTTGGTTTGTTTTCGTTTTTCTCTAATATAAGTATTATTTTTCTTGGGTTTATCGGTCATATGTACATATAAACACATTTTTTTTCTAACGTTTCGTTTTATTTATAAACCATCATCAGAGAAATATTATTTTTGTTTGTTTGATCTTCAATTTTTTCTCTAATGTTTGAAATACAAGCTGAGGAAAGCCTACTGAAACAGATTTTAAACTTGAGATTTGAAATACATACATACCTAAAGAAAATCTTAATTTACTTACTATAAGTACCTACGTTCTACAAATCGAAAACGCACATTTATATGTCGAAGAATATGTACGTGTACATTTTCAAATGTATTTTAGTGGATGCAACTTCTTCTGGAGGTGTACAATACTTGACTTGACTACCTTATGTACTAAACCAATTTAAAACACGGCATTGCACAAATGGCAGTCATGCAAAGAATTTCAATTGATTGATTTTCACTAGAACATCTTCTGCTATTCTGCTTAAAGTCTAAATAACGGTATCTGTCACAAGACAGACGTTTTCTAAGCTTGTATTCAATTTCAACATTCAAATAAGTAGTTTATTGACGGAGAATAACGCTTCGGCTGCCATACGCAAGGAAAGTATTTTATGCAGTATTACCACCAGTGTCCATAATAATATCTTAATGGACGTGCTAGCTCAAAATAAATCGAACCATAATATTCTGGCGATCATCTATTTTCAAAATCTGAAACAAAAAGTAATTATTATTGAATTGAATTGAAATGAATTGCAATTTTATTTTCGCAAAATTTAACGACCTGCATTTCATTATGCCCACTATCTATGGACCTAAAAAAAACAAAATTATTCTCTCCTTACTAATGTTAGAAACATATTCAAAAGATAAACTTATAACAGCGGAGTGGTCAGTTGCTACTAACAGTTAGTAGCAACTGACCACTAGAGGGATGATTTTCCCCTCCGCTGTTATTAATTGCTTGTCTGTCATAGACACTAACTTGGTTTGCCTGTATTATTCGTATTTTCAACGACCTATGGCACACTGATGAGAACATAAAAAGTTCGAAACCGGTCTGTGTTTGGCGTTGAAGAGACGAATAATAAACTTGGCTACCAATTTGGATTAGTAGGTATAATTCAGCGCAACCGAGGCTTTTGTCCGTTGAATAGCTGTTTCCTCAAATCCTATTTATTATTAGATAAACTTAGTTGTTAAATATTAACAATTTTTCTACAGTTATGATTATATCTGTTGGAAAACGATGCTTCCCCTGTCAATAGTACAAATCCAGTTTAAAACACAGAATTGTCTGAGTGCAAGTCTAGCAAAGAATTGTAATTGGTCGGTTTTCTTTTTCCCTGGAACAGAAATAATATCCTGGTTAAAATGTAAAGAAATTTATAAATCAAGAGAAAACCTTATAAATCTAAAATGTATACATATAAAGCTGTATACTTACGCAAACTATAACGACCGGTATTCCATTATTCCATTATACCCACTATCTATGGACCTGAAAGTAAAATAGAATTATTGTTTGTTTCTCTTCTAATGTTAGAAACATGTACAAATTATATACTTAGCTGGTAAATATTAACAGTTCTTCTACAAGTATAATTATATCTGCTGGAAAACGATGCTTCACTTGATTGTCAATAGTAAAAGTTTAATACATAGCATTGTCCAAGTGCTAGTCTAGCAAAGAATTGTAGTTGGTCGGTGTTCTTTTTCTTTTGATGCAGAACAATGCCCCACTCGATTGGCAAAAGGATATATACCAGATTAAAACACAGTATTGTCCAAGTGCCAATAGTGCAAGGGATTGCAGTTGGTTGGTTTTCGTTTTTCTCTGTTGCATGAAATTCGAGTTAAGAGAAGCTTTCTGAAACAGATTTTAAACTTGAAATACATAGAGAACTTTAATTTACTTGGTATAATGTTCCTTTTGTATGTAACCAATATTCAGATACCTCCGTTCTACAAATTTGAAAGTGAAAGTGTTCGGTTTTCCTTTTCTCTGAAACATCATTTGGTCCTCTCCCTAAAAGTCAACAACACAATTTACTCTGGTTTAAATTCTCTTATGTGACATTGCTATTGTCAAATGAAAGACATATAATTATCCCTAATATTTTTAATTTCAACACTATAATTAGTAATTTGCTGATGAAAACAACCCTTAGCCTAACACACATATGAGGAATTACTAATATAAAACACAGTTATGGCCCAATGTATGTCGGGCTAAAAATTGTAGTTGCTACAGTAGTAAAGATATTACCCAACAGAATTTTCAATTTAATATTATTTAAATAATCTCACTTGAAGTTAAATTATAAAAAGTTTTATAAACATCTTCCTGCTTAACTAATTGCATTACCATTATTGTCTCTGATAAGCATATATCTAAAAGTAAGACAAATAGAAATGACTAATTCAGAGAAATGACTAAGGTTTTAAAAAAATTTCATGTTGATTATTTTCAATTCTTTTTTTACACAGAAATCCATAACACATTTATGCGCCACAAAAATATATGCGTGTAACAAATAATAATACATAGATGTCTCATTTCAACAACAGTTCTGTAATTACAACTTTTTTGATGCAGAACAATGCCCCACTCGATTGGCAAAAGGATATTTACCAGATTAAAACACAGTATTGTCCAAGTGCCAATCGTGCAAGGGATTGCAGTTGGTTGGTTGGTCTTCGTTTTTCTCTAATGTTTGAAATACAAGTTGGGGAAAGCCTTCTGAAACAGATTTTAAACTTGAAATTTGAAATACATACCTAGAGAAAATCTTTATTTACTTAGTGTATGAACTTAAATTTAAACTGTTACTAAAATCTCGTATTTAACTGATATGGTGTTAGTTACACGAGAGACGTTTTCTAAGCTTATGTTTAATTTCAACACTCAAATAAGTAATTTGTTGATGGAGAATAACGCTTCATCTGCCATACTCAAAAAAGTGACTTATGCAGAATTATCTATCACCTGTGCCCATAATTATCTTAATAGACGTGCCAGCTCAAAGTAGATCGGACCATTATATCTTGGCTATCATCTATTCCCAACATCCACAACAAAAAATAATTGTCATTGGTATTTCATTTTTGCAAACTATAACGACCAGTATTTCATTATTCACACTATCTATGGACCTGAAAGTAAAACAGAATTATTGTTTGTTTCTCTTCTAATGTTAGAAACATGTACAAATTTATATACTTAGCTGGTAAATATTAAGAGTTCTTCTACAGGTATAATTATATCTGCTGGAAAACGATGCTTCCCTTAATTGTCAACAGTACAAGTTTAAAACACAGCATTGTCCAAGTGCTAGTCTAGCAAAGAATTGTAGTTGGTCGGTTTTCTTTTCTCTAGAACATAGATAATATCCTGGTTAAAATGTGAAGAACTTCATAAACTAATAGAAAACTTAATAAATCTGAAACTAATAGATATAAATAAAGCTGTATATTTACGATGAATCATTACTCTCTGTCTGGTGGTGAACTGTTGGTACCTTTATTGTTTTTAAAACATGAACACAGTTATGCCCCAATGTATGTCGGGCTAAAAATTGTAGTTGCTACAGTAGTAAAGATATTACCCAACAGAATTTTCAATTTAATATTATTTAAATAATCTTACTTGAATTTAAATTATAAATAGTTTTATAAACATCTTCCTTCTTAACTAATTGCATACCATTATTGTCTCTGATAAGCATATATCTACAAGTAAGACAAATAGAAATAACTAAGGTTTTAAAAAAATTTCATGTTGATTATTTTCAATTCTTGTTCATTCGATTATCTTGTAATCTTGTCTATTTCTGAAACAAAGTGATATGTGATAAGACATTTTTACACAGAAATCCATAACACATTTATGCGTCGAAAAAATATATGCGTGTAACAAATAATACATAGATTGCTCATTTCAACGACAGTGCTGTAATTACAACTTTGTTTGATGCAGAACAATGCCCCACTCGATAGGCAAAAGGATATTAACCAGATTAAAACACGGTATTGTCCAAGTGCCAATCGTGCAAGGGATTGAAAAATGGTTGGTTTTCGTTTTTCTCTAATGTTTGAAATACAAGTTGAGGAAAGCCTTCTGAAACAGATTTTAAACTTGAAATATATAGAGAAAGTTCACGTGCTTCGTTATATCTATGTTGATTATTTTGAGTTCTTAACCTTCGACCACCTGGTCATGGTCTTGTTCCGGAACAAAGTGATATATGATACATTTTCTTACAAAAACCGAAAACACATATTTATACATCGAAAAATATATTTGTGTACTGTACATGTTCATGTATTTTAGTGGGTACAACTTCTTCTGGAGGTGTACAATTCTTGACTTGACTGCCTTATACACAAAACCAATTTAAAACACGGCATTGCGCAAAAGGCAGTCATGCAAAGAATTGCAATTGATTGATTTTCACTAGAACATCTTCTGCTCTTCTGCTTAAAGTCTAATCTGCCACAGGACAGAGGTTTTCTAAGCTTGTTTTCAATTTCAACATTCAAATAAGTAGTTTGTTGATGGAGAGTAACGCTTCGTCTGCCATACGCAAGAAAGTATTTTTTGCAGTATTACAACCTGTGTTCATAATAATCTCTTAATGGACGTGCTAGCTCAAAATAAATCGAACCATAATATTCTGGTGATCATCTATTTTCAAAATCTGAAACAAAAAGTAATTATTATTGAATTGAATTGAAATGAATTGCCATTTTATTTTCTCAAAATTTAACGACCTGCATTTCATTATGCCCACTATCTATGGACCTAAAAAAAACAAAATTATTTTTTCCTTACTAATGTTAGAAACATATTCAAAAGATAAACTTAGTTGTTAAATATTAACAATTTTTCTACAGGTATGATTATATCTGTTGGAAAGCGATGCGTCCCCTGTCAATAGTACAAATCCAGTTTAAAACACAGAATTGTCTGAGTGCAAGTCTAGCAAAGATTTGTAATTGGTCGGTTTTCTTTTTCTCTGGAACAGAAATAATATCCTGGTTAAAATGTGAAGAAATTCATAAACCAAGAGAAAACTTAATAAATCTGAAACTCAGATATAAATAAAGCTGTATATTTACGATGAATCATTACTCTCTGTCTGGTGGTGAACTGTTGGTACCTTTATTGTTTTTAAAACATGAACAAGTTATGTTTAACAAATAATACATTGATATCTCATTTCAACGACAGTGGTGTAATTACAACTTTGTTTGATGCAGAACAATGCCCCACTCGATTGGAAAAAGGATGTTACCAGATTAAAAAACAGTATCGTCCAAGTGCCAATCGTGCAAGGAATTGCATTTGGTTTGTTTTCGTTTTTCTCTAATACAAGTATTATTTTTCTTGGGTATATCGGTCATATGTACATATAAACACATTTTTTTTCTAACGTTTCGTTTTATTTATAAACCATCATCAGAGAAATATTATTTTTGTTTGTTTGATCTTCAATTTTTTCTCTAATGTTTGAAATACAAGCTGAGGAAAGCCTACTGAAACAGATTTTAAACTTGAGATTTGAAATACATACATACCTAAAGAAAATCTTAATTTACTTACTATAAGTACCTACGTTCTACAAATCGAAAACGCACATTTATATGTCGAAGAATATGTACTTGTACATTTTCAAATGTATTTTAGTGGATGCAACTTCTTCTGGAGGTGTACAATACTTGACTTGACTACCTTATGTACTAAACCAATTTAAAACACGGCATTGCACAAATGGCAGTCATGCAAAGAATTTCAATTGATTGATTTTCACTAGAACATCTTCTGCTATTCTGCTTAAAGTCTAAATAACGGTATCTGTCACAAGACAGACGTTTTCTAAGCTTGTATTCAATTTCAACATTCAAATGAGTAGCTTATTGACGGAGAATAACGCTTCGTCTGCCATACGCAAGAAAGTATTTTATGCAGTATTACCACCTGTGTCCATAATAATATCTTAATGGACGTGCTAGCTCAAAATAAATCGAACCCTAATATTCTGGCGATCATCTATTTTCAAAATCTGAAACAAAAAGTATTTATTATTGAATTGAATTGAAATGAATTGCCATTTTATTTTCGCAAAATTTAACGACCTGCATTTCATTATGCCCACTATCTATGGACCTAAAAAAAACAAAATTATTCTCTCCTTACTAATGTTAGAAACATATACAAAAGATAAACTTATAACAGCGGAGGGGAAAATCATCCCTCTAGTGGTCAGTTGCTACTAACAGTTAGTAGCAACTGACCACTAGAGGGATGATTTTCCCCTCCGCTGTTATTAATTGCTTGTCTGTCATAGACACTAACTTGGTTTGCCTGTATTATTCGTCTTTTCAACGACCTATGGCACACTGATGAGAACATAAAAAGTTCGAAACCGGTCTGTGTTTGGCGTTGAAGAGACGAATAATAAACTTGGCTACCAATTTGGATTAGTAGGTATAATTCAGCGCAACCGAGGCTTTTGTCCGTTGAATAGCTGTTTCCTCAAATCCTATTTATTATTAGATAAACTTAGTTGTTGTTAAATATTAACAATATTTCTACAGTTATGATTATATCTGTTGGAAAACGATGCTTCCCCTGTCAATAGTACAAATCCAGTTTAAAACACAGAATTGTCTGAGTGCAAGTCTAGCAAAGAATTGTAATTGGTCGGTTTTCTTTTTCCCTGGAACAGAAATAATATCCTGGTTAAAATGTGAAGAAATTTATAAATCAAGAGAAAACCTTATAAATCTAAAATTTATACTTATAAAACTGTATACTTACGCAAACTATAACGACCGGTATTCCATTATTCCATTATACCCACTATCTATGGACCTGAAAGTAAAATAGAATTATTGTTTGTTTCTCTTCTAATGTTAGAAACATGTACAAATTATATACTTAGCTGGTAAATATTAACAGTTCTTCTACAAGTATAATTATATCTGCTGGAAAACGATGCTTCACTTGATTGTCAATAGTAAAAGTTTAAAACGTAGCATTGTCCAAGTGCTAGTCTAGCAAAGAATTGTAGTTGGTCGGTGTTCTTTTTCTTTTGATGCGGAGCAATGCCCCACTCGATTAGCAAAAGGATATATACCAGATTAAAGCACAGTATTGTCCAAGTGTCAATCGTGCAAGGGATTGCAGTTGGTTGGTTTTCGGTTTTCTCTGTTGCATGAAATTCGAGTTAAGAGAAGCTTTCTGAAACAGATTTTAAACTTGAAATACATAGAGAACTATAATTAACTTGGTTTAATGTTCCTTTTGTATGTAACCAATATTCAGATAATATCTCCGTTCTACAAATTTGAAAGTGAAAGTGATCGGTTTTCCTTTTCTCTGAAACATCATTTGGTCCTCTCCCTAAAAGTCAACACAATTTACTCTGGTTTAAATTCTCTTATGTGACATTGCTATTGTCAAATGAAAGACATATAATTTTCCCTAATATTTTTAATTTCAACACTATAATTAGTAATTTGCTGACGAAAACAACCCTTAGCCTAACACACATAAGAGGAATTAATAAAACACAGTTATGCCCCAATGTATGTCGGGCTAAAAATTGTAGTTGCTACAGTAGTAAAGATATTACCCAACAGAATTTTCAATTTAATATTATTTAAATAATCTCACTTGAAGTTAAATTATAAAAAGTTTTATAAACATCTTCCTTCTTAACTAATTGCATTACCATTATTGTCTTTGATAAGCATATATCTAAAAGAAAGACAAATAGAAATGACTAAGGTTTTAAAAAAATTTCATGTTGATTATTTTCAATTCTTGACCATTCGATTATCTTGTCATCTTGTCTATTTCTGAAACAAAGTGATATGTGATAATACATTTTTACACAGAAATCCATAACACATTTATGCGCCACAAAAATATATGCGTGTAACAAATAATAATACATAGATGTCTCATTTCAACGACAGTGCTGTAATTACAACTTTGTTTGATGCAGAACAATGCCCCACTCGATAGGCAAAAGGATATTAACCAGATTAAAACACGGTATTGTCCAAGTGCCAATCGTGCAAGGGATTGCAAATGGTTGGTCTTCGTTTTTCTCTAATGTTTGAAATACAAGTTGAGGAAAGCCTTCTGAAACAGATATTAAACTTGAAATATATAGAGAAAGTTCACGTGCTTCGTTATATCTATGTTGATTATTTTGAGTTCTTAACCTTAACCCATCTGGTCATGGTCTTGTTCCGGAACAAAGTGATATATGATACATTTTCTTACAAAAACCGAAAACACATTTATACATCGAAAAATATATTCGTGTACTGTACATGTTCATGTATTTTAGTGGATACAACTTCTTCTGGAGGTGTACAGCACTTGACTTGACTGCCTTATACACAAAACCAATTTAAAACACGGTATTGCGCAAAAGGCAGTCATGCAAAGAATTGCAATTGATTGATTTTCACTAGAACATCTTCTGCTCTTCTGCTTAAAGTCTAATCTGTCACAGGACAGACGTTTTCTAAGCTTGTTTTCAATTTCAACATTCAAATAAGTAGTTTGTTGATGGAGAGTAACGCTTCGTCTGCCATACGCAAGAAAGTATTTTATGCAGTATTACAACCTGTGTTCATAATAATCTCTTAACGGACGTGCTAGCTCAAAATAAATCGAACTATAATATTCTGGTGATCATCTATTTTCAAAATCTGAAACAAAAAGTAATTATTATTGAATTTTGAATTGAAATGAATTGCTATTTTATTTTCGCAAAATTTAACGACCTGCATTTCGTTATGCCCACTATCTATGGACCTAAAAAAAAACAAAATTATTCTTTCTTTACTAATGTTAGAAACATATTCAAAAGATAAACTTAGTTGTTAAATATTAACAATTTTTCTACAGGTATGATTATATCTGTTGGATAGGGATGCTTCCCCTGTCAATAGTACAAATCCAGTTTAAAACACAGAATTGTCTGAGTGCAAGTCTAGCAAAGAATTGTAATTGGTCGGTTTTCTTTTTCCCTGGAACAGAAATAATATCCTGGTTAAAATGTAAAGAAATTTATAAATCAAGAGGAAACCTTATAAATCTAAAATGTATACATATAAAGCTGTATACTTACGCAAACTATAACGACCGGTATTCCATTATTCCATTATACCCACTATCTATGGACCTGAAAGTAAAATAGAATTATTGTTTGTTTCTCTTCTAATGTTAGAAACATGTGAAAATTATATACTTAGCTGGTAAATATTAACAGTTCTTCTACAAGTATAATTATATCTGCTGGAAAACAATGCTTCACTTGATTGTCAATAGTAAAAGTTTAAAACATAGCATTGTCCAAGTGCTAGTCTAGCAAAGAATTGTAGTTGGTCGGTGTTCTTTTTCTTTTGATGCAGAACAATGCCCCACTCGATTGGCAAAAGGATATATACCAGATTAAAACACAGTATTGTCCAAGTGCCAATCGTGCAAGGGATTGCAGTTGGTTGGTTTTCGTTTTTCTCTGTTGCATGAAATTCGAGTTAAGAGAAGCTTTCTGAAACAAATTTTAAACTTGAAATACATAGAGAACTATAATTAACTTGGTTTAATGTTCCTTTTGTATGTAAAAAATATTCAGATAATATCTCCGTTCTACAAATTTGAAAGTGAAAGTGATCGGTTTTCCTTTTCTCTGAAACATCATTTGGTCCTCTCCCTAAAAGTCAACACAATTTACTCTGGTTTAAATTCTCTTATGTGACATTGCTATTGTCAAATGAAAGACATATAATTATCCCTAATATTTTTAATTTCAACACTATAATTAGTAATTTGCTGATGAAAGCAACCCTTAACCTAACACACATAAGAGGAATTAATAAAACACAGTTATGCCCCAATGTATGTCGGGCTAAAAATTGTAGTTGCTACAGTAGTAAAGACATTACCCAGCAGAATTTTCAATTTAATATTATTTAAATAATCTCACTTGAAGTTAAATTATAAAAAGTTTTATATACATCTTCCTGCTTAACTAATTGCATTACCATTATTGTCTTTGATAAGCATATATCTAAAAGTAAGACAAATAGAAATGACTAAGGTTTTAAAAAAATTTCATGTTGATTATTTTCAATTCTTGACCATTCGATTATCTTGTCATCTTGTCTATTTCTGAAACAAAGTGATATGTGATAAGACATTTTTACACAGAAATCCATAACACATTTATGCGTCGAAAAAATATATGCGTGTAACAAATAATACATAGATTGCTCATTTCAACGACAGTGCTGTAAATACAACTTTGTTTGATGCAAAACAATGCCCCACTCGATAGGCAAAAGGATATTAACCAGATTAAAACACGGTATTGTCCAAGTGCCAATCGTGCAAGGGATTGCAAAATGGTTGGTCTTCGTTTTTCTCTAATGTTTGAAATACAAGTTGAGGAAAGCCTTCTGAAACAGATTTTAAACTTGAAATATATAGAGAAAGTTCACGTGCTTCGTTATATCTATGTTGATTATTTTGAGTTCTTAACCTTCGACCATCTGGTCATGGTCTTGTTCCGGAACAAAGTGATATATGATACATTTTCTTACAAAAACCGAAAACACATATTTATACATCGAAAAATATATTCGTGTACTGTACACGTTCATGTATTTTAGTGGATACAACTTCTTCTGGAGGTGTACAGCACTTGACTTAACTGCCTTATACACAAAACCAATTTAAAACACGGCATTGCGCAAAAGGCAGTCATGCAAAGAATTGCAATTGATCTTCTGCTCTTCTGCTTAAAGTCTAATCTGTCACAGGACAGACGTTTTCTAAGCTTGTTTTCAATTTCAACATTCAAATAAGTAGTTTGTTGATGGAGAGTAACGCTTCGTCTGCCATACGCAAGAAAGTATTTTATGCAGTATTACCACCTGTGTCCATAATAATATCTTACGTGCTAGCTCAAAATAAATCGAACCGTAATATTCTGGTGATCACCTATTTTCAAAATCTGAAACAAAGAGTAATTATTATTGAATTGAATTGAAATGAATTGCCATTTTATTTTCGCAAAATTTAACGACCTGCATTTCATTATGCCCACTACCTATGGACCTAAAAAAAACAAAATTATTTCCTTACTAATGTTAGAAACATATTCAAAAAATAAACTTAGTTGTTGTTAAATATTAACAATTTTTCTACAGATATGATTATATCTGTTGGAAAACGATGCTTCCCCTGTCAATAGTACAAATCCAGTTTAAAACACAGAATTGTCTGAGTGCAAGTCTAGCAAAGAATTGTAATTGGTCGGTTTTCTTTTTGCCTGGAACAGAAATAATATCCTGGTTAAAATGTGAAGAAATTTATAAATCAAGAGAAAACCTTATAAATCTAAAATTTATACTTATAAAACTGTATACTTACGCAAACTATAACGACCGGTATTCCATTATTCCATTATACCCACTATCTATGGACCTGAAAGTAAAATAGAATTATTGTTTGTTTCTCTTCTAATGTTAGAAACATGTACAAATTATATACTTAGCTGGTAAATATTAACAGTTCTTCCACAAGTATAATTATATCTGCTGGAAAACGATGCTTCACTTGATTGTCAATAGTAAAAGTTTAAAACGTAGCATTGTCCAAGTGCTAGTCTAGCAAAGAATTGTAGTTGGTCGGTGTTCTTTTTCTTTTGATGCAGAGCAATGCCCCACTCGATTAGCAAAAGGATATATACCAGATTAAAGCACAGTATTGTCCAAGTGTCAATCGTGCAAGGGATTGCAGTTGGTTGGTTTTCGGTTTTCTCTGTTGCATGAAATTCGAGTTAAGAGAAGCTTTCTGAAACAGATTTTAAACTTGAAATACATAGAGAACTATAATTAACTTGGTTTAATGTTCCTTTTGTATGTAACCAATATTCAGATAATATCTCCGTTCTACAAATTTGAAAGTGAAAGTGATCGGTTTTCCTTTTCTCTGAAACATCATTTGGTCCTCTCCCTAAAAGTCAACACAATTTACTCTGGTTTAAATTCTCTTATGTGACATTGCTATTGTCAAATGAAAGACATATAATTTTCCCTAATATTTTTAATTTCAACACTATAATTAGTAATTTGCTGATGAAAACAACCCTTAGCCTAACACACATAAGAGGAATTAATAAAACACAGTTATGCCCCAATGTATGTCGGGCTAAAAATTGTAGTTGCTACAGTAGTAAAGATATTACCCAACAGAATTTTCAATTTAATATTATTTAAATAATCTCACTTGAAGTTAAATTATAAAAAGTTTTATAAACATCTTCCTTCTTAACTAATTGCATTACCATTATTGTCTTTGATAAGCATATATCTAAAAGTAAGACAAATAGAAATGACTAAGGTTTTAAAAAAATTTCATGTTGATTATTTTCAATTCTTGACCATTCGATTATCTTGTCATCTTGTCTATTTCTGAAACAAAGTGATATGTGATAATACATTTTTACACAGAAATCCATAACACATTTATGCGCCACAAAAATATATGCGTGTAACAAATAATAATACATAGATGTCTCATTTCAACAACAGTTTTGTAATTACAACTTTGTTTGATGCAGAACAATACCCCACTCGATAGGCAAAAGGATATTAACCAGATTAAAACACGGTATTGTCCAAGTGCCAATCGTGCAAGGGATTGCAAATGGTTGGTCTTCGTTTTTCTCTAATGTTTGAAATACAAGTTGAGGAAAGCCTTCTGAAACAGATTTTAAACTTGAAATATATAGAGAAAGTTCACGTGCTTCGTTATATCTATGTTGATTATTTTGAGTTCTTAACCTTCGACCATCTGGTCATGGTCTTTTTCCGGAACAAAGTGATATATGATACATTTTCTTACAAAAATCGAAACACACATTTATACATCGAAAAATATGTTCGTGTACTGTACATGTTCATGTATTTTAGTGGGTACAACTTCTTCTGGAGGTGTACAATTCTTGACTTGACTGCCTTATACACAAAACCAATTTAAAACACGGCATTGCGCAAAAGGCAGTCATGCAAAGAATTGCAATTGATTGATTTTCACTAGAACATCTTCTGCTCTTCTGCTTAAAGTCTAAATAACGGTATCTGTCAGAGGACAGACGTTTTCTAAGATTGTTTTCAATTTCAACATTCAAATAAGTAGTTTGTTGATGGAGAGTAACGCTTCGTCTGCCATACGCAAGAAAGTATTTTATGCAGTATTACAACCTGCGTTCGTAATAATCTCTTAATGGACGTGCTGGCTCAAAATAAATCGAACCATAATATTCTGGTGATCATCTATTTTCAAAATCTGAAACAAAAAGTAAATATTATTGAATTGAATTGAAATGAATTGCCATTTTATTTTCGCAAAATTTAACGACCTGCATTTCATTATGCCCACTATCTATGGACCTAAACAAAAACAAAATTATTCTTTCCTTACTAATGTTAGAAACATATTCAAAAGATAAACTTAGTTGTTAAATATTAACAATTTTTCTACAGGTATGATTATATCTGTTGGAAAGTGATGCGTCCCCTGTCAATAGTACAAATCCAGTTTAAAACATAGAATTGTCTGAGTGCAAGTCTAGCAAAGAATTGTAATTGGTCGGTTTTCTTTTTCCCTGGAACAGAAATAATATCCTGGTTAAAATGTGAAGAAATTTATAAATCAAGAGAAAACCTTATAAATCTAAAATTTATACATATAAAGCTGTATACTTACGCAAACTATATCGACCGGTATTCCATTATTCCATTATACCCACTATCTATGGACCTGAAAGTAAAATAGAATTATTGTTTGTTTCTCTTCTAATGTTAGAAACATGTACAAATTATATACTTAGCTGGTAAATATTAACAGTTCTTCTACAAGTATAATTATATCTGCTGGAAAACGATGCTTCACTTGATTGTCAATAGTAAAAGTTTAAAACATAGCATTGTCCAAGTGCTAGTCTAGCAAAAAATTGTAGTTGGTCGGTGTTCTTTTTCTTTTGATGCAGAACAATGCCCCACTCGATTGGCAAAAGGATATATTATACCAGATTAAAACACAGTATTGGCCATGTGCCAATCGTGCAAGGGATTGCAGTTGGTTGGTTTTCGGTTTTTTCTGTTGCATGAAATTCGAGTTAAGAGAAGATTTCTGAAACAAATTTTAAACTTGAAATACATAGAGAACTATAATTAACTTGGTTTAATGTTCCTTTTGTATGTAACCAATATTCAGATAATATCTCCGTTCTACAAATTTGAAAGTGAAAGTGATCGGTTTTCCTTTTCTCTGAAACATCATTTGGTCCTCTCCCTAAAAGTCAACACAATTTACTCTGGTTTAAATTCTCTTATGTGACATTGCTATTGCCAAATGAAAGACATATAATTATCCCTAATATTTTTAATTTCAACACTATAATTAGTAATTTGCTGATGAAAACAACCCTTAGCCTAACACACATAAGAGGAATTAATAAAACACAGTTATGCCCCAATGTATGTCGGGCTAAAAATTGTAGTTGCTACAGTAGTAAAGATATTACCCAACAGAATTTTCAATTTAATATTATTTAAATAATCTCACTTGAAATTAAATTATAAAAAGTTTTATAAACATCTTCCTTCTTGACTAATTGCATTACCATTATTGTCTCTGATAAGCATATATCTAAAAGTAAGACAAATAGAAATGACTAAGGTTTTAAAAAAATTTCATGTTGATTATTTTCAATTCTTGACCATTCGATTATCTTGTTATCTTGTCTATTTCTGAAACAAAGTGATATGTGATAAGACATTTTTACACAGAAATCCATAACACATTTATGCGTCGAAAAAATATATGCGTATAACAAATAACACATAGATTGCTCATTTCAACGACAGTGCTGTAATTACAACTTTGTTTGATGCAAAACAATGCCCCACTCGATAGGCAAAAGGATATTAACCAGATTAAAACACGGTATTGTCCAAGTGCCAATCGTGCAAGGGATTGCAAAATGGTTGGTCTTCGTTTTTCTCTAATGTTTGAAATACAAGTTGAGGAAAGCCTTCTGAAACAGATTTTAAACTTGAAATATATAGAGAAAGTTCACGTGCTTCGTTATATCTATGTTGATTATTTTGAGTTCTTAACCTTCGACCACCTGGTCATGGTCTTGTTCCGGAACAAAGTGATATATGATACATTTTCTTACAAAAACCGAAAACACATATTTATACATCGAAAAATATATTTGTGTACTGTACATGTTCATGTATTTTAGTGGGTACAACTTCTTCTGGAGGTGTACAATTCTTGACTTGACTGCCTTATACACAAAACCAATTTAAAACACGGCATTGCGCAAAAGGCAGTCATGCAAAGAATTGCAATTGATTGATTTTCACTAGAACATCTTCTGCTCTTCTGCTTAAAGTCTAATCTGCCACAGGACAGAGGTTTTCTAAGCTTGTTTTCAATTTCAACATTCAAATAAGTAGTTTGTTGATGGAGAGTAACGCTTCGTCTGCCATACGCAAGAAAGTATTTTATGCAGTATTACAACCTGTGTTCATAATAATCTCTTAATGGACGTGCTAGCTCAAAATAAATCGAACCATAATATTCTGGTGATCATCTATTTTCAAAATCTGAAACAAAAAGTAATTATTATTTAATTGAATTGAAATGAATTGCCATTTTATTTTCTCAAAATTTAACGACCTGCATTTCATTATGCCCACTATCTATGGACCTAAAAAAAAACAAAATTATTCTTTCCTTACTAATGTTAGAAACATATTCAAAAGATAAACTTAGTTGTTAAATATTAACAATTTTTCTACAGGTATGATTATATCTGTTGGAAAGCAATAGTACAAATCCAGTTTAAAACACAGAATTGTCTGAGTGCAAGTCTAGCAAAGAATTGTAATTGGTCGGTTTTCTTTTTCCCTGGAACAGAAATAATATCCTGGTTAAAATGTGAAGAAATTCATAAACCAAGAGAAAACTTAATAAATCTGAAACTCATAGATATAAATAAAGCTGTATATTTACGATGAATCATTACTCTCTGTCTGGTGGTGAACTGTTGGTACCTTTATTGTTTTTAAAACATAAACAATTTATGTTTAACACATAAATCACATAATACATTGATATCTCATTTCAACGCCAGTTCTGTAATTACAACTTCATTGATGCAGAACAATGTCCCACTCGATTGGCAAAAGGATATTAACCAGATTAAAACACGGTATTGTCCAAGTGCCAATCGTGCAAGGGATTGCAGTTGGTTGATTTTTGTTTTTCTCTGTTGCATGAAATTCGAGGTAAGATAAGCTTTCTGAAACAGATTTTAAACTTGAAATACATAGAGAACTTTAATTTACTTGGTACAATGTTTCTTTTGTATGTAACCAATATTCAGATACCTTCGTTCTACAAATTTGAAAGTGAAAGTGGTCAGTTTTCCTTTTCTCTGAAACATCATTTGGTCCTCTCCCTAAAAGTCAACAACTCTGGTTTAAGTTCTTTTAAATCCTTAGCCTAACACACATATGAGGAATTACTAATATAAAACACAGTTATGCCTCAATGTATGTCGGGCTAAAGATTGTAGTTGCTACAGTCGTAAAGATATTACCCAACAGAATTCTCAATTCAATATTATTTAAATTATCTTACTTGAAGTTAAAATTTAAAAAGGTTTATAAACATTTTCCTGCTTAAATAATTGCATTATCAGTATTGTTTCTGCAAAACATATATCCAAAAGTAAAAGAAATAGAAATGACTAAGGCTTTAAAAAATTTTCTGTCTCGTTTCATGTTGATTATTTTCAATTGTTGAACTTTCGATTATCTTGTCATCTTATCTATTTCTGAAACAAAGCGATATGTGATAATACATTTTTACACAGAAATCCATAACACATTTATGCGTCGAAAAAATATATGCGTGTAACAAATAATACATAGATTGCTCATTTCAACGACAGTGCTGTAATTACAACTTTGTTTGATGCAGAACAATGCCCCACTCGATAGGCAAAAGGATATTAACCAGATTAAAACACGGTATTGTCCAAGTGCCAATCGTGCAAGGGATTGCAATTGGTTGGTATTCGTATTTCTCTAATGTTCTGGAAATACCTGTTGAGGAAAGCCTTCTGAAACAGATTTTAAACTTGAAATTTGAAATACATACCTAGAGAAAATCTTAATATACTTACTATAAGTACCTACCTACGTTCTACAAATCTCAAAGTGAAACAAACGTTAATGACTGACTGTGCCATAAGGTAATGACGACCCCCTTTATCCCAGAAGGCTCTCTAGAAGAGCCTTGTGCGGGAGGGGGCTACACATTTAAAGACAAGGGACACAAATCCAATATCCGTGTATAATGGAAAAATCCCTCTCACAGTATTTTCCATTGCCACGACTGGAAATCGAACCCGGGACTTTTAGGTGAGAGGCAGGTACGCTACCATCTCGACCATCAGTCATAATTAAAGCTATACATTTACGATAAGTCATTACTCTCGATCTGGTGGTGAACTGGTGGTAACTTTATTGTTTTTAAAACATGAACAAGTTATGTTTAACAAATAATACAATAATATCTCATTTCAACGACAGTTCTGTAATTACAACTTTCTTGATGCAGAACAATGCCCCACTCGATAGGCAAAAGGATATTTACCAAATTAAAACACGGTATTGTCCAAGTGCCAATCGTGCAAGGGATTGCAGTTGGTTTGTTTTCGTTTTTCTCTAATGTTTGGAATACAAGTTGAGCCTTCTGAAATAGTTATGCCTATGGTGATTATTTTGAATTCTTGATCTTCGACCATCTGGTCATGTTCTTTTTCCGAAACAAAGTGATATATGATACATTTTCTTACAAAAACCGAAAACACACATTTATACATCGAAAAATATGTTCGTGTTCATGTATTTTAGTGGATACAACTTCTTCTGAAGGTGTACAATACTTGACTTGACTGCCTTATACACAAAACCAATTTATAACACGGCATTGCACAAAAGGCAGTCATGCAAAGAACTGCTCTTCTGCTTAAAGTCTAAGATATTTTATTACAGGAAAAATGTAATGCAAAATTCACAGAATTCCTGAAGAAAGAAACAACCATTAGTGACTGGTTGATATATCAATCGTGCAAGGGATTGCAATTGGTTGGTTTTCTTTTTTCTCTAATGCATGGAATTTGAGTTAAGAGAAGTTTTCTGAAACAAATTTTAAACTTAAAATACATAGAGAAACTTTAATTTAAGTACTTGGTATAATGTTCCTTTTGTATGTAACCAATATACAGATATACCTCCTTTCTACAGATTTGAAAGTGAATGTGGTCGGTTGACTAAGGTTTTTAAAAATTTTCTGTGGCCCATTCCATGTTGATTATTCCCATATTTGCATAAGATTTATGTCGTTGATAGGCGGAATCAACCAATTGCAGATCTTAAAATAAAAAAATTTGATTATATGAATCGACAAATAAATCATTTCATTAAACTTCAACAAAATTTCTTGACGAATATATACCAGAAGAACATATTTTGAGGTTTTTGTGGAAGTAATAATTTGTACAAGAATTTCTGGATTCTTTTCTGCGTTAGTATGTTAAATTATTGATGTTTCGACCAATTTATCGTGATCTTCTTCAGAATAATTTATTTATTTATCTTTTATTTATTAAACTCATTAACTTAAAAGTGGTAATGTACTTTATCAGTAATAAATTTTTAGGCAAAAATTTAAAACATTTTTTACCTACCAAAAAAATCCTTCTTATGTCTTAGGACCGGCCTTGACTTCCTTGGAAACCTAAAACAAAAATAATTATTACTATATTTGAAAGTTAGAATACTTAGATATATTTAATACTGTAAAGACATGTTTAATTTTTAATATAGTGACTAGTAAATGTTTACTAGATTAATTCATTTCAATGTTGAACCAGATTAATAAACCAGTTAATTGATATATAACCAATACCAGTGTTCTGCTTCTAATAATGTTGGGTAATCATTTACACAACTTTTTTTATTAAAACATGTGTCTCTAGATTACCCTTCATTACAAGAAAAAATTGGAAAATATTGTTTACTTACCACCAAAATTAAAACTGGATTAATATATGTATAATTATCTCTGTATGACTTAGTCGCTTTGGATGTCTGCAAAATAGAAAAAAGAGTGCTTTTACCATATTTCAATAATGACAATGTTGTACTCTCTGCAGTAATTAGTAGTTAAGTTCCCTACGCCCAAAAAGTATACATTATTTATTGGGGCAATCTTGTTTCACCTAGAAATAGAAAAACCTTTATTAGTAAAAACACATAATTATAGACACCACATATATTTATATACAAAAAAAAAAAAGAAACGTGTTCCTAGTTTAAAAAAAAAAAAGAAATGTGTTCCTAGTTTACCTTTAATTATACCTGACAAATGGAAATCATATTTTACTTACCAGAAACATACTGAATTAATCCTCACGCTGTTATTCAAAGTTAGTTTCTAAAAACCTGTAAAAAAAATAAGAACTTTACTATATTTTCGAGCTATGAGTAAACACGTGTAGTGGCTTCAGTGAGGAAGTTTAATTATGACTTAGTAAACAACTAGACGATCTGTCAATGTTGGATCAAAAATGATCATATACAAGGTGATCAAGAAGAAAATTCCAGGAATAATTTAAGTCCGTGTGGTATTCGGTAAGAAAATTTCACACCTATCTAGGCTAAATTTTGCAAATATATTCAGGAAAAGTATTTCATATTGAATACAGTTCTTCAATGTCAATGTCAATGTTGCAACTTTTTCTGATGAAGCGCAATACTTTACTTGACTAACAGACGTGCGGGACCTTTAAAACACGGCTTCGCCCAAATGTCAGTCATGCAAGAAATTGCAATTGAGCGGTTTTACTTTTCTTTGGAACATCATTCGGTTCTCTCCCTAAAAGTCAACTTAATTTACGACTCTGCTATATCAAAATGCTGCATGCTTCACCTATCTAGGCTAAATTTTGCAAATATATTCAGGAAAAGTATTTTTATATTGAATACAGTTCTTCAATGTCAATGTCATTGATGCAACTTTTTCTGATGAAGCGCAATACTTTACTTGACTAACAGACGTGCGGGACCTTTAAAACATGGCTTCGCCCAAATGTCAGTCATGCAAGGAATTGCAATTGATTGGTTTTACTTTTCTCTGGAACATCCATTCGGTTCTCTCCCTGAAAGTCAACTTAATTTACGACTCTGGTGAAAATAAAATGGAAAATTCACCAACAAGAAATTAACGCTAGTATAAACCTAAATAATATTTCTGCCGAAAGTAACATTCACATAATTTTAATTTTATTACATACTAAAACAAAAAAAAAGATTTGCTGATTGACAATCATATTTAGCTCAACTAACAGCCCACAATACTAGATGAAAACACAGCATTAGAGAGTTGTCAGTTAAGCACAATAAGCTGTCGTTGGAAAATCGACCTATTCAAAACAATTATTTTCTTAAAATGTTTATTTACCTACCTCTCAAGTCATCGGAGTGAAATATTTTCTAAATAATATTATACCTAGCCCAATTTGTTGGTTATTAAAACAGATAAATAGATATTTCTTTTTTGCGATGTACCTAATTTCACAAACTCTACAAAATCAAAACAATTCCAAATATACAGGGTGTGCCAACTTAGGTTTTTTAAATGGCAACCTATTTTTTTTCCGTAATCTACTATAAAAATAAAAGTTACTTTATGAATAATGCTCTTGAAAGTATTGACAGTTTTCGAGATATTTGGCTCGACATGTTTTTTCCCTCAATTTTCGTTGCTCGCAAAATCCGCAATTCTGAGGTCGTGCCAATCATCACTAAAAATATTTTTTGGCTAAATGTTGGGCAAGAATGGCTCTTTGAAATGTTATATCAGAAACTGGTCTGTGATATACAGGGTGCGAAAAAAATCTTGCCAAACATGATAAAAAAAATCTTTCACTCTCGAGACCTATTCCAGCATCACCACTTGAATTACATTTACAACCTTCAGGAATATTTCAAATAGACGATATATAGCAATACTTAACTCGACTGATAAACGCAAGACACTAGCTTAAAACACAGCAACTTACAATTATCAGCCAAGCTAAATATCGCCAATTCCATATGCAATCATTTACTTCATGAAAAAGTACCATGCTCTTCTTCAACAGTAGAAATGCACTGCAGTTTTCATAGATAAAAACTTGCCTGAAAAAAGCATAATACTAATTGGTATACACGGTACACCTATAAAAAATGTCCAAAATGTATTATTTCAATAGCAGGTTTCGAACTACAACTGCAAACAAATGCAACTTCCTCCTCCTCCCACTGAATTCTTCGTTTTGTTTTATGAATTAGTATTAGATGTTAGGAGAGGTCATCCAGATAACCATTTGTTCCTTCTTAATATTCAGTTTCAATTTTCTTCGTAGATATAACAAGAAGGATCCCATGGGAAGGAGAAAAATAAAAACTTCAAACAATTCTACTTTTCTTCGTCCCACAAAACCCCACTCATTTTCTTTTGCAATGATAGCTATAATATGTAGGTTTATGGGGAAAAATCTAATTAGATATGATTAGATTGACAACATTTTGGTGTAGTAGAATATTTAGCTCGACTACGAAATCAATGTAACTTCCTTCTTCCTCCTTCTTTAAATCATTAGTTTACATACAATATAAGCAATAATTATGTAGATTTATTGATCAATGTATTCCTTACAAACTTATAAACAGTTATATACTAGGGGGTAAGTAAATAGAACATAAAATTGCACCAAAGTCAGGCAGTTCCTTTTTCTTGGAGAAAACTTGTTTAAAGCAACGAAACGGTCATGTAATATCGTTAACATAACGGTTCTTTACATGGCCTTAAATTCCTCCTATCAATCGACTTGTGATCAGCTCTACATACATATTTCTTTGTTCATATCTCCTTGAAGTAAATATAAGTACGCTTTTAAATTGACCACTGCAAGCTGGTTATAGCTGATCTGAAAATAAAATAAAAATTGATTAGATATTTAGTTTGTCTGAAATAATTTATGACTAGACTCTCCAGATTTGGATATCATGATGCAATTAACAGCTTATACTGAAGATATATCAAAACCTTCCTTCATTTTATGAAGAAAATTCTATATGACATCTAAATCTGCAGGGTCTGATGATGACTAGGCATTATTAAACTTGATTGACAAGTCGTACCAAACAGTTTATTAAACAATAAAATGTGTCTTTGTTATTAAATTGCTCCCATGCAATATTAATAATCAAATACAAACCAATAACACATTGGCGATACGAAACAACATTCAATTCGAATCTTGAAAGTGTCACATGCATTGTTTTGAAAAATTCAAAACAATGCATGTGTAACTTGAAGATTTGGTCACCGCTGACGTATAATTAGTTTAAAAGTAACTCCTTATTTTATAACTTTCAGGAATATTTAAAACAGTACAAGTATAACAATACTTAACTCGACTGATAAAAGTGGATTACTTGATTAAAACACAGTGATCCAGACTTATCAATCAAGCTAAATATCGCCAATATTAAAATACATAAATAAAACAAACTAACTATATGCAGTTATTGTTAGAAAATTTGGAGATTTGTTAATCGCTAACGTATATTTAGTTTAAAAATAATTTCTTACTTGATAATATTCAGGAATATCCAAAATAGTACAGGTATAACAATACTTAACTCGACTGATAAAAGTGAATTACTTGATTAAAACACAGTGATCCAGACTTATCAATCAAGCTAAATATCGCCAATATTAAAATACATAAATAAAACAAACTAACTATATGCAGTTATTGTTAGAAAATTTGGAGATTTGTTAATCGCTAACGTATATTTAGTTTAAAAATAATTTCTTACTTGATAACATTCAGGAATATCCAAAATAGTACAGGTATAACAATACTTAACTCGACTGATAAAAGTGAATTACTTGATTGACTTATCAATCAAGCTAAATATCGCCAATATTAAAATACATAAATAAAACAGAGAAACTACATTCCTATATAGCTATCGTGAGAAAATTTGGGGATTTGATCATTGCCAGCTTATATTTAGTTTAATAGTAATTCCTTATGTTATAACTTTCAGGGATATACATAATAGTACAGTTAAAGCAATACTTAACTCGACTGATAATACCACTAATTTAAGTACTTAATACATATGCATACGTTTAAGATTTGTAGATTTGACGACAGCTAACGTGTGTTTAGTTAATATTTAACTCGACCGATAAAAGTAAAGTACTAGATTAAAACACAGCAGCCTACAATTATCCGTCAAGATAAATATCACTAATTTCAGTAATGCATACATGATACTACATACACATACGTTTAACATTTAGGTATGACGATAGCTAATATGTGTCTAGTTATTATTTAACTCGACCGATGAAAGTAAAATACTAGATTAAAACACAGTATTCTGCAGTCATTTGTCAAGATAAATATCACTAATCTTAGTAATACATACACATACGTTTAACATTTGTAGGTTTGACGACAGCTAACATGTGTTTAGTTGTTATTTAACTCGACCGATAAAAGTAAAGTACTAGATTAAAACACAGCAGCCTACAATTATCCGTCAAGATAAATATCACTAATTTCAGTAATGCATACATGATACTACATACACATACGTTTAACATTTAGGTATGACGATAGCTAATATGTGTCTAGTTATTATTTAACTCGACCGATGAAAGTAAAATACTAGATTAAAACACAGTATTCCGCAGTCATTCGTCAAGATAAATATCACTAATCTTAGTAATACATACACATACGTTTAACATTTGTAGGTTTGACGACAGCTAACATGTGTTTAGTTGTTATTTAACTCGACCGATAAAAGTAAAGTACTATATTAAAACACAGCAGCCTACAATTATCCGTCAAGATAAATATCACTAATTTCAGTAATGCATACATGATACTACATACACATACGTTTAACATTTAGGTATGACGATAGCTAATATGTGTCTAGTTATTATTTAACTCGACCGATGAAAGTAAAATACTAGATTAAAACACAGTATTCTGCAGTCATTTGTCAAGATAAATATCACTAATTTTAGTAATACATACACATATGTTTAACATTTGTAGGTTTGACGACAGCTAACATGTGTTTAGTTATTATTTAACTCGACCGATAAAAGTAAAGTACTAGATTAAAACACAGCAGCCTACAATTATCCGTCAAGATAAATATCACTAATTTCAGTAATGCATACATGATACTACATACACAATACATACGTTTAACATTTAGGTTTGACGACAGCTAACATGTGTTTAGTTGTTATTTAACTCGACCGATGAAAGTAAAATACTAGATTAAAACACAGTATTCCGCAGTCATTCGTCAAGATAAATATCACTAATTTTAGTAATACATACATATACGTTTAACATTTGTAGGTTTGACGACAGCTAACATGTGTTTAGTTATTATTTAACTCGACCGATGAAAGTAAAATACTAGATTAAATCACAGTATTCTACAGTCATTCGACAAGATAAATATCACTAATTTTTATCCGTCAAGGTAAATATCACTAATTTCAGTAATACTTACACATAAGTTTAACATTTGTAGGTTTGACGACAGCTAACATGTCTTTAGTTAATATTTAACTCAACCGATACTAGATTTAAATTTAACTTTACCGATAAAAGTAAATTAATATATTATATCACAATAGCTTTCAATTATCTTTTAAGCTAAATATCACTAAATTCAGTTTTACATACAGCTAACTTGTGTTTAGTTAATACTTAACTTGACTGATACAAGCAAGACACATGATTAAAATACTGCAACCTACAATTATCAATCAAGTTAAATATCACTAATTTCAGTAATGCACACATGATACTACTAGTAACACATACATATACATCTAATATTTGTAGGTTTGACGACAGCTAACATGTGTTTAGTTATTATTTAACTCGACCGATGAAAGTAAAATACTAGATTAAAACACAGTACTCTACAGTCATCCGTCAAGATAAATATCACTAATTTCAGTAATACATACACATACGTTTGACATTTATAGGTTTTACGAGACGGCGGTAATTACAGGAACCCGATCCATTCCAGCTCATGCGATGATATGTCGCCTACTTGTCTTTGCGCCAAAGTGAACAGTAAAAAAAATTCCTTTATCAGGGGAATAACACACATATCTAACCTGCCTCCGGCTATCGCCTCCGACTTCTAACTCGCAATAGACCTCTTAATAAAAAAAAAATTCCTTTAATCTAATAAAAAAAAATTCCTTTATCAGGGGAATAACACACATATCTAACCTGCCTCCGGCTGCTAACTGATGCATTTATGCATGCCTGATGCATTTAATAAAAAAAAAAACAAGAACATGTGGGATTTGAACCCAGAAGCTTCTGCTTGCCAGCCGAGCTCGTTTCCGCTAGGCCATCACACCACTGACAAGTTGTGAGTAAAGCAAGAATAAGTTCATTGACAAGTAACTTAAACTTTACAATCCGGCCGCTAGGTGCGCCAGTAGGCGACATATCAGACAGCGCATGAGCCGGAATGGATCGGGTTCCTGTAATTACCGCCGTCTGTTTTACGACCAGGACCATCCTAACCATGGGGCTAAATGTTCTATAGCTCCCCGGGGCGCCAGCCTTTTAGGGCGGCAATTTTGCTGGCACTCAAGTCAGTTCCCTCACTCCCGCCTCCCATGTATTTTCTTATGAAGAGGGGCGCATTATTGTTAATAGCCCACGGGAGCCACATATCTTAAGACGGCCCTGTTGATGACAGCTAACATATGTTTAGTTAATACTTAACTCGACTGATAAAAGCAGGATACATTAAAATGCTGCAACTTACAATTATTATCAATCAAGCTAAATATTGCTAATTTCAGTGATACATAAATAAAACATGACTATCGCTATATACTTATACATTAACACATTTTTAGTTTAAATGTACGAAAATTGTAAAACAGTTAAGTAGGTATTATTTAATTTAAAGAAAAAAGAATCTTTTCACCTACGGAATATTAAAAAAAAATGGGAAAACATGAAATTACGGAATATGTACAAGTAGGTATTAGTGTGTTGTGTATATTTAGATTAATAGAAAAAGGGAAATAAATAAGCTCAAATAATTAAGTTAAAAATTTTATTCGTAAATAAACAACAAAACAGAAATTAGATAAGTAGATAAATATTTATGAGAGCTTCTTATATGTTTGATGTCCCGTCCTCCTTTGCATAAAGAAATCTATTAAAAAAGAAAGAATTATTAGTACGTATATTTAATTATAGAAAGTTCTTCGATAAAGACCAAGTTTAATTTTTAGTCCTCCAGATTAATGACCCAATTAATAAATATATAACTGGTACAACTATTCCGATTCAAATTATATTGGGTAATCAATTACAGAACTTTTATTCATACTAAATTATTACCCTAATTTACGCCTTGTTACAGGTTACAGGAGATAAATAGAAAAAATTGCTTATCGCAAAAATTTAAATTGGATTGATTGTGGCAGTGTTTTACGACTTGGTTTGGTTGGTTATTGATAAACACAGTTAAAACTGAACTAATCATCGCTGACGTGTTTTGACTTTAAAAACAATATACTTTAGATTATGACTAGATATATTTAATAGAAAAAAATCTTATTAAAAGACATTATGTTCCTCCCAATCAAAAAACCATTAAAAATTAAAGCACATAAAACTGATATAAATTATTATTCGTTATGCTCTCCTACATCCTAAATGACACATTTTACGTATTGTAGCAAACTGATTTCATCTGGGAATAAAAACACATTCATTAATAAAAATGTATAAATATAGACACCGTATACATATAGTAAAGACCGAGAAGGTTCGAACATGGGTATTAGTTTGCGCGGTTTACTTGTGCCCGTTGTAGGCGAGTGGACGCAGTGGTGGGAATCGTGGATCTCCGCGCTGTAGCCGATAGCTCTCGCGTCTGTTCCTTGTTTGGATTCTTTTATAATAATTTTTATTACACCTGCAACACTCGAGGTGCGGCGACAATTAATTTTATGTTGTAGAATCACATTTTTGTTGCGAAAAAACAAACAATGGAAATATTTAAATGTGTTTTGAGATTTTTTTAAAATTACAATAATTAATCCTATCTAGGATGAATTATTGGAGTTAGGAAAATTTCGAAACGTTGGTCCAGAATACGTAAATCAAATTTCTTTCAGGCAAGAGTTGTACATCCCAACACGGTTAATGAGATACTAACAACAGTCTGCTGATTGCTGAGCAGTGAGTGGCCACAGCGCACTGCCGCTCCCTTCTCCTAATGTACAAATTTTTAACTGAGGCGAGTTGTCGGCCACTCGTATATTCGTCCCAATCCCTGGCGTGTTCGAAGCATCCTGGACCTATCTGTATATTCACGCCCTATGTTCTCCTAGATCACAATGGTTTAGTTTAACGTGTCGTACCGGGTCTATTTTCTTAAGTCATAAGTCCGTTACAGATGTATTATCATCTTATCATCTAATATATTCTTATATAAGTTGGTACATATTATTATTGACATTTGATGTCAAGTATTGATTCCCCTGAAAAAATAATAAGTCGTTAAATTCATATCTTAGTTTTAGATGGTAAATAATTTACACAGACAATTTTAAAAAAATGTGTCCAAGACAAAAATAATATAAAAAGTAAATACATAATTGTACCTTAGCACTTATATCATATTTTAAAGATTCAAAACATAATGTCTAAAGTGTGAGATTTTATTTTGGCTACTTTTTCTACGTCAGACTTAGAAAATCTGTCAAACGCTTTCGGAGTGCCATATTCATATGTCAAGAACATTTTTACTTACATTTACGTATTTGTATTGGCAAATATATCTCTGAAGCTCATTTGATTTGGACTGCCATATATATATTTTATGTCAAATGAAATTCATTATTTTCATTTTCTATTCTTACTTGACTTCATGTATATCACATGAGAAAGCTAAAATTAGAAACCATAACAATATAGCGAAATAGGTAGAAATTAAAAAATGAATAGAAACAAACAATTATATTTGCTACGTCCTTAAATGTTTGCTTAAAATATTCAAATTAATACTTACATATTAGCACACCTCACCCACACCAAGAGATCATGTCTTATCTTCTCCTACATTCCTATAAGTATATATTATTGCAGTGTTATGTCAAAATTAGATTCTCCTGAAAAAAAATACAGTCATTAATATGTCATATTATTATATTAATTTCTACATATTAAATAAAATATCACTAATTTCATTTTCTGTTTCCAGGCAACATCACTAGGTTGGTCTCTGTTGTACTAAGTTATAATATGTCTATAAGTAGGTAGGTATATATTTTTATTATTATTAACGTGTGATGTCCAGTTTAGATTCTTTGGACAGTTAATGACAATATAATAATATGTATGTATTAAATAAAACAACGAATACAATAATTGTACCATAACTTTTATATCAAATTTCAAAAATTCGAAACATGACGTCCAATGTGTGGCATTCTATTTTGGCTACTTTTACTACGTTAGGCATAGAAAATCAGCCTAACGCATTTGGAGTGCCGTATCCATTTATCAGTAAAATTCTTATTTACTTATGACATAAGTTGGTACATTATTTCTTCTAATCCGTATATTATTTCTTCTAATCCGTTCATGTGCATCCAATGGCCGTCCATCGTCTATATAAGATGGAAGTTCTGATATCCATGGTTTAATAAATAAATAAATAATAAATAATAACGACTTCATTAAATAGACGAAGTTTAGCCACAAGCTACACTTACACTTAATTTTAATTTATGTATTAAATATACTAAATTAAGTACATTGATAGCTAGGTACTATACGTACATGACAATATACTAAGGACAAAAGACTCCATATGTTGGTCGAAGTGTTTGTCCGCCGAGTAGCTATTTCCTGCAATCCTAATTTTCAAAAACTCATTTTATTATAACTATTTCTTTTCTGTTGATGGTGCATGCTGTGTCATTGGTCAGTTTCTCCCAATACCAATTCCTTATTCCTTTATCTTATAACTCTACACGTGATGAGTTGGCGAATCTTGCTTTTACTGAAAAAATTAATAAATATTAGTTCAAAGCAATCAATAAAATTGGTACCTAATTGAAAAAATTAAATAAAATCCACAATGTCTACCCACAATCTTGTAGCTCTTCTGTATGCATACTATTTTGTTCTTATCGGCATGGTACGGTTTTAATTTTATCTGCCACGTTTTAACCTTCACGCTGGATACTGAAATCTAAATGGACAGTTTCCAAAGTGATGAGAGCCAACACTCGATTTGACTAAACGAACTCCTATTACCAATTTAAATAAAGTATCAGGAAAACGTCTAACCACATCAACTGTAGCAATGATGAATCACATAAGGTTCCACCGGTCTCAAAAAGTTTTCTCAGTAATTATACATAAGATTTTTGGAGAGCAAACTAAAAATACACATTAAATTAAACCTTAAATTTGTTTAAAATAAATTGGTATTTAACACATAGGTAGTTGCATTTAAAGTATTCCAAGGTAATGTAGTCTTTAAATAATTATGAACTATATATAATATTAGTATATTTCATATTTTTTACATTAAAAGAAGGTATATTGTTATTAATCCTATTGTACACAGTACATATTTCTTAAAAAATTAAATACAATTCTATTAACTTACACTTAAACTTAAATAAATTATAAATTAATGATAATAATTAATAAATTGTAAATCCCAAAGCCAGGGCTGTCCGGAAGCGGGTTACACATTAGAAAAATGCAGAAAAACATCCATACCACCCGACATTGACAGTGCCGGTGCTGGGGTTCGAATCCATTCACAATAGACAGTGTGGCCAGAGCCATGCCTGTCACTCATGCTCTAGCCCGCTGCGCTACCGAGTACCAATACTACCAATACTTGTTACACATTTTTCACTAGTAAAATGCAATCTCCATGGGTAAACAAGCGTAATGTGACAAGGGAAAATTCTATTACTCTTCGAAATAAAGCTATAGACCAATCCCTAGTCACACCACACATGCTAATTTTATGCGAAGTGTTTGTGTCCAACGAAGATAATCTATATTGTATTTGATTAGATGTATGTACATTGAAATGTAATTAAACCTCCAAGGTGACAATAGGCAAGCATAATTTGACCCAAGGTCAATATAAAACCAAAAAAGAAAAAGAAAAAAGTATAAATTATGTATTATCGTCCACTACACGCAGATTCACAATATTTCCTTTAGGAAAATATGTTTTATGGTACACTTTAATAACGGCAGCTTGTAAACGTATGCCCTAGTACTCAGACACACGTGGAATGAACTGTTCACAGTTTTGTTAATTGGAAAAAAAAATGGTATGACAATTTACCTACATCAGTTATAATGTGCTTTCAATCTTTAAATAGCTTTGGAAAAGTAGTTTGTAGTCCTTCTTTTATTTCTAGTATGACGTAATATTATCAATAAACTGTTGCTAGGTCTAACTGGATTCTCCTGAAATTGTAAAAAATATATGTAAAATGGTTGGCGGGCAATATTTCAAAAAATGTATACCCTGTAAGTATACGAGAATCTAAATGATATTACGTAAAGCTAAGACAATACAGTGTCGTCCATAGAGATTCGCAATATTTCCATTCGGAAAATATGTTTTATGGTGGACTTTAATATCGGCAGCTTGTAGACGTCTGTCCTAACATTGAGACACACGTAAAGTCAACTGCCCAGTTTTCTTGTTTAAAAAAAATACGATGATAATTTACCTAGGTACTTCAGTTATAATGTCCTTTCACCATTTACATTCGTTTATTCCTAGTAATGGATTAATATTATCAATAAAATGTTGCTTGGTCTATCTGATTTTTTTCTGAAATTGTAAAAAATTTAGTTAAAATGGTTAACAGGCAATACTTTTAAAAATAAATCCCGAATATGAATACCAAAATAAAAATATATGACGAAATGTTAGAACTGCACATTGTCGTCCACACAGCCTCACAATATTTCCATTCGGAAAATAATATGTTCTATGGCAGACTTTAATGTTGGCAGCTTGTAAACGTCTATCTTATTACTCAGACACACGTGGAATGAACTGCTCTCAGTTTTGTTCTTTAAAAAATAATAATAATGTTAAGGTGATAATTTACCTACATCAATTATACTATGATTTCACTCTACGTAGTTTTGGAAAAGTAATTTATAGTCCTTCGTTTATTTCTAGCACTGGATTAATATTATCAATAAAATGTTGCTTGGTCTATCTGAATTTTCCTGAAATTGAAAAAATTTATTTAAAATGGTTAACAGGCAATATCTTTAAAAATAAATCCCGAATACCAATACCAAAATAAAAATATATGACGAAATGTTAGGACTGTACATTGTCGTCCACACAGCCTCACAATATTTCCACTCGGAAAATATTATGTTCTATGGTAGACTTTAATGTCGGCAGCTTGTAAACGTATGTCCTAATATTCAGACACACGTGGAATGAACTGCCCTCCGTTATGTTCTTTAAAAATTAATTATAATGTTAAGGTGATAATTTACCTTCATCAATTATGCTTTCACTTTTTACGTAGTTTTGGAAAAGTAATTTACAGTCCTTCGTTTATTTCTAGTACTGAATTATAATATTATCAAGAAGTAGGTCTATCTGGATTCTCCTGAAACTGTAAAATTTAAGTAAAATGTTTTACAGGCAATATTTTAAAAAATGTATCAGCAATGCGAATGCCAAATGTTGAAAGATATGACGTAATGTTAAGATTGTACATTGTGGCCCACACAAATTCACAATATTTTTATTCGAAAAATAAGTTTTATGGCGGACTTTAATATCGGCAGCTTGTAGACGTCTGTCCAAAATATTGAGACACACGTAAAGTCAACTGCCCACAGTTTTCTTGCTTAAAAAAAAATAATGTCAAGGTGATAATTACCTACATCGGCCATAATGCCCTTTCACAATTTACATAGTTATGGAAAGTAATTTATAGCCCTTCGTTCATTTCTAGTAATGGATTAATATTATCAATAAAATATTGCTAGATCTATCTGGATCCTCCTGAAATTGTAGAAAGTATAAATAAGATGGTTAGCGAGCAATATTTAGAAAAATATATAAATTGTGAGTATATAAAAGTCAAAATGATATTACAAAAAGCTAAGACAATGTTGTCGTCCACACAGGGTCACAATATCTCCATTCGACAAATATGTTTTATGGCGGACTTTAATATCGGCAGCTTGTAGACGTCTGTCCTAAACATTGAGACACACGTAAAGTCAACTGCCCACAGTTGTTTTGTTAAAAGAAAATAATGTTAAGATAATATACCTACGTCAGTTAAAATGTCCTATCAGTATTTGCATAGTTTTGGGAAGTACTTTACGTCCTTCATTTGTTCTAGTAGTGAATTAACATTATAAATAAACTGTTGCTAGGTCTGTCTGGATTCTCCTGAAATTGAAAAAAATATAGCTAAAACTGTTAACAGGCACTATTTTTTTAAATAAATCCCCAATACGAATACCAAAATAAAAAGATGACGAAATGTTAAGACCGTACATGTCGTCCACACAGCCTCACAATATTTCCATTCGGAAAATATTATGTTCTATGGTAGACTTTAATGTTGGCAGCTTGTAAACGTCTGTCCTAATACTCAGACAAACGTGGAATGAACTGCCCTCAGTTTTGTTCTTTAAAAAATAATAATAATGTTAAGGTGATAATTTACTTACATCACTTATACTATGTTTTCACTCTACGTAGTTTTGGAACAGTAATTAATAGTCCTTCGTTCATTTCTAAATAATATCAAGGTGATAATTACCTACATCAGTCTTAATGCCCTTTCACAATTTACATAATTTTGTAAAGTAATTTATAGCCCTTCGTTCATTTCTAGTAATAGATTAATATTATCAATAATATATTGCTATGTCTATCTGGATCCTCCTGAAATTGTAAAAAGTATAAATAAGATGGTTAGCCAGCAATATTTAAAAAAATATATAAATTGTGAGTATATAAAAGTCAAAGTGATATTACATATAGCTAAGACAATGTTGTCGTCCACACAGAGTCACAATATCTCCATTCGAAAAATATGTTTTATGGCGGACTTTAATATCGGCAGCTTGTAGACGTCTGTCCTAAACATTGAGACACACGTAAAGTCAACTGCCTACAGTTGTGTTGTTAAAAAAAATAATGTTAAGATAATTTACCTAAGTCAGTTAAAATGTCCTATCAGTATTTGCATAGTTTTGGGAAAGTACTTTATGTCCTTCATTTATTTCTAGTAACGAATTAACATTATAAATAAACTGTTGTTAGGTCTGTCTGGATTTTCCTGAAATTGAAAAAAATATAGCTAAAACTGTTAACAGGCAATATTTTTGAAAATAAATCCCCAATACGAATACCAAAATAAAAAGATATGACGAAATGTTAAGAGTGTACATTGTCGTCCACACAGCCTCACAATATTTCCATTCGGAAAATATTATGTTCTATGGTAGACTTTAATGTTGGCAGCTTGTAAACGTCTGTCCTAATACTCAGACACACGTGGAATGAACTGCCCTCAGTTTCGTTCTTTAAAAAATAATAGTAATGTTAAGGTGATAATTTACCTAGATCAATTATAGTATTCTTTCACTTTTTACGTAGTTTTGGAAAAGTAATTTATAGTCCTTCGGTTATATCTGGTACTGGATTAATATCATCAAGAAAGTGTTGCAAGGTCTATCTGGATTCTCCTGAAACTGTAAAAACTTTAAGTAAAATGTTTCACAGGCAATATTTTAAAAAATATATTCTCAATACGAATGCCAAATTTTGAAAGATATGACGTAATGTTCAGACTGTACATTGTCGCCCACACAGATTCACAATATTTTCATTCGGAAAATATGTTTTATGGTGGACTTTAATATCGGCAGTTTGTAAACGTCCGTCTTAACATTGTGACACACGAAAAGTGAACTGCCCACAGTTTTGTTGTTTAAAAAAAAATAATGTCAAGGTGATAATTTACCTATATCAGTTTTATCTCTTTTCACTATTTGAATAGTTTTAGAAAAGTAGTTATATTCCTTCGGCTATTTCTAGTACTTAATATTATCAATAAAATGGTGCTGGGTCTATGTGGATCCTCCTGAAATTGGAAGTTCTGATTTCCATGATTTAATAAATAAATAAATAATAAATATTAAATAATAACATCTTCATTAAATAGACGAAGTTTAGCCATAGGCTACACTTACACTTAATTTTAATTTATGTATTAAATATAATAAATTAAGTACATTGATAGCTAGGTACTATACGTACATGACTATATACTAAGGACAAAAGACATTATATATTGGTTGAAGTGTTTGTCCGCTGAGTAGCTGTTTCCTGCAATCCTAATTTTCAAAAACTATTTATTTTCTGTTGATGCTGCATGCAAGTAAATGTTTCATTCTGTGTCATTGGTCAGTTTATCTCGATACCAATTCCATATTCCTTTATCTTGTAACTCTACATGTGATGAGTTGGCGAATCTTGCTTTTACTGAAAAACCGATTAAGTATTAGTTCAAAGCAATCAATAAAATTGGTAATTGAAAAAATTAAATAAAAACCACAATGTCGACCCACAATCTTGTAGCTCCTCTGTATGCAAACTATTTTGTTCTTATAAGCATGGTACGGTTTTAATTTTATCTACCACGTTTTAGCCTTCACGCTGTATACTGAGATCTAAATGGACAGTTTCCAAAGTGATGAGAGCCAACACTCGATTTGACTAAACGAACTCCTTATACCAATTTAAATAAAGTATCAGGAAAACGTCTAACCACATCAACTGTAGCAATGATGAATCACATGAGGTTCCACCGGTCTCAAAAAGTTTTCTCAGTAATTATACGTATGATTTTTGGAGAGCAAACTAAAAATACACATTAACTTAAACATTAAATTTGTTTAAAATAAATTGGTATTTAACACATAGTTAGTTGCATTTATAGTATTCCAAGGTAATGTAGACTTTAAATAATTATGAACTATATACAATATTAGTATATTTCATATTTTTTACATTAAAAGAAGGTATATTGTTATAAATCCTATTGTACAGGGTCATCCAACGAAAAGGCCCACCCTTATATTTTCTTTATTTTTCGAGTTAGGAAAAAATGTTTCAAATAAAAGTTGTAGTGAATCAAATGAACTCATTTAAAACCCCTGCAAAGAAGATACAGGGTGTTCCATAAAAGCGGGACAAACCTAACTTACATTTTTTTAAATGGAACACCCTATATTTTTTTACATTTTTCAAATCTGTGTATTTTTGTGATTTCAAATATATATATATATGTTGTATCTTATCTTTTACTGTTTTTTATTTATTGCAAATTTCGTGAACAATTATTTATACCACCAGCATCTGCATGCGTATCAATCAGGTTAGCCATGGATGAAAAACAATTAATTTGACACTTATGCCTTACAGACTAATTGAATAAATTCAAAAAGCAAACTTTTCATCCATGGCTAACCTGATTGATACGCATGCAGATGCTGGTGGTATAAATAATATTGTTCACGAAATTTGCAATAAATAAAAAACAGTAAAAGATAAGATACAACATATATATATATTTGAAATCACAAAAATACACAGATTTGAAAAATGAAAAAAAATATAGGGTGTTCCATTTAAAAAAATGTAAGTTAGGTTTGTCCCGCTTTTATGGAACACCCTGTATACTCTTTGCAGGGGTTTTAAATGAGTTCATTTGATTCACTACAACTTTTATTTGAAACATTTTTTCCTAACTCGAAAAATAAAGAAAATATAAGGGTGGGCCTTTTCGTTGGATGACCCTGTAAACAGTACAGATTTCTTAAAATATTAAATACAATTCTATTAACTTACACTTATACTTAAATAAATTATAAATTAATGATAATAATTAATAAATTGTAAATGCCAAAGCCAGGGCTGTAAGGAAGTGGGTTACACATTAGAAAAACATCCATACCACCCGACATTGCCAGTGCCGGTGCTGGGGTTCGAACCCATTCACGATAGACAGTGTGGCCAGAGCCATGCCTGTCACTCATGCTCCAGCCCGCTGCGCTACCGAGTACCAATACTACCAATACTTGTTACACATTTTTCACTAGTAAAATGCAATCTCCACGGGTAAACAAGCGTAATGTGACAAGGGAAAAGTCTATTACTCTGCGAAATAAAGCTATAGACCAATCCCTAGTCACACCACACATGCTAATTTTATGCGAAGTGTTTGTGTCCAACGAAGATAATCTATATTGTATTTGATTAGATGTATGTACATTGAAATGTAATTAAACCTCCAAGGTGACAATAGGCAAGCATAATTTGACCCAAGGTCAATATAAAACCAAAAAAGAAAAAGAAAAAAGTATAAATTATGTATTATCGTCCACTACACGCAGATTCACAATATTTCCTTTAGGAAAATATGTTTTATGGTACACTTTAATAACGGCAGCTTGTAAACGTATGCCCTAGTACTCAGACACACGTGGAATGAACTGTTCACAGTTTTGTTAATTGGAAAAAAAAATGGTATGACAATTTACCTACATCAGTTATAATGTGCTTTCAATCTTTAAATAGCTTTGGAAAAGTAGTTTGTAGTCCTTCTTTTATTTCTAGTATGATGTAATATTATCAATAAACTGTTGCTAGGTCTAACTGGATTCTCCTGAAATTGTAAAAAATATATGTAAAATGGTTGGCGGGCAATATTTCAAAAAATGTATACCCTGTAAGAAAACGAGAATCTAAATGATATTACGTAAAGCTAAGACAATACAGTGTCGTCCATAGAGATTCGCAATATTGCCATTCGGAAAATATGTTTTATGGTGGACTTTAATATCGGCAGCTTGTAGACGTCTGTCCTAACATTGAGACACACGTAAAGTCAACTGCCCAGTTTTCTTGTTTAAAAAAAATACGATGATAATTTACCTAGGTACTTCAGTTATAATGTCCTTTCACCATTTACATTCGTTTATTCCTAGTAATGGATTAATATTATCAATAAAATGTTGCTTGGTCTATCTGATTTTTTTCTGAAATTGTAAAAAATTTAGTTAAAATGGTTAACAGGCAATACCTTTAAAAATAAATCCCGAATATAAATACCAAAATAAAAATATATGACGAAATGTTAGAACTGCACATTGTCGTCCACACAGCCTCACAATATTTCCATTCCGAAAATAATATGTTCTATGGCAGACTTTAATGTTGGCAGCTTGTAAACGTCTATCTTATTACTCAGACACACGTGGAATGAACTGCCCTCAGTTTTGTTCTTTAAAAAATAAAAATAATGTTAAGGTGATAATTTACCTACATCAATTATACTATGATTTCACTCTACGTAGTTTTGGAAAAGTAATTTATAGTCCTTCGTTTATTTCTAGCACTGGATTAATATTATCAATAAAATGTTGCTTGGTCTATCTGAATTTTCCTGAAATTGAAAAAATTTATTTAAAATGGTTAACAGGCAATATCTTTAAAAATAAATCCCGAATACCAATACCAAAATAAAAATATATGACGAAATGTTAGGACTGTACATTGTCGTCCACACAGCCTCACAATATTTCCACTCGGAAAATATTATGTTCTATGGTAGACTTTAATGTCGGCAGCTTGTAAACGTATGTCCTAATATTCAGACACACGTGGAATGAACTGCCCTCCGTTATGTTCTTTAAAAATTAATTATAATGTTAAGGTGATAATTTACCTTCATCAATTATGCTTTCACTTTTTACGTAGTTTTGGAAAAGTAATTTACAGTCCTTCGTTTATTTCTAGTACTGAATTATAATATTATCAAGAAAATGTTGGTAGGTCTATCTGGATTCTCCTGAAACTGTAAAATTTAAGTAAAATGTTTTACAGGCAATATTTTAAAAAATGTATCAGCAATGCGAATGCCAAATGTTGAAAGATATGACGTAATGTTAAGATTGTACATTGTCGCCCACACAAATTCACAATATTTTTATTCGAAAAATATGTTTTATGTCGGACTTTAATATCGGCAGCTTGTAGACGTCTGTCCAAAACATTGAGACACACGTAAAGTCAACTGCCCACAGTTTTCTTGTTTAAAAAAAATAATGTCAAGGTGATAATTACCTACATCGGCCATAATGCCCTTTCACAATTTACATAGTTATGGAAAGTAATTTATAGCCCTTCGTTCATTTCTAGTAATGGATTAATATTATCAATAAAATATTGCTAGATCTATCTGGATCCTCCTGAAATTGTAGAAAGTATAAATAAGATGGTTAGCGAGCAATATTGAGAAAAATATATAAATTGTGAGTATATAAAAGTCAAAATGATATTACAAAAAGCTAAGACAATGTTGTCGTCCACACAGAGTCACAATATCTCCATTCGACAAATATGTTTTATGGCGGACTTTAATATCGGCAGCTTGTAGACGTCTGTCCTAAACATTGAGACACACGTAAAGTCAACTGCCCACAGTTGTGTTGTTAAAAGAAAATAATGTTAAGATAATATACCTACGTCAGTTAAAATGTCCTATCAGTATTTGCATAGTTTTGGGAAGTACTTTACGTCCTTCATTTGTTCTAGTAGTGAATTAACATTATAAATAAACTGTTGCTAGGTCTGTCTGGATTCTCCTGAAATTGAAAAAAATATAGCTAAAACTGTTAACAGGCACTATTTTTTTAAATAAATCCCCAATACGAATACCAAAATAAAAAGATGACGAAATGTTAAGACCGTACATGTCGTCCACACAGCCTTACAATATTTCCATTCGGAAAATATTATGTTCTATGGTAGACTTTAATGTTGGCAGCTTGTAAACGTCTGTCCTAATACTCAGACAAACGTGGAATGAACTGCCCTCAGTTTTGTTCTTTAAAAAATAATAATAATGTTAAGGTGATAATTTACTTACATCACTTATACTATGTTTTCACTCTACGTAGTTTTGGAACAGTAATTAATAGTCCTTCGTTCATTTCTAAATAATATCAAGGTGATAATTACCTACATCAGTCATAATGCCCTTTCACAATTTACATAATTTTGTAAAGTAATTTATAGCCCTTCGTTCATTTCTAGTAATAGATTAATATTATCAATAAAATATTGCTATGTCTATCTGGATCCTCCTGAAATTGTAAAAAGTATAAATAAGATGGTTAGCCAGCAATATTTAAAAAAATATATAAACTGTGAGTATATAAAAGTCAAAGTGATATTACATATAGCTAAGACAATGTTGTCGTCCACACAGAGTCACAATATCTCCATTCGAAAAATATGTTTTATGGCGGACTTTAATATCGGCAGCTTGTAGACGTCTGTCCTAAACATTGAGACACACGTATAGTCAACTGCCTACAGTTGTGTTGTTAAAAAAAATAATGTTAAGATAATTTACCTAAGTCAGTTAAAATGTCCTATCAGTATTTGCATAGTTTTGGGAAAGTACTTTAAGTCCTTCATTTATTTCTAGTAACGAATTAACATTATAAATAAACTGTTGTTGGGTCTGTCTGGATTTTCCTGAAATTGAAAAAAATATAGCTAAAACTGTTAACCGGCAATATTTTTGAAAATAAATCCCCAATACGAATACCAAAATAAAAAGATATGTCGAAATGTTAAGAGTGTACATTGTCGTCCACACAGCCTCACAATATTTCCATTCGGAAAATATTATGTTCTATGGTAGACTTTAATGTTGGCAGCTTGTAAACGTCTGTCCTAATACTCGGACACACGTGGAATGAACTGCCCTCAGTTTCGTTCTTTAAAAAATAATAGTAATGTTAAGGTGATAATTTACCTAGATCAATTATAGTATTCTTTCACTTTTTACGTAGTTTTGGAAAAGTAATTTATAGTCCTTCGGTTATATCTGGTACTGGATTAATATCATCAAGAAAGTGTTGCAAGGTCTATCTGGATTCTCCTGAAACTGTAAAAACTTTAAGTAAAATGTTTCACAGGCCATATTTTAAAAAATATATTCTCAATAGGAATGCCAAATTTTGAAAGATATGACGTAATGTTCAGACTGTACATTGTCGCCCACACAGATTCACAATATTTTCATTCGGAAAATATGTTTTATGGTGGACTTTAATATCGGCAGTTTGTAAACGTCCGTCTTAACATTGTGACACACGAAAAGTGAACTGCCCACAGTTTTGTTGTTTAAAAAAAAATAATGTCAAGGTGATAATTTACCTATATCAGTTTTATCTCTTTTCACTATTTGAATAGTTTTAGAAAAGTAGTTATATTCCTTCGGCTATTTCTAGTACTGAATATTATCCATAAAATGGTGCTGGGTCTATGTGGATCCTCCTGAAATTGGAAGTTCTGATTTCCATGATTTAATAAATAAATAAATAATAAATATTAAATAATAACATCTTCATTAAATTAGCCATAGGCTACACTTACACTTAATTTTAATTTATGTATTAAATATAATAAATTAAGTACATTGATAGCTAGGTAGGTACTATACGTACATGACAATATACTAAGGACAAAAGACATTATATATTGGTTGAAGTGTTTGTCCGCTGAGTAGCTGTTTCCTGCAATCCTAATTTTCAAAAACTATTTATTTTCTGTTGATGCTGCATGCAAGTAAATGTTTCATTCTGTGTCATTGGTCAGTTTCTCTCGATACCAATTCCATATTCCTTTATCTTGTAACTCTACATGTGATGAGTTGGCGAATCTTGCTTTTACTGAAAAACCGATTAAGTATTAGTTCAAAGCAATCAATAAAATTGGTAATTGAAAAAATTAAATAAAAACCACAATGTCGACCCACAATCTTGTAGCTCCTCTGTATGCAAACTATTTTGTTCTTATAAGCATGGTACGGTTTTAATTTTATCTACCACGTTTTAGCCTTCACGCTGTATACTGAGATCTAAATGGACAGTTTCCAAAGTGATGAGAGCCAACACTCGATTTGACTAAACGAACTCCTTATACCAATTTAAATAAAGTATCAGGAAAACGTCTAACCACATCAACTGTAGCAATGATGAATCACATGAGGTTCCACCGGTCTCAAAAAGTTTTCTCAGTAATTATACATAAGATTTTTGGAGAGCAAACTAAAAATACACATTAACTTAAACCTTAAATTTGTTTAAAATAAATTGGTATTTAACACATAGTTAGTTGCATTTATAGTATTCCAAGGTAATGTAGACTTTAAATAATTATGAACTATATACAATATTAGTATATTTCATATTTTTTACATTAAAAGAAGGTATATTGTTATAAATCCTATTGTACACAGTACATATTTCTTAAAACATTAAATACAATTCTATTAACTTACACTTAAACTTAAATAAATTATAAATTAATGATAATAATTAATAAATTGTAAATCCCAAAGCCAGGGCTGTCCGGAAGTGGGTTACACTTTAGAAAAACATCCTTACCACCCGACATTGTCAGTGCCGGTGCTGGGGTTCGAACCCATTCACGATAGACAGTGTGGCCAGAGCCATGCCTGTCACTCATGCTCCAGCCCGCTGCGCTACCGAGTACCAATACTACCAATACTTGTTACACATTTTTCACTAGTAAAATGCAATCTCTTGTAGACGTCTGTCCTAACATTGAGACACACGTAAAGTCAACTGCCCAGTTTTCTTGTTTAAAAAAAATACGATGATAATTTACCTAGGTACTTCAGTTATAATGTCCTTTCACCATTTACATTCGTTTATTCCTAGTAATGGATTAATATTATCAATAAAATGTTGCTTGGTCTATCTGATTTTTTTCTGAAATTGTAAAAAATTTAGTTAAAATGGTTAACAGGCAATACCTTTAAAAATAAATCCCGAATATGAATACCAAAATAAAAATATATGACGAAATGTTAGAACTGCACATTGTCGTCCACACAGCCTCACAATATTTCCATTCGGAAAATAATATGTTCTATGGCAGACTTTAATGTTGGCAGCTTGTAAACGTCTATCTTATTACTCAGACACACGTGGAATGAACTGCCCTCAGTTTTGTTCTTTAAAAAATAAAAATAATGTTAAGGTGATAATTTACCTACATCAATTATACTATGATTTCACTCTACGTAGTTTTGGAAAAGTAATTTATAGTCCTTCGTTTATTTCTAGCACTGGATTAATATTATCAATAAAATGTTGCTTGGTCTATCTGAATTTTCCTGAAATTTAAAAAATTTATTTAAAATGGTTAACAGGCAATATCTTTAAAAATAAATCCCGAATACCAATACCAAAATAAAAATATATGACGAAATGTTAGGAATGTACATTGTCGTCCACACAGCCTCACAATATTTCCACTCGGAAAATATTATGTTCTATGGTAGACATTAATGTCGGCAGCTTGTAAACGTATGTCCTAATATTCAGACACACGTGGAATGAACTGCCCTCCGTTATGTTCTTTAAAAATTAATTATAATGTTAAGGTGATAATTTACCTTCATCAGTTATGCTTTCACTTTTTACGAAGTTTTGGAAAAGTAATTTACAGTCCTTCGTTTATTTCTAGTACTGGATTATAATATTATCAAGAAAATGTTGCTAGGTCTATCTGGATTCTCCTGAAACTGTAAAATTTAAGTAAAATGTTTCACAGTCGATATTTTAAAAAATGTATCAGCAATGCGAATGCCAAATGTTGAAAGATATGACGTAATGTTAAGATTGTACATTGTCGCCCACACAAATTCACAATATTTCCATTCGAAAAATATGTTTTACGGCGGACTTTAATATCGGCAGCTTGTAGACGTCTGTCCAAAACATTGAGACACACGTAAAGTCAACTGCCCACAGTTTTCTTGTTTAAAAAAAAATAATGTCAAGGTGATAATTACCTACATCGGCCATAATGCCCTTTCACAATTTACATAGTTATGGAAAGTAATTTATAGCCCTTCGTTCATTTCTAGTAATGGATTAATATTATCAATAAAATATTGCTAGATCTATCTGGATCCTCCTGAAATTGTAGAAAGTATAAATAAGATGGTTAGCCAGCAATATTTAGAAAAATATATAAACTGTGAGTATATAAAGGTCAAAATGATATTACAAAAAGCTAAGACAATGTTGTCGTCCACACAGAGTCACAATATCTCCATTCGACAAATATGTTTTATGGCGGACTTTAATATCGGCAGCTTGTAGACGTCTGTCCTAAACATTGAGACACACGTAAAGTCAACTGCCCACAGTTGTGTTGTAAAAAGAAAATAATGTTAAGATAATATACCTACGTCAGTTAAAATGTCCTATCAGTATTTGCATAGTTTTGGGAAGTACTTTACGTCCTTCATTTGTTCTAGTAGTGAATTAACATTATAAATAAACTGTTGCTAGGTCTGTCTGGATTCTCCTGAAATTGAAAAAAATATAGCTAAAACTGTTAACAGGCACTATTTTTTTTAAATAAATCCCCAATACGAATACCAAAATAAAAAGATGACGAAATGTTAAGACCGTACATGTCGTCCACACAGCCTCACAATATTTCCATTCAGAAAATATTATGTTCTATGGTAGACTTTAATGTTGGCGGCTTGTAAACGTCTGTCCTAATACTCAGACACACGTGGAATGAACTGCCCTCAGTTTTGTTCTTTAAAAAATAATAATAATGTTAAGGTGATAATTTACTTACATCACTTATACTATGTTTTCATTCTACGTAGTTTTGGAACAGTAATTAATAGTCCTTCGTTCATTTCTAAATAATATCAAGGTGATAATTACCTACATCAGACATAATGCCCTTTCACAATTTACATAATTTTGTAAAGTAATTTATAGCCCTTCGTTCATTTCTAGTAATAGATTAATATTATCAATAAAATATTGCTATGTCTATCTGGATCCTCCTGAAATTGTAAAAAGTATAAATAAGATGGTTAGCCAGCAATATTTAAAAAAATATATAAATTGTGAGTATATAAAAGTCAAAGTGATATTACATATAGCTAAGACAATGTTGTCGTCCACACAGAGTCACAATATCTCCATTCGAAAAATATGTTTTATGGCGGACTTTAATATCGGCAGCTTGTAGACGTCTGTCCTAAACATTGAGACACACGTAAAGTCAACTGCCTACAGTTGTGTTGTTAAAAAAAATAATGTTAAGATAATTTACCTAAGTCAGTTAAAATGTCCTATCAGTATTTGCATAGTTTTGGGAAAGTACTTTAAGTCCTTCATTTATTTCTAGTAACAAATTAACATTATAAATAAACTGTTGTTAGGTCTGTCTGGATTTTCCTGAAATTGAAAAAAATATAGCTAAAACTGTTAACAGGCAATATTTTTGAAAATAAATCCCCAATACGAATACCAAAATAAAAAGATATGACGAAATGTTAAGAGTGTACATTGTCGTCCACACAGCCTCACAATATTTCCATTCGGAAAATATTATGTTCTATGGTAGACTTTAATGTTGGCAGCTTGTAAACGTCTGTCCTAATACTCAGACACACGTGGAATGAACTGCCCTCAGTTTCGTTCTTTAAAAAATAATAGTAATGTTAAGGTGATAATTTACCTAGATCAATTATAGTATTCTTTCACTTTTTACGTAGTTTTGGAAAAGTAATTTATAGTCCTTCGGTTATATCTGGTACTGGATTAATATCATCAAGAAAGTGTTGCAAGGTCTATCTGGATTCTCCTGAAACTGTAAAAACTTTAAGTAAAATGTTTCACAGGCAATATTTTAAAAAATATATTCTCAATACGAATGCCAAATTTTGAAAGATATGACGTAATGTTCAGACTGTACATTGTCGCCCACACAGATTCACAATATTTTCATTCGGAAAATATGTTTTATGGTGGACTTTAATATCGGCAGTTTGTAAACGTCCGTCTTAACATTGTGACACACGAAAAGTGAACTGCCCACAGTTTTGTTGTTTAAAAAAAAATAATGTCAAGGTGATAATTTACCTATATCAGTTTTATCTCTTTTCACTATTTGAATAGTTTTAGAAAAGTAGTTATATTCCTTCGGCTATTTCTAGTACTTAATATTATCAATAAAATGGGGCTGGGTCTATGTGGATCCTCCTGAAATTGGAAGTTCTGATTTCCATGATTTAATAAATAAATAAATAATAAATATTAAATAATAACATCTTTATTAAATAGACGAAGTTTAGCCATAGGCTACACTTACACTTAATTTTAATTTATGTATTAAATATAATAAATTAAGTACATTGATAGCTAGGTACTATACGTACATGACTATATACTAAGGACAAAAGACATTATATATTGGTTGAAGTGTTTGTCCGCTGAGTAGCTGTTTCCTGCAATCCTAATTTTCAAAAACTATTTATTTTCTGTTGATGCTGCATGCAAGTAAATGTTTCATTCTGTGTCATTGGTCAGTTTCTCTCGATACCAATTCCATATTCCTTTATCTTGTAACTCTACATGTGATGAGTTGGCGAATCTTGCTTTTACTGAAAAACTGATTAAGTATTAGTTCAAAGCAATCAATAAAATTGGTAATTGAAAAAAATTAAATAAAAACCACAATGTCGACCCACAATCTTGTAGCTCCTCTATTTTGTTCTTATAAGCATGGTACGGTTTTAATTTTATCTACCACGTTTTAGCCTTCACGCTGTATACTGAGATCTAAATGGACAGTTTCCAAAGTGATGAGAGCCAACACTCGATTTGACTAAACGAACTCCTTATACCAATTTAAATAAAGTATCAGGAAAACGTCTAACCACATCAACTGTAGCAATGATGAATCACATGAGGTTCCACCGGTCTCAAAAAGTTTTCTCAGTAATTATACATAAGATTTTTGGAGAGCAAACTAAAAATACACATTAACTTAAACCTTAAATTTGTTTAAAATAAATTGGTATTTAACACATAGTTAGTTGCATTTATAGTATTCCAAGGTAATGTAGACTTTAAATAATTATGAACTATATACAATATTAGTATATTTCATATTTTTTACATTAAAAGAAGGTATATTGTTATAAATCCTATTGTACACAGTACATATTTCTTAAAACATTAAATACAATTCTATTAACTTACACTTAAACTTAAATAAATTATAAATTAATGATAATAATTAATAAATTGTAAATCATAAAGCCAGGGCTGTCCGGAAGTGGGTTACACATTAGAAAAACATCCATACCACCCGACATTGCCAGTGCCGGTGCTGGGGTTCGAACCCATTCACGATAGACAGTGTGGCCAGAGCCATGCCTGTCACTCATGCTCCAGCCCGCTGCGCTACCGAGTACCAATACTACCAATACTTGTTACTTGTTACACATTTTTCACTAGTAAAATGCAATCTCCATGGGTAAACAAGCGTAATGTGACAAGGGAAAGGTCTATTACTCTGCGAAATAAAGCTATAGACCAATCCCTAGTCACACCACACATGCTAATTTTATGCGAAGTGTTTGTGTCCAACGAAAATAATCTATATTGTATTTGATTAGATGTATGTACAGGGTCATCACGCGAAAATGTCCTTTTTTGAAATAACTCAGCCATTTTTCATGTTATGACATAGATGTAAAGACTTTCTGAACTAGTTTTTTCCACAGAATCTAAATATTCAGTCAAAAAAACAATAACGCATCGCATTTCATAAATACGACATTATACTTTCTCTTTTAAATAGAATACTCTGTATGTTTTGACATATTTCGATTATGCTTCTCTTTCTGAATTCAAAAATGTCAACATATCTTATATTATCTCTGAGAAACATAGAATGTTGATTTTATACATTTATTTTACAAAGAAAATATTAACAAACGTTAAAAAAATAAAAAAATATTAACAAAGAATTAACAGTGTTAAATATTACAAGGTTAAATATAATAAATAATTTTAGATACATAATGCATTTATTCAATTTAGTAATTGCTCAATATGTCTACCTCTATTTTCATAACAAAGTCTATAGGTACCGCCGTTTTAAATTGTTTAGAGAATTCCTGATCATATAATTGTGATTGTTTAGGTGATTTAGACTTTGTTATGAAAATAGAGGTAGACATATTGAGCAATTACTAAATTGAATATATGCATTAAAGTATCTAAAATTATTTATAATATTTAACCTTGTAATATTTAACATTGTTAATTCTTTGTTAATATTTTTTTATTTTTTTAATGTTTGTTAATATTCTTTTTGTTAATTACATGTATGAAATCAATATTCTATGTTTCTCAGAGATCATGTTCACATTATGGTTCATGTTTTTCTTTGTTTTCAAAATTTATTTAACAAAATGGGTCACGTTATTTTAATATCGTCAGATTCATATATCAGATTTTAATATAATCAAAATATCATCAAATCTAAATATCTCAAAAACCATTTGAGATAACATTAAATATGTTGACATTTTTGAATTCAGAAAGAGAAGCAGAATCGAAATATTTCAAAACATACAGAGTGTTCTATTTAAAAGAGAAAGTATAATGTCGTATTTCTGAAATGCGATGCGTTATTGTTTTTTTGACTGAAAATTTAGATTCTGTGGAAAGAACTAGTTCAGAAAGGCTTTACATCTATGTCATAACATGAAAAATGGCTGAGTTATTTCAAAAAAGGACATTTTCGGGTGATGACCCTGTACATTGAAATGTAATTAAACCTCCAAGGTGACAATAGGCAAGCATAATTTGACCCAAGGTCAATATAAAACCAAAAAAGAAAAAGAAAAAAGTATAAATTATGTATTATCGTCCACTACACGCAGATTCACAATATTTCCTTTAGGAAAATATGTTTTATGGTACACTTTAATAACGGCAGCTTGTAAACGTATGCCCTAGTACTCAGACACACGTGGAATGAACTGTTCACAGTTTTGTTAATTGGAAAAAAAATGGTATGACAATTTACCTACATCAGTTATAATGTGCTTTCAATCTTTAAATAGCTTTGGAAAAGTAGTTTGTAGTCCTTCTTTTATTTCTAGTATGACGTAATATTATCAATAAACTGTTGCTAGGTCTAACTGGATTCTCCTGAAATTGTAAAAAATATATGTAAAATGGTTGGCGGGCAATATTTCAAAAAATGTATACCCTGTAAGTATACGAGAATCTAAATGATATTACGTAAAGCTAAGACAATACAGTGTCGTCCATAGAGATTCACAATATTTCCATTCGGAAAATATGTTTTTTGGTGGACTTTAATATCGGCAGCTTGTAGACGTCTGTCCTAACATTGACACACACGTAAAGTCAACTGCCCAGTTTTCTTGTTTAAAAAAAATACGATGATAATTTACCTAGGTACTTCAGTTATAATGTCCTTTCACCATTTACATTCGTTTATTCCTAGTAATAGATTAATATTATCAATAAAATGTTGCTTGGTCTTTCTGATTTTTTCTGAAATTGTAAAAAATTTAGTTAAAATGGTTAACAGGCAATACCTTTAAAAATAAATCCCGAATATGAATACCAAAATAAAAATATATGACGAAATGTTAGAACTGCACATTGTCGTTCACACAGCCTCACAATATTTCCATTCGGAAAATAATATGCTATGGCAGACTTTAATGTTGGCAGCTTGTAAACGTCTATCTTATTACTCAGACACACGTGGAATGAACTGCCCTCAGTTTTGTTCTTTAAAAAATAATAATAATGTTAAGGTGATAATTTACCTACATCAATTATACTATGATTTCACTCTACGTAGTTTTGGAAAAGTAATTTATAGTTCTTCGTTTATTTCTAGCACTGGATTAATATTATCAATAAAATGTTGCTTGGTCTATCTGAATTTTTCTGAAATTTAAAAAATGTATTTAAAATGGTTAACAGGCAATATCTTTAAAAATAAATCCCGAATACCAATACCAAAATAAAAATATATGACGAAATGTTAGGAATGTACATTGTCGTCCACACAGCCTCACAATATTTCCACTCGGAAAATATTATGTTCTATGGTAGACTTTAATGTCGGCAGCTTGTAAACGTATGTCCTAATATTCAGACACACGTGGAATGAACTGCCCTCCGTTATGTTCTTTAAAAATTAATTATAATGTTAAGGTGATAATTTACCTTCATCAGTTATGCTTTCACTTTTTACGTAGTTTTGGAAAAGTAATTTACAGTCCTTCGTTTATTTCTAGTACTGGATTATAATATTATCAAGAAAATGTTGGTAGGTCTATCTGGATTCTCCTGAAACTGTAAAATTTAAGTAAAATGTTGCACAGTCGATATTTTAAAAAATGTATCAGCAATGCGAATGCCAAATGTTGAAAGATATGACGTAATGTTAAGATTGTACATTGTCGCCCACACAAATTCACAATATTTCCATTCGAAAAATATGTTTCATAGTGGACTTTAATATCGGCAGCTTGTAGACGTCTGTCCTAAACATTGAGACACACGTAAAGTCAACTGCCTACAGTTGTGTTGTTAAAAAGAATTATGTTAAGATAATTTACCTAAGTCAGTTAAAATGTCCTATCAGTATCTGCATAGTTTTGGGAAAGTACTTTAAGTCCTTCATTTATTTCTAGTAACGAATTAACATTATAAATAAACTGTTGTTAGGTCTGTCTGGATACTCCTGAAATTGAAAAAAATATAATTAAAACTGTTAACAGGCAATATTTTTGAAAATAAAGCCCCAATACGAATACCAAAATAAAAAGATATGACGAAATGTTAAGAGTGTACATTGTCGTCCACACAGTCTCACAATATTTCCATTCGGAAAATATTATGTTCTATGGTAGACTTTAATGTCGGCAGCTTGTAAACGTATGTCCTAATATTCAGACACACGTGGAATGAACTGCCCTCCGTTATGTTCTTTAAAAATTAATTATAATGTTAAGGTGATAATTTACCTTCATCAGTTATGCTTTCACTTTTTACGTAGTTTTGGAAAAGTAATTTACAGTCCTTCGTTTATTTCTAGTACTGGATTATAATATTATCAAGAAAATGTTGGTAGGTCTATCTGGATTCTCCTGAAACTGTAAAATTTAAGTAAAATGTTGCACAGTCGATATTTTAAAAAATGTATCAGCAATGCGAATGCCAAATGTTGAAAGATATGACGTAATGTTAAGATTGTACATTGTCGCCCACACAAATTCACAATATTTCCATTCGAAAAATATGTTTCATAGTGGACTTTAATATCGGCAGCTTGTAGACGTCTGTCCTAAACATTGAGACACACGTAAAGTCAACTGCCTACAGTTGTGTTGTTAAAAAGAATTATGTTAAGATAATTTACCTAAGTCAGTTAAAATGTCCTATCAGTATCTGCATAGTTTTGGGAAAGTACTTTAAGTCCTTCATTTATTTCTAGTAACGAATTAACATTATAAATAAACTGTTGTTAGGTCTGTCTGGATACTCCTGAAATTGAAAAAAATATAATTAAAACTGTTAACAGGCAATATTTTTGAAAATAAAGCCCCAATACGAATACCAAAATAAAAAGATATGACGAAATGTTAAGAGTGTACATTGTCGTCCACACAGTCTCACAATATTTCCATTCGGAAAATATTATGTTCTATGGTAGACTTTAATGTTGGCAGCTTGTAAACGTCTGTCCTAATACTCAGACACACATGGAATGAACTGCCCTCAGTTTCGTTCTTTAAAAAATAATAATAATGTTAAAGTGATAATTTACCTAGATCAATTATAGTATGCTTTCACTTGTTACGTAGTTTTGGAAAAGTAATTTACAGTCCCTCGTTTATTTCTAGTACTGGATTATAATATTATCCAGAAAATGTTGCTAGGTCTATCTGGATTCTCCTGAAACTGTAAAATTTAAGTAAAATGTTTCACAGGCAATATTTTAAAAAATGTATCAGCAATGCGAATGCCAAATGTTGAAACATATGACGGAATGTTAAGATTGTACATTGTCGCCCACACAAATTCACAATATTTCCATTCGAAAAATATGTTTTACGGCGGACTTTAATATCGGCAGCTTGTAGACGTCTGTCCAAAACATTGAGACACACGTAAAGTCAACTGCCCACAGTTTTCTTGTTTAAAAAAAAATAATGTCAAGGTGATAATTACCTACATCGGCCATAATGCCCTTTCACAATTTACATAGTTATGGAAAGTAATTTATAGCCCTTCGTTCATTTCTAGTAATGGATTAATATTATCAATAAAATATTGCTAGATCTATCTGGATCCTCCTGAAATTGTAGAAAGTATAAATAAGATGGTTAGCCAGCAATATTTAGAAAAATATATAAACTGTGAGTATATAAAGGTCAAAATGATATTACAAAAAGCTAAGACAATGTTGTCGTCCACACAGAGTCACAATATCTCCATTCGACAAATATGTTTTATGGCGGACTTTAATATCGGCAGCTTGTAGACGTCTGTCCTAAACATTGAGACACACGTAAAGTCAACTGCCCACAGTTGTGTTGTAAAAAGAAAATAATGTTAAGATAATATACCTACGTCAGTTAAAATGTCCTATCAGTATTTGCATAGTTTTGGGAAGTACTTTACGTCCTTCATTTGTTCTAGTAGGTAGTGAATTAACATTATAAATAAGCTGTTGCTAGGTCTGTCTGGTTTCTCCTGAAATTGAAAAAATTATAGCTAAAACTGTTAACAGGCACTATTTTTTAAATAAATCCCCAATACGAATACCAAAATAAAAGGATATAACGAAATGTTAAGAGTGTACATTGTCGTCCACACGCCTCACAATATTTCCATTCGGAAAATATTATGTTCTATGGTAGACTTTAATGTTGGCAGCTTGTAAACGTCTGTCCTAATACTCAGACACGCGTGGAATGAACTGCCCTCAGTTTCGTTCTTTAAAAAATAATAATAAGGTGATAATTTACCTAGATCAATTATAATATGCTTTCACTTTTTACGAAGTTTTGGAAAAGTAATTTGTAGTCCTCCGTTTATTTCTGGTACTGGATTAATATTATCAAGAAAATGTTGCTAGGTCTATCTGGATTCTGCTGAAACTGTAAAAACTTTAAGTAAAATGTTTCACAGGCAATATTTTAAAAAATATATATTTTCAATGCGAATGCCAAATTTTGAAAGATATGACGTAATGTTCAGACTGTACATTGTCGCCCACACAGATTCACAATATTTCCATTCGGAGAATATGTTTTATGGTGGACTTTAATTTCGGCAGCTTGTAGACGTATGTCCTAAACATTGAGACACACGTAAAGTCAACTGCCTACAGTTGTGTTGTTAAAAAAAATAATGTTAAGATAATTTACCTAAGTCAGTTAAAATGTCCTATCAGTATTTGCATAGTTTTGGGAAGTACTTTACGTCCTTCATTTGTTCTAGTAGTGAATTAACATTATAAATAAACTGTTGCTAGGTCTGTCTGGATTCTCCTGAAATTGAAAAAATTATAGCTAAAACTGTTAACAGGCACTATTTTTTAAATAAATCCCCAATACGAATACCAAAATAAAGAGATGAAGAAATGTTAAGACCGTACATGTCGTCCACACAGCCTCACAATATTTCCATCCGGAAAATATTATGTTCTATGGTAGACTTTAATGTTGGCAGCTTGTAAACGTCTGTCCCAATACTCAGACACACGTGGAATGAACTGCCCTCAGTTTTGTTCTTTAAAAAATAATAATAATGTTAAGGTGATAATTTACTTACATCACTTATACTATGTTTTCACTCTACGTAGTTTTGGAACAGTAATTAATAGTCCTTCGTTTATTTCTAGTACTGGATTAATATTATCAATAACATGTTGCTTGGTCTATCTGAATTTTCCTGAAATTGAAAAAATTTATTTAAAATAGTTAACAGGCAATATCTTTAAAAATAAATCCCGAATACGAATACCAAAATAAAAATATATGACGAAATGTTAGGACTGTACATTGTCGTCCACACAGCCTCACAATATTTCCACTCGGAAAATATTATGTTCTATGGTAGACTTTAATGTAGGCAGCTTGTAAACGTCTGTCCTAATACTGAGACACACATGGTATGAACTGCCCACAATTTTGCTGTTTTAAAAAAATAATGTCAAGGTGATAATTTACCTATATCAGTTGTAATCTCTTTTCACTATTTGAATAGTTTTAAAAAAATAGTTTTATTCCTTCGTTTATTTCTAGTACTGAATGAATATTATCAATAAAATGTTGCTGGGTCTATGTGGATTCTTCTGGAATTGAAAAAAAGTTAGGTAAAATGGATGACAGACAATAGTTAAAAAAATATATCCGCAATGCGAATGGAAAATTATAAAGATATGACGTAATGTTAAGATTGCACATTGTCGCCCACACAGATTCACAATATTTCCATTCGGAAAATATGTTTCATAGTGGACTTTAATTTTGGCAGCTTGTAGACGTCTGTCCTAACATTGAGACACACGTAAAGTCAACTGCCCATAGTTTTCTTGTTTAAATAAAAATAATATCAAGGTAATAATTACCTACATCAGTCATAATGCCCTTTCACAATTTACATAATTTTGTAAAGTAATTTATAGTCCTTCGTTCATTTCTAGTAATGGATTGATATTATCAATAAAATATTGCTATGTCTATCTGGATCCTCCTGAAATTGTAAAAAGGATAAATAAGATGGTTAGCCAGCAATATTTAAAAAAATATATATAAATTGTGAGTATATAAAAGTCAAAATGATATTACATATAGCTAAGACAATGTTGTCGTCCACACAGAGTCACAATATTTTCATTCGAAAAATATGTTTTATAGCGGACTTTAATATCGGCAGCTTGTAGACGTCTGTCCTAAACATTGAGACACACGTAAAGTCAACTGCCCACAGTTTTTCTTATTTTAAAAAAATAATGTCAAGTTGATAATTACCTACATCAGTCATAATGCCCTTTCACAATTTACATAGTTTAGGAAAATAATTTATAGCCCTTCGTTCATTTCTAGTAATGGATTAATATTATCAATAAAATATTGCTATGTCTATCTGGAACCTCCTGAAATTGTAAAAAGTATAAATACGCTGGTTAGCCAGCAATATTTAAAAAAATATATAAACTGTGAGTATACAAAAGTCAAAATGATATTACATAAAGCTAAGACAATGTTGTCGTCCACACAGAGTCACAATATTTCCATTCGGAAAATATTATGTTCTATGGTAGACTTTAATGTTGGCAGCTTGTAAACGTCTGTCCTAATACTCAGACATGCGTGGAATGAACTGCCCTCAGTTTCGTTCTTTAAAAAATAATAATAAGGTGATAATTTACCTAGATCAATTATAATATGCTTTCACATTTTACGAAGTTTTGGAAAAGTAATTTGTAGTCCTCCGTTTATTTCTGGTACTGGATTAATATTATCAAGAAAATGTTGCTAGGTCTATCTGGATTCTGCTGAAACTGTAAAAACTTTAAGTAAAATGTTTCACAGGCAATATTTTAAAAAATATATATTTTCAATGCGAATGCCAAATTTTGAAAGATATGACTGTACATTGTCGCCCACACAGATTCACAATATTTCCATTCGGAGAATATGTTTTATGGTGGACTTTAATGTCGGCAGCTTGTAGACGTATGTCCTAAACATTGAGACACACGTAAAGTCAACTGCCTACAGTTGTGTTGTTAAAAAAAATAATGTTAAGATAATTTACCTAAGTCAGTTAAAATGTCCTATCCGTATTTGCATAGTTTTGGGAAAGTACTTTAAGTCCTTCATTTATTTCTAGTAATGAATTAAGATTATAAATAAACTGTTGCTAGGTCTGTCTGGATTCTCCTGAAATTGAAAAAAATATAGCTAAAACTGTTAACAGGCAATATTTTTAATAAAAATGAAACCCTAATACGAATACCAAAATAAAAAGATATGACGAAATAATAGCCTCACAATATTTCCATTCGGAAAATATTATGTTCTATGGTAGACTTTAATGTTGGCATCTTGTAAACGTCTGTCCTAATACTCAGACACACGTGGAATGAACTGCCCTCAGTTTTGTTCTTTAAAAAATAATAATAATGTTAAGGTGATAATTTAACATCACTTATACTATGTTTTCACTCTAAGTAGTTTTGGAAAAGTAATGTATAGTCTTTCGTTTATTTCTAGTACTGGATTAATATTATCAATAAAATGTTGCTTGGTCTATTTGAAATTTCCTGAAATTGTAAAGAATTTATTTAAAATCGTTAACAGGCAATACCTTTAAAAATAAATCCCCAATACGAATAGGTACCAAAATAAAAAGATATGACGAAATGTTAAGACCGTTCATTGTCGTCCACACAGCCTCACAATATTTCCATTCGGAAAATATTTTGTTCTACGGTAGACTTTAATGTTGGCAGCTTATAATCGTCTGTCCTAATACGCAGACAGACGTGGACTGAACTGCCCTCAGTTTCGTTCTTTAAAAAATAATAATAATGTTAAGATGATAATTTACCTAGATCAATTATAATATGCTTTCAATTTTTACATAGTTTGGAAAAGTAATTTAGAGTCCTTCGTTTATTTCTGGTACTGGATTAATATTACCAAGAAAATGTTGCTAGGTCGATCTGGATTCTCCTGAAACTGCAAAAACTTTAAGTAAAATGTTTCACAGACAATATTTTAAAAAATATATCCTTAATGCGAATGCCAAATTTTGAAAGATATGACGTAATGTTAAGATTGTACATTGTCGCCCACACAGATTCACAATATTTCGATTCGAAAAATATGTTTTATGGTGGACTTTAATATCGGCAGCTTGTAGACGTCTGTCCTAAATATTGAGACACACGTAAAGTCAACTGCCCACAGTTGTGTTGTTAAAAAAAATAATGCTAACATAATTTACCTACGTCAGTTAAAATGTCCTATCGGTATATGCATAGTTTTGGGAAAGTACTTTAAGTCCTTCATTTATTTCTAGTAATGAATAACATTATAAATAAACTGTTGCTAGGTTTGTCTGGATTCTCCTGAAATTAAAAAAAATATAGCTAAAACTGTTATCAGGCAATATTTTAAAAAATAAAACCCCAATACGAATACCAAAATGAAAGGATAAGACGAAATGTTAAGACCGTACATTGTCGTCCACACAGCCTCACAATATTTCCATTCGGAAAATATTATGTTCTATGGTAGACTTTAATGTTGGCAGTTTGTAAACGTCTGTCCTAATACTCAGACACACGTGGAATGAACTGCCCTAAGTTTTGTTCTTAAAAAAATAATAATAATGTTAAGGTGATAATTTACCTACATCAGTTATAATGTCCTCTCACTATTATTTTGGAAAAGTAGTTTATAGTCGATCGTTTATTTCTAGTAATAATTTAACATTATTAAAAAAATGTTGCTAGGTCTATCAGGATTCTTCTGAAAATGTAAAAAATATAGGTAGTATACATGGCGAGCAATATTTTAAAAAATATAATGCATTATGTGCAAAATGAGATAAAATCAAACGACTAAATTACTTGAATCTACTTGAGACTTTCGCCAAAAAATGAAATTTGCATTTTATTGTATTTCATTTTTTGTTACCAGACAACACCACGAGGAGGTTAGTCTCTGTTGTCCAAAATAAAGCAAACCTCTAGAACAATACAACTTTATTTTATTAATTGAATACTTATTTTAGAATGTGTTGCATTAACAAGAATATAATTATTTATTATAAAATATTTAACAATACTAAAAATTAATTAATATATGTTATATTTTAATTTATAACCAAAGTGAACAATATACCTAGATTACAAATAACAAAAAAAATACGCAAACCTAACATTTTAAAGAAGTAATACAATACAATATTTAATTTCATTCAATTTAATTTTCATCAATTCGGTGAGTTGTTTCATTGGCTCTCATATCTTGTAAAGCTGCCAGTGTGTCTTGAATTTGCTCTTCAAGGCAATCGTTGTGTTCCAGCATATAAAACAAGGTTTCGTTGTCCAATTCTAGCAAAATGTCAATTATTTGCCTGGCCAAAGTCTCACATATATTTCGGACACGAGGAAACAGCATTTGCCCCAATATACGTTTTTCTTCCAGAGTTGACAATGCGGGTACAATATTTGACGTAAATGGTCTTCTTTCTTGCTGAGTTGAAGTATGTCTTCCTTCCAGACGGAAATCTGGTGGAAAGAGTTCAAACCCTGAGGTGTATAGCGGGTTAACAGTAAAATCTTCAGTACTCACTGCTGCCGCCTCAGATAATAGATTTTCTTGCATAAAAGATGGTTGTTGCTGAGTGATATCTCTGAACAAATTGATTTCTTCGTTCATGGTTAGGGTTTGACTCCTTAAGCCAGTAGAAGCGACTACATCTTCGCTAACCATACTTTCAGTAGTAGTACTTGAAAGTGTATCGCCATGTACTGATGAATAAAACGCCTGATTAGGCACATACCCTCTTTCTGACCTCATCAACCTTTTCTTTAATTTCAAGGATTTTAAGAACATTTGTCGATCCTTTTTGCATTGCGCTAATGCCACATATAATGGCTTTGAACCAACAACACGACCGTGCATTTCTCTCACTGCTCTATCTGCATCTGCAGCTGATTCAAAACAAACAAAGCCAAATCCTTTGCTTCTACCTCTGTCCATCATGACTTTAACTGAAATTATTTTCCCAAAGGGTAAGAATTCGGCATAGAGGCGCTCGTCATCGATGGTATTATCTAAGTATTTAATATATAGATTGACCCCATGGGTAGGGCTGAATTTCTCCATTTCCATTTTATGTTCAAATCCTATTGACGTTGATGTTTCTTCTGAATCAAAAATTTTACTCCTGAGATTCCACCCCTGCAACAAATAAATACTATTAGTTTAATAGCAATTACAAAAACAATATGTAGTTTTATAAACATAGACATTGTTAATAGTCAACTTGTTTTAAATTATTTGTGGTTCATACGCTAACTTAATAAATAACAATGTCTTTGAACAACAGTTTTAATACCATGTATACATGTTATACGATTGCCTACATATACATATACACATTTATATAACCATGAGACCTCAGCCAGAAAGTGAAATATGAAGAGTATTAGAAACACTAAATTTCTCTTTCTGTTTCCAGGCAACACCACGAGGAGGTTAGTCTCTGTTGCCCAAATAAAACCACATACTAATATATTTATATCTACTAAATTAACAAAAATACATAATTAAAGTAATACATTTCAAAGTAAGCAATAAATTAATTCATAATTAACATTCCATTTGAGTATTTTCCAAAGCAGCACCAAATGTGGCAGAAGTGAGGAAATAAGATTCTTCCTCTAAGGCTGCTGTTCCAAAAAATTTCTACGGATCATCAGGTCGTCTTTGAAACCCAGGATCTTCCTATATTTTAAAGTATAATCACTATACTATGGAACAATGTAGCAGATTACTATGAGTTTCCTTAAGCTATCCACATGGTTGACAACGACAAGCTGCATACTTCTCATAAAATATCTGATATTGATGAAAATTCAGGGAGACTTTATTGTTTATAATATAAATATAGATACTTACCATTTATACATTTTGCCAAGATATTTAACACCGGAAACCAGGATATACCAAAATCCACACACCAATTGGATACGCATTGAACTACATTGGTAACATTGTTGCACTTAGTGTTTTTCATCTTTGACAAAAAAATTTAAAATAATGCATGGTTCGACATACTACGCAAATTTTCTGGTGAAGTGTTAAAAAGTGGTAATTATAGAAATAAACATTATATAGAAGGTAATTCACAGAACGGAGTCAAAACTTAATTTAATAAAAAATAAAAAACTTCTATTTTTATTTTTCGGCTTTATAAATTTTTACTATGATGTGATATATATTTATATATTATATTGTATATATCGTATATATTATATATATTGCATATATATTGCATATATTGTATATATTGTATATATTATTGTATATAGTGTATATATTGTATATAGTGTATACATTGTAAATATATTTTGCTTTATTGATCTGAGTTTCTTCAAATAATATAGAATAAAAACGTTTCTGATTGTCAATAATGAACGGTTTTCGAGAAAACTAACCCTTTCTATTATATCTTCAATATTTGCTATTTGTTAAGGTTAAAACTTCGGAATGGCCTCGATCGTAGTTCAATTCGTTTTTCTAGATAATTCCGAAAATTATCTCGCAATATAAACTAGCATGAACAAAACATCATGTGCATACTAGAGATTTAACGTTTAGTTCAAAAGAAACAATTCTCAGTAGCTTCCGTATTTTATTTTCTAAAAACGATGAGGAGAATTTTTAAAATAGTTTCTTAAAAATACTGTTTTGGCGCCAGTATATGGATGTATCTAACTGTGGCTAGTTAAAATAATCTAAACATAGATATACACGAAGAAAGACTAGATTAAAAGATACATTAATACCAAAGATATAAGAACTATAAAGACGTAAAAAACATTATTGTAATAGAACTAGAAACTATCTAAAATATAGGTGGTTACTATCAGAGGGCGACACTAAATGGTTCTTCTTGGTCCGTTGGCATTAATTTTTTTAAATCTATAGGCATTAATAATCCCTTACAGTTATTCAATTAATGTGTTAATACTTTCAATCAGTACCAATGAGGAAACATATTACCCTCTGGTAACGATCCCATTTCAAACACTTTCTAGTTTCAACGTATTGCCACATCATGCAGTTCATACGTCATTGTTAATAATAACTAATAATTATTCGATAGTACACCACAAATTGAAAGATAGCAGAACTATAAATCATCTACTCAAAAAATTGAACTATTCTGTAGCAGAAATTAATAAACAGTATTCATGAAAGCCAGATATTAGTAGCCAATTTATAATAACGGCTATTTGTAAATAGATGGCAGTGCTAGAATCGATCCTCTTTGCATAATTTCTACGCTACTTTTCAGCAGTGATTATTTATATTTAAAAAAATAGATTCTCATTAACCAACACGACTGACTATCCTCATGAGAAGATGGCGCTGTATTAATCTATCTATTTGACCAATAAGGCAGTAGATACATGATTTGATGTTCCTGGAATATTATTAACACATTTATTTTCATTTATTAGAAACAGTAGTATATATTTTTCTATTCTTAACCTTGAAATTAAATCTATTTATAGTTTTCTTGACCTATTCGGCCACTTTTAAATAAATTTATTACTCTTCGACTTATTTAACCACCGATAGAGATAAATTATTTTAAAAAGCTATTACATTATATTTATTGTAACGTGTAATGTGGCAATTTGACTTATCAAATATTATTAAACAATATCATGTTGCCCTATTTAAAGTAACAGAATTGTCAGTGAATCAGGGTCGTCGCCAGTGAATGAGTTGGTGCCCATAACCGATCTAACAACTTACAAATCATGTCTTATGAAATATTATAATTACAAACAAAAATGTAAATTTAAAATAAAAATAGAAAACATAATTCCCTTCAAGATAGGGCATAGTAATATTCTTAAAACCTGTCAAAAAATAATTTTGACCCCCCTTAAATACAATGAACCTAAACAGGCTTCCGTGAAGAAGTATGGCTTGCAACGCTACTGATGTAGATAATTTATTATTTGAAATAAAATTCTTTTACAATACGCACACGAAAATATTCCACTCCATTATTGTAGCTACTTGTTCATACGTGTCGCTACACGTAAATATTCGGTCCTACGTTTTTTATTACATTAGTTTTATAATATTTGTTTAGAAATACTTCATATAAATGTATGCTAACGCAATTATTGCACAATATTATTCGCATTTTTTTTTAAAGAATAGATTTATATGAAATAAGGAGCTGTGTGGCCAACAATTCGTCAGAACTGTCAGTCAGTGTATCAATGGCGCGCCTGGTGAGTAGATGGCGCCAGGTTGTGCCGTGTTTAAATATGGCTGCAGTTGGTCATATCTGTGCGTGTTTTCATTTGCAAAAGTAAACTGGGTTATTTCGATTTATTTATAGAGGTGTAAGTCGGTTAAAGTCGATTCGTATATTTTGTACCTCTAACTATACTTTCGCGCAAAATGAGTAAAACAAACAGTCGTACTGAGGACCTAGACGACATTAGCATGACAGCTCAAGAACTGCACATTTTATCCGAGTTGGACAGGTAAATAAATAATTATAATTTGCAAAAGTTTATAAAAATCTCTCTATATCTTATTTTAGTCGGCAATATGGATTTTTATTGCTGAATCAGCCTGAAAATGCAAAGAAGAAAGTATTGGTCCAGAAGGTATAAAGCATGATGTTAATTATTACGTAGTTATTATTTAATTTAATTTCCAGGCTGTCAAATATTTGCAACTTATGGTTGTTCAAGCCAGAAGGCAACAGAAAGTTCAAAATGAGAATGAACCCAACAATTGTCAAACCAAGAATATCAGTATAGATCCAAAAACATGGGTCAAGTTGGGACATTTTCATTTGTTATTGGAAGATTACCGGAAAGGTAACTGAACATAAAAAAAACACATTATTTTGCATACTAATTATTTATTTTTAGCCCTATCAGCCTATCAAATGTTCTACAAAACACAAGCAGAAAATCACTGGCAAGACACTACCTTTCTCTATGGTTTGGGCCTTGTTTATTTTCATTTTAATGCCTTTCAATGGTGAGTAATATTTTTATTTTTAATTAAGTTATGAAACTAACCAATTATGTATTCTCTAAGCTATAAGTAATACCGACATAAGGATAGATGGCGCCATCTGGCCGAAGGCGCTAATCCTATTCATAATTCTACCGATTTAATTCTAATATTTAAACCCTTTTGCATTAAACTTTGTATAAATTACATACTATAAAATGAAGTTCCTCTATTAAAATAATAAAGTAGTCTGTAATAAATTATAATAAATGTTATGTATAAAACCCCTCAAGGTACAATACTAGGAGCACTGTTTCTTACAGTGTATGTAAATCAATGTTAAGCCATTATTGATTGAAGGGAAGGCATTGTCTAATAGCTGCCTTGAGAAACGACAAAATTGGTTACCCGTTAAAGAAAATTATCACAATATTCTTCAAATAACATAAGTCTATTTCCAAAATATAATTTTCGCTAAATGTCCGCTATCGGGTTAAAGATGGCGCTGCAATCAGCTTCTTAAATTTTAGTCTCCGAAAATACATTGCAAATTGCAACTTTAAATGGTGCCAAGAATCCATTTTTCTTTTTTGTAATTTCTGCAAAATATATTTATTTTAAAATGCAATTTTTACATTATTTTTCAAGAAACAAGATTTGGAAAAATTTTATCACAATGATTTATATCTTTTAATAACGTAGTTTTGAAAGCTACCCACAATGGCTGCCTTAAAAGTGGCACAAGCACATTATATTTATATTTTTTTCAAAATAACAGTCGCTAAAAAAGTGTCTTCGACATACAGAGTGACCCATTTGAAAGCGGGCCACCCCTGTAAAGTGGATATTTTTGGTCCGATTTTGATCAACGTTCTTTTAGATTGTTGCTCATGGAAAACTGCATTTTGTGGCAAATTGATAGATGTGTATCACCAAAATCAAGGCCTACTATGCAATTTTTTTGGAGCGAAAATTCGAGAAATCATATTAGCGATTTTTTACGTGAAAACTAAGTACGCCACTGTGTTCAGCGTCTCCTAAAACGGGCCTGTGCCAAATTTCATCAAAAAATATCACATGTTGAAAATTGATATTTTTACTTTTAAAAATTAATTTATACCCGGAAATGCATTGTGAACATCAAGTAACTCATGAAATAAGTGAATAAAAGCAACTTATAAACAAATTATTTTATTGAGACGATTATTTGAACATTTCTGGGTATAAATTAATTTTTAAAAGTAAAAATATCAATTTTTAACATGCGATATTTTTTTATGAAATTTGGTACAGACCCGTTTTAGGGGACGCTGAACAGTGGCGTACTTAGTTTTCGCTCCAAAAAATTGTATAGTAGGCCTTGATTTTGGTGATACACATCTATCAATTTGCCACAAAATGCAGTTTTCCATGAGCAACAATCTAAAAAAAAGTTGATCAAAATCGGACCAAAAATAGCCACTTTACAGGGGTGGCCCGCCTTCAAATGGGTCACTCTGTTTATCATCTATACCAACATAATATAACTAATATATGTTATTACATTAAATATTTAACAAAGAGAGCCGATCTAAACCCCGACGTATTTTGCAACCAAAGGAAATAAAACTGTGCATACACTATAATTTTGACATAAAAAGTTTTTCAGCCATTTACCAGCTGTTGGCTGCAAGCAGACTAAAATGTTGATTTAATATAATGTGTTTTGTAATAATATCAAAAAAGCTTTCATTCTCAAAACGCAATAAAAAAAGATATTGAAAAGGATAGACGTATCTCATGAGGGTATAATTTGGCCAAACCGAACGTACAAGCAGGCTATATATATTTTTATATTTTTAAAAGTGCTGAAGTGCAAGGATGTATGACTGTTATTAACGTGAACAACTGTATATTTCTTAACAGCAAAGTAGTGCAAATCTCGGTATACACGAAACAGATTTTCGTTTTAAAACAGAATTGGCTCATATAACTAATCAGATTTACATTTAAATACTGAATTTAATGACTCTTTAACGTTCTTAATTATACCACTTTGGGCATTGATTTTTTCTACTGCTTTATCAGTTATTTTTATGTTAACATTTATTATTATATTATTAAAGGTTATAGTTTGTAACAATGGAACTTAAATGCGTGTGAAACTAATTTATTCCCAGAATCCAAATACAAAGTTTATTTTTAGTTGACTTTAAGTACCTCTATGATATATTAGGAATGTACCTACAGTATATACATACATGTAAAACTCGAGAGTGCGTTATATAAACTTTGGTGTAAAAGTACCAACTTCGTATTTGGTGGAGTAAACCGAAACGTAAAATAAAACCATTTAAATTACCAAAAAATAGTACATATCTAGTATTTTAGAAAAAATAAAAACGGCCTATGATGTCTTCAAAATTTATCACATAAATAACTTGGACAAGAGACAAAATAAATTGTTACCGTTAAACTTGAATTTTTTATGGTCTTTGCAAATCTCAATTATGCGGGTGAGAAAATATGAAAAACGTAAAAATATTCTAAATAAAAATTTTAACTAACCGGTATAATTTCCAAGCAAGTGCCGGAAAGAAGTACTTTCCAGAATAGCATATCCGGCTGTAAGTCCTTGGCTCTAACAAAAATTAAATAAGTATTATTTAACAATATTTATAATTTATTTACCGGATAATATCGTTATAAAACACCTGTTTCCCATAACAGTTTTAATCCATCGTTAGTACAGTAATAGATGTGAATACATTATTTTTTAATACCTCCAAATATTTAAGGATTATATGTACTTATATATTTAAAGAATATACATACAACCGAATAAAACGTGGAAGCAATTCCATAATAAAAAACAGTGCTAATTCATATTTTCATATTTTTCTACAATACTATTTGCACACAGAACTTATGAAATCAATAATTGTAAAAATAGAACAAATATCTATTTCTCTCAATATTTGTTTTTATTTTATGTGATACCGATTTTTTTTTTTTTTTTCGAGAAACGTTCGTTCTGACGTTATCTGTGAATCTACAACTGCAACATTTTTCTACAATTAGGTCAGAGTTGTAACGTTCATATCTGACCTGAATTTCCTAAATCATGTTGCGTGAGTTACACAAAATCGTGGCAGACCTGTATTGAAATTTTTTTTTTTAATTCAAGATGCATCCAATTCCAAAGCAGGTATGCAAGTGTTTCACAAGGTACCAAACAGACCTATAGACCGGAAGTATGTATTGTCGGACAGGACAAGGTATATCGATGCCGCGATGAATAAGGTGCAAGAATAATAAATGTACTTTGAGGCATCTCATGAGGTCATTGCCTTAAATGCACATACACATATTTAGGAATGCCAGACGTTGCCGACGTGCCAAATGTATAATTCTGTTTTTTGCAATATCGTTAATAACTTGATTATTGAAATCATAACCCACTTCTTTTTTATTTTTTTTCGGAATGATTATTAGTCTTTAATTTATACCTTTGTCCTTCGCAAATATCATTTAGATGTTATTTTATATTTCTGTCTGTATCCTAACAACGTGTCCATTTGAAATGTAAAGCACTTTGATATTTTTCTAGTTGTATCACCTGGTCATGGCCTAATTTTGCGAAAAGCAACAAAAAAAGTCGCAGACTTTAATTAATAAATGAATTAATTAATCTGGTACTTTTGATTGAAGTGAGCAAGAACAGCAAGCTTCATTTCAACTAAAGGTGGTAAAGATGGTATTTTGGGTTTCCGTGAAAACTTCTTATGGGGTCAAAGTTGCTAATTTATTAGTTTCGGAACTACACTGCGAAAAAGTCTTTTGATAGCAAAACTAAAAACAATAACAATAATTTTTATCTCGAAAATAGTTAGGTTTATAATAGTGACTGACGTATCAAATCTCATCACTCAAGGTTTGCGAGCTGAAAAATAAAAACCACATTTTGGTTGCCCCCTTCAAAGTGTCTTAGTTCCATAAGAAGCATTTACGTACTCATTTCATAGGAATTTTTTCATATTTTGTCACGGAGAAGCAGTCCAAAAATTATTGGCACGGGGTCGACATGGTAGAATTCAAGACTTCCTATCCACTGTAGGTAGCTCCCAAACTTTTTGAATTGGCAACTTTGACCCCATAAAAACTTTTGATTAGTAATTCATGAACTGTAAATCAATGGATTTCAGGAATTTGTCCTTTGGAACTATACTGTTTAAAAAATAAATTATAGACATCGTCAGAGGAATCTCACAGATCCCTTCCAATTTAGTGTCTTCCCCCCTCAACAATTCTCCAAGCATTCTGGTTAAATTTGTTTCACAGAAATATGTTTTGATGTATTTGAGATAAGTGTATCGTCTAAAAAAAAAACTTAATTTACTACCCAGTGGCTAAAAGCAGTAGCAACAGGGACTGACCATAAAATCTCCAGCCGCCATGGCCGACTTACCACCTTAACCTTACCTTAAAAATAGAAATGCATTTAATATTTCATTTGCATACAAAATAAGGATAAGTTTAAAACTTGGCAACAACGCATTGTTATAGACACTGCAAACATTAAAATTACCTGAAATAACTGTTCCCCGCTGAAATACCTTTGAACCAAGCCCTAGACAAAAATCGAAAAAGAAATGAGAGTGTGCCTCGTTAGTAGTTTTTATTAGTCTGATTGCTAATGGCGACGCGTTAATGCAATGCACTGTTTATTTATTCACAGCGTGGTTCGTAAGATTGTTTTATTTTATGAAAAAGTTCCTTGCGGGATATTTAGACGGTTTCATTTCCATATTCTCGTTTGTTCAAAATTTTACCACTGTTAGGTGTTGAAATTAATAAATTTTTTCTGGAAAATGGAAAATCGTTAGTGGATGTTTTAAATATGACAATAAAGGTAACACTATTGACGATAAATCAATATTTAAACTTAGGATTGAGTAGACGAAGCAAGTTAGCACTTGATTTTCTATATTATATCTCTATTTGTTACTTGCTACAGCTGTTGATGAGTTTTTGGGCCACTCATCGACAGGATTTTTCCAAAACCGATTGCAGTTACAAAAAGTTTATGATATAAACATAGACAAATTAAATATTGATTTTCTGTGCCTTTTTATATTCCTTACTGGTATGATTTCAAGAAAATAAAATCGTAGATTTTTCTATCAGTACGTTTCCCGATGTTATTGATTTCTTGTTAAAACAAAGCTAGAAGACAAATGACACCACGCCAAGCAAGTTCATATGAGACAGAAGTTTCTTCAATAAGCTTTTTACTATACTAATATGAGGTATTCCTCGTGTGTTAAAGCACCAGAAACGGTTTCTATTTTATCTTCAATAACTTGCAGAATTTTCGACGTCTTATATCTTGTGTCATGTTATGCTTTAAACCCAATAACGATCGAAGATCCACCCACATATCTTACACTGCAATGCTTTTTTTTTTTCTACCGGATCCATCAATTCTTATATTGTGCAAGATTTGTCGTAATTCCAGCTAGTGTTTCTTTAGATGTTTCATTAATTTTATTGCATAGTATATACGCGAAGGAAGATATGGTGACAATTCCTGCGTTATTTTTGTCAGAAAATCATTTTTGAATAACACATTTTAGCGCGAGTTCTTAGTGGGATAACGTCTAGTATTTTATTTAAAAATAATGATTTTAAAATTTATGTTTTCTTAATAACAGCTATAGGTAGATACTACCAAGAAATGGAAATACTGAACCGGTTCAATTGTTGAGTAGTTTATTTTAAAACCTGGCAATAAAATATTCGTAAATTAGAAGTCGGCGCAAAGGGATCATCTGTAGATATTACGTAGATCTAATTTTATTTTAAAATTATATAGACAGACAACCTAGTAACATATATATCATATTGAATTTAACTTAGTAACTTTCACTACTAGGTTATTTAAATTTCAAATATTTGCTTAAATTGTACTTGGAACATAATATATTACTTGCAGAAACTTTTAAGGCGTTAATAAAACATTTATATCAGACCACATTATTACGTCGCTAACCCATAAATCATTTTGGAACAGGGTTAGTAAAATAAAATATTTCACATAAAATTATTTTTATTGGTGGGTTTAGTTACCCATTAAAACTAAAACCGGTATTTTCTCCTTTGTCTTTATTTATTTAGCTTGACCAAATAAAGGAAAGAGGATACTAATCCAAAAGACACGACCCACTCATAATATCTGACTACTCAAACGTAACTATGGATAAAGCAGCCCCACTGTATAGATTGGTTGAAATTTTAGCTGTAGAAATTGTGAACTAAAGTAGGCGTCGGTCCACCATTTTTAAATTTGAAGTGGTTTATATTGTGCCGAATACTCACATCCCTGAACCAAGAACGTTTCTTTATTCAAACTATAAGCTGATGTTTAGACTGTTCTCTTTGGAAATTTTTATATACTTTTATTGTTGTTTGAGCTTTAATGGTTGAACGATTAGGTCGAAAACTGCATTAGGCGTGTATAAAAAATAACAAATTTTTTTGCCCCTACCTTTTTGAGATACACCTTTTCCCTGAAATCTAGAACAGTTGTATTCATAGACGGTTCATTGTCAAAGAAAGGTACAAAGCATGTCATAATAAATAATTATTTTCGTATTTGTATCCTAAGACGGTCAAGCCCCATCATAAAAGCTCACTTTACTTTCTAAATACACCAATATACAATATGAGGACTATAAGAAAGGGTAAATGGAAAGAACCAAATATTAAATATTATGTTGAAAAATTAGAGAAAATAGCAGAATGCGATTAGTAGATAGAATAGAAGAACTGACAAGTATGATATGTAGCGGTTCATTAATTTTTTTTTTTTTTAGAATATATATAGAAATTTCTTTTTTTAATTTAAATGCAACGATAAATTCACAATAAAAATTTACTGCTTATTTTATAGGTAGGTACTTTGGAACAGATTGAAACTTGATGAGATTGCAACTGATTGAATGCTATTACTGTGTGGTTATTTAAGTAATCCAAAGCAAAATATAGAGTGAGAGAACCAAATTATGAAAATTTAGTTTTTACTATTCTACTATAAATCACACAAGAACAATCCAGTATTTTCAATCTAGAAAATTGTTTCCTCTTTTGGTAGTAAAATTGGAAAAGAAATTTTAAAAGTTATCTATGTCTTGGTCTTTTTCTGTTAGCTTTGTCACATTTCGCTTTAGGACGTGAGTACTGGATAGATCAGTTCTTGTATGCATTTTCTCTCCCACGGTAAATGAATTTCCTCTTGCATTAATTCTGAGTTCATAATCCTTTAATAAGTCCACACAATTTTATCAGCTAAGACTACTACGTCATGCACACATATGTACTACGATATTACACATATTTGTCGATACGAGGCCAATCCGCTAAAAATCCATTTACCCTCCTCGTATGACCTCATAACCTATTTAATATTTTCTCATATCATTTTATTTAAAAATTGTATGTATGTATGAATTAAGATTTCGTTACCCTACAGGCTAACCCTGAGGTGTTACCAATCACAATGTCGATAATCCAAAGAACGTGCAGAGCTGAGAATAATAGAACGATAACAATTTTTTTGTGCTAAATATAACTTAATCGTAACAAGCCATGATATCCTTTGTTAGATGTGCGTATGTAATATTTATCAATAACGTTATTATTTTATCGCCAATTGTACTATGTACTGTTCCACACAAAAAAATGTTAAATTGGTTAAAAAACTGTTTGTTTACACTGAAATAACGCAATATGTATGTTATAGTTCATATTTTATTCAAATAAAATATGTTATCAGTAGGCATATAAACATATACGTCACGTCTTTATATTTATAAAAGGATTATTAACAGCGTAGGCAAATATTACTTTCAAATCCAGAATGTGTATACATTAATGGTATTTAAAAATAACCAAATAGATATAGAAAATACGGCTTGGTATTTATACACATCAAAATTTCTTATTAAGAAATGAGACATTTTTGTTTCTTTTATTTTTAATGCATCAAGTGCAGATCACTACTATGTACTGTGTACTGTGTACAGGAAAATATCTATACAGTAAAGACCGAGGAGGTTCGAACATGGGTATTAGTTTGCGCGATTTACTTGTGCCCGTTGTAGGCAAGCTGACACAGTGGTGTGAATCGTGGATCTCCGCGCTGTAGCCGATGGCTCTCGCGTCTACTTTTCCTTGTTTGGATTATTCTATAATAATTTTTATTACACCAGCAACACTCGAGGTGCAGCGACAATTAATTTTATGTTGTAGAATCACATTTTTGTTGCGAAAAAACAAACAATGGAAATATTTAAATGTGTTTTGAGATTATTTTAAAATTATAATAATTAATCCTATCTAGGATGAATTATTGAAGTTAGAAAAATTTCGAAACGTTGGTCCAGAATACGTAAATCAAATTTCTTTCAGACATGAGTTCTACATCCCAACACGGTTAATGAGATACTAACAGTCTGCTGACTGGTGAGCGCTGAGCCTGAGCAGTGAGTGGCCACAGTGCACTGCCGCGCCCTTCTCCTAATGTACAAATTTCGAGCTGAGGCGCGTTGTCGGCCACTCGTATATTCGTCCCAATCCCTGTCGTGTTCGAAGCATCCTGGACTTATCTGTATAATTATCAACAAAGGTAGTACCAATATTTAGTCCAATCCAGGTTTGAATCTTATTGATTAGTCATATTTTTTTAGAGGACTAAACTAGTTTTTATTTTATTTCTTGGCCACCATACGAGTTAAAACTCGGGATATTAAATTATACTATATAATTATTTCTGTTCCGTTTTGTGACCGTGACCATGGATAAAAAACGTTATCACAGTATTATGTAGAAATAATTCTTTGTCTACCACGTTTGATAGACAAAGGTATCAGCATGGCATTGGGCACTTGGGCAGGCTTATTTATTATTATCAATAATATAAAAGTAACTTTCTATGCTGGTCAGAATTTTGTTCACCATTTGTAGGTAGGTATCTACTTCAGTATCAGAAGCCTGTATTGCGACATTCGTTTGCATTATGTATTTATTTAGAACATTATTAGAACTGTTAAAAGCTACGTGTTGACTTTCATTTGTGAAAAGTTTTCTCCACGTTTTGGTCAAAATTTCTTCAGCGATTAGAAGTGTAAGAGCAACCCTTGGACTTAGTCCGCCAAATAAAGACACTATTATTATTATCATTCGTAATTCTGCAGTTATATTCGTTTGTTAGTCACAAGCTCTCGGTATCTATAGTTGTAAAGACTATTTTAGCGGTTTATTTGTGATGAACATAAAAAAAATCATATTGTTAATAACGATGATAGAAATAAAATTATTTTTCATTAGATGATTATTTTCGTGTTGAACTAAATTTATTCTATCATTTCTATGGTCTCTTATTCTTCAGAACAATGAATGACTGGTAAACAAAATTACTCTTGCAATGTAAGAGAATTATACTTGCTGATGCTGAGACATCTTGCATTCAGATGAGCATTTTTTGTTTGTTTAATGGAGATGCCTAATATACAAAATATTAGAATCAAACCAAGAACAGGATTAAATTTTTTCATTTTCAGCCTTTTTTCTTGACCCGACTAATATCTTTGCCGCAGCGGTCTTCCCGGCAACAGGTCATTTACCGATACCCTGCTATCTTGGACAGCAGTGGCCAGTGCACTTCTCTTATATTCAAGGTCGCCTAGACAAGTTGTCAACAAAAAAATAAAAACGATTTTCTCTCTTAGTCCCCTCTCAACTTTTAAAATCTGGTTTTAAACAGCTATTGTTCTGAAATGATCTATATGTTTACATCGAGAGGTGGATATACCCTCAGATATACCTGCTTGAAGTCCAGACTCTAAAAATTCGCGTGCGGGAAGGTCTTTACAAAATCTGCATTCGATTCTATTCTTTAATTTTAATGGGTTTTTGAACTTTAAAAACATAGGTGATGGTTGTCCTATATGTACAGGGTTAATGGTTATATTTTGACCCTCCTTTTATCTCATCTATTTTTGAAAATTCGAAAATTTTCGTAAGTACAAAAGTTATAGCGTCTTGGTAATGGCGAGATAAAGGGGGGGGGGGGTCAAAATATAACCACTAACCCTGTACTATACGCATCTACGTGTAATTTTGATGTGTACGTATCTACATATATTTTTTAACTCCGGTTAAATGATTTGTCAACCCGAAATAAATTATTATTTTTAAATTATATGACGTAGTAAAATTACACGATATAGTTGTTATGTGACATTACAAAATGCATTAAAACAGAATCATTTGCACATACCTATCAATAAAATGCATAAATTGCCCACACACACAACAATTTATTGCATGTATCGTATAAAAAGTGCATTTAAATTAACCACTTAATTTTTTTAATTTAATCGCATAGTAGTAATCGAATACATTGCAATTGATGCAAAGCTAATGATCCATATTAATGGATTGGATTGTTTAATACATTGTTTCTTTGGGGCAATAACCAGGAGCAGTGCAAAAAATGCATTACCGGCTGCCAAATGCGCTATAAGTTGACAACGTAGGTGTTACTTGAGGAAAATACCGGCTAGGTGTTTTGTGAATAAGTGTAGTATACAGATAAATCCAGGATGCTTCGAACACGGCAGGGATTGGGACGAATATACGAGTATAACTCGCCTCAGTTCGAAATTTGTACATTAGGAGAAGGGCGCGGCAGTGCGCTGTGGCCAGTCACTGCTCAGCCTCAGCAGTCAGCAGACTGTTGTTAGTATCTCATTAACCGTGTTGGGATGTAGAACTCATGTCTGAAAGAAATTTGATTTACGTATTCTGGACCAACGTTTCGAAATTTTTCTAACTTCAATAATTCATCCTAGATAGGATTAATTATTGTAATTTTTAAAAAAATCTCAAAACACATTTAAATATTTCCATTGTTGGTTTTTTCGCAACAAAAATGTGATTCTACAACATAAAATTAATTGTTGCTGCACCTCGAGTGTTGCAGGTGTAATAAAAATTATTAGAAAAGAATCCAAACAAGGAACAGTAGACGGAGATCCACGATTCCCACCACTGTGTCCGCTTGCCTACAACGGGCACAAGTAAATCGCGCAAACTAATACCCATGTTGGAACCTCCTCGGTCTTTACTGTATATCATACTAAAACTCATAATGAAAAATGACATCTGACGCTTAAGTTTTGCTTTAACCCATAAACTAGCACTTAAACAAACAGTTCTTGAGTTCTCCAAGAGTTTTTACATTAATTTACTCTAAACGTAATTAGAGTTAAGTAAGACTGTATTATTACATATACAGGGAGTATTATTCTCGTGTAAATGGAAAAATCAAATGTGTAGAACAAGGACAGAACCGCTCAGATATTCACACGTGTAAAAATAGGATCGGTGTGGTCCCTTAATGTGAGGTTCCAGTGCGGACGTCTTCAATCTTATGAGTTTCTATTACTCATAATTCTAAATACTGATGCTGTCCAAGGGCGGATAGTTATTTCTTGGGGGGGGAGGGGGCGGAACCTAAAGTCTTAAAAAATAGAACTGACATTCATGATATATACTCAAAAAATCCATCCACAATAATCAAAACATTTTCTATCTTCAGCTCTGGGGGAGGACGTTTGAGCTGAATAGTTCGGGTTTCAGTAGTATTATTCAGTGTCAGATTCGGGTCAATTGATTGCTGATTTGTGCGAACCATTTTGGTGATCAAAAATCGTCAGATTGGTGAACATTTTTTTCAACATATTCACTAAATGTCTAGCGTAATCGAATGCCAAGTCTTAAAGAAGAGGATACTAAATATTACATTATATTTTGGAAGTGGTGAGGAATAAGTGTATCCCTCTGGTGGCCAGGGCTACTATCTATCAAGATATCAACGATGCCTTTGTGAAAGATAGCGACCTGCCAAGCAGTACCAAGAGCGGTGACCTCTAACTCTGGTGGACAAAACTGCATGCTGAATAGGATTGCAGGAAACAACTACTCAGCGGGCAAAGCCCCGGGCCTGCTTCAATTATTCCTGCACATCCTGAGTGGTAGCCAATATTATTTGTCTTTTCCTCTCCAGACATAGACCTACTTCGAACGTATTGTGTTCTCGTCAGTATGCCATAGGTAATTAAAAAGACAAGTAACAAAGGCAAACCAAACTAGTCTAAGGCAGATTAAGAAGGACAGAAGTGGTGAGAAATAAGTGTATCCTTCTGGCGGCCAGTGCTACTACCTGTCACGACATCAACTATGTCTTTGTGACAGATAGTGATGTGCGGAGATAGCAAGAGGCTACCACTAAGGATTTGTAGGTTTAATCCAATGCAGGTCGGGGTCTCTGCCCGCTGAGTAGTTGTTTCCTGCAATCCTATTCAACAATATATTTTTTCCAAATTAAACAGTACGTATCTAAATTTTAGATGCCGGCGTCAAAACTCATTATCGCGAACTGATTAGTGCACCATTAACGTCATTATATTACAATTTTGACTTTTGACAATTTTATTCACCTTTCGTTTTGTGCGCGGACTTTTGTTTAAAAAATAATAATATATGAATTAATAGTTGTATTCAGGATTCGTTTTTGGTACTTTGCAAAACATAACCTCAAAAAGCGTAGTAGATAATAAATAACAATACATACGCTTTAAAAGTAATTATCAGAAAACCGAAGAGAACAGACTTTTAAAAATTTATCAACAGGCTTTGGAACCATGTTCGGATCACAGGTTTCAAGAGGTGGCAATCCTAATTTTAGCTATTGTTTTGTTTAGATTACGGTCAAATTGTTGTTATTTTTTTGTCCTCGATTTCGATAGCCTATGTATCGGTATAAGTTAGGTTATGTTATTGTTTTGATAAGCGTATCGACTTTAAAAAAGTTCTTTTATTATAATGCATTTTTGTAAACAGCTGATTGCTGTCATGACGTCATGGAACTGAATGCAATACAGTTTTGCTGTAGAAAAAACCTCAGGCTGGTCATTAATTTTGGTGTCATAACGAAAACATACAGAGGGATATCTCTATATCTACATTTTTCTGTGGCGTTTTAATTTCAAAAAGTAAAAATACCTTATTGGTAGGTAATTTAAATAATATTAAAAATGAGTAGGTAAGTTTAAACCTAATTCCAGTAATTGGCTATATAAATTATTTCATTAAAGTATAGTATGGTAAAAAAAAAACTGATAGTGCTGATAAAACCAGCGTGTTATTTGTTGTGGTCTTCAGTCTGTATTTTCCACGTGAGCTGACTACATTGTTGCCAGTTGTGCAGAATACAACTTTTAAGGTAATTAAATTATAGCATTTTAAAATGAACAAAATATTTACTATATTTAAACTATACACCGCAATAAAATCATATTACATTGTATAATATTGCTTATTTGTTCTACATTAGATATGATAAATATATTTGTTTTCAGTCGAAAGTGATTTTATCACATAAATAATGTAATGTTCGTCAAAACTCAATTTTGTGAAAATATCCTCATCTTTTGTGAAGAACTAAACACGTTCCCATTAGCATTAGATTCTGCGTTAAAAGTACCGAACTGACAACATTGGCCAAAACCGATCGTTGTTCTGTAATCCTCCGTAATTCTCTGGTGTTGTGACGTCAATAGTGTATTGAACTCAACTTTGCGGGCCATAGCAGTTCATGCCCTCCAGTGGCGTAATGTGTCCCGGGACTATGTGTACCTACTTATCAAAAATGTCAGCTAGTAGATTATTTCGCATCAGAAAATTATTAGTTTTTAATTTGTCTCTATCTTAAACGTGATCTAAAAAATTTTCGCGAAAAAAATTGGTACTAGAATTTAAGTGTAGACAACCATTTTATGTTAAGTATTATGTGGGAGTCTGTGTTTTTTGCATAGTTTTCTTAATGTTCAATCTCATTGCCATTTTAGTATTTTTTTGGATTCAGTTTTTAATATAATATAAGTACAGTGAAAGAAGTAACAACCAGAATTTGCAATAAACAAAATCATTAATTTTTTTAGAAACCAATAAATTGATTCAAAAAAACAAATCATAAGTTAATTGGACGGTCTGGTTTTTTTTTTAGAAACCCCCCCTCAACTACGCTAGAGATGCACAACTTCTCTCTCACACAACGATCAGGATCTTTGTGACGTAGTGAGTCATCTCTACGATGACGAGTTATATTCACGCTAATACGTCGGCATTACATCAATGTCTCACTTAATTTTTACACTGAAGGACGATCTATTTATCGAGATCGAGCGGTACTAGGAAAACTAAATACTTCACTGAATGAATCTGAGGAACTACAAGTCTTTACTTTTAACTGTCTCTGGCCTTCCTTTCTGTTATATTAGAGAATGTTTGGCTGCGGAATTTCAATATTTTTTTTTTTTGCTTATGTATTAGAGGAATTTCGTACGGAGATAAAATGATTCATGCTCAAACACACAGTTCCTTTTTTATCGTTTTTATTAATTTGAATACCTGTAATATATTACTTTACGTCAATTTTTATGGTGTATTTTAACAGCAGAACTTACTAGCAAATGCATCAGTTTTTGGACAAAAAATGATGTAACAGAAATAAAAATGAAATAAAAATATTTTTGAGAAAATAGAAACTCGTAAAAAATACATTATGCAAATGTTTACGGTTTAGGAAATACATGATAGTTGCAACAGGTGTTCTATTCATGAATGATAATTTAAAACACATGGTGTCTGTTTAATGCTTCAAAACAACTTTAATTCTTGAGTCAAAATCATGACCACGGAATGTTATCAAAAAATGCCCCCCTGAAGAATTAACAGCACGTTAAAATTGTTAAAGAACACGGAATTAAATCAGGGCGTGTTAAATTAATAGCAACTTTACTACTTGGTAGGAATTTTTAGATCTAGTCGGGGGTCGAGGGTGTCCACACCCCGACTATGGAACCTCAGACCTCGTTGCTGACGATCTGTTGACAACGCTTAGCGACAACGGCTTCTACACCCAAGGGTATGCGGATGACATCTTTGACATTGTCATACTCATAATGGAAAGTATGCCAACATTATTCAGAACTCATGCAAAGAACTATAAGCAATGGTGCGGGAAACACTGAGGGTGAACCCTTCTAAAACATCCCTGGTGAAAGGTGCCAGGAAAAGAGACGAACAGAAGTTTCAACTTTAACATCTTCGAAAACCAGGTAGAGGTAGTCACAACGGCAAATTCCTAGGAGTAATCCTGGACGTTAAGCTCACTTGGAACCAACATCTATCAAATGTCACAAACAAGGCGAAACCATCTCTTTAAACGCATGTTTTGGAAAAACATGGGACATGAAATCAAAAGTGGTACAGTGATACACATCACTTGATCAGATCCATGATAGCCTACGGTGCCCTGATTTGATGGCCAAAGGTTGAACAAAGAACGACCATCACAAAGCTCGCTAGCTTACAAAGACTGGCATACTTCTGCATTTTGGGCGCTATGAGCACCACCCCGACAGCATCCAAGGAAGTCACCCTGGGCTTGATTCCCCTTGATTTATTCATAAAGGAGGAAGCGCTAATGAGCGCCCAAAGGGTGCGGTCCATCGGCTACTGGGATGCCAACCAGGAACTCAAAGATTATGAAAACTGCAGCCAGTGGCTGCATGCTTCCAAGATACTTCATTGACAAACCATTCGTAGTGAAAATCAATCACGATGAATGACGTCAAGGTACTCCTTCCTAGTTGTCCAAGGGACTTGTCTGGTATACCGATGGTTCTAGGGCAAATGAAGGATCAGGAGCTGGAATTCATGGCATGCTACCTGGGGTGAACGTTAGTTTGTTCCTAGGGATTAACGTCACGTATAAACTCTAAAATAACGTGAAAGTGCCTTCAGGAACTGTTGCTCCTGTCCCGGGTGAACAAGGTCGAACTCATCTGGGTACCAGGCCACTTGGATGTTGAAGGAATTGAGAAATCAGATAACCTGACAAAAGCAGGTTTTGCGACACCATTTACAGGGCCTGAACCTGTAATTGGTATTTCAAAACAGGCAGTCAAAACAGCAGTTCGAAGATGATCTTTTAAAGAACATCTGCAAGGCTGGGACATGACACCTGTTTAACACCAAGGGAAGGTTTCCATTGGTGTTAGTCAGCTCAAAAACTAATTTGGGACGCCCTCAAATTAAACATGCAGTGGGCCTTTTAACAGGACATTGCCACATGAGAAAGCACCTGCAATAGCTTACTGCGACTAGAATAACAGTTGGACAGGAGAAGAAATACCCCAAGGAATAATTTCAAACCTGACAATTTTGTAAAAAAAAAATTATGTGATCACTTGAAGTCTAATATCGGTGTGTTATCGAAAAATTTGGCATCGATCTGGTTATTGTTACACAGTCTGGCCTGTTTATTTCAATTCCTTCTACATGATCTAATTTCAGTGGTGGCATGTGTATTATATGTTTTTGATTTCATTTAAAAATTGAAGTATACCGTATGCAAATGGAAACAATTTTGAGTATTATCCTATATTCATCGGGTTCGGGTATCACTAATATCAAGTGAAAAATCTTAGGTTCGCTTTAAGTATTCATATATGTATTGTTGCATGTCTTTTTGACCTAAATTGCGTGCAGAAGTTATCCTTTAAAAATGTTTTATGGTCAAATTTAAAACCTACTTTAATAGCAAAATCGCATGTCGGAAATTCGCCATTATCTACGCTAAAGTATGTGTCATTTACGATTAATCGCTGTAACATACGTGATAATTTATCTTTTTAGTAAGGGTACTAATGTGACGAAATGTACGTTTGAAAATATTTTGAAAAGGCGAGTTTCATATTTTTTCCGTTGGACAGTTGCAATAGTTGCATCACCTTTTGAAGGAAACTAGTAAAAAATGCTCAAGTCCACTGTGACTTTATTAAAAAATGCAGAAGCACACAAATTCTGTTCCAAACGTCTATTGCCAAAGTTAAAGTGAAGAATTGAATTTTGTTCCGTATACTTTAATTTAAATTATTGGTAACTCAGCAACTTAAAATAAACAAAATGGACGTTAAAATAAAAGAAAGCATGCACTAATCTAGGAAGAGACGCCTCGACTTATCTGGTTGTATGTAATAAGAGCTGTTTTTACAACTGCCTGGCATACTGTTTAGCAAAAACAGACGACATTTTGGAGTCATTAATTTGATTATTTTATAATGTATATTTGTTTACATTTTGTGCAATTTATTTTTCATTTTAATTAATTCTAAAAAGAACATGACAACTACATGTTCAAAATTGAGTAGATTATTATTCTCGTCTTATATCATATTGGCAACAAAGAATCGCTATCATTTGCTAGTAGATGGTTTTGGCCGATTCTGGCACCTATTATAATCCTCATCCCTGACGTCACAGATGGTTACATGCGCTTTAGTGATTTTACGGACTCCGCGTTGTGAGAACTGAGAAGGAATCTCGCTAGATAATAAAATTTAACTTTGAGGGGCAAGAAGATGGCAATAGCATTTATATTTTATAGTTATTTTTCTTTAGTTTAGATGAGGATGAAGTGCCAGAATCGGCCAAAACTCTCTACTTTTGCTTCTTTGCATCGTCCATTTTCATTGGCGATTTTTATATTTCACAATTTGAGATCAGTTCTATTCTCCACAAGAAGAACGCTTCTCGCTAGATAATAAAATTTAACTTTGAGGGGCAAGAAGATGGCAATAGCATTTATATTTTATACTTATTTTTCTTTAGTTTAGATGAGGATGAGGTGCCAGAATCGGCCAAAACTCTCTACTTTTGCTTCTTTACATCGTCCATTTTCTATACATTGGCGATCTTTATATTTCACAATTTGATATCAGTTCTATTCTCCACAAGAAGAACGCTTCCTAACGGAGCTACACTTGCAAAGGATATGAGAGGAAACCGATTTTGCTACAAATGTCTTTAAAACGCTATTTTTAAGCTGATTTATATTTCGTCAAATTAACAGATGATTGTTAATCTGTTGTAAAAGATTACATGTCATGAGCTTAGATATTTTTTAGAGACTGATACATTCTCACACACGTTATTGGGGAGTAACGTCCTTAGGAATTTAACTTACTGACTAAAGCCCTATTAAAATAACAAATCGGATTGTCAAAATAGACTTGTCAAAATTTCTTTTTTGCTTACTTTTTCGTGGCTCGTGGCTCACATAATTAAAATTTTAAAGCATCAGTTAAAGTTATAAGTTAAAGGATGAAGACTGAAACCCTGTACATTAAATAATTCTCTTTTTAAATCGTCTACTTTGTCGCTAATAAAAAAATTAATTTTCCTTCAACCAACGTGGCAGGCATAATTATAAAATTTGTGTTAATTTAATTTCGAGACTTGGATATTAAACCCAGATTCGGCAATTTCAAATTTCGAAGTAATACTGTAATCCAACAGTCATTGCCCTCGTCGAGGGAGAAGTTTCTATTAATATGGCGTGGAACATGAAACGGCGGTAGATTTATTTATTTATTTATTTTTTATGCGAAATTGTTTTTATTTGCTCTCTTTCACGTCTAAATTTATTCGAGTAATTCGGCAGACATTGCGAAATATAGATTTAATGATTAGTAAACGCTAAAATATGATTGCCTAATAAATATTTCAGAAGCTCGTCTGAAATAAGAATCAATGGAATAAATTAAAGGTATATTGATTCTTTAAAAGTTATTTCATCATCGTGATACAAAATAAAAAATCTTTTTACTTGGAAGGTAGCTTATATTGTGGGACTGAAAAATTATTGAAAACTGTGACAAACACAATCGAAAAATCTTAAATCTTGTGAAGCTTACCTGTTATTAGTAGTAGCATAGAAGTTAGTTAAATGTACTTTTGCAACCATGGTTAGGTAGTAAAGTTTAAAATTCAGGTACCCTATTTTAGGGGCTCTTTTGTTATTCAGCAGTAGATATTTAGAAGTGGATTAAAATAGAAAGTTGCAGGTAGTAAAAATCTGTACATATTACAACCTTCCTGTGTAAATCTTTATCCAAGGCTCTATTAGTTTATTTTTATTGCATTAAATTATTGTTATACATTGTATTAACTTTAGCTAAAGCTAATAAAGTGTTCTACCAACATTATGCATATCCGCAAGAAGTGGTTCTACTTGTGGATTTTTTTATTAATGACTTTTTGTAAAATCAATAGATTCAGCTTTTTATCGTGTTAAGCCATATGACATCCATAATTCACAGGATATCTTATAAAAATATCGGAAGCATTTTGGTTCATCAAAATTAACATACCCAACTTTAGTGAAGTGCGTGGCAGGTGGAAAAGGGATAAATTAAAACAGAACACCTTGTATATTTTTAGAGAACAAACGTAAATCGAAATGTGCTAAGAATATAAAATAATGGTAATCATTTACTTGCCACTCAGTTGATAATTTAATAGGTAGTGGTAATTCTTCATTCTGTTTATAAACATAAAATCATACATTTTATTGAGGTCGTGAATCTTGAAATAGCCCGAAGATTATTTTTGTACTTTCGCCTTGGTCGTGTGCTCAAGCTAAATTAAAGAATTTATTAATAGATGGCTTGGTAAGAATCATTTATGAAACAAAATGCTGCTTTATTTCCTTTTAACACTGAAGAAATATCTTACTTAATATTTTAACATCCGAAAATATTTTATATAACATTGACATCATTTATCATATTCAGCTCATAACAACTAAGACGACATATTTCTCATGGTAGTATCCTTACCAATATTTGATTCGCACACAAAATACCACCTACCTGACCTGGTTTATGCCGCGACCAGGTAAAAATAATTATAGAGCAGTGCTGTCTAGTCTCCCTATTATATAAACAACCTCTCCATCTGTACAGTACTGATAAATTTTATACTCCACTAGACTACAATAACACCCTTTATATTTTTACTACCTCTGACAAAATATACATACCGAAGAAGAGAAAACTATGCTTTGATATATAAAGTAACATGGAAAACAAACGTTCATCCCAAATTTTACTTCTTTGAAGTACCTACATTATCTTATCGCAATCGAAATTAATACTTTCAATAGACAAAATATATCACTGCAGAGACCAGTTAAAATTTAAAAAAACACACACATTGCTTATTGAACGTGACGATGGCCATTCCAAAATCATCAGAATGATTGGAGGAATTCAGATTTGTCAAAATATACAGAGTGTTCCATTTAGAAAAATCTATCTTTTTTGCGTACCCTGTATAATTAAAACGCTATTGCCAATCCGTTAGCAGAAGTGGAATCTACGTAAAAACCGTGAAAGGCCAGTTTTTTAATTTTTCGAATCGGTCAAAAATAAAAATAAAAATGGGGGTTTACAATAAAACTAACCCTGTACCTAAACAGCTACAACTCTGCACGTGTATATTTTAAGAAACGTGATGAAACTTTGTGTTACAGATTTGTACCTATTAAAAACAAATTAATAAAGCGTACTAATCAATTTTGAGCACGTAAGTAAGGTAGTCTGATTTATTACTAAGTATTAACTGAAATGCAATACTTAATAATTAAACGTGTTTTTTATAATTAAGGCTTTAAAACGTTTTTTTATTATTTTATTTGTCATAAATTTTAATATCGCAATAAACAAACACATTTAAATTGCCTGTGCTATTTTTATGTTAGTACCCAGATAACACAAGGCTGTTCCTGGGACGTCCCAAAAACATCAAGCCAGAACATTTGAAACATCCCAGGGACATCCCAAAACAAAGTAGGGACGTCCCAGCGCAAGCCGTTTGGGACTGTTCAGGATATCCCTGTCACGTCCCAACAACGTCCTTTCAGGTCGTGTTTGGACAATATTAGGACCTGACAAGGACATGCTCTAATAGCATACCAGATATAAAACCTACATCCAACTGGATTCAGAATAAAATACTAATTGACAATGAAATTATTTCCACAAATACCAAAAAGTTTATTACAGTCGACGAGCTTGGCCAACATGGCATCATTGGCAGATGCTTAAAACTGTTTATCACCTCCCAATGATGTCAACTTGGTTGGCGAAATGTGGGTCAAGTCAACGCCACCTAAAATGTGGCGTTGGTCAAGTTCAGTATAATAAGTATTTGAGGATCTACTTCAGTGTCAATGTCGCATCAAAAGTTCAAATAACCCTTTACAGGAATACTGATCATTTATTCAAAGGAACATCACAAATTAATAGGCATAATGAAGCGTAAAAGAATACAATAATCAATCTGTAAAAGACCACTTAACTTTTAACAAAACACCAGACCAAAAAGACACCAAACACCAAACAAAACATGCACGCAGCCATATTGCTCTTTCTCCAGTCTCCTTCTTATCCTTGCCCTGGATTGGTTCTGGGCTCTGCTTGGTCCGTTATTACATTTATTAAGCGGCGGCAAATTTAAAATATTTGAGAACCCAAACAGAACTTGAAAATTTGTTTACCAAATGTTTCGTTTGCTTTATCACAGAAGAAAAACTTTTAATAGTAATTCTAATATTAGGTATACATAATACCAAACATACTGAATATCAGATTAAACGATTAAAAATTAGATTGTTTCCACATTTTTATAATTATTCTACTCTTTGTTTTTGTTGAATGAATCCTGATATAATATTTATTTAATAAAAACATTATCACTCCAAAATAACAATATTTTTAGGTTTAAAAAATAGTTTTCAATATTTTCGACCGTCAATTGTGATTGAGCATGTGCATTATATATTTGTTTTTTTATAAAATACCTTACCCAGAATTAATATCCAAGTTCTTAAGTCCTTGGGACGTTAGCCTGGGTTGTTTCACTATTTGGGACATCCCAAGGATTTTCTTAATATAACTATACAGGGACGTCCCTGACGGTAAGTCCCAGGGATGTTTCCGTGGGATATTTCAGTCCTTGGAACGTCCGAGGGACATTTTGCCGCGACGATCCCATATGGAACGTAAAAGCTCATATATGGACATCCCACGGACATTTTGTGCTAACTGGGTAGTCTCTTATGTATTGGATAAAACCATCTTTTAGTTATTTGTCAATGTTTGCCACGTGTTAGAAACCCATAACTGTAAAGATTTGTAACTTAAATAAGTCACTTGGAAGTCACGTTTTTTTTATTAGTGAGTGATACATTTTAATATCGCCATGTATTATTAGTACACGGCCGAGAAAATCGCGACGATAGACTCGCGACGATTCACACGCTGAAATTCAAATCACTCATTGTAATAAGACAGTCTATACGATCGTGGAACTCGTCGCGATATCGTCGGTGTGGTCGAGTCACACGCAATGGGCGGCGTTAGCGGGCGATTCTCGCAACGGTTGTTCATTCCGAGTGTATGTAGTATGTACGTACGTGTCTATCGTTGCGATTCTCTCGTGCTTGTGTAAATGTACTTTCCCTAGCGGGCGAATCGCCGCGAGTCTATCGTCGCGATTTCCTCGCCGGTGTAGACAGCCAATGTATATGTAGATCTACACAGGCGCGGAATCGCGACGATATATTCGCTGCGATTTGCACACTAGTGGAGGCACATCTACGACGAGTTTCACACTCGTGTCGACTGCCTTATTAAAATGAGTGATTTACATTTCAGCGTGCGAATCGCCGCGAGTCTATCGTCGCGATTTCCGCGCCCGTGTAGAATGGTCGACGCTAGTACAGATCTACACGGGCGAGGAAACCGCGACGATAGACTCGCGGCGATTCTCACACTAGGGGAAGTAATATCTGCACAAGCGCGAGAGAGTCACAACGATAAACAAGTAGGTACATTCGGAATGAACAATCGTTGCGAGAATCGCCCGCTGACGCCGACCGTTGCGTGTGACTCGATCACGCCGACAATAGCTGGCGATATCGCCACGAGCTCCACGTTCTTATAGACTGTCTTATTACAATTAGTGATTTACATTTCAGCGTGCGATTTGCCGCGAGTGTATCGTCGCGATTTCTTCGCCCGTGTAAATCTGTACTTCGTTCGATTCCCTGCGAGTTTATCGTCGCGATTTCCTCGCCGTACGTAGATTTGTACTAAGTACAGATCTACACGGGCGAGGAAATCGCGACGATAGACTCGCGGCGAATCGCATGTTGAAATGTAAATCACTCATTGTAATAAGGCAGTCTATACGAGCGTGGAACTCGTCGCGATATCGCAAGCTATCGTCGGCGTGGTTGAGTCACACGCAATGGCCGGCGTTAGCAAGCGATTCTTTCAATAATTGTTTATTCCGAATGTATGTAGTAGGTAGTGTAGCTACATACGTGTCTATCGTTGCGACTCTCTCGCGCTTGTGTAGATGTACTTCCCCTAGCGTGTGAATCACCCCGAGTCTATTGTCGCGATTTCCTCGACCGTGTAGATCTATACTAAGACAGGTCTACATAGGCGCGGAAATCGCAAAGATAAACTCTCCGCGATTCGCACGCTAGTATGAAGGCACATCTGCGACAAGTTTCAGGCTCATGTAGACTGTCTTATTACAATGAGTGATTACGTTTCAGCATGCGAATCGCCCCGAGTCTATAGTTATTATTTCCGCGTCCATGTAGATCTATACTATACGAGCGAGGAATTCTTCGCGATATCGCCAGCTATCGTCGGCGTGGTCAATTAACGCGCAATGGCCGGCACCAGTACAGATCTACACGGGTGAGGAAATCACGACGATAGACTCGCAGCGATTCGCACGCTAGGGGAAGTATGTCTACACAAGCACGAGAGAGGCGCAACGATAGACACCTAGGTATACTCGGATTGAACAATCGTTGCGTGTGACTCGACCATGCCGATAAAAGCTGGCGATATCGCCATGAGTCCCACGCTCTTATAGACTCTTATTACAATGAGTGATTTACATTTCAACATGCGATTCGCCGCGAGTCTGTCGTCATGATTTCCTCGTCCGCGTCCGCGTACTTAGTACAGATCAACGTATGGCGAGGAAATCGCGACGAATTGCACGCAGAACACTCATTGTAATAAGACAGTCTATACAAGCGTGGAACTCGTCGCGATATCGCTAGCTATCGTTAGCGTGGTCGAATCACACGCAATGGCGGGCGTTAGCGGACGATTCACGCAACGATTGTTCATTCCGAATGTAGCTACGTGTCTATCGTTGCGACCCTCTCGCGCTTGTGTAGATGTACTTCCCCTAGCGTGCAAATCGCCGCGAGTCTATCGTCGCGATATGTTAAAGTTACTTGCGGTATTTTTTATGATAAATAATAGTGTCTTGTGTATGAGTAGATGAAACATTTTGTCAGTTAGATGTGAATTTTTTCCTCTTTTTTCAAATCTAATAACAATAGAAGTTTCTTTACGTAACTGTAAAGATAACTATATATCTGCTAAGAATTTAAACCCGTTTTTTATTAATGATGAATTTTAGAGTTGCACTATATAGTTGTAAGTTGCTTGTGGTATTTTTATGATAATAGTGTTTTATATATGAGTAAATGGAACAGTTTGTCAGTTAAATATGAATTTCTTCTTCAAACTTGATACAATTAGAATCTTCTACCAATAGAGGTTTTTTTACGTAACTGGAATATGGCCATTTGTTAAACATTTAAACGCAGTTTTTATTAATGAAGAATTTTGGGTTACAATAAATATGTTAAAGTTTCTTGTGGCATTTTTATGTTAATAGTGTTTTGTGCATGAGTAGATGAAACATTTTGTCAGTTATATGTCAATTTTTTTCTCTTATTTCAAATTTAATTCAATTAGGATCTTTTTTTTACCAATAGAGGTTAAAAGGGATTGGTGATGATTTTTAAGTTTCATGTCGTATTGTTTATATTAGTAGTCTTGTTCGATTTGTGATTTTCAATTACCAAAACATGATATTTCAATTATCCACCATATAATAAAAATAAGAAAAAAAGAAAATTTTATCTATCCAAATCTAAAGAGAACCAAGAAATTATAATAATTAACCGTAATTAAGACATTTATGCGGTAGATTAAACTTGCTTTACAATCCCTTACGTCCTTTGTTCTAAAGAAGGAAATGATTACTAGAATGAAGTGCTATGCATATATATCATATGTGTATCACACGCATCGCACAGGTCTTGGTTGCACGTGATGAAGTATATGCACATGCACTGACAAACGAAGCAACTTTGCAATAGTTACGTTGCGTAATAATTCTGCAAGTGCAATTGAACAAAAGATGTTCCGTGCCGACGATCGGCAATGCACAAGCCCCTTTGTGGCGGTGTTGCCAGCTGGTTTGATATTTCTGTAGTTTCCAGAAAATAACGTTGTCCTTCAATAAGTCCGTATACAAGTATGCGCATTTGACGAATTTTTGCTTAATATTTTTTATTTATATATTTTTACAATTTTTTTTACTTAAATATTTTATACTTATATATTTTTTACTTATATATTTCTTTTTTTTTTTTTACTTAAATATTTTATACTTATATTTCTTTTGCTTACGTATTTTTTTCCATATCACCGTTTCTCTATTTCTTGTCAATGTAAACGAGTATGCTCTTTTTATTTCGTAATGATATAATTTATGAATTACGTTAAAGAAATATTATAGGTATTAAGTATATGTATGTATCGGTATGTATACTTATAATATTTTCTTTTATTAGGATATGCGCAAAAAGAAAAAATTTAAAAAATATGTATTAATTTTTTTTTTTTCTATTTCCTTAAAAGCTGTATAATGACACCATTATTATATTATACAAATATAAAGACAGATGATGCGCTTATCAGATGTTTGTGCTCAAAAATTTTTTTTCTACCAGAAGAAATTAACGGAAAAGTAAATATTGGTTCAAGTAAAATATATTTAAAAAAAAATAAAAAAATAAAAAAAAATTTATACTCTTGGGATATTTTTACCGGAAAATTGTGTTTCTGCATGGCAACACTGTCGAAGCTTGTGCATTTCGAGCGATTCCGAGTTACTACGATCACCCAACCGCTTGCTTAGCCAATTTAATACTAAGCGTAGGGGAATATTAGGATGTGGTATATAAAAAGGATATCCCCGCACCGCATTTTCTGAGGTCCCTGAATCAAACCGTAAGCTTTAGGGTGACTCCGTTTCAGTTGGTCGGAGGTGTGTGAATCGGGAGTAGAGGTGTGGACGAAGAACGGGTTTTTTTTGTTTATTTATCATTTCAGAATAGTGTTCAATAGAATAGTGTTAGAAAATACCACAAAGTGCTCTTGTGTATAATTCCTCGAAACGAACTTTTTTAGTGCTTTTACCCTAAATGTCACCAATCATTTATTTATGGGAAAAAGGTGTACATCCCATTTCTGATGTTATCTAACCCTAAATATCACAGGAATACACATTAACATTTAAGTCATTGTTTTTGGGTAAGATATATTTTTTTAAATAAGTTCAAATTCAATTTCAGTTTTCAGGAAGGGATGCGCCTTTTAAGGGCAACAACACGCGCACACCTAACTGCTCCCGCACTCCCTATTCATATACATATAGTCCGGATGTTTAGGTTCAAAAAACATCCGCCATGTTGCCTGTGACATATCTCACGTCATCCCCAGTGCGATCTCTTCCGCAATATTGTGACGTCATGTTATTAAAGGCCTGTGTTGATATAATGTAGATTGGCCGACACGGTTTACTAAACAAATTGCACTTTAATTAGTTAACTAACCATTAGTGCAATTTTCCAATGTGGTCACACATAAATTAAACAATTTTATTCCTTTAATAAATGAAAAATTATATCCAAGTTGGTGAAACTATTAAATATTAGGTGTAAACAATGAAGTCCTTTACAAGGTCATGAGAATATCTAATATGTACACCTTGGACCCCCATTTTCACTTCCTTGTTATTCCTAACCCGAACCATTTGTAAAATTGTTATATTAAAGAAAAAGTACGACGGGAAACGTGAATTTCGTCAATAAGTATATATAGAGGCAATATTTTATATAAACAAATTCAAATTTCCGGGATACTCTCGAAGGTCAAGGACATATTTTTTAAAGTAGATTCACTCTTTATAATGTTTTTTAATGTTAATCCTGTAGGGCACGCTTCCAATTATTAGAAGATTGATTTTCAGTGGTGTAATTTCATCCCAGGCTACTTGGACCTGAGGCCAAAATTGCTCCAAATTAATTGGCTAAGGTAAACGACGTAGTCGTCGACCCATTTATGCATCACACATTCGATTATAGAAAGGTCGGGTGACCTTATGTTAAGGAAGAACATCAACGTCAGATGCTTCTCTTTTAATTGGCAAAATTGAATCGAGGCATTATCTTGAAATTTTCTTATTATGTGATGTAGCAAAAGAACATTCAGGCAACAGGTTCCAAGATCTGGTCAAGTGATACTAACGCTTAATGTGGGTGAGATGAGAATTAACTAAATCCGAAACCAGAGTCTGTCTTTCTACGAAAATTGTAAAACTTCCATCACATGGGTTGAAGCAGGAGTGATCCTCATTGTTAAAACAATGTGATTCTAATATTTGTCCCAGTTTCATCGCTAATACCTTCTATGTGGGGGGATGATAGTTAAGAAGTATGAACCCTAAGGACAACTAACCTTGGGTTCTTAAGTATTCCAAGAAGACGCTCCTCTTGTTCAGTAATTCTTTCTGCCTTTTGTACCTTTGTTGATGCCTTTACTTCCTAGGCATGTTCAAAATTTCAGTGGCTGATAATGACGAATTCGAATCGTAGTTTGATGAAAAGAAGTCCTACTTCTTTCCAATAATCTTACTTTTTCTGAACTAACGTAATAGCAAATAATTTCACGCTCTTGTCTTTGCCTACAACTTACTTTAACTGTATTCAATTGTATGATAAATCATGTTATAGCTTTGAAACACTTTTCCAATGCTAGTAGGAGGAAAATGGAAGAAAAATCCTTTGTTAGAAATGAATAATAAGTATAGTTCAGTAGAGATTGGTTGTGAACAGATGTCATCCAGAAAATTCTTTGTAGGTAGTCTCAACCCTTCAGCCACCCCCTTATCGAAAATTGTATTTACATATGTATGGGGTATATATGAGCAAAGTACGGGGTGGAAACCAAAGCTCGGATAAAATTCAAACGGACTCTTTCAATGCCTTATTGTTAAATAATAGTATCATAGAGGTAACTTTGGGTGAATAACCCCTCCCCGTTCAATGAAAGTGCAATATCGATTGGAAACACAAATAATGCAATTGTCTCTTCAACCGACTGATATATTTTACATCGGCAGTTCATAGATGTACAGGGTACAGGCAACTCGTACAATACTAACTGAATTGTTAAAAATTGGCGTTATCTATTCCAAGTATATGAAATAACTCCATAAGTTTTATCCTCGTAATCTAGTATAAATAAACGTTACATTTATCTAAAATCGTCTTTGTATTTTTGGTTTCTTAATCATAGATTAAGTGGAAATCCGGTGGAAACAACCCGGGTAGAACGAAAGAAATGCTTGCAAGCCGCGTACATTTTGGTACATCAACCAAAGAAGAGAATAACATGTATAAAAAAATTAGTAATAATATTAACGGTAAATGAAATTGGGTGAATTATTGGCAGCCTAGACGAACGTCTGTATAATTGGTACACAAAAGTTCAACAACCGCTAAAAAATTGTCGCGCAACCTTCAGCAAGAAAGTTCAAGGCCATTTTTTTACACCAAAAGAAAGGATTCTTTCCAATAAACTATTTGTCAAAACAAACAAGTATCATAAGCTTCACGCTGTTATTGAAAAATGGGAATTTATTCTGTTGCGACTTATAAGTTATATACCTACCTACCATTTCTATTTTTATTACTGCATCAAACTTGAAAAACTACTTTTATTGAAAAGCGATAATATAATAATTTAGTTAACATGTAGGTAATTTCCAATTGTTAATAATGAAACGTTTTATCTGTAAACATGCTGCTATCTCATATTGGATATTAAGTAAAATGTTCACGCAAATGGAAACTAATTCTATCGATCCTACAACCGCTGAAAAGCATAATATTATAAAAATACAAGTAAGGATATATTGTTATAATATTTATCTATCCAGCTAGTTTGAAGTCTGTTGGGTTGGTAATATTTCTTGATTTTTACGTCGACGACTTCTAATTCTCCCAATTTCATTGCTGTCTTACAACAATTAGTAGGACAAGTTTTTCTGAAACCGAATAAAACTTTACTTTATAATTTTTAGTCATTTTTCTAGCATGTAACTAGGATAAAATTATTCGTCCTTGAAAGCATACATGAAATTGAATTTACCTTCTTTTTTAATTCTGAATTGTCCGAGGTGTATAATTAATCCTTTTCTAGTTTTTGGCGGAGGATCCAGGTTTAAAAACGTTATTTTCTTTTCTTTTCTAACTATTTACGTTTCATTCGAAATATTAATCATATTTGAAACATAAGAAGGTCAATTATAAACCATTACGCCTGGAGAAAGATATAAATTATTTTTTTTGCGTTTTTGAAGTTGACTTTGATATAAGGATAATTTGGATCCTTCATTGACACCGGTTTTCCAAATACTTTATGGTCCTTATGAAGTGGCCATAGTTACATAGTTTTTAATTTATAAAATTTATGCTCACTATCAGTTTTTGCTGAGTTGGTCTTTTACCTAACTAATATTTCAGACAAGAAACTGATACAAGAGACGTTAACGAAATTAAAGATAAAAAATAGTTGTATTAAGTATTTTATGGGGTACGATAATGATTAGTTTCAATATCCAGATAAGAAATCTTCTGTTTAATAAATAAAATATGGTTCGTAAGCAGAAAAAAACCTTTGCGATTACCTGTCGGTTAAAAGTTTCATATTCAGCAAAACAAACACATAAAAATCATCTACTTCTACTGCATTAATAGTATTTCATACGCCTTATGCACGACCGACAAAAGTAAACAGATGTAGAAATAAAAAAGTGTTTAAAATAATACAGATTTCCACGCGCAATAGTTATTTATTTTTCGTATGTCCTCAAGTCGCAACTAATTGTTAAACTATGTTTTGATAGTAAATTCAAAGAAACTTGAAGTCATCGTCCGATTATTACATGTCGTAAACGAGGTGCAGTTATTTTGTACATAACTCAACTATAACAATAGTGATTTACGAACTATCTTTAGCGTTAGCGTGTTTATCATTTTGAAAAATCATATATTATATAAGGTAGGAAAATTACTTATCTAGGACGAAGAAAATATTTATCTATTGTTAGCTAGGTATACCGCTAACGTAGTTGACCTCCTTTGTTAGATATTATGTTACGACAGAATGCCCCATTGCAATTGCTATTGCCTCTAGAAATGCTGGTCGCTCTACCATAGAAATGCAACTGCATTAAAAATATTTTATTTTTAAGAACCACGCAATGTATCATATATCACTTAACAACTATATTGTATGTGTGATAAATAGATAAGATAAAGTTAAACTAGGTTTAAAGAATAAATACCACACTCATTGCGAAATGTTTGAACAGTTTTCGGAACTATATTTGCAGAAGTGTACATACATCCGAAACGTATAAAAATCCCTTACTGATTTTGTAAATGTAAGATTCAATGTAGATGCAACAAATGTAACCTACTTTACCCTGCAATTGCGGAAGGTCATGTATGAGGACGTAAATTCGGTTGTTGTTTTCTCAAGTTGAGGACACTGGCCTATGGCTTTGATTTGATTGCCCAAACCGAGTACATAAAGATAAACCATCATCACCGTCTTTTAACCTTGATGTTGCTGTCATTGACCGCAGCTAAGACCTGTGTCCCAAACCGCCCTGCAGTGTTGCCGAAGAAAACCAATGAGTATATTTTAACCAAAAATGTTTGTTCCTGTCTATCAGGAAGTCCATTCTATATAACCATGTCAAATATGTGGCCGATAATTGAAAGCAAACCGGAAATTTCACGCCAATTTTGAGAATACTCGAATATTGCAATAAGATGATTTGATAGTGTTGAATTAGCCACTCTTTCATGCTACAGAATGGGAAAAAACTGATACAAATTTTTGCTTCGTGCCAATGATGCAGACTGTTTGTCTCTGACGTAGTTACAGTGGACACCAAAACACTAAATACTTAACACTTGACGCACATTTTCCTCACATTGCATCAGCGTCAGTGTTACATCAAAGCAATCTATTGCCAAAAATATAAGTGTTTACCGTTTCAGTTTATAGAGAATATGGAAAAGTTACATAAATTATTCTCTTCCCATACCCATACCCACCGTGCAAAATAAGATTAAAATAATTTTTATCCGTCAAATATGTCCAGTGGCTTCCTTTTGAACAGGAAGTTGACTTGCCAAATACAAATTCTAAAATTGTCTAGACATTACAAGTTTATTTATAAATATGTATGTATGTCAGCGAATGTTAACCTATTATTATATGATTACGACAATACCTGTCACGACCAAATAAACTGTGCGAAAATAATTAGGCATGTTTACAACTTCAAATAATGGTTTACCGTTTAAGTTAAGCTGACTGAATTTACACATCAATTTATTGGGACCAAAACAGACAATAGCTTACATAAACGTATCCTCATGATGTTTTTTTATGTTTAATGCAGCTCTTTTAAACGTTGTGGAAGAGCTAAAATAGTTATATGTGCAAAGTTAAGACTTTTTCTTATAGGCATCTCACCCAAGGTTTTCAAAACTTCTCGTTTTGTAACTTAAAGTATTTTGACTGACTAACGATAATATTACTGAAGATATTGGAAACAAAAATTTAATTGTTATAAGTGTCGATCAGGAGATTGCTCGGGAGATTGTAAAGAAGTATTTTCTATTTTATCCAGAACAACCTGCTTTAAAGATGGTGCTCTAAAGCCCTAATGGCAACACTGCTCTGTAACCCAAATCTAAGCCTCCTAGACGGTTATCTTTTGTTAGAAGGCAAAAATGCCAACAGACGTCTTTGACAGGTCGAAGATCTTTTGTTAAGAAACCAAAAGACTACCTGTGCAGCTGTTTCTATACAGCTGGTTTAAGTCCATCTGCTTCCGCACATGTTCCGATATTATCTATACTTGACCAAACCACCATCATGTTTAATGGCTTGCCACCCGCTTATAATCTTACTTTCAAATTTAAATTTTCTTTATACTGACCAATATATGTAAGGTTTTCGATCGCAAGGTGGAAAAATGCAACTCCTGTTCCATCTATGTATTGTTATTTTTTACTAACCAACGTTTTTGACGTTATGTTGACTGATATAGCGACCAAAAGTAATATTTATAAAATTGTGCCGCAAGGAACTAAACCAGATGTTCTTAAAAGATAATTCTTCAAAAAGCAGGTAACTGCAATAATTTAATAAAACATAAAGCATTAACGTAGATAAATCATGTCAGATGTTTAATACATTTGAAAAAAATAAAATTAAGTTGCTTCTCAGATTATTTTCATCGTTAAAACTAATGAAGCCTGTGGTATCTGGCCTATCTAATATCTACCTTTCGAGTTCTCTAATCTTTAGCGTTAACTGGTCATTGTGGTCTGTCCTTGAAGTTAATATAAATTGTAATAATCAGGAACCGGCCAACAGGGTGCTTGGCAATAAATGATTCTAAAAGTTGTAATCATTTATCGTCTAAAATAAGTTAAAATTATAAATAAACAGCAGCTATTATCACAGACACTGATAATAATGTAAAACTGACAAAAATACAACTTATGAAAATGTTTATTTTCGTTACGAAATAAATAGTAACCGCCCTTTAAAAAAATACCGAATGCATGTTATTCGAAAGTGACATGGCGCTTTGTTAAAATAAGAGAAAAATGCACCGTTATGAAGGAACTAACAAGTAGACAGCATTGTGTAGGAAGGAGTTAACTACTAGGTCACACGTGCTTCATTGCTAACCAGTCCATTTATGCCAAATTGTACAATTTTACTAGTCTTTGAAGCTACTTTATAAGGGGATGAAAAAAAACAAAGCAAACGAAAAATAGTAAACACAAATTAACAAAATATAATAACATGAGGTATTGATTATGGGTAAAAAATACGTATGTTGTAATACTCAAAGCGGCTAATGCAACCTTGAAATTACTACATTACAGTCTATTTTATGATGCCGTTTTATAGCTTTGCATCGTAACTATTTTTAAACGGTTTATGTTATCAGAGTTAACCTCATTTCAGAGTATATTCAGACTAATTACTAGAAGTACACCCACATGAACCGATTGTGATTGTATATATACATTTACGCGTACATGAAAGTTAACGCTAAGTGTTACTCAATATTTATTTACTTTACTCAACTTATACAGACCTTATGCAGACAAATAAAAAATTAGATAATCCGGTTAGCATAATAATGAAGTATGCTATTCCACAACCAATTGACAATTTTATGTACCTTAGATATACAGGGTGTTCCAGTTTTTTGTAGCAGGACTTTAACAGTCGATAGATATTTGAAAATTATTAAAAAAAGTTCATATAAACATAGGTTGAAAAATGCTTAGTTTTCGAGATACAGGGTGTTAAAGTTTGAAAATAAATATGGATTTATATTTATATTTCCAGAATGCTAAGAAGTATCGAATCCAAACTTACCAATTCTTTACATATGATTTAGAGGCCTATTTTAGAATAACAAACTACTACTTGACTTACTAAGGCTCTTTTTTACAAAAAAGTAGTACGCCACTGATATTTTCCCATATTTCCATTTTAATTCAATAAAGCAAGAAAAAACAAAAATTTAAATGTCTCTTGGCACTTTTTGATATGACAAGCCGTTGTTCAGAAAATTTACATTTAATATTTTGATGCACGCCTCTGGACGAATTTTAGACAAACTTGAAGTCGCTCAGAATTTCACCAAATTTGATGGTGCGAAAAGTCTCTTAAAAAGAAAGAATGAAACATTTAAAATATTTAATGTAAAAGTTTATTATCCTGTAAATCAATATTTTTATAACACAAATATATTAAAACGCAACGGCCGAACTAAAATAAATTATTAGAAACACAAACACAGAAGCTAGCAACATGTAAAAGTGTCTTACTTCATTACAAGCATCATTAGCGATGTTTCATTCTTTCTTTTTAAAAGACTTTTCGTACCATCAAATTTGGTGAAATTCTGAGCGATTTCAAGTTTGTCTAAAATTCGTCCAGATCCGTGCATCAAAAGATTAAATGTAAATTTTCTGAACAACGGCTTGTCATATCAAAAAGTGCCAAGAGACATTAAATTTTTGTTTTTTTCTTGCTTTATAGAATTAAAATGGAAATATGGGAAAATATCAGTGGCGTACTACTTTTTTTGTAAAAAAGAGCCTTAGTAAATCCATATATCGACGCCCATGGTTAAGTCAAGTAGTAGTTTGTTATTCTAAAATAGGCCTCTAAATCATATGTAAAGAATTGGTAAGTTTGGATTCGATACTTCTTAGCATTCTGGAAATATAAATATAAATCGAGATATAAATCCATAAGTATTTATTTTCAAACTTTAACACCCTGTATCTCGAAAACTAAGCATTTCTCAACCTATGTTTATATGAACTTTTTTTAATAATTTTCAAATGTCTATCGACTGTTAAAGTCCTGCTACAAAAAACTGGAACACCCTGTATATTGTAATTGTTCTGGTAGGCAATTTTGTGCAATGAAGTTGATGATTTAATTAACTTAACAAACGCAAAATAAAATCATTTGTTGCAGTAAGTTGGCAGCAAAGAATTTTAACTACCAGGGCAAAGTAAAAATGCCATTCATGGACCAGTTTCTGGCCTTAATGACCTATCAGCGTGGACACTGGGTAGAGCACACCTACACCGACGTGTTGAAAGTTCCACAGCCACTTAAGAATAAAAGCATTTTTTTAAAGTGTGTATCAAATATCAAAATGTGGATCTTGATACTAATCGAATACTTTTATATCGACTTTCAATTTAGAACTTACTACTTAGTGACACCTATCGAATAATTCGTAGTTTAGTCCAAAATTTCGAATGGTCCTAGTTGCGGTCTTCCAGCTCCAACGATATTCGAAATATGGCCGTTTTTTCTTGGAAAGTGGAAAAAAATCTATTATTGAATTTATTATTGGTTTCTCAGAAAATCTTACTTTTCGTTAAAGTTTCTAAATAACGCAATGATTAGGAAACTATAATTAAAAATAACGTGCAGCGCATACCACGGCGAAAAATTGAACTAACGTGATTTATTTGTAACAAATAGGTAGCTGAAGGCTTTCGGCCAGGTCATCGGTCAAAAATATGCACGGAATCGTGTTTCTCGTCCCCAAAAACCCCTTGTGGCAGAATTTTATTTCGAACCAAAGTTCTTTGTTCCAAATATCTTGAAAAATGTGGATCTTGATGCTAATCGAATTCTTTTATATCGACTTTCTATTTAGAACCAAAATATTGGGTATTCACATAAGTAAATATAGCTTATTCCTGTTCACTAGACAATTGCAAAACAGCTTCATCGTCAACGTTCATAAGAGTCACAAGTCTTGGCTTGATACCAAATTAGTCTAACGTTTAAGAAGTTTCAAAGTATTAAATTATATTATTATAAATTAGACAACCTCCATATCCATTTCCTTATCCAATGCACACAGGCTTGTCCTCACTCTCTTAGTTGCTGTTCCATACATTTTTCTTATGCCTTATATGTACTTGAAACCAATTCTGATAATTCTTTTTATTGCACTTTTCAAATTAAAATAATTATATATTCCTACTGGTCCTGTTCGCAAAACTTATTTGAATTGACGTGACATGAAAACAAAAGTAGCAGAAATTGCTATTACTTCATCAACCATTGGCTATTAGTTTCTGTCAGCTCTGCTTCATCTTCACGTTTATCCGATAATTATTCCGCAAGTGCAAAAAGATCTTCACCAATTTTGTTTTACGAAGCATTTAATTTTTGCAATTAAAATTTGCAGCTGAGACAGGTCATTATGTAATATAATCAATAAACGATAAAAAAAGAACTGCGACGAAATTACCATGTATATATTAATTTAATTATAATAATTGGGCAACAACAAGCGTGCTGGCACCTTCTTTGTCACAAATGCAACTTTCGTCTAGTATTTCACATGCGACATAACAAGACTAACGGGTCTATCAAAATATTTCCTACAATACTATCACTATCAATGAATAATATAAAACAGTTACGTGTTACGTGTGTTTTTTTGCAGAATAATAAATTAGCTATGCCAACCTCGGACAGATATAAATAATTATTCATCGTATTTTATTTTTCATTGATGACGAATTCGTTGTGCAACAGACGCTAATAATAATTCTAGTACAATACAACCATGTACGTATTTTTTTCCTGGTCGTGTTTCACGTATTGTTATTTTTGCTTCATTTAAATATAGAGTATTTTTATACACTTTTTCTAATTTTTAGATGTTACTGATATTTCTTCCCTTTTTAATTTGTCTAGATTGCACAGAAGATTCTAAATAAATTTGATTTGATATTTTCTAACCCATGGATTTCTGTATGGTAGGTACATATGTACAGGGTGTTAAGAAAAAATTAGGCAAATTTAAATGGGTGGTGTAGACTGAACCAACAATCACAAATGTCTTTTGACATTTTTTTCTTATGATAAATGTTACGTAAAAAATCACTTTGGTGGTTTCACGTGAAAATGTGCATCTGCTCCGTTTCTTCGGTAATCGAAGTATAGCGTAGTACATAATTAAGCCACTATTTATTTTTTCAAGTTTTATTTAGTATGTATTATGTAATTATTTATGTTTTAAAACCGTGCACGCTTTATCAAGGAATTCAGACTTACTCGATATATAAACACTAATATAATTCATACTGCGCCTTCGTAAAACCTTGAATTATCAAGCAGTAAAATTATTTTTCGTCTATTCAGTTGCCTGTAAAGAAAATAAATATTCATGTTATTCGTATTGCTTTGATTTGGAAAGTTTCTAAAATTTTTCTACAAATACAATGCTCAACAATAGGAATGTTCACTATTTTTTAATTGTAATAAAAAATGATAGTTCTAAGGCCACAAAAACACGTAGTAACTATTCAAACGCCTAAAAATCTTTTTCTCTAAAAAATAAACTAAAAATAAAATCGCCGCAACGAACGAGGCTAGCAAACGATCCCTGCAGCGAGACTAGCGCGTGTGATGTCATAATGCGTAAGGGACCACAGGTGGCGAAACTCGTTTACCTGCTTGCTATTATATTCTTTGTTTTAGTATTCATTTATATGCGTTTTTGTTAAGATGGAAGACTCAAACAGTGTGAAAGTTAGTAGGAGAAAGTGGTGTTTTGTTCCTGGATGTACAAATATGTACATCAATAAATAACCCGAAAAAGGTTTTTATAAATGTACCAAATAATTTGCAAAGAAAAAAGCGGTGGTTTGGTGCAGCTAGATGAGGGCTTAAAGAGGTTTCAATTCCAATGCCAAAGTAGCGTCAAATGAGCTAGAAAAAGAAAGATTTCTGAAATTTTTGATTCACAATAAAGTCGAGTTATAAAACGTGTTAGAGATTTTAAAATTTTAAGTCCCCATATACATATCTGTTAGTTTAGACTTGGTTCAAAAACTTGATTACATGTTTATAGCTTGTGCAAGAATAAATTTACAAAAACCAATTTTATGAGCACCCTGTATATATATTGAATATGGTAGCAAGAAAATTCTTAGAATACCCTAAAACTTTTGTTTAAATTTTTTTTCTTATCTTAAAAAATAACAAAGTTAAGAGGGGGTTCCATTTATAACCAATAACCCTGTACACACACGTTTCTATTTGTTATTTCACGTGTTGTTTCATATGTTTTGCGACATCGGTCGGTCGAATGGTGAGCGCGTTCTGCCACAGTTCAGAAAACAACACTTCATGTAGCACGAGTTATATCTGAACAATTGTAAATATCGTGTATCGCCGAAAACGGGTGAAAAATTAATATAGGGGATGAACGCAAGCTCATCGCAAATCGCCCTCCGGAAATGAATTCGGCAGAAAATTTTACATAACATGGACCTAATTTTAAAAGTATGTCCAAAAGTTACATAGCAACAGAGAAATAAGCGGAATTAAGTTCACTAGATCCCTGACTATAACTACTCATTTTCGCGCGCTTACCTATTACGCATAGTGACGTCAGATAGCGTTTCGCGCATTTAAACGAATATTGATATTTCTTTTGGGTTTTTTCCATAGAATGGATTTATCGATTTTTGTAAAACTTTGAAGATGTGATTATCGTACTATTTTTAATCATTTTATGATGTTTAAACAAGATTTCACTTTTAACGTACAACTCTTTACATTGTTTTTGAAACCATATAATAATTGATTTGGGCCACTGCTCTACTGTCAAACTAATTTTAAAGCAGTTTTTGGATATTGAAATCACTACCAGTACCAATTCACTACTTTTAGAAGAACGTTGTTGTAATAAGGAGAAATCCAAAAAATTATTGTCGATGTTACTCTTTTTTCGTTATAATTCAGTTCGTAAACTTTGTGGGTGGCTACCCTTAATTGGCATTTATCAACCTACAACACGGAGTTCTGTAGTCTTAACTAATTTGAATCTATTTATTCACACCTTTGTACCAAATCTTGATAAGTGCATCGACAAGTGGTAAAAAGGGTTAGCTTGCATTTTAAACCGCCATGTGCGTGTATATATGTGCGTTGGCTAGGAACTAAACATGTAAAATCAGTGCTGATGTTTGATTGTCGATCTTAATCTTTAATGCTCAACACTGCATCGCATAATAACCGTAAAATATAAATTTTACGCCACATAGGCATTCCCCTGCAATTTTATTTCTTCCGGATTCGTTTATGCAGTATTTCCCCCTTTACTTTATTGTTTTATCACTAATTCAGGTTACGATATATTTTTATATCGACTTGTATTTCAACCTCTCGATTGCCAAGAAAATTGTTAAAATACTTATACTGTCAATATATTTCCAGTGTTTAAAGTGACCAAATAAAAACGGATGTAATATAATATATTTCCTCTATTAGTCACCGCGGCATCACAAGGCGGATTTCGGATTTGCACGCGTGAAACAAAATTGAGTCATTACAATTCCGATGTGAAACTGCAATTTAAACAGTAAATAGCCGGTAACTGGAATAATTTCCTCTCAATTCCTAGAATGAGGCAGCAATTTTCGTCCTGACTCTAATTCCTTTCCAGGTAATATGAATGGGTTTTTACTCAAAGCGCACCCAAACCAAATTCTAATCCATTTGAACTTACTTCCTGCTCTAAGCTGTAGTACGAATTTTGTTGTTTCAGTACGTGTAAACCTGCCGAGTTACGCACTAGTTTTAGTGTTTTTTGTTTCTTTGAAAATATTTTCTACATCCCTCCGAAGGCCATAAGTAAGTAATTTTAAATTGAAAAATATATAAATATGTTAGTCATTTTTTCAAGTTCCATTATACACGTCTCTAGCCTAATTAATGTTAATACAGTTGTTATTGACCTTCAGTAAGTGTACGGAATACTAATTTGAAGAAATTATAATGCAATCAAGTTTTTTTATAGGTTTTTCATTAAAAAGAAAGACAAAGTAACATTGTCTACGCAGGATTATTAGTTTTTTTCTTATATTGAATTATTTTATAATAGTAAGTTTAAATTTTTTTAACTATAATCCTTGCAAAAACTCAAAATTGAATAACTAAAAGAAGAAGAATTTGTACACTTCCCAATCATAAATATCCATATTTTTTTATTAAGTAATAATGAGTCAGTGTCGCTACTGAATTGAATTATTCATAGGCTTTTTTTTTTCAAGCTTTTAATTTTATTGCCTGAGGGTATATGAGCAAGTATTAATAAGAATAAATGTTGAATAAATTACTGTTCGTTTATTAAAATTTATTTTTTATATGTCTAACTGAACATTATTTTGCATTTGTTTATTATTGCATATGTATAACATTAAGTTTAGTTTATACGGTAGTATTAACCGTCTGTGACCTATTTTAGAAACTAAGTACATCTATTATAATTTTTCCGTATATAATGACCGCTATTTTTTTGTCAAAGGTATTTATAACACTAACACAATCTTGGTAGCCCACAATAAATCACTCAGTCTTCAACACTGCACAGTTGACCTTAAAAGCAGAGTTGAGAAACCCTATGTGTATCCTGCAGGAGTTTATCGACATGCTGCTCCAGAAATTTCTTTGATCAGCAGCTCCACTTTTGTCATTCAGACGATTTGACGAAATATCATCTTCTACTGTACCCTCTTCCTATTTAATCGATGCAGCTCATCTACTCCAAAGGGGCAGAACATATCGGAAATCGGAAACAACAAGCAGGCATCTTAAAAGTTCATGAGTTTCGCCTTGGCTTTGACTTGTGTTGACAACCAAGAAAAACTTACTAGTCCGGCCTTGTTTGGTTCAAAATTCCTCAGCCAATCTGTGTAACAAACACTGTAGACAGAAGATAACTCAAATTTTACAATATTTATGGATACATTGGATATTGATCGTTCAACTGGAAAAAAAATTTTTAAGCCCTATTAATGTAATTCCATAAGTGACTTTGGTGGGTTTTTATACTTAACATGAACCCTTAAATAAAAAACACGTTCTTTACCTAGTATTGAAATCACTATTTCACACTTTCGTAAGGTTTTCTCAGCATATATGTTTGTGCTTCATATTTTTCCGACTGATAATTAGTTTTGTTGTTTACTGGTGGCTGTGTAGTTTATGTCCTGAAGCCAGAAAAAACACTCCTTATGGCCATCAAAAGCCAATCAAAATTTGGCGCTAAATTGAAACGTAAACTTACAAATCATCCAATATAAACGATTCTCATCTAAAAATTAAAAATAGTTAAACGGCTTTTTTATATAATAAAGTCAAAATCATAACACAGCAAGTCAAAGCTTTTATTACAAAAAACGATAAATGTAAATGAAAAACTAGTATACAGGGTGTTAAGAAAAAGTAGGTCAAGCCATTAACCACAGATTCTTTGCGGTTTTTTATTTTGGCACGTAGTTTTCCTTATAATAATTCTGTTATCTTTTAAGATTTTTACCTGATATTTTGCACAGACTTTTATCTTATGTAGATACACTTTTTGTGTAATTTTGCTACTTTTACCTCGCCAGTGGCGTAGTTAAATGAGAAATAAAAAATAATAAGAAATTTAATAATTTCCAAATTTCCAAGCAACCACCACTGGTTTTTTTATAATTTTTATTTTATCGAACTATGCACAACAAAAAAAGTCTTGCGTAAAAGTAATCAATTAAATAAAATCAATGATTGCTACAAACAACAATAATAAAAATGATAAATAAATTTTATAAGAGGAAGAAAAGTTAGGATAATAAGTATTTAATCTAAAATTAAATATCCCCCCCCCCCCAGTTGGGGGGGGGGGGTTAATGGGTACCACAACCCTCTTTTTTCCCGTTTGCGCTTTGACTTTTTTTTTACCAAAATTGCACAAAAAGTGTATCTGCATAAGATAAAAGTGTGCAAAATTTCAGACAAATATCTTACAAAATAACAGAATCATTAATAAAAATAATTTTCAAAATTTAAACTTTAACATCCTGTATAAGGGAAACTACGTGCCAAAATAGAAAATCACATTATGAAAGTGGTATTATTTTCGGCCAAAGAATCTGTGGTTGGCGGCTTGACCTACTTTTCTTAACACCCGGTATATACAGGGTGGTCCGAATTTAAGTCGGGAAACTTCGCCAGCGGATACTACGCCTAAAAATAATAACTTTTTGTCATATAAACATATATCGGAAAACGAATGGATTTCAAAATACATACAAGGTGTTGAAGTTGGCGGAAAAAAATTTTTTTTTTCAATATCCCAATAACGAATAAAGATTTTTTATTCAAATTTGACATACAGGTATAATTAAGGCAAGCACACCAGTTAAAATAAATTTTGTGCAAAATATTACACTGGGTGATTATTTTTTTCTGATCGATTACCCCTTAAACCACAAGAACTTTTTGTTTGTACGCCACTGGTCAAATTTAATAGAAAAATTTTATTCTACGTTCCTTTTAGGGCAAAAAAATTTTGATAAAATTGATTTTCTACAACCCATAAACGACGGGACAAAGCAATATTTTTTTTTATCTGGACAAAAAATAAGTTTGGGGACCAACTAAAGTGAACCTCGCGAGTCCGAAAAAAAATACTAAAAAAATTCCAAGTCAGTGGCGTCGAAAAAAAGGGGCGCTGCAGAGAAAACGGGGAAAAAATTCGAAAATGATTTTCGCTACTTATCTTCATTTTTCGACGACGTTTACACTTAGGGGGTCGAAAAATTTTTTGAGCGCCCGGCCTGACCTCTACACTGAACAAAAGAATCCAAAAAATTTTTTTTTATCCAAATAAAAAAAAAAGTATTTTGTTTTTTATTGTTTTGTTGGTTTATTGTTTTGTTTGTTTATTATTGTTTATATTATGCTTTGACTAATCGTGCTATGATTCTATTAATTCAGTATTGCAAATAAAAAACTAGTACTTAACTTCTTTTTTTAAGTTTGTTAAAAAAAATATTAAAACAAGCTTAAGTCACATTAAACACTCTTTGTCACAATATTTGGGTAATGCGTTAACTGAGGATCGCGTCATCCAAGTGGTTATAAAACAAATTAAGATGTGTAAAATATACATGTATGAATAATTATCGTCCCCCTTCCCCGTTATTTTCTTTATTACGAAGATATTTAGGGTTAGTATTTTCTGCTCCTGTTAAAACGTAGTTAACTGATGGGTGTAGATTGTAGAACATTAAACGTGATATATTAAAGAACTTCATACGCTTAACTGGAAGACTTAAGTTAACAAAATACTTCAGGTATACCAGGTCGTTCTGAAAATCAACCATCATCGCAGTGTATTTCCGAAAATAGACACATTATATTTGATTGTACTGTATATTTTAAAAAGTCAAATAAATTGCAAAAAGTACAGATGTACACAGGCGAAGAAATCGCGACGATAGACTCGCGGCAATTCGCACGCTAGAGGAAGTACATCTACACAAGCGCGAGAAAACCGTAACGATAGACACGTAGGCACATTCGGAATGAACAATCGTTGCGAGATTCGCCCGCCATTGCGTATGACTCGATCACGCCATCGATAGCTGGCGATATCGCGACAAGTTCCACGCTTATAGACTGTCTTATTAAAATGAGTAATTTACATTTCAGCGTGCGATTCGCTGCGAGTTTTTCGTCGTGATTTCGTCGCCTTACGTTGACTTGTACTAAATACAGATTTACACGGGCGAGGAAATCGCAACGATAGACTCGCGGCGAATCGCACGCTGAAATGTGAATTACTCATTTTAATAAGACAGTCTATAAGCGTGGAACTTGTCGCGATATCGCCAGCTATCGACGGTGTGGTGGAGTCATACGCAATGGCGGGCGTTAGCGGACGATTCTCGCAACGATTGTTTATTCCGAATGTGCTTACGTGTCTATCGTTGCGGCTCTCTCGCGCTTATGTAGATGTACTTCCTCTGGCGTACGAATTGCCGCGAGTCTATCGTTGCGATTTCCTCGTCGCACGTTGATCTGTACTAAGTACAGATCTACACGGATGGGGTAACCGCGACGATAGACTCGCGGCAATTCACACGCTAGGCTAGAGGAAGCACAAGCATGAGAGAGCTGTGATAGAGGAAGCTCACTTCAGTTCAGAAGACCACGACATGATGGTCAAAACGTCAAGTATTCAAAATAATCTACACAGAAGAAAACCCGAAACCATCCTACGAGTCATCACCTCCGCGAAGGCGTTAAAATAAAGAATATAACTAATTTTAATGGAACGACGAAACCGCGCGCGAAGAGGTCCCACCGCCACCCCTGTTTGTCAGAACGCAAACAGTCCTCTGAAAGCCTTACCGGACGGGCTCACTTTCAAGGCCATCGCTCAGGATGGCGTCTAGGACCGCGGCTGGAGGGGTTAGACTTGTAGCTACACTCTGGGGGTTACGTAAGAGGTCTTAAGAGCTGAAGACAATGACCGGAAGCTCTAGGGCGGCGGCGTTAGGGCGGGGGGTTAACGATGGATAGTTATAGGTAAACAGCTATTTTAAACAGGTCTGTATACAGGTAAACAGCTTTTTGCATAGATCCATAGAAGTCCATGAACAGCCATGACCTGGTCATGATCTGGTCATAACATCGTCATGACATGGTCATAACATGGTCATGGCCGTTCATGGACTTCTATGGATCTATGCAAAAAGCTGTTTACCTGTTTGAAATAGCCGTTTACCTGTACTATCCATCGTTAACCCCTCGCCCTAAAGCTTTCAGTCTTTGTCTTCAGCTCTTAAGACCTCTTACGTAACCCCCAGAGTGTAGCTTACAAGTCTAACCCCTCCAGCCGCGGTCCTAGGTGCTATCCTGAGCAATGGCCTTGAAAGTGAGGCCGTACTGACTTAGTATATCTACTGTGGAAGAATATGCGTTGCATTATAGCTGTATTTAAAAGCAACTGTTACAACATGTATATAATTGAAGTTCTTTAAGCAGATAATTAAATCTGGATCTGGTGCTGACTTATTAGTATCGTCTTAGGAGAGCGCAGCTAGAAACTAATATGGTCACGCAGTTGCCCTATAACTTTATTTTTCCTAATTTTTTCACAATTCCTGTTTTTTATCAGACTTCCAAAAAGTGGTCTATTTTCGGAAACACCCTGTTTATGAATTATTTTAAAAGAAATGTATATTGTGTAAAATCAAAAATAAATTTATTCTATGTACAACTCCTATCCTGTTTTACTTAAATTATTGATGTAAGCGGTAAAAGAAGAAAATAAATATATTACTGCTACCATTTAAGGACTTAACCTTTTAAATCTAGAAGACGTAAGGGGTAGGATATGTGGAATTCTGCAATGTCGATATAACACCAGATGACGTTATAATGCGTAACACGACCGATTATTAAATTATTTCTATTGGTTTTAATAAAATATTCACATTACATTTAAATTAATTTAATGTTCAAACTAGTGACCTTCACAGCTGCTGACAGTGAAGTTAATCGATCATGTTACGCAATATATTGAGTATGGTATAGGTATATCGCAGGGCTCCACACATCCTGCCCATTAGGTCTTCCAAAGACTTATAACATTATAAATTGTACCGAACCATAAAAAGTTAGGAGTTCAGTCCTTAAACGGTGACGAGGCCTTATATTTATTTTTTTTATTGCTTACATGAAAAATTTAAATTAAATGTCCCCGAAAACATGTTTTGCAAATTATGCCCCTATTATTATACTTCCTCGCTACGTGTTGTCGTAGGTATCGTGCGAACTATTATATAATTGATCACTTTGTGACTATGGTTTAACTATTGTACAGGGTGATCGTTTGAAAATTCTACTTTTTAAACCCTTTTATTTTGCTTAAAAATATAGCTAGAAAAAAAAATAAAAAATGGATCGAAGTCCAGGATGCTTCGAACACGACAGGGATCGGGACGAATATACGAGTGGCCGACAACTCGCCTCAGTTCGAAATTTGTACATTGGGAGAAGGGCGCGGCAGTGCGCTGTGGCCACTTACTGCTCAGTGAGCTCAGAAGTCAGCAGACTGTTGTTAGTATCTCATTAATCGTGTTGGGATGTAGAACCCATGTCTGAAAGAAATTTGATTTACGTATTCTGGACCAACGTTTCGAAATTTTTCCAACTTTATTGGAAATGGAAAATTACAATAATTAATCCTAGATAGGATTAATTATTGTAATTTTCCATTTTTTTCATTGTTTGTTTTTTCGCAACAAAAATGTGATTCTACAACATAAAATTAATTGTCGCTGCACCTCGAGTGTTGCAGGTGTAATAAAAATTATTATAAAAGAATCCAAACAAGGAACAGTAGACGCGAGAGCCATCGGCTACAGCACGGAGATCCACGATTCCCACCACTGTGTCCGCTCGCCTACAACGGACACAAGTAAATCGCGCAAACTAATACCCATGTTCGAACCTTCTCGGTCTTTACTGTATATTTATAAAGGGGATGAAAAGGGCTATCCAAATATCTAAAAATATAAAGGGGGTGCCATTTAATAAAATGTGACTATGTGGCTCTCCCTGTGTATTCATTAAGATAGATGCAGACTCATAACATGCAGTAAAGATCGAGACGGTTCGAACATGGGTATTAGTTTGCGCGATTTACTGGTGCCCGTTGTAGGTGAGTGGACACAGTGGTGGGAATCGTGGATCTCCGCGCTGTAGCCGATGGCTCTCGCGTCTACTGTTCCTTGTTCCTTTCAGACATGAGATCTACATCCCAACACGGTTAATGAGATACTAACAGTCTGCTGACTGCTGAGCGGTCAGTGACGACAAATTTCGAACTGAGGCGAGTTGTCGGCCACTCGTATATGCGTCCCAATCCCTGTCGTGTTCGAAGCATCCTGGACTTATCTGTATACAAAAACTTGGTAAAATATGCTACTGATCTATTTTTTATTTTTTTTTTTCTAGCTATATACTTAAGCGTAGTAAAAGGGTTTAAAAAGTAGAACTTTCAAATCATCACCCTGTACATAGTTATTTTATTGGATTTATACTATTTTATGCAGAAATAAGAAACCAGAAGTGTTTTTCCCTGAATCGTTTATCAAAATTATTTATTAAGGATTTCCAAAATACTATAGCAGAATCAAAACTAAATAAAATAATTGTGAATTTTTATCTCCAAATCCCCCTCTCGACCAAAAATAAATATTTCTCCGCCGCACCTCTCTCCTCTCCCACTTCCTCTCCTTACCAAACATAATATGTCCTTTCCTTTAGCTTTCCCTTTTCTCCCTCTCCCTCCCCCCCTTCTCTTTTCTCTATCCTTTTTCTTTCGCCCCCCCTTTCTTCCGGCCAAAAATAAGTATTTCCCCACCAGATATCACTTTACTTCCCCCTATCGCCTCCCTCTTCTCTTTCTCTTTTTCTTTCTCCTTTCTCATTTCTCTCTATCTTCCTCCTCCCTCTAAAATAAATATTTCCCCACCAAATCTCTTACGCCTTTTATTCCCATCCACCATTTCCCTCTCCTCTCTATTTCTTACCCTTCTCCCCACTCATTATTCATTGCCCTCTTCCAACTCTTTCTCCGTCCCACTTCCTCTCCCGATCAAAAATAAATACTTCCCCACTGAATCTCTCTTCGCCTCCCCTTTTCTCTGTATTCCTTTCGCGCCTTACCTTCCTCCCCTCCTATCTATCTCTATTTTGCTGTCTTAGATATTACTACAATTTTTTTTTTTCGTCAGAAAATGAAATTGTTACTTTTAATAAACGAACTTAGGGAAAAACTTTCTGATTTCCTGTTGTTTTTTAAATATTAAGTAGAACTTGGATAAAGCTGAAGAATTTGCTATTTTATTTTCAAGTGAATTAATTATTGGTAGCAGGTGTCGTTTATTCATAATAAATAACGAAATTTGTATCAACTTTGCAACAAGCGACAAACTAACAATTGTTAAATTGTACTCATCACTGCAGAGCCTGTAAAAATTTTGCTATTTAATGCGAATATTTAACAGACTGTTCTTCTATTAATAATTGCACTTGAAGATAAGATAAATGTTTATTATTAAGTAAAAATGTAAAGATAAATTATGTAACCATGAACAATACGCTATTAACCAAAAAAATTTATAAGTATGTACGTATCAAGTGGCTGATGTAACATGTGATAGATAGTAAAAAACTCTATGACACGTTTATAAATTTCATTATTTATTTTGAATTCCGCACAACGAATCATCGCTTTTAATAAACAAAGTTAAATACCACGATTGTTAAAAAAATAAACTTGCGATAAAAAGTTAAAATTGGATTTCGTGTAATCAGAAAATCACGTAACTCCATTTCTAAAATTAATAACAACTAACTTATATTATCGAAAGCAGTTACTCAATGATTCTACTGATAAATGGTATATTTATTATTTCCGTTTTAAGTTTATTTAGCAAAATTGCAATATCATTTGGCTTCTTTTAAATAAATTAAACGTTCCAGTGAAAATATTATTTTTGAATCAATAAGTACGAAGCTAATTCCGTTAATGGATCCCTGCATGAAAAACGTGGAACGAATTTGCACAAAGTATATTTTCCTTGTTTTTGGCGTGGTAAAAGAGCATTATAATACACAGTACTTAGATGAATGATTTAATGATAGGTATATGGAATGTAGTGGTAATATTTAACTAAAGAAGTTAGAGATATTTAGGTGGTACTTTCAAGAAAATATGTCACAGTAAGTGGGGAGAGAATAGATGTTTAAAACTACTACATCATTCCATATCAAAGAGTTTGATGAAATATGTACATTCAGAGATAAATTCGGGGATATTAATAATGCCATGGGTGAAAAATAGATAAACAAAATGGTGTCAATTCCAATAATAAACTTAACAAGTTTAGTAGCAATGACAAAATTTGACAGTTCGTCACCCTCTGAGCGCTGGCTGATCCATGTTCGATGAAAGATAACTTCGCCCCTGTGTCCATAATTAATTATTATTGTAGGTGTGCAAGACTACAAAACATGGCGTAAACGTTAGACTATACAGGAAGTCTCCTTGATTTATCGAAGAGAAAATTATGGAGTAACTTGTTTGCATGACGAGTACGCATCTTATAATGGAAATAAAATTAATGTTATGGACAGTACTGTGCCAGACGAAATTGCTGAAGCTGCCATAAAAATACAGAAAAATTGTATTTCTAACGAGAAGGACAGAATGTGGATTTCATTAATAATTGTATTTGTAATTATTAAAATCCTGACAGATGTAATTCAAAGCACTTGTGTAAATTCCTTCCACGATTAGTTATTTTTTCGCGTATGCAAAAATGGAGTTAGTGATTTCCTGTGATAATATTTCAATACAATTACCCAATAAATAAGTTATTACTCATAAAATACAGATAGAAAGACAAGTTATATTACAAAAAATATGTGTTCTACGTTGGTATTTGATACCTCTGCCAAATAAAAGATTTCGAATACCAGCGAAGTACACATTTTTCTATAATAATCCTATACTTTCGATTTGTATTCTATTTTTCTGAGTGCTTCTTTGGCTTCTTCTTCTCAATACCTAAATACCTAAAAAAAACCTAAAAAAACAAAAAAAAAATGGAACCTTAATCCTAACTTACCTGCTCAAACATAATAACATGTACAATCAATATAAAAAATTGGCATACTCCTGCACCACCAAAAACAAATCGTTTGACCAAGAAGTTAGACGGTAATTGAGTGAAAGGGACTTTATCAGCAAGATCAAACGCCTTGTTTCAATGGTTAGCAGAGTTAGCCACATTTGTTTAAAAAAATGTCTATGATATGTTTTATTTTTATTTCAGGGCTGTAAAAGCGTTCCAACAACTGCTCTATGTCTCCCCCGGATTTCAAAGGGCAAATGAAGTCAACCTTAGGCTCGGGTTGATGTTTAAAGTTACCCAAGAATATGAATCAGCACATAAACATCTGCAACTAGCCCTTGTGGATAACAGCCCAAGCACTACCCCCAAAAATATAAGTGAGTACCGGTTTTATATAATTTAACTGTTCATTGCCTTTTAAATATCACCCCAAGTAAATATTCAAGAAATCTCTAGGTAAATCAATTTCAGTTGAGGAGGAGGCAAAGATAAATTGCTCAAATAATTGTCGTAAACCAGAGTCTGGTTGTAATTATTTTAAAAATCAATTTAAATGTCAAGTGTCCCATGAATACAAAAGAATTATTTACTTGACAAATGTAATTTTTTTTCTGTTGCGTAATGCCAAATCTCCGTGATAGTTCGTTTTTACGATATCAGCAAATCATCCGTAGACAGGATATGGGGAAAAAAATTGATTAATTCCTACCTTTGCAAATTGAGCAATAGTGATAGAACAAAACATTTTTGACTCTCACTTAAAAAATGTCTATTTCATTAGATACAAAATCACGTATTTTGCCACTGCAAAATTTTATACTCGTAGCAGATTACTGGAATTAATTTAAAGCAAATGATCAGTTGAGACTGGTAATAAAAGGGACCAAAAACTAAAAACTCCCACATCTTGGTACTTAAAAAATATCTTTGCTTAAATTTAAATTTTTGATCAATCAGATTAAGCCTTTCAGAACCGTTGTGTCGTTTTCTATTTGAAGATTAATTTCTCTAGGTAGAAAACGATAGCAAAATCCTTTTTATGGGCTACATAATATCCTAATATTTTTTTATCAGCAGTCAATTATTGTTGACTTAATCTTGAAGTTAAAAATGTGAATAAATTTGTATGAGACTACCCGAAATTCCATTTTGGTTTTATTAGAAGATGAAAATAAAACACGCCATTTGCAAATAAAAATTTAAAGAACGATTCTCATATGACATATTTTTTAATTTCTTGTATTCTATTATTATTAAACAGTAGATATTAATTGATGAAACAAAGAGGCGATATTTAAGTAAAAAAATTGTTGTCGAGGCAGCATTTTAATTATTGATGATTTTATAAATTAATTATACGACTACCGACTTTCAAATAAAAAAAATGAGTGCAAGCTGTGTAATGTAAACAAATTTAACTTGCAGTACTTGTATGTTTTTCAATGTTATTATTTGTTTACTAATCTTATTTAAATTTTACCCAGAGATTTCTTGAGTAAACACATGCGAATTAATTTCTGACCTATCTTAACATTTACAGTAGTGTCGTAGTATTTAACCTTGACATGATGTAACTTTTACTTTTGCAAATATACAAATAGCTTCCCATTCTTCAATTTATTACTGATCCGACGTTAATAATTCTCGAACAATAATACATAATTAAGAATTAAAAGTGAAAACAAAATGAACTTTAACGATATCATCAGACATTTTTTTAAACAAGAAGAAGTGGTGAAATAAAAGATAGCGTATATTTATTTATAGTATGTATTTATTTAATTTAATCTACAGACCAAAACAAAAATATTTCTTCACCTCTGTCAGCACAATAAATGATATATGAAATTAAAATAAACACCATTATACATACCTATTTATACCATTACACGAAATATGATATGTTGTATCGAAAAATTCAATAGTTGCGTTGTTGTACCCTGTTACAGAAGTTAGTTGACTCATTATACTAATTAGTATTAGTACTCATGTAATTAGCCTTCTAATTAGCTTTTCTATTTAAAAAGTAAGTGACCTACATTTTAAAATCAACTTCATAAATATATTACACGCGTGTATTCCTAAAGAAAATTGTACTCGGCACGACCTCTTAATTTGTTCTTCCTCTGGCGCTACAGTCCAATTTCGGGTTCTGACCACTAGCTTCCTCTATACCCTGTCCAGGGCTGTAGTTCTCCATCGCTCTATTTGCGCCATGTTGTGCGCGTCCTCTCTTCCTCGGTCTTCCCATCTCCTCCTTGGTCTTCCTACAGGTCTTCTGTCATCCAATTTTCCATTAAGAACCTTAATTAATAATTTGTTCTTCAGAAGTCGAAATTCTCTTCCAACCCAACCAGATTTATTCTTCAAGAGAATCCAGAGCAAATAGAAATAGTTTCTGCCTCTTCGACAAACTTCACACACCGAGTTATACTTACCATCATATTTGATTTATACTTACCATGAGATTTTAAGACAGAAAGTGTAAAATGTGTTTGAGCTTATGATTGAAAATGCATTTGAAGTTATTTCTTAAAGCAATTGTTTTATGTTCAAATACATATTTCTTTAATCTAAATAGAAAAATCGTTAACTTTATCAAAATCATGTTAGAGATAAGAAAACAAACAAAACATCTTATCCTTTTTTGCCCACTATGTGTAACACCTGTTAATGTTTTTAATTCTGGCCATATACAGCGTTACAAGCATCACAATTTTCTTATATCAATAACGATGGAATATAAATGTCTTGATAATCCTGAAATAACGATAATAAAGCTTTTAGAATCTTTTGTGGGTAGTACCAGTACAGTTATTTATTTAAATTAATTTTAAAATATTCGAAAAACCATGAATAAATTTGACCTGAACTTAATTAGAATAAGATACCTACTTGTTTTTAATTAAAGAAAATATACGGTTGATAAGGTGTAAGATGTGACTAACATATTGCACATATTTTATAAATGTATGTTTCTGGAATTCATGACCATATAAAATAATGAATTATCAATAAACAATAGTGAAACAACTTAGGAATCTAATAGTTTGAAATTTGACCACAATATTAATTAAACCAGTTTCGTTTGCATTTTTGAAAAATATGCGAATAAAATTATAGCTTAAGTTTAATAGAAGTTCAATTGCCCAGCAGGACGAACCTAAACACTGTTGATGACTGTCCGCTATATAATCAATGGTGGGTTTATAAACCACTAAAGATTAGCCATTTGCCATTAAGATTTAAATATACATATTCCGATAACTGTGTTTATAAAAACCATTATCCATTAACCACTGACAAGGAAGCAATACAAAGTTGACCAACTTTGATCATCTCTTCATAATGCTTAGTGGAAATTGAACTGCGACCGCCCGTAATGAGCTACTGATTTAAATATTCGACAGGTAGGTACCGAACAATGTAAAAACTCTTAATAATAATAATATCAAAACACATTTTGTCCCGATTCAAATTCTTCCTGGTGGTTAGGGAATAATGGCTTAGTGGTACTTCCAAATGCAACAACATCTGAATGAAATGTTTGAACTACATGTAGTATATGTGTGTAGGAGACAGTAGATGACCGCCCGGAGAGCGCTCTTGAGGATGGCTAACGGTAAAAATCGAAACAAAGATCTCTTGTGTATTTAATGTCCAGCCCGACCTTCAGTCCTGATTCGTCCAGCCTCCGAACTGCTGGTTCACTAAACGTGAATAATCTTCCAATCGAAACAAATGCGGATCTACTAGAAGACATTCAGTCATTGTGAACGGCATAAATTACGCTATTTCCTGTAGTCCCTATATGTAATAATGTATGTATAGTTTTTCTTAACCTAGTATTTCTGTTGGTTCACAAATTTTATATTGAGGATACTAACCAAAATGAATGAAACACCGACCGAATTAACAAAGTTTTTTTTTTGACCACTTGTCAGCGAAATCTCCTCATTAACATTTCATCTCCTAGGTCATTGACTATTCGAGTCAAAATATTCGCCCGTCATAATTAATTCAGCCAAGGCAGACGGAGTGACCTGGTTTGTATCTACCAGTCGCACCAAAATTTTAGACGAGCATGCCTCTAAACTATCACGCACATGACAACGCTCCAACCTTGATTTGGGCTCATTACTTTATACAGAAATGGTTGTCGGCTAACAACAACGATCGAATTATTTAATGATGATGAAGTAATTGTAATAAACGAAAATAATTAATTTAATTCTGATTACAGAAAAAAGTCAATAAGCTACTATTTTTGTTCAATCAACATCATTCAATAAATCGATCGAGTACTGTCCAAAATAAAGTTTTAAAAATGATGTAAAATTTCAACTTTAATGTTTCAGTTCCAATAAGTTCCCAATTTGTTTCACTATTGTAATTATTTGTATTTAATATTGCAACTTGCATATGTTGCCCCTTGCAGAGGAAGTTTATTTTTCTGATTGGCCTGAATCGAAAATACTTAAAATGAAACTACAGAAAAGCGTTGTATTTTATTCCAGAACCGGCTTAGCTTATCTACTAACCATAGTAAGTCATTTAATTGGGAAAATTTATAATATAATCATGAATTCTGGGAGAAAAAACTACCATCTATTGGTTAATGTGGTGTATGTAATGCTTGTAACCTGTTGAATAATAATTTTTTTTTTTTCTTTCGACCATCTTGCTGAAGCAAAGTGAGCTCTATTAACTCCTCTATTTATGCATTTGACAGTAGTCGTGTGAGTTTTTTTTACGGTGAAGTTGCACGTCTGCATAGTATTTATTTCTACGTAATTGGCAGATTTATTTTGGCCACGTAACCAGTCATGCGCGCCGTTGATTACCACGTCATCAGGAAGTGTGGCTTCTTTGGTGATATTGCGTGGTTAATAAATAATCGTGCTTATATTGTTTCCACGTCTTCCACATGTATGACTCCGTTTCGCCGTGGTCAGTCATGTGTACCATTAAGTTTCGCGTCATTGGGAGGAGCGGCTTCATTCTGGTAGTTATAGTCCGGCGTCAGAGTTGAAATTATTTGAGTTTTGTATATTTCCATGACTTCTTTTTATCTGTTCGGCCAATAATTTTTTGTGGGTGCTAATATTTCTGTTTCAAAGGAAACCGACCAGTGAATAAAACTTGAAAATAAAAAACGGAAACATCACTAAATCTATAGTTGCCAAGCAACCAAAGGAGACGGGTCAATGAATAAAATTCGACGAAACCGAAAGACTAGCGCTAGCGAACACAAAAATTTATTGGCCTAGGACCTAGGCCACAGATACACAAAAATTCAGATAATTTCAACTGTGACACCCAATCACATGAAGTCACCAGAACTAAGCCGTGCCTCCCAATGGCGTGGAACTCAATGATGCACTTGATTGGCCATGCGAAATTGGCGGACCAAAGCTACCCCTACCAATAATGCAAAATCATCAGAACGAAGTTACGCCTCCCGATGACGTGATTCAATAGTGGGCGTGACTGGCCATGCCCTGTTGGCGGAAAAAGCTACGCCTCCGAGTGACGTGATAACAACGTTGGGCATATAATGAAAATGTTAAAATATGTGTTTTGTATATCCTTAAGGTTTAGAAGTCTTGCACAGTTCTTATCACTTTTCACTAGTTAAACCACAATAACTTATCACCACCGTACCATTGTTCGGTATGCGAAACACGAAATAATCGCAACAAATAATATTTAATCGTATAGAAGATACAAACTATCTCCTTTCAAACAAGTCATTGTAAATGCTTGTCACTTGACTTATTTTTAATAACCTGAACTAAAACATTACACCTAGACTTTCCTGTTCTAAATATATAACAAAGCAAAAAAATATCATTCTTTTAAGATAATATAAAGTACAGAAAAAGTATGCACCTTTGAAGAAAATGTTGTAGGGTTCTAACTAATGTATGAAATTGGTCATATAAGTTTGAGTCCGATTGCAATTTTCAAGCAACCGTTGTCTTGGTAGCCTTTCGAAGGACGTGGCCAATGCGACCGTTGCGACTAATGCGGTCGGTCGTATGTGTATAGTCTTTCTATTTCCAATTGAAACAGTCAGTCTAATGAGTTTATACCAGGCTCATTTCATTTCAAAGCCTATGTGCGCTGAAACAACATCGAAATCGTGTTCGAATATAAAATATGCTACCCGTATGTATACTAGAGTCGACCACATGAGTAACCGGCATACATAAGACGTTATTTCTTTCATTGGACTAGCATGGGTTCGCAGGTGTTATGGATCGTCAAAAAAAAGACCGGGCGCCTTATGAACAGTGTACAGTGCAGTGTATTTTAAAATATTTGAGAGAACTACGGTTTGTGCAATATATCCTAAATTGAACTATGTTCTGTAAGCTATTGTGACATTATTTATTAATGTTATTTATTTTCTTCGGTGGTTCTAGTAATTCAATAAGAAATATTCAATTTATTCAAAAGATTTAAAAATTATTCTTAAACCTTTTCGGTCGGCGCTCATGCTCGTGATTCCCTATAAATTCGTTTGTCGGATTTTTTATGGAAGTTTTTAGGTGTTTCAATTTGAAATAGAAAGAGTATACCGCTTTAATGTATTTACATAGAAAGGCATCCGACCACGAGTGCTACAGAGACGATCAACGCGGCCATACGAATGAACTGCTCTAGAAAGGTAGCCTTTCGAGGGGTGCGGCCAATACGACCGTTGCGACTGTTGCGACCGGTCGTATGTGTGTCGCTTTAAGCTGCTCGCCCACTAAGACGAGTCGACGCGAAGAGACTTTTTCCGCTCGGTAAACTTACGTACAATTAAATTGAAGTCCGCCCACTGGAGCGACGCGAAGAGAAGCGAAACAAAAATTGCCGCGAGAGAAATTTGGTGAGCAACTAGGCGTCGTAAAATCGCTCGCTTCCGTTCGCGCCGCGCCAGTGGGCTGTAGAGAACAGAAGAGCCAAAATATTTGATCGTCGTTACTCTCCGGTCATCATCACTTTACCGGTCACTCGCACTTACGTAAACAATCATACCGGCTCACTCGCACGTACTCAGAATACAAACACGTTTACAGAGTTGCATACGCACATAAATATTCGTAATTACATACACTCACATACATAAAAATAGATTTGTAATCACACAATTTTTTTTTACGTTTACACTCATACAAGGATCCTCACTACCTCCATTTTGTTTTGGAAGTGATCCGTGGATGAAGGTGTGTGTATGAGCGCGAGTGTGTATATCGGTAAATCTCTGAACCCTCTCTATCTGTGTGCCTGTGCGAGTGCGAACGTAATGAATTTGTGTGTGATTACGATTAAATGCGTTTATCTAATTCTGTGGGTGGGTGTTTATGTCTTGTAAATATACGTGAATGCGCGTGTCAGAGTGTGTATAATTGTGTATGTGCTGTGAGTGTGTATGTATAGGAATCTGAGTGAGTGTCTGCGTGTTTTGGGAGTCACTGAATGAAGGTGTGAGTGCGAGTGTGTGTATCGGTGAGTCTCTGGAATCTATCTTTGTGCCTGTGCGAGTGCCAACGTAATGTGTGTGTGATTGCGAATATGTGCGAGCGTAAATGCGTCTATGTAATTCTGTGAGTGGGTGTTTGTTTTGTAAATATGTGCGAAACCACATGTCTAAATGTGTATGCGAGTGCCAGATGCGTAAGGAACAGTGAGAATGTAAGTGACTATGTGTATATGGGCTGTGAGTGTGTATGTATATGAATCTGCGCGACTGTAAGTGAGCATCTGCGTGTTTTGGGAGTGATCAGTGGATAAAGGTGTGTATGAGTGCGAGTGTGTATATCGGTGAATGTCTGAACCCTCTCTATCTGTGTACCTGTGCGAGTGCGAACGTAATGAATTTGTGTGTGATTACGAATAAATGCGTCTATGTAATTCTGTGAGTGGGCGTTTATGTTTTGTAAATATGCGTGAATGCGCGTGTCAGAGTGTGTATAATTGTGGATGCGAGTGCCAAATGCGCAAGACGTGTGAATATAAGTAACTATAGGTGTATGTGCTGTAAGTGTGTATGTAGGAATCTGAGTGAGTGTCTGCGTGTTTTGGGAGTCACTGAATGAAGGTGTGAGTGTGTGTGACTGCAAGTGTGTGTATCGGTGAGTCTCTGGACTCTATCTGTTGAAGGTGTGAGTGCGAGTGTGTGTATCGGTGAGTCTCTGGACTCTATCTTTGTGCCTGTGCGAGTGCCAACGTAATGTGTGTGTGATTACGAATATGTGCGAGCGTAAATGCGTCTATGTAATTCTGTGAGTGAGTGTTTGTTTTGTAAATATGTGCGAAAGCACATGTCTAAGTGTGTATGCGAGTGCCAAATGCGTAAGACGTGTAAATGGAACAGTGCGAATGTTAGTGACTATGTGTATGTGCTGTGAGTGTGTATATATGTGAATCTGCGCAACTGTAAGTGAGCATCTGCGTGTTTTGGGAGTGATCAGTGGATGAAGGTGTGGTGTGTATGAGTGCGAGTGTGCATATCGGTGAATCTCTGAACCCTATCTGTGTGCCTCTGCGAGTGCGAACGTAATGAATTTGTGTGTGATTACGAATAAATGCGTCTATGTAATTCTGTGAGGGGGTGTTTGTTTTGTAAATATGCGTGAATGCGCGTGTCAGAGTGTGGATAATTGTGGATGCGAGTGTCAAATGCGTAAGACGTGTGAATATAAGTAACTATAGGTGTATGTGCTGTAAGTGTGTATGTATAGGAATCTGAGTGAGTGTCTGCGTGTTTTGGGAGTCACTGAATGAAGGTGTGAGTATGTGTGAGTGCAACTGTGTGTATCGGTGAGTTTCTGGACTCTATCTGTGTGGCTGTGCGAGTGCGAACGTAATGTGTGTGTGATTACAAATATGTGCGAGCGTAAATGCGTCTATGTTATTCTGTGAGCGAGTGTTTGTTTCGTAAATATGTGCGAATGCGCATGTCTAAGTGTGTGTGCGAGTGCCAAATGCGTAAGGCGTGTGTAAATGGAACAGTGTGAATGTAAGTGACTTGTGTATATTTGCTGTGAGTGTCTATGTATATGAATCTGAGTGACTGTGACTGAGCGTCTGCGTGTTTTGGAAGTGATCAGTGAATGAAGGTGTGGTGTGTATGAGTGCGAGTGTGCATATCGGTGAATCTCTAAACCCTACCCTGTGTGCCTCTGCGAGTGCGAAAGTAATGAATTTGTGTGTGATTACGAATAAATGCGTCTATGTAATTCTGTGAGTGGGTGTTGTTTTGTAAATATGCGTGAATACGCGTGTCAGAGTGTGTATAATTGTGGATGCGAGTGCCAAATGCTTAAGACGCGTGAATATAAGTAACTAGAGGTGTATGTGCTGTGAGTGTGTATGTATAGGAATCTGAGTGAGTGTCTGCGTGTTTTGGGAGTCACTGAATGAAGGTGCGAGTGTGTGTATCGGTGAGTCTCTGGACTCTATCTGTGCACCTGTGCGAGTGCGAGCGTAATGTGTATGTGTGATTACGAATATGTGTGAGCGTAAATGCGTCTATGTAATTCTGTGAGTGTGTATGTAAGAATCTGAGTGAGTGTCTGCGTGTTTTGGGAGTCACAGAATGAAGATGTGAGTGTGTGTGAGTGCAAGTGTGTGTATCGGTGAGTCTCTGAACTCTTATCTGTGTGTCTGTGCGAGTGCGAACGTAATGTGTGTGTGATTACGAATATGTGTGAGCGTAAATGCGTCTATGTAATTCTGTGAGTGTTTGTTTTGCAAATATGTGCGATTCTGTGAGTGTGTATGTAAGAATCTGAGTGAGTGTCTGCGTGTTTTGGGAGTCCCTGAATGAAGGTGTGAGTGTGTGTGAGTGCAAGTGTGTGTATCGGTGAGTCTCTGAACTCTTATCTGTGTGTCTGTGCGAGTGCGAACGTAATGTGTGTGTGATTACGAATATGTGTGAGCGTAAATGCGTCTATGTAACTCTGTGAGTGTTTGTTTTGCAAATATGTGCGAATGCGCATGTCTAAGTGTGTATGCGAGTGCCAAATGAGTAAGACGTGTGAATGTAAGTGACTATGTGTATAATATGTGCGGTGAGTGTCTATGTACATGAAACAAAGTAATTGTGAGTGAGTGTCTGCGTATTTTGGAAGTGATCAGTGAAAGAAGGTGTGGTGTGTATGAGTGTGAGTGTGTGTACCGGTGAATCTCTGGATCCTATCAGTGTGCCTGCCCGAGTGCGAACGTAAAGAATTTGTGTGTGATTACGAATAAATTTGTCATCTAGTTCTGTGAGTGGATGTTTATGTTTTGTAAATATACATGAATGCGCGTGTCAGGGTGTGTATATAATTGTGGATGCGAGTGCCCAATGCTTAAGACGTGTGAATATAAGTAACTAGAGGTGTATGTGCTGTGAGTGTCTATGTATAGGAATCTGATTGAGTGTCTGCGTGTTTTGGTAGTCACTGAATGAAGGTGCGAGTGTGTGTATCGGTGAGTCTCTGGACTCTATCTGTGCACCTGTGCGAGTGCGAGCGTATTGTGTGTGTGTGATTACGAATATGTGTGAGCGTAAATGCGTCTATGTAATTCTGTGATTGTTTGTTTTGCAAATATGTGCGAATGCGCATGTCTAAGTGTGTATGCGACTGCCAAATGCGTAAGACGTGTGAATGTAAGTGACTATGTGTATAATATGTGCTGTGAGTGTCTATGTATATGAAACAATGTAATTGTGAGTGAGTGTCTGCGTGTTTTTGGAGTCACTGAATGAAGGTGTGAGTGTGTGTGAGTGTAAGTGTGTGTATCGGTGAGTCCCTGGACTCTTATCTGTGTGTCTGTGCGAGTGCGAACGTAATGTGTGTGTGATTACGAATATGTGTGAGCGTAAATGCGTCTATGTAATTCTGTGAGTGTTTGTTTTTCAAATATGTGCGAATGCGCATGTCTAAGTGTGTATGCGAGTGCCAAATGCGTAAGACGTGTGAATGTATGTGAGTATGTGTATAATATGTGCGGTGAGTGTCTATGTACATAAAACAAAGTAATTGTGAGTGAGTGTCTGCGTATTTTGGAAGTGATCAGTGAAAGAAGGTGTGGTGTGTAAGAGTGTGAGTGTGTGTACCGGTGAATCTCTGGATCCTATCAGTGTGCCTGCCCGAGTGCGAACGTAAAGAATTTGTGTGTGATTACGAATAAATTTGTCTATCTAGTTCTGTGAGTGGATGTTTATGTTTTGTAAATATACATGAATGCGCGTGTCAGAGTGTGTATATAATTGTGGATGCGAGTGCCCAATGCTTAAGACGTGTGAATATAAGTAACTAGATGTGTATGTACTGTTAGTGTCTATGTATAGGAATCTGAGTGAGTGTCTGCGTATTTTGGTAGTCACTGAATGAAGGTGCGAGTGTGTGTATCGGTGAGTCCCTGTACTCTTATCTGTGTGTCTGTGCGAGTGCGAACGTAATGTGTGTGTGATTACGAATATGTGTGAGCGTAAATGCGTCTATGTAATTCTGTGAGTGTTTGTTTTGCAAATATGTGCGAATGCGCATGTCTAAGTGTGTATGCGAGTGCCAAATGCGTAAGACGTGTGAATGTAAGTGACTATGTGTATAATATGTGCTGTGAGTGTCTATGTATATGAAACAAAGTAATTGTGAGTGAGTGTCTGCGTATTTTGGGAGTGATCAGTGAATGAAGGTGTGGTGTGTATAAGTGTGAGTGTGTGTCCAGTGTGTATAATTGTGGATGCGAGTGCCAAATGCTTAAGACGTGTGAATATAAGTAACTAGATGTGTATGTACTGTGAGTGTCTATGTATAGGAATCTGATTGAGTGTCTGCGTGTTTTGGTAGTCACTGAATGAAGGTGCGAGTGTGTGTATCGGTGAGTCCCTGGACTCTTATCTGTGTGTCTGTGCGAGTGCGAACGTAATGTGTGTGTGATTACGAATATGTGTGAGCGTAAATGCGTCTATGTAATTCTGTGAGTGTTTGTTTTGCAAATATGTGCGAATGCGCATGTCTAAGTGTGTATGCGACTGCCAAATGCGTAAGACGTGTGAATGTAAGTGACTATGTGTATAATATGTGCTGTGAGTGTCTATGTATATGAAACAATGTAATTGTGAGTGAGTGTCTGCGTGTTTTTGGAGTCACTGAATGAAGGTGTGAGTGTGTGTGAGTGCAAGTGTGTGTATCGGTGAGTCCCTGGACTCTTATCTGTGTGTCTGTGCGAGTGCGAACGTAATGTGTGTGATTACGAATATGTGTGAGCGTAAATGCGTCTATGTAATTCTGTGAGTGTTTGTTTTGCAAATATGTGCGAATGCGCATGTCTAAGTGTGTATGCGAGTGCCAAATGAGTAAGACGTGTGAATGTAAGTGACTATATGTATATGTGCTGTGAGTGTCTATGTATATGAAACAAAGTAATTGTGAGTGAGTGTCTGCGTGTTTTGGGAGTCACTGAATGAAGGTGTGAGTGTGTGTGAGTGCAAGTGTGTGTATCGGTAAGTCCCTGGACTCTTATCTGTGTGTCTGTGCGCGTGCGAACGTAATGTGTGTGTGATTACGAATATGTGTGAGCGTAAATGCGTCTATGTAATTCTGTGAGTGTTTGTTTTGCAAATATGTGCGAATGCGCATGTCTAAGTGTGTATGGGAGTGCCAAATGCGTAAGACGTGTGAATGTAAGTGACTATGTGTATAATATGTGCGGTGAGTGTCTATGTACATGAAACAAAGTAATTGTGAGTGAGTGTCTGCGTATTTTGGAAGTGATCAGTGAAATAAGGTGTGGTGTGTATGAGTGTGAGTGTGTGTACCGGTGAATCTCTGGATCCTATCAGTGTGCCTGCCCGAGTGCGAACGTAAAGAATTTGTGTGTGATTACGAATAAATTTGTCTATCTAGTTCTGTGAGTGGATGTTTATGTTTTGTAAATATACATGAATGCGCGTGTCAGAGTTTGTATATAATTGTGGATGCGAGTGCCCAATGCTTAAGACGTGTGAATATAAGTAACTAGAGGTGTATGTGCTGTGAGTGTCTATGTATATGAATCTGAGTAACTGTGAGTGTGTCTGCGTGTTTTGGGAGCGATTAGTGAATGTAGGTGTGGTGTGTATGAGTGCGATTGTGTGTATCGGTGAATCAGATTCATATGCATACACACTCACAGCACATGGTCACTTACATTCACACTATTCCATTCACACATCTTACGCATTTGGCACTCGCATACACAATTATACAACTCTGACACGAGCATTCACGCATATTTACAAAACATAAACACCCACTCACAGAATTACATAGACGCATTTACGCTCGCACATATTCGTAATCGTACACACATTCATTACGTTCGCACTCGTACAGGCACACAAATAGGATCCAGAGATTCACCGATACACATACTCACACTTACACACCCCCATTCACGGATCAACTGTCAAACACGCAAACAGCCACTCACAGAGTTACACATATATGCACGCATATGCGCGTACTCTCACGTTTACACATACATATACACCCACACTCACAGGAATACTTACAGAATTGAGAAACCGATATTCATAAAGATACAACACATACTCACTAATGGACACACTTCCATTCACATATACAACAGACACTAATTGGAACCCTATAATTTTTATGAAAACATTTTTCTATATGGAGGTATGTTTCCATGGCTTGCTACAGAACCAAAAAAATTTAAAACCCACCTGTTTGGATAATTAACGGTTCTGTGAGATAAGTATAAATATTTCTTAAATGTTTTAACCATGTTTTCGCGGTCTCTTTGAAGGGAAGTGTTTGTTATGAGCTCCTTTATTTATCGTTAGCAAGAGGCGTATTTTCAACTTAAGTCATTGATTTCCACGTCATTGGTAAGCGCGGCTTTGCTCCGATTACGTTGCGTAATTAGTTATGCGGAACTGTCATATACATAGCTGTAGTTCGCGTCACGGTTGAAATTATTTGGATTTTTGTGTCTTTTTTTCGCGTCCTTCTTTTCTATCAATACTTCTTTGTGTGCTCTAATTTTTTGTCCTGTCAAATTTTATCCAATAACCGGTAACATTTGACGACTCCGACAACTGCAAAAATTTAATGATGTTTCGATTTTTTGTTGATTAATGTATTCTTTTAGCATGCTACGAAATGAAAAGACATATTTTTAAAAAACGGAAGATATAGTCTCTTGAAAATTAACAGAAACAACTGTTTTCCTATCTAAAGGGGAGCTCAGACCAATGCAATGGCCAACAGAGTTCTGTTTCCTTCCAAAGAAACCACGACAAAAATGTGAAAATGTCAAGACATATTCAATGCGGGAAAGAGAACTGGAACCACTCTACATATACCTTACAGTATATATTTTTTTATTATCCAAACAGGTGGAGTTTTAACTATTTAAGTTTTCCATTGTAATGGCACCTTAACTCATATGATCCAGAAATAATAATTATCTTAAAGAAAGTCCTACTTTCGAGACCATCTTGTATGAAAAAATTAATGAAAATTGTTGGTGTAATGTTCTAGGCTGACTTGTTAAAAGAGATAATATGAATCTTCAGCTTGACACAAGAAACAAAGCTCTCTAACTTGCTATATTTTAATGCCCATTTCACTCAATTATTGACCAGATTTTTAGTCTACCGTCCTTCTTGTTAGAGTGCGTTCTTAAATGTGCCCAGCTTATATACGTACACATAAAATATAAGCAGTATTAAGAGTCGTTGTGTATTTTTCAATAGATCAAAGATTAAAAGTTAAAAAGACATACACCCTGTGATTCAATTTTAGGAAATTACTTTGATATTCCTAAATGTTTGTTAGTGCAACTTTGACACATATATGCATTTGTGACAATTTTTTTTCTGGGGATTACGCTAAGTTTCAGTTAAATAATTGAGGTGTGGAATTCCGGATTTAAAATTCTAAAAAACGTTAGGAACCAAAAATGTAGTCTCCGTGTTTCCTAACACCGCTACCAAAAATGTATGGCTCCGTGTTTCCTAACAGCGCTTTGTTGGTAACCTACACTTTCTTCAATATCTACACCATATCAGTATCAGCATTTTTTTCATAGTCATACATATATTTCTTCCCATCTTCAAATCTGCTTCCATGTCAGGAATTACTATAAGCTCGTCTCGTGCTTCAGGGTAATATATTTCTTATTATCTTTATAATTTTATTTGTAATTAAACAGTTTCAGTAATTTGATTTTAACTATAATTTCCTCAAAATTAGATTATACAGTATATATTTGAGATTAAAATAATTTCTGCAATTTTCAAACCTTGTAAAATGTGAATATACTAAACTGCTAAAAAATTGGTACTTACCGTGCAATTCACAAGTGTATTTTATTCCACTTATTTATTGTAACTGCTAAAAATTTGGTACTTACCATGAAATTCACAAGTGTATTTTATTCCACTTGTTTATTGTAACTGCTGAAAAATTGGTACTTACCATGGAATTCACAAGTGTATTTTATTCCACTTTTTTATTATATAATACTCACCTCATTAACACTTAAAACTTTCACTGTGCACTCAGAAATAAAATAATCACAAAAACTTCATCGGAACTATTAAAACACCTTAACCTGCTCATTAACACTCAAAACTTTCACTGTGCACTCAGAAATAAAATAATCACAAAAACTTCACCTGAACTATTTATTAAACACCTTACTTCAACAATAATAACACAACAGTTTTTTTCTCGTAAAATGGTAGTATCGTGTGTGAAATTGGTAATTCTTTAACCCCCAGAAAAAAATATGATTAATATTTAATTTTTGTTATTAAATACTTCATGTGCAGTCGCATCATCTAAAAATACTCTTCGTGAAAATTTTTAAAGCACTCCTCGTATAACTTAATATGTAGTAAGTACGTTAATTTTTAAGTGTGCAATTTATTTTCATGTCCAAATGCTTATATAAACTTAAAGGGTGTACATTCTTTTTTGAATATTAAATCTACCTGGTACCAAAATATTTGAGAAACTTTGATCTTTTGTTTTTTTAACGTACTAGTTTTGTATGCGTGTAATGATGACACAACATTTTAATATGTACTGACAAGTTTTTGATCACTTATTAAGAATAGCTAAAATTTTATTAAAATGAGCAGCAAATTAAATAGACTACAAAAACACAGCTTAACGAATAGTATCTAAAAATAATTGTTTCTGTATACACGGTGGTGAATTTTTCGATGCCCACCATTGGTATCTGGGAAACTGAGATATAGAGGATCGGTTAAATTAGACAAAAGTTGCGCTATTTTATACTTTACAATTTTCTGCCAAGAAATGCTGGATGTCTTGATTCGTTTATCCTGAAAAAATTGAAAAATCGTGATTTCAAAAAAATAATCTCTTCTATACCATTCATGCGAACTTAATGAAATTTGGCAAGGATATGTTTTTGACCACTACCAATTGAATGGCGTTGATAGAAATTTTCTAAGCCTTCTAGATTTTGAGCAACGATAGTCAAACTTTTTTTTTCTTATGGCCGCCATATTGGATTTTTACACCATTAGTTAGAGAAAATAATTCTCTTTTCACCTATGTCACCAAAATGGACTGATTTTTTAAAAACATGTTGATATTCGAATTAATGTAAAAATAATTTATAAAATCCAGTATGCTTTGGAAAAATAATTAATTGCAAGCAACATTGTAATCCAGACGCTATTATTATATTCTACACTAGTAAAAAAATTACAGAAAAATGCCAGGTTATTTAAACTCCTATTATTAAATATTACAAACAATTTATAAAATAAAAATAGTATTATTTGTTTCCTTGACTCTTTAATAAATTAATTGTTTTAATATTTAATAGGAATTTAAATAACCTGGCATTTTTCTGTAATTTTTCACGAGTGTACAATTTAATAATAGCGTTTGGATTACAATGTTGCTTGCAATTATTTTTCCAAAGCATACTGGATTTTATAAATTATTTTTACATTAATTCGAATATCAACATGTTTTTAAAAAATCAGTCTATTTTGGTGACATAGGTGAAAAGAGAATTATTTTCTCTAACTAATGGTGTAAAAATCCAATATGGCGGCCATAAGAAAAAAAAAAGTTGACTATCGTTGCTCAAAATCTAGAAGGCTTAGAATCCACGCCATTCAATTGGTAGTGGTCAAAAATATAACCTTGACAAATTTCATTAAATTCGCATAAATGATATAGAAGATATTAATTTTGTTTTGAAATCACGATTTTCAATTTTTTCAGGAAAACCGCGAACGAATCAAGATATCCAGCATTTCTCGGCAGGAAATTGCAGAACATAAAATAGCGCAACGTTTGTCAAATGTAACCGATCCTCTATATCTTATAGTTTCCGAGATACCAATGGCGGGCATCGAAAAATTCACCACCGTGTATACCCTTTAATGTTTGCTGTATATCTTTCCTTGGGCGCTAGCGCTGCTAATTTAAGCCGTAGAAGGCAAGTAAAATCGTGTATTATACAGGGTGTTCCAGTTTTTTGTAGCAGGACTTTAACAGTCGATAGACATTTGAAAATTATTAAAAAAAGTTTATATAAACATAGGTTGAGAAATGCTTAGTTTTCGAGATACAGGGTGTTAAAGTTTGAAAATAAATATGGATTTATACTATTTATATTTCCAAATTGCTAAGAAGTATCGAATCCAAACTTACCAATTCTTTACATACAATTTAGAGACCTATTTTAGAATAACAAACTACTACTTTACTTAACCATGGGCGTAGATATATGGATTTACTAAAGCTCTTTTTTACAAAAAAGTAGTACGCCACTGATATTTTCCCATGTTCCCAGTTTAATTCAATAAAGCAAGAAAAAACAAAAATTTTATGTCTCTTGGCACTTTTTGATATGACAAGCCGTTGTTCAGAAAATTTACATTTAATCTTTTCTGGCACGCCTCTAGACGAATTTTAGACAAACTTGAAGTTGCTCAGAATTTTACCAAATTTGATGGTGCGAAAAGTCTTTTAAAAAGAAAGAATAAAACATTTAAAATATTTATTGTAAAAGTATATTATCATGTACCTAAATCAAATTTTTTTAACACAAATACATGTATTAAAACGCAACAGTCGAAGTAAAATAAATTATTAGAAACACAAACACAAAAGCTAGCAACATGTAAAAGTGTCTTACTTCATTACAAGCATCATTAGCGATGTTTCATTCTTTCTTTTTAAAACACTTTTCGTTACCATCTAATTTGGTGAAATTCTGAGCGACTTCAAGTTTGTCTAAAATTCGTCCAGAGGCGTGCATCAAAAGATTAAATGTAAATTTTCTGAACAACGGCTTGTCATATCAAAAAGTGCCAAGAGATATTCAATTTTTGTTTTTTCTTGCTTTATTGAATTAAACTAGAAACATGGGAAAATATCAGTGGCGTACTACTTTTTTGTAAAAAAGAGCCTTAGTAAATCCATATATCTACGCCCATGGTTAAGTAAAGTAGTAGTTTGTTATTCTAGAATGGGCCTCTAAATTGTATGTAAAGAATTGGTAAGTTTGGAATCGATACTTCTTAGCATTCTGGAAATATAAATATAAATCCATATTTATTTTCAAACTTTAACACCCTGTGTCTCGAAAACTAAGCATTTCTCAACCTATGTTTCTATGAACTTTTTTTAATAATTTTCAAATGTCTATCGACTGTTAAAGTCCTGCTACAAAAAACTGGAACACCCTGTATAATGTGCTTCACCTATTTAGTAGAAGAGTTTAAGGGTTTAAGTCTTCCATGTTGATTATCTTGAATTCTTGAGGTTTTATTTCTTTTTCAAAAGTAAAGTGAGCTATGTTAGCTCAAGTTCTTCTATTTATGCGTTTGACATGAGTCGTGGTTTCGTTGGTACTATTGACTTCTGCGACATCGTTCCTCCAAAGTCGTGTGGTCATTCATGCAAGCCATAGATTAAATAAGTATAAGATAAACCATCCCATTGTTAGAATGCAAATGGATATTATACGGACCTTGTGGATGCGAATAATAGATGGCGCATCTTCAAGTGTATTTTTCTATGTAGTTATAGCTAAGGATTTATTGTTAGAGCTTTGGGCGTTTTTCCCATTATGTTTTATACATGGTTCTTCAACAAATTATATCAGTGATCAGAAAAGATTAAATTTTTGGGAGTTTCGGATGCGCCATCTATTATTCGCATCCACAAGGTCCGTATAATAGCCATTTGCATTCTAACAATGGGATGGTTTATCTTGTGCACGCTAATGGGTTCCACATCATTGGAAGGCGTGACTTTGTTCCAGATTCACATGGTTAAGTCTCCAGAGCAAAGCCACGCCTCCCGATGACGTAAAATTAATGGCACACGTGATTAGCCACGTAATATTGGCGAAACAAAGTCACGCCTTCTGCTCAACGCATAAATATAGGAGCTCGGTCCAATGGAGTTCACTTCGCGTAAGAAGACCGTGACAAGATGATCAAAATGTTAAATAAAAACAATCTATAAGCAAGAGAACCCAAAAACTCTTCTACAAATTGTTAGCTCCGCGAAAGCCTTAAAATAAAAATGTTTCACGTAGATTTAAGAAGGCGTTTTGAATTTTTTAATATGTAAGGGACCTTAAACAGTTATATATTTCTTAACGGAACACTGTGTCTTTTTATACATATTAAAAGAACTCAAGAATACAACTACTGCAGATGAAACCTACAATATACAATGGATTGAAAATTATAATTGAATCGCGGTATCTGTTTTTTTATTTGGCACCTGTTGAATAGTCTGCCTCTTTATGTTTAACCGTAACTTTTTATTAAATATTTTATTCAAAACATTCTAATACATTATACGGAGATTTCATTATAATGTGGAATCCATTCCAGCCTTCGTCTATTTTAAATAGGCATATCTGACAAGTGATTAAATAAAATTGACATGTTACACTTATAATTTTGAAACAGTCCTTCGATATGTACAAAAATATACAGTGTCTATGGGAAGAATTTTGCGAAGTATATTTTTACAAATACGTTTTTTACTTTTATCTACGCATTAAATTAAAGGCGCTGTAACTCAAGGAAACATAATATGGTGGACACCCTGTACCTGTACAGTTGAACAACTTAGAAACGACAATGTGAGGAGTACCAACAAAGGTACAGTCAGTTTTGATAATCTTTGCAAATTGAAAAACACATTGGAAACAAATTGAGCTAAAGGAAATGTATACAGTAAGAACATTCACATAATCGTTATTTTATTTACACTACACTTACAAGTGCCAAATGAATAAAACCCATATTGTAATCTTAACAATGCGATGTAATCGTTAAGATTGCTATATGGGTATGAAAAATTATAAATTATACTAGTAAACTAACATTATTTCGTAAAATACTGATATTGTTCCTTTACTAAGGTATTCTTTGTAATCCACACTGTAGAATAAAAAAAAGTGGGTACTGTATAATAATTCCGGGGAGAAATTTTTATTTTTTATATTATGGAACAGTTTCCACAATCATTAAATCCCATTTCCTATCTACGGTCATAACAAATTTTTTCTCGATTATGTTGTCTCCAACGTCTAACGAGGACCGATAATTGTAAAAAAAATGCAGTGAAACAAAATGTTCTCCTTATTAACAATAGAGAAAAATTATTTAAACAGACGTAGCTTTTCTATTCCCGACAATATTGGCAATAACTAATTTTAAGGTAGGACAGGAAACGAGATATTTGAGAAAAAAGTGTTTCATCATCTTTGAAAAATGGCAGTCATAACGTCAATGATATTTTTGAGGAAAACATGAATTAATGATTTTGACAATCCTCTATTCTAATATAAAACAAATAAATTATATCCGGAATTATGTTAAGACTGATTCAGTACGATAACGGCGCACTCTACATTTTCATTTGAAAGTTGTTCAACTATACCTTCATTAATTATTGGCTAGGATATTCAAGATAGTGAGGTCTGGCAAAAATTTACTATTTTTTGTCATAACTTTTTTATTAATTGATATGTTGTCAAAAAAATTGTTCGCTTCTTTAGTTTAAGGATTTGAATTTAACTTTGGTATCGTTATAATTTATTGCAATATGTCAATTATGAAAGAAATGATTGTCTGAAAGGATAAAATATTTTCCCATTTTTCGCCTCGATATGGAGCTTTTAAAAGAAATTAATCATCTAACGTTTTTTATTTAATTTTAAGTGGGTAATTTTTTTAAACTTGCAACAAATATTTTAACTAACAAACATATTAAATGTAGTTTTACTTCACAAGGTTTTAAAACCTCAACTAGAAAATATTTTTTTTTAATTTCATTAATATAGGTAATATTAACACAGGTAACGTCAGAGATGTCCACGTTTTTTTATTAATCAAAAAGATAATATTAAGTTAAGACAAATGACTGTACTTGTTCAGATATCTAAAGCAGTCAATGTAATCTAAATTTGTGCTCATATGAAAAATATAATTTTTATCAAACTAGTCCATTAAAAAAAGTAAAAATACACAACGAAAAGAAAAAACGACTCACCGATCTGCTCTCATCAACCATATCACCTGTAACAAAAACAGTATAACATTATATTGTGCAACTAATGAAATGATAGTAAGTTCTTAGATGTTCTCAAAACTGTCAATATGTAAAGCTTCAAAATATTCAAGTTTTATAAAAAGCCGTTCACAAATGCTGTAGTTTCGATAGATTTAAAAGAACGAGGATACTACAGATAGTCACAGAAAAGACCATACTATTTGGAGAAACATTTCATAGACCCTAGTAATTCAATGTATTGTTTTAAAATATTGTTGAAAAAATAAAAAATACAAACCTAATTGTATCTGCTATGCCGGCACCATCTGATGTTCCAGTTTCCATTTCCATTTCCATTTCACTAAGTGTCAATTGTCCGAATAACTCGATTTCACATAACATTGCAAAGTTTTGAGTCACTACTAAAAATTTTTATTTTTAAATACAAAAAGGAAAAAAATTGGAAAAGCCAATGAATTACTTCGTCCTTACCACAATATTTTTGGAAAAAAAATTGTGAGACTGTTTCCTTACATAAGTTTTGGAGACTTTCTACCGCGATCCTAATCTTAGTATTAGGTATCAGATCTTGGTTTTGAAAATATAAAAATTGAACTTTTATGCATTTACGAGGCCTTAATACCAGTTTTAATCTCAACAGGAGTAGTTATGGCTAATAATAAAACCAAAGTCGCTGTATAACTCATGGGTTTACAATTGATGTGGCATTTTTTTATTTACAGGGTAGGTACCTACTGATATTCTTTATTATAAATACTTTTCTTTTTTTTTACTAATCAATAACACAATTTGAGATTCATTATGAGAAGTTAAGGGTCTATCACGCATGCATACGAGCTATAAAGACGCGTAATCGGAATAATAATTGGAAAACAATGCACCAAATTATCACAATGTGCCCATAACTAACTCAAAAATTATTGTAGTCTCTGATGATGGTTTATAAATAAACCGAAACGTTGTTTATATATATATGACCGATATACCCAAGAAAAATAATACTTGTAGCAAATTATAAAGTTTGTGGAAGAATCGAAATGTCCAGTGGGCGTTACCCAACATGGGTATCACTTACCCTTACCCTTTTAGGGACCCGCTTCACTGCGAAATAAGTGTTATTAACACCGTATTAGAAGTTGTGATATCTTAATTTAAATATTTATCTTATGATACTAAATATATAATTAAAGAAAACATAATTTCACATTCCGTTAATTTTGTTATTTAAAAAATGGAGAATTCTCCGGAAAATCCTTCAGAAATCACTCTAATTAACGAAAAATAATCAATAATATAACGGCTTAGTATGCTTTTAAATAAAAAAATATTTTTGTAGCGCAATTTTATGATCCCGACTACATAAAAATGTGCAAGAAAAAATTAAAATTTGTTCAACCGATTTTTTTTTATCCTAATACTTCTGTACCCTTGCCAACGAGAATTTTTTTATTGATAACTGGTGCCACCTTGCATAAGTAAAACCAATTGTTTAATAACACCTAATGGACACTTCGATTCTTCCACAAATTTTATGATAATTTGCGTGTGCAATTTATTACTTGAGTTGGTGCATTGTTTCCCAATTATTCTGATTACGCGACTCTATAGCTCGTATGCATGCTTGACGGACCCTTAATGAGTTCTAAATATTTGTGTTTTCGCACGAATGCAAAAAATAATTGTTTGAAACCAGATTTACTAAAGCTTACTTAATGATGTTCAAATTTAAAAGAGTATTATAAAAAAATCAGATGCTAAATTATTTAAATTTTGATTAAAAACTATTTCTTAGTTAAGGAAAAAGCCACACAGAGAAAAAGTTACAATGAATGCAATTTATAAATGGTGGACGTTCCAAATTCATTGAGTATTCGAGGTAAATTGTCTCTCTCAAAGTTAATATACATCTATATATACAGCGTGTCCCACTTTTAATGCCCCCCCCCCTTCACAACTCAGTTATTAGTTATCCAATTTGAATGAAATTTGGATCAGTGTCAATAACCTTTGGTGTGATCTTTTTGAATTAAACAAAATTTATTTTTGTCAGTGGCGTGCATCTTTATTTAGAAAAAAGGAGTCTTTTACGAGAAGTCATATTAGGCATTTTTTACAGAAGAACTAATAGGTACAATATTATTAATCAGCTTTAGAACCCCCATGCCAAAAGTTTCACAACATTTTGATTAAGGGTTTCCGAATAACGGGCCCAGTAAAAATAAATTTTTTCAGTCGTAAATAATTGACAGATTGAAAACGGTTTGCGTTTTGAAAAAAGTCATTCCTCATTTTCAATTTAAATTGATTTACTCTATCTCCCCATGCCTTCAAAAGTTTCAAATGCTGCAAGCAAAAATTTTTCATTGGGATAAAAAAATATTTTAACCGGTTCTGTATTATTTGGGCATTAAGTGATAAAAAATGATCTTATGTGATAATAAATCAATTTTATACCAAAAGAAGAAAAGATTGCTCTGATATTAAATTAAACTATTTTTTGAAAAATAAACCGTTGTCAAGTTAATTATTTACGACTGCGGCATTTCAAACTTTTGAGCACATGATGTGATAGAGTAAATCAATTTAAATTGAAAATGACGAATGACTTTTTTTCGAAACACAAACCGTTTTCAAGTTATCAGTTATTTACGACTGAAAAAATGTATTTTCACTGGGCCCGTTATTCGGAAACCCTTAATCAAAATGTAGTAAAATTTTGAACATGGAGGTTCCATAGCATGCTGATTAATAATATTGCATTAGTTTTTCTGTAAAAAAATGCCGAATATGACTTCTCGAAAAAGTGACCCCGTTTTTCTTAATAACAATGCACGCCACTGACAAAAATAAGTTTTGTTTAATTCAAAAAGATCACACCAAAGGCCGTTGATAGTAACCCAAATTTGGTTGAAATCGGTTAACTAATAACAGAGTTGTGAAGGGGGGCCATTAAAAGTGGGACACGCTGTATACTGACGACCAAAAATAACGCACCACCCAAAATTTACCATGATTTTAAATTCGATTCTTTTCTAAACCGTTTGTCTGATTTTAATATATTTTGTTTTTGTTTTGTAGGTTAACTCTTTTGGAGTACAGCGTACAGTGTAAAGTGTACTCTGGTTATAACGCACCCTGGATGTAACGTACATTGGGTTTTAAAGGTCGTTTACGCAGTTACCAATTTTGATTTTGGCTTTGACGTTTTTCTGTTATAACGTACTTCCGGTACTAGTGTACTCAAATATTAGTCCCTAGAGGGTATGTAATAACCGAAGTATACTGTATAGTATAGCCGTTCCAATATTGAGTAAAAATTATTTTTTCTTTAAATATAGGGCACAACAATAAAGCTGTTTTTTTTTTTTCAAAAATTTAAAACACCCTGTGGGAATCGCCAGCAGCAAAATTAAACTGAATCGAATAAACTTGGCGCCATTAGATAGGAAATTTAGTGGGCTACAAAACCTATAGTTCAAAATGGTAGACATAAAGAAATCAAAATGTTGGACAACTTTAAAAATTTTGTTTTTCTATCCTCGTTCTTTATTGAAATCTGATTGAGCTAAATCGGTTCATTGGTTACGAAGATATGACCAATTAAAAAATGCTAGTAAATGCTATTTAAAATCATACATTTACATATATTGAGGGTAGCTATGGAAAATCTAAATCGGTTAATTAATTACTTTACGCCCAGCTGAAACGTTGTCTATTCACCTAATTTCTTACTACACTAGAACCGACATTTTTTAGTTGGTCATATCTTCATAACCAATTTATTTAGATTTAGCTTAATCAGACCTTACTAAAGAACGAGGATAGAAGAACATACAATTTTTAAAGATGTCTAACATTTTGATTTTTTTATGTCAACCATTTTGAACTACAGTATACTCTGGTTATAATGTACCCTCTAGGGACTAATATTTGAGTCACTATTACCTGAGTACGTTATAACAGAAAAACGTCAAAGCCAAAATCAAAGTTGGGAACTGCATAAACGACCTTTAAAACCGAATGTACGTTATATCCTGGGTGCGCTATAACCAGAGTACACTGTATATATTTTGTAACCTGTTAAATTGCCTATCTAATGACGCCAAGTTTATTTGAATCGGTTAAGTAACAAGAAAATGGCATCTAAAGACAAAAATCTTTGATTTTTTTCCCCCACTCGGTATGTCTCCTTTAATAGCAAAGATAAAAAAAGTACCGAAAAATTAACTGATAAGAAAAGATGAAGCTACAATTGGGTATGAACTGGAGTTTAATTTTGCTGCTGGCATTCACTCAGGGTGTTTTGAATTTGCGAAAAAAACATAGCTTTATTGTTACGCCCTATATTTAAAGAAAAAAATAATTTTTACTTAAAATCGGCACGGTTATACATTCCAGAAACGTTAAAAAAAATCAAATTCGAACTTATGATAACTTTTGTGTGGTGCGTTAATTTTGGTTGTCAGTGTAGAACTGGTTAATTTGAATATTTTTTAGATGAATCGAACTTTTTGGGTAGGAATCTCGAGGAATGTGGTAATAAATCCCAAAAAAGAAAAGGAAAGAAATAATTTATGAAATGCCACAAATAACATTTAAACAAAACTTGAAAATAACGTGATATGAGTGTGTTCCTCAAAACTTAGCTGTGTTTAGTAAAATATCACTACCGCACTTGCACTATTTTTTAAACGCGAACAACACTGAAACAAAAAGAAAAATAATTACTGATTTATCATAGATTAAACGTTTTTGACGATAGCATAGGAAATTTTAGCAAACGTAACAAAATTTTGCTTTCTATTCTGCAACTTATCATCTTTTATATTTTTAGTTTAACTGAGCAATTCAAAATAAATGAAAGTAAACAGATTCTTACCTATTAAATTATCTTCACCGGCTTAAACCTCTGATGTGGAAATCTTCTTAATAGTCCATAAGGGTGCTACGTACCCTCAAATTTACTAAATATTGCTAAGTTTTAAATCTATAGGCCATATTTAGAATGAAAATATTTATTATAAAAAAAAAAATGTTTTATCAGCTATACATGAATAACTATATGAAATATTCTAAGAGATAACTTTGCCTTACAGAAAATTACCACGAGAAAAATGAGAGATGTTAAGATGATGTAATTAAAAATGACAAATACCAGTAAGCCACCGCAGAAAAGAATAAGCAGCGATTACACTAAATAATCCATAAGTAAAAGTTGTTACGAAAAATTTTGTGGATCAATCGTCTTATTTAAAAACAAGAAATTGTATTTATTGAATACCTTGCCAGGGTGTGGATATCATACTTGATAAAACCAACAAATTAATGGATACGAAATAGAGAAATAAAATATTCACACAGATAGAAGGAGAATTTGAAACTAATGACGAAAATAAAGCTGTGAGAATAATATCAACACTGACAAAAACAGATGAATCAACACAGAGGCACTAGTTGAAAGCAGCTTGTATATAAGAAAAGCACTTAAATGAATTGATAGTGACCTCAAAATATAAAATTGGATGATGGAAACTTACCCTCATGAACAGACAAAAATAAAAAAACGCCAATGCAAGAAATAAAAAATCATTGACTATAGTCGTAACCGAAGACTTCAACACACATTGGAGACAATAAGATAGGATAAGATCATTAAAGATTTAGATTCAGGACAGCGAACCAATACAGAAAGCGAATTTTTAGCTAATTACTAGAAATTAATATAAAAAAAATCAAAAATAGACAAATCAACAAGGATAGTTTTTAATGACAGAACATTTAAAGATAAACAACTGAAGCAAAAAGATAGGAATAGAAATGTGTTCTGAAACAAGATTTATCATCGTCTAAAAAGACTTTAAAAATACAAGAAAATGGATGGAAATATAACAAACCAAGTCTTACCCTTATGAACATCCTAACAAGGTGAGAGAATAAATATATGAAAAATGGAATCAAAACGTAAGAAATCATAAACTATCCACTATCACATCCAGAGACTTCAATGTATAATTGAAACGGTAAGGTCGATGGTACAGACAGATACAGATTCAGAATAGACTCAGAGAAAAAAAACGGATTGGAACCAGTCACCACCAGAAAAACTCACAGATGGATCATATATAAATGAAAAAGAAAAAGGGTAGAATTAAACACATCAAAGGAAATACTAGGACTTAACATGAACAAACAAAAAGAGACAAATTAACAAATAGGACGCTGTTTATTGATACGATAAAACAAATAATGGATAACTGAAGTGAAAAGAGAGAAATGTGTGAATTCTGAAGCAAGATTTATCCTCATCTAAAAGATTTGAAAAAGGACAAGAAAATGGATGAAAATGTCACAAATCAAAATTTACACTCATGAACCTAACAAAGTGAGAAAGCAAGTACAAAAAATATTAATTCGGACAATAATAAATCACAAAGTATAATCACATCCAAAGACTCCAAAACATATTTGAAACGGTAAGATAGTGATTGATGGAATAGATACAGATTCAGAATAGACTCGAGCAAACCTTTTTCCTAGAAACAAAGAATACGGATTGTCAGTGAACCATCGTTCACCACCAGAATGACTCGCAGGTAAAATCATATATGAATCGAAAATAAAAAAGAGAAAAATATACATATCAAAGCCAAACATTAGAACTGAACATAAACAGGCAAAAACCAAATCAATAAAAAGAACACTTTTCAGAGAGGAATGAGAAATGTATGTAATTCTGAAGCGAGATTATTTTCACATGTAAAAAATGTTTTTAAAAATAAGAAGAAGGTAAACGGTTAAATGAAAACATCAAAAATGGAAACTTATCCTTAATAAGACTTATTAACAAGGGAGGGAGCAAAAATAAGATAATCATAATCGAAAACTTCAGTACATATTTGATACAGCAAGATGACTTTCATTCCTAATACATAATACAGATACAGATGCAGGATAGACTCTGCCAAACCTCTCACCTAGAAAGAGAGAAAGCACTCATCGTTAGAGGATCAATCAATACACAGCAACTCATATTTAGATTATACATGAGTCTAAAAGAAAAAGAAGAGAAATAAAATATCAAAATCAATAAAAGGAAATAAGAAAAGTTAGAAGAAACAAGTGAAGAAGAATGGACATTTTTCAAAGACATCTGGAGATAAAAACGAATGAACACCTGGATTTAAAAAAAAAGATAATAGAAATTGGTGCAAAACAAAATGTGTTCTCATCTAACACAGACCGTGAAATAGATCAGAAAACTTTGAAATAGTTCCTGAAAGAAATAATATAAACGACCATCGGTTGAGATATCCTTAAACAATGCAGTCGTACATCAATATTTGCGAAAGAGAATTACATGAGTCTAATAGAAAAAGAAGAGAAATAAAAATATCAAAATTAAATACAAGGAAATAAGAAAAAGCTAGAAGAAACAAGTGAAGAAGAATGGACATTTTTCAAAGACATCTGAAGATAAAAACGAATGAACACCTGGATAAAAAAAAAAAAGATAATAGAAATTGGTGCAAAACAAAATGTGTTCTCATCTAACACAGACCCTGAAATAGCTCAGAAAACTTTGAAATAGTTCCTGAAAGAAATAATATAAACGACCATAAGTTGAAATATCCTTAAACAATGCAGTCGCACATCAGTATTTGCAAAAGAGAATTACGGTACACAGTTACTACTTAACCCCTTTGCTGCGGCAATAGAGACATATTTCATATTTTTTTCTATACCGGGTGTACACGAATAGTGGGCCACCCCTGTAACTTCCTCGTTTTTAAAAATATCGGGATAAAATTTTGTATGGTGAAATTAGGTAAGATTTCCAATTTTTTGAGACCTATCTGCCACATCTGTTACTTCCGGTTTCACCGGAAATGGCCCCAATAGTCTTTTCTAAATGGACCACCCTGTCATGCCAATCTAGATGGCTGCGAATATGTTAAAATTATTTTCATATAAAAAATACGATAACGTCAATATGTCCAATAATACATCATACAGGGTGCTCTAAGCTCATTAAAATTACATTTTTCAAAATAACTCTTTTTTTTAATATTATATGGCCACCTGGATATTCAGAAAGCTCTATTTAGTAGGGGTTAAACGGTACCAAGAGTTCCGTAATGTGTAATCGTTACCGGCAGAAATGACAATTTTTCTTAAGAAATTTATGATTTATATCTAACTTCAATTAAATTTTGATCAACCCTGTATATTTGTGTTAATATTTTATGATATGCAACAAGAATAAGCCAGAGGCAGGCCCTTTCTGTCTCCAGCTGAGACATATTTGTCACTTTCGGTTTCACCGCAAATAACCCTAAAAATAAAGTACTACAGTAGGTAATAGATTGACAACTAAAATTCAAATTATTTTTCGTGCAACCCTGTATAAATTGTTCAAAATAGTATAAATGTATCCAAAATGTGATCTTTATTTCAAAAATGTAAAAACATACAGGGTGGTCCACTTAAAAAAGACTATTGGGGCTATTTCCAGTGAAACAAATATGGCAGATAGGTCTCAAAAAATTGGAAATCTTACCCAATTTCCCAATACAAAATTTTATCCCGATATCTTTAAAATCGAGGAAGTTACAGGAGTGGCCCACTATTCGTTTACACCCGGTATACTGATATCCTTTTATTTATTTGCTAAGTCCGTTGCATCAAAGTTTCAATAAAACAGACCTGTTTATGCTGGCATATGTTAAAAGTGGCTTAAGTGCTTTGATTTTCGTAGAGAGGATTATGATTGGCCCTGGTATAAGTTGATTAGGATGCTTTCCATAATATAAGTATGATACATTTTTCCATGATACTATAAAACGTTACTGTTTTCTCTTAACTGTATAAATGTCGTTTGAATCCCGAGCAGCAGCAAAAGGGTTAGTGTAATCATAAGACCGTTCGGCAGAAGTTACCAATAGTAAATTGCACAAATATTTCAATTTTGTCAATTTAATAGATATATAATTTATTACGTCTATCGAATGGGGAACCTCCACAAAGCGACCTACGATACCATCATAACATTAATATGTTCTATCAATCGAATAAATGTATAGTGTCGAAACATTTTTTATTTTATTAAGCCCTATTGACAATGCATTTAAAAAAAGGAGTATCGTTATTCTCTGGTTATTTTATTAGATTATTACCTAATGTAAGATTTTAAATTATATTATTTGCTATGAAAATTAGTCCTAACTCTCTTCATTTGATGATTTTTATTTACAACAAAATGTACACAATAACAATGTATAACAACATAGTTTTATCATTCATGAAGGCTTTTTTATTATTATTTATTTAAAGTTGACTGGAAATAAAATTATCATTGACGATAAGACTACGCATTAGATCAGCGTCTCCCAAACTTTTCCGACTGGGGACAGGTGTTTTCTATAACATTTTTGCGCGGTGCAAATAAATGAGTGTAATAAAATTTTATAGATTATTAAACTTGAGCCAGTTGCAAATTACAATTAAATATAATCTATTTAATTATTAAAGAAATTTTTTTGTTAGCGGAATTAATTTTTACAATCTTTCATGACGGACGCTCTATGAACGTGCCCAATTTAATATTTTCTGAGGACCTACGCAAATCTGCAGAGAATACCCAACCAGATGTATTTATTTAACTAAATGTAGGATTGGTAATAAAGATATCATACCCTAATTTGACCATTTAACTGGAGTCTATATAATTTTTATTTGGAGAGTCATTTTGAGATGTTGGTATACAAGGTTAAAAAAATACCGAATAACAATAGGGTCATCCCTCATATCAAAATCGTGATATTCTAATACCTGTGGTGAATAGCTTAGGGGTTTTAATTAATGAAAACAGCAACAAAGTCTTGATTTATCGTATATTTGTATTTTATTTTAAAGTTTGAAATTTGCATTAGCACTAAATAATTTTGATTTCCACGCTCAGTAACGTCTTAAATCCCAGTTCCCAGCGCACACGCACGAATCCGATTAGGCTAGGTCTGACAATTGACATTAATGATATTAATGGCGGATCATGGCAGGATTTTTGTTTTCATGTTCTTTTCGTCTATTTTTTTAAATTTTGTGAAAATACGGAGCAATGTTTTGTGAAAGGTGCTTCGGACAACTTGCCAAAAGTGGATTCCTGCATACTAAACGAATTTTATGTGGACAATTTAGGTTTTTTAAGTGCGCAGTTGTGAAACGTAAAATCGCACCACGACTGTCGCCGAGTTTTATCTACTGGTACTGTTATAAATAACTTGTCGTATTCACGTATTTACAAGGTTATTATTGGCACAGAGCAAAGTAATTTTCAATTCTTAACAACAATCGCAAAACTCGAAATACTAGCATAACCCGAGGCATGACCTAAAACACAGTTGACAAACAAAAAGCATATTTTGGCATGTCAAACCACGAACTCCGGTTTATTATTTATTTCAGCCAATCACAACGAAGGTCCGCGGTATCTACCTTATCGACAAACAACAACCAATGCAAACGACTCGGGATTTACTACGTCACGAAGAGCGCGAGTTTTGATTTATGTTTCATATAACTTTTTTTTCTTATGTTAGACAATGCAGTATAAGAAAAAAAATAAGGGTGTTTTATTATTTTATGAAATTTTATGATTTAAAATTAAAAAAATATGGGGGATGACTCTATTGCAAATTGATTATTTTTAATCTGACCACATCTCGCTTTAATTTTCAGAATGTGTAAATTTTTTGCTGCGTTCGTGGAATAATTTTGATAATATGATTTAGAGTCATTATTGTGTATTCTTCATTGTAGAATAATAGCGTTTAGATTCGGACAGCCGGACTAATGTTCATAGACACTTGTAACATTCCTTATGATTCGAGATAATGAAGTGCATACATATGCCTGTTTTAGTACAGTTCTACACCTCAAATTGAACACATATATTACAAAAACATAGGCATAAATGTTGGAATATGGAATATAATTCAACAAAACTCTTATGCATTAATATAAAATAATAAAGGAGGATTATGTACAGTACGGTCCATCGCGATAGGAACAGAGAATCTAGAACCAATTAATACTTGTCCGTTAAAAGAATTATTACCAAGTGCAGATTGTAGTTTCATTTAAAAATAAGTATAAGTAATATTTACATATTTTTCCACTTTCAGTTTATTAAATAAAAATAGTGTTATTTTTTTTAGAAACAAATAAGTAGTTCTATATGGACAATAGGACAAACCTCGATCTAATTTCTTTGTTATCATTAATTACAGGTGACTTCTTATGTTGGGACAAGAAAATACGTCCATACCGTTTAAAATTTTGATTCAATCTGTACACCATCAATGGAGAAGGTATGGGCCGTTTTTTTAATGTGATTGCAAATAGTTTTCTTATTTGCCTTAACATATATTCACGTGATGCTATTTAACTATTTGCTTTTTGCTCGCAAATTATGTAAAACTCGCCTGTATTGTTTCTCAGAGCAAAATTAGTAATGTCACTGGTTAACTGTCGCTCATCGAATATCGCATTTGTACTAACAGCATTTCTGTTCCTATTTAGATGGGCCGATCTGTGTAGCAATTTTAAAAGAACTACCAGAATAATTGTGGAAAATTAAAACACTTATCGCATTCAAATTAGTCAATTTGGCAATATTGGTGAATTTTATTTTGTATATATACATCTTGAATAAGAGGTGTTCTCAGTACAGGGAAACGTATAAAATGAGATTTTTTATGCTTAGAAAAATTATTTGGTAGTTATTATTATAATATATATTATAAAGATCAAACAATGAAGGCATCAAAATGATATTATCAGACATACTGATATTGCGGAAAATAGAACCGACAAAGTTGCTACGAGTATAGAAGTACATGTTCAAAAAATGCGTTTCAAAGCAACAAGTTAATTATTAGATAGATATACGAGAAGAATAAATGTGGAAATGCCTGAGATGACTATTCATCCAGATTTGATCAGAACTTTCTGACAATTTAAAAACCTTTGTTTTCTTAAAAAATGTTTTTTTTAACCGCTACTCAAGTCACCGAAGTAACCCCCGGAAAATCTTACAATTCTGTTTGGTAAATAGAAACGAGGCCATACGGTTTATTGTGCTGCCGAAACCTCTTGTATTATAATATATCGTATTTTTTTTAATTCAGTATAATCTATTGTAGGCAATGTTTCGGTATCGCGACATCTGAATATTTTTGTCCTGTCTTGTTTATACCATTATCGTTTAACTATGCAGTCTTGCGGAACTGTACCTATTCCTTCATGTAACCCATTAAAGAACAACATAAGCAAAATCTTACCGATTAATCATATCGCTGAAAGCATGTAAGTATTAATTGTGATATTTTTTTATATTAAACCATAAACAACTATGATAAGAATAGATATTAAAAAATTTTGTGGCTCATTTTTCCAATCTAAAATTATCCTGTCCTAATTTTTGATCTGGATGGTTAGTCACCTCAGTATAAATTTTAAAATATTTACCGATACTGATTAATTGATAATTCAGTTAACAATTATACAAAGCAATTACTTTAAAGCATAACCAAAAAATAATCTGCTACTCCTTATAATTTTATACATTGTTGATTTAAAACCTAGCTACATATTTAGTAAATTATCACGAACCCGCGCGCTGTAACAAAAAGAAGATATTTACCGATCTACTAATTTACTTATTTGTCTAATCAGTTATTGTTGCTAAGTTCGTAAAAATAAAGCTACAACAAATTATTGAATTGCTTACCTAAAAACACCGACGTCTGTGCTCATTCTAACGGCAAGAATTCATAATGTCCAATTTCGATTGTCTACGATTCATACGGCACTTATATTAAATTTACTAAACTTCACGAAGTTTTACATCTATATCAGTTACAAAGGTTATTGTTTTTTTTAATCATTATGCAAGAATATTAGTTTTAAACCGTCAAATATTCTAAGATCTTCTCTGGTACTCAGAGGTAATAATGGTTGTAAGAAACTGACCAGGAAGTACCCTACCATCCTTTCAACCACTTCATGAAAATCAAGGGGCTCCTCTCTTCCTTCAAAAACATTCCAGTACTAAAAAATTGAATTCTCAAGAGCCCATAGACCTGACACTTACAAATGTTGTTTATCTGTCCTTTCTTGACAAATAAAATTTTCTTCAATATCCATTAGTATTGGTATTGGTATGACTGTAAGTGGGCTATTTATCAGACCCTCCACTGCGACCGCTCGGTCTATTGTGGCTCACTCCAAATTATATTTCACCCAATAGGTTAAGTCTTTTGGCAAAACAGATAACCATATTTGATGAGATTCTGTCCAGGTCCTTCGGCATAAGTTCTCCTTTGCCAAATAATGAGAACCGGATTATTGCTGCAGCAGGGCATGTACATAAAATGTACAAACACAGACGGCATTTCGCGTTTTCCACCAGTCCAATTCTGTGTAGGTGGTGATTTAGTCTGCAATGCCCTGTGTACAGGCCAAGTCTTTAGGTTTAACCTATTTAGCTCCAATAGTTTCTTACTTTTTGATTTTGAGGGATACGTTATAAATGCCTTTGAATGGACTAATCCTGGTGCCAGTGCTGGAGTGTTTTACTCTCGGTCCAGGCTGAGATTGCTGTTTTGACAGTACTTGACGATATGCCGAGTACAGGTTCTGGTCCAATGAATTGTGATCCTGCACTTTTTCTGACTAGGGAGTCTGCATTTTCATTGCCCTCCATTCCAGAATGTCCAGGTCTCCAGACCAGAGTTATTTTGTTGTTTTTTCCCAGTTAGGTTAGGGCTTCCTGACAGTTCCATACCATTAGAATTACACCGATATGATTCAAGAACCTTGAGAGCTGCTTGACTGTCTGAAAATATTTTTAGTGATCTGCGCTTGGGATGTGATTGTTCTAACCTCCGCAAGCACAGTTCAATGGCGTGAACTTCAGCCTGAAATATAGTTGCATTAATCCCCAGGCTTGTGGATATCCTCACCTTTGGTTTGCAACTATACACTCCGGCTCCAGTTCCTTCAGGGGTTTTGGAGCCATCAGTAAACCAACAGCTGTCCGCCTTTAATAGGTCGATTTTATTTTCTTCCCATTCATTTAGTCTCTTCCTGGAAATAGGACGTTAAACGTCAGCTCAGTAATCTAACTGATTTCAGTTTATTCAACCACGTCATAAAAACTTGAGCTTGTCTACAACTGCTCCAATGTCTCATGGGTGAAAACTATCAACTTATGATACTCAACATAAACTGAGCTTCAAATTCAACCCGCCTCATCTCATTCCCCGGAATGTGTCCTGAAATCCATACGAGGCTAATTATTTAAACATATTTTATACTCTTGAACGAGGTCCAACTTTGGTGGGCAATTGCCTTCATGCTGCTGTGCTATTGTCGAAGAAGAGTGCCACTCTAAAATGAAAGCATTGAGGACTGCAGTGTACAAACGTTTCAGTTATACTCTTGCCCTCAGTGCCTGCCTATTGGACACGAGGTTTTATTCCTAACAAGCTCTGTAGTTCTAGATAGAAACTGTTGCAGTTAGTTGACTTCCAGATATATTTTTGTCCTCCATAGCTGTCCATCGACCACCCTGGCAAACTCTTTTGGTACAGAGTTGCCTAGCGTTCTCACCCCAATTTTTTGGTTTGTGATTGGAAATAAAATAAAAATATTTAACATAACTTATAGTATTGTTTCCGAGGTTTTCTAAAATATCAACAAAAAAACAATTGAAAGTCAAATAAAAGTGAGAAAAAACAAATAAATGTTTTTTTAAATGAAATAATTTAACACCGAGTCGGCTTACAAAGTTAATTGTCACTTAAATAATTTGTTGTAACTCTTTACATTGATTAAAGTTAAAAATGCTTTACTCAGCAGAAGAAAAACTAGATTTAGAATGTTATTTAATAATATTGATAAACGATTGAGTTTAGAGCATATTCATTAGACATTTTTTATTTGAAATTGCTTTGGCAACATACCCTCAAGCTATTGCCGTCATGTCACGGGACACCCTGTATAAACGATTCATTATTTCTGTCGAAAATAATAGACATTGAACAGGTCCTTTAAATATAAATGTTATTTGTTCATTAAGATATTTGATGCTACTTGCTTGATTGATTTGATGTTATTTCCTTTAATAAATTTAAATAAAATTTAATTCATTCCTACAAATTATATCAATTATTATCGGTACTTTACTAAATGTGAAGGTAAATATATATCTATGTTATATTTTTGGAAACATTGCTTATTTTTTCCCCACTTCTATTTGACTTTCAATTGGTTTTTTGTTGAAATATTCAAAAATCCTAGGAAAAAATACTATAAGTTACGTTAAATATTTTTATTTTAATTTCAAAAACAAACCATAAAATTGGGACGTTATAGGAATCACCCTGTCCTGAACAAGAACAAATCTTGTTCTAGGTGAGTAAATTACCTTCGGGCAACCTGGTAATCGTAGTAGACTACCTGTCACTACTATACTATATACTATACTAATGGTAAGTAGTCTGCATCAAACAGCTCTTTTCCGGATTACTCCTACACCCAATGGTTACACATAACTCATATGAGTAGCACATACACGTGGATGTAGGAAGAAGTTATACATTTTTTCTTCCTTCCACTCTACTACCCGGAAGAGCAGAAGTAAACACAGCTGGTTGAGTTATAATTGCATAATAGAGTAAAAAAAATATAGAAAGTTAAGAAAATTGTTTAACTTGATGTAAAACTTAGTTATGTTTAGTAAATTATCACGATCCGCACATTACGTTGTGATTAATATGCCCGACACTGTAACAAGAAAATAATATTTATTAGGATATTATAAAAAAAAATCTTTTGGAAGAACAGAAATTGTTTTAACACGTTGAAGGACACAGCACAATTTAAAAACTTGTAAATTTGGTCACTAATTATTTTTTTAATACTTTAGACAAAAAGTTGCAACGCTGTACAGCGTTCTGCCACATTTGACATATCAAGTAGGACGCTGTATGGCATCAGTGTCCTTCAACGTGTTAATAGTTTATTCTATAGAGTGGTTGCGGTAAAAATTAAATCAAATTCAACAAGAAAATTCTTACCTGATAATATTCTTCATACAGTAGCGAAAGTCATTCTAATTCCATTAATGCAGGTCTACGTTATAACGTCTTCTCAATTTACTGAACAGTGCAAGTTTTAAATCTTTGTACAGGGTTATTGGTTATAAGTGGAACCCCCTATTGCTTCCTTATTTTTTGAGATAAAAAAAATTTAGAAACAAAAGTTTTAGGGCATTCTATGAATTTTTTACAACTATATACAATAGTATACAGGGTGCCTCATAAAAGCGGCACAAAGCAACAGTATGTTTTTTTAATAACACCCTGTGCATTTTTGCATAGTATGAAAGTCCTCGTTTTCCTGATTTCAAAAATGTATATGTTGACGTTTACTGTTATATCTATGCATAATTATTATTGGTTAGATCAATATTTCAGTTTTGCAATAAACAAAAACAGTACGAAATTTTTATTAATAACAGCATTCTTTACATACTAAAGATTATAAAAAATTATTGTAATAAATTTTCAACATGTCTCCCATTTTCATCAATGCATTTTCTACAACCTTTTGTTTTTGAAAATCATGGCATACTGTTTTTCATTCGATTTTTATGTAAATAGAAGCCGCTGTATATCGAAAATGGCCACAGTAAATGTCAACATATTATACATTTTTGAAATCAGGAAAACGAGGACTTTCATTATATTCAAAAACATACAGGGTGTTCTATTTAAAAAAACATAAATTTGGTTTGTCTGGCTTTTATGAGGCACCCTGTATACTATTGAATATGGTAGCAAGAAAATTCATAGAAAGCTCTAAAACTTTTGTTTAAAAATTTTTTCCTATGTCAAAAAATAAGGAAGTGAAGGGGGTTCCATTTATAACCAATAACCCTTTACACAGCGAAACGTTTAAACAAAATAAACATAAGTAAACAAATTAGAAATGTTCTTTTAACCCCGTATTTTACAGCGCATTTAAAATTCAACCCGCAACAATTGATAGGGATAGAACTCTTTGTATGAAGGCCTGGTGAGTGTTGAGTGTTGATTCTTTTGAATCTCGAACTTTTCGATATCTTGTGGTCATGAGTACAAAAGATTTTTTGGATTAATAAAATTTAGTTCATTTCTTTGATTAAAATTAGTATTTTTTTGGAAATGTCCACAAGAAAACTATTATAAAATTCCTTTATATTACTCAATATTTAGACTGCGAAAGAAAATTAAATTTTAAATATACACTTCGCACATAAATTATGGAATAGGTAAAAAAATTAGTCAAGTTTATACATTCATATTTTTGTTAATATTGAAGCAATTTCAGTAATTTTTTTATTGCGGATAGGTCATTTCTTCTGTAGTTTAATACCGTATATTCGATTTAACTACGAGTTTTGTTACCCAGGGAAACGCGAAAAGTATGAGGGTATGTAAATTCCCTAAAATTTTAATTTGATCTGTGGCAATTAGGAGCCTATGAAAATTTATTTTTATAAGTGTTTCGGTTACGGCCTATCCTATTGTACTCACTGCGCCAAGCAATTTGCCATACGGTTCTTGGTAAATAAATAAATAATTGGCAATTCTTTGAAAATTGTTTTGTTGCCAATAACTGTTAAAAAACAATAATTTTAGTGGATTTTGTTTCATTCTCCTCTCATTAAAGAGTTATGAAACCAATATCGAGGTTAATAATACAAGTTGGAATAAAAATAACTTAATAAATTTATTTAACAGGAAAAAGAACTATGACAATAACAAAAAATAAACAATACTGTATAACAAAACTCGTAGTTAAATCGAACATACGGTATTAAACTACAGAAGAAATGACCTATCCGCAATAAAAAAATTATTGGATTTGCTTCAATATTGACAAAAATATGAATGTATAAACTTGACTCATTTTCTTACCTATTCCATAATTTATGTGCGAAGTGTACTTGTAAAAATATCTTTAGCTCACAACTACCCCTATCCATTGTGAGAGAATTTTGAAACACCTTAACGATTTATATTAAAACGTAATAAATGTATCGTCATGTAATTTTGATTTAAAACAAGCTATGCTCAGTAAAGTGTCACCAACCCAAGTTTTCCATAGTACTGAAACAAGAAATTATATTTACTAAAGTATTCGCTGAACCAATCGGTTTTGAAATTGATGTGGATATAATTTTAAGCTCATCAGTTCCCCTCATTTTAGGCACTCACAGATAGTTGAGATGGTAGCTTTTCAGAATTGGATATCGACAACATGATTTTCTGATCTAGCGTTAGAAAAATCCTAAATACTTTTTGTTGCTCTCAGATATACAGCAAACAAAATGCAATTTCTGACATTTTCTAACAGCTAATAGGAAAATTAATCTTTGAAGGATTTTTATCCAACTTTGATGATGTAAATAAATTGTTGAAAGCTAGAAAATAGCTCAACACTCATCGTTGCTATACCATATACACATAGCAATCAACAAGCACCTCTACTCTTTTCTAACTACATTAAAAAAAAAAAACTAAAACCTCAACTTAGTGAAAATGTAATGATCCCCATAATCTTGTATACCGTGCTTTCAGATTTCCTAGCCACATCGAAATACAGCGATCGTGTACATTGGAAGTAGTGGGGAGATCATGGCCTGTGGTAAATTCACGGTCACCGTTTACGGCTTACGACAGTCTAGTAACTTAGATATTATGTGGGTCCCACTATTGCGGTGAAACTCACGAGCTTGACCGCATACTCCCTTGTGTAGTGTTTTGCGATGAAAGCACGGTATAGTAAGAACTGCAATAAAACTTTAAGTTGATTTTTTTTAAATCTACTGAGAATAATTAAATTATATGAGAAACAAACTTACCTTTATTTTCATCGTGCCCATCGGATATGTTTATAGACATCATAAGTGCATTTCTAAAAACCATAGCCAACATTTTGAGGTTCCCTTTGCCGTCGCCGTTAAAAACTATAATAAAACATATTTAAGTAACAAATAATTAACGATTTATTTTTCCTTGTGCTTACCAGCTCAAATATTCAGACCTTTTCCAGCAAAGGTGATAAAAAAACATAAGTATCAGAAAGAAATAATGCGTGTTAAAAAAAACTTCAATCATATTTCAATCGGAGGCTTCGAAGAAACTTCATCAACACATTTTCAAAAACTGTACCCATGAATTATTTTCTCTCATTTTATAATTATCGTTAATATTTTAAACTAGAAAAAATATATTTATTTATGTAACAATCAGTATTAAATATGTGAAAACTTACCATTTTCTTGAAAACGTTGAGTATGCAGGAAAGAATATTACTCCAGTAAAATTAGCATTCAATTCGGAACAAATTTGTAACAAGCTATATTTAGGGGGAAGATGTCCTGTTTAACAGGAAAATAATCCCAAAAAATCCAGGTGGCGGAACCCCTTAAAAATTAGGCCGCTATCTTGAAATTAGGCACTTTTTAGCTTTTAACTTGAATAATTAATCTCACATTGATTTTATTAAAAAAAATGAATCGTACAAAAATTTTAGAACATTAAACAAGCTACAAAACAGTCTAAAGTTTTTTAAATCGGTTAATAAATAACTGAGATAATGGCGACTAAAGTTTGGGTACTATGCATTAAATTAGATAATTTAAACTTTAACACTAGAAAACAATGTTTTTTTATTATAATTAGCATACTAATTTTTCTTATTTTAATTTATGCTTCAGTCCATATTAGGTGAAACAGTGGTCAAAAATATTTTATTTTTACATTCAATTTCAGGCTGCGACACAACGTCAGCGTTCTATAAGAAGGGAAAAAACTGCAGTTTTTGAGATATTTAGCTCAAATTCGGAATATAGGTTATGCTGTAGGGCTTACATCATTGGGCATGCGAAATGTTTGTGAGAATCTACAGGAAGATTTTTTTTCATGCTCCTTTTTCTCCCCCTGAACTTTTTTGCGATGAGCCGCTGGTAGATTCTAAAATACAATGTGAATTGTCTGTTTCATTTAGAGCTATAAAGAAAAGAAATAAAAAATCTTCCAATTTTAACACCCTGTAGATCAGTAAAGAAGCGTTATGCGGACCTATGTTTATATAAACTTTTAGTCATGAAATAAGCCAAAGAATTACCCCCTTGCGTATGTACATGATACTTGGGAACACCCTGTATAAATTAAGGGACCAGAACAGAATAATTAACTCATAGAAAAAAAATTACAAAATTCCAACTGTCTTATAATTTTTAAGCTCCAACTTTTTTCATTTTTAAGCTATCACAAATTTCTAAACGTCATTTTATAGATTTTGAATTTTCCTATTTTCATAATTTTTTATACCGGCTAAGATAATAAAGTTATTTGACTCTAAACGAAAAATAATATCGCGAATTTCAAGATGGCGGACGATTTTTTAGTGTGTTCCAGTACTCGGATTTTTTGAGATTTTTATTGACATGTTTAATACCCCTTCCTCGACATTTTAACGCAACAAACAGCTTGTTACATTATTTTTATCGTTATTATTAATTTTCAAAAAATGTTCATTTGTTAACAAGACAACTTGCGTTTCTACTATTTTTTTGCAAATTCTTCAAAGGATCTGAAAAATTATTTGTTATCAGTTTGAGAGTATAACTTATTTAAGTGCAATAATCAGGAAAAGAGTTTAAAGGTTTTGCTTACCGTCGTCCTTTAAAACCATATAAAACTTATATCATTCAAATATTAAATGTATTCAACGACTTGCTCCTTACTATCATTATTTATTCAGATATTTGAGAGCGCCATGAGATCTTTTCCAAAAACTAGATCTGACAAATTTTCTTCTTACTCGTGTAAGGAACTTAGCCCCTATTTTAAAAGATATATAATCAGAAAAATTAAATTAAAATTATAAAAACAAATACCTTTACTTCTATATCGGGAGGCTTCAAAGCATTGTCAGCTCATTTCTAAAATTGTGGCCCATGAAAATTTTAATATATCGCTTCAAAATTGTCATCGTTTTAAACTAAGGAAAATATATTTCATTATACAGGGTGTCCAAAGTCACCGGAGGAGCTCATAATCACATTCTTTACAACATTCTGAAATGAAAACCTTAATACAATTATGTCGAGACTCCTACCGTTTTCGAGCTGGACTCTTTTACAGTTGCTCAAAAGAAGTTCCCCTGTGGTAGGTTAACGATTTATTAGATTTGAAGGTAGACGCCGTAAACAAAATAAATAATGACAACCGTACTGAATTTAATAATATTATCTGTCAGTTGTGTATTTTTGTCACTCTCTGGACGAACTAAATGAAAAAATAATAGAATCATTAGAGACGGTTACACCGGAAATGTTGCAAAGATCTATGCTGGATTTAAGCCGACGAGCACGTCTTTGTTTGCAAATGGAAGGTGGCCATTTTGAATATTTACCACTGGCATTTTATTGGAGATTCTTTTTTTGGGAAACTTAAGAGAGTCCAGCTAGAAAACGGTTGGAGCCTCGACATAAGTGTATTAAGGTTCTCATCTCAGAATGTTGTAAAGAATTTGTCATTACGAGCACCTCCGGTGATTTTGGGACACCCTGTATGACAATTAAATGTGTCATAACTTACCATTCTTTTGAGGACATGATGTATACCGTGCTTTCAGATTTCCTAGCTACCTCAAGATACAGCCCTCGTGTACATTCGGAGTAGAGGGGAGATTGTGGCCTGTGCACAGACGATGCTTGACGGCTAATCTCCACTATTGCGTTCAGACTTACGAGCATTACCAAATATTTCCTTGTGTAGTTTTCGGCACGGTATAGGAAATAACATCGAAGCAAACATTTTTATTGCAATCGTTAAATTTTGAAAGCTACTTGTCTTTGTTGTAAAATGGTTTTTCACCAATTTTTTTGCAGATTCTTCAAAGAAAAATCTAAAAAAGTAGTTGTTATCAGATTTGAGGATATAACTTATTCAAATGGCATAAGCCAGGAGAAGAGTTTTAAGGTTTCGCATTCAATTGTCCTTTAAAACTATATAAAAGACATTTTTTTTTTTTTTTTAATCACTTATTTAACGTCGGCCTATTTCCGCTACGGAGGCCAATCACCGACGCCAGGAGACGAGCAACCCCCAACCTGGAAATTTTGCCGAACCTCTTATCTTACTAAGAGTAGGGATTTTTAACTTGCCTATCATTTAATAGACAAGAGACCGACTGCTTTACATCGAAGGATGGTATATCCTCAATACACCTCTCGCCTACAGTTGTATTGTTTCTGCGATATAGCTGATATGCAAGCCGCTAGAAGTAGGGAAGCGAGACCGCGTCTTTCCGTGGAGCCCATCCAAGTACTAAACGCGGTAAATGTTGCTTTACTCCTCATATCGCTATGAAGTGAGTGAAGTCAGTCCTCCGCTCGCTGCCCATAAAAGACATTAAAATGTTAAATTTATTAAACAACTCCCTTTTTCCTGTTATATGTTCAAATTTTTGAGAGCATCAGGAAACCTTTTCCAGAAACTAGATACGACAAATTTTTCCTAACGTTCTAATACTTGTACAAGAAATTTGTTCCCTGTACCTCAAAAATATATAAAACGTATAAGTATTTGGAGAGAAATATTAAATTTTTAGGAAAAATATACTTTTATATCCGGATACTTCTAAACAATGACAGCGCATTTCCGATAGTTTAAGATTTCGTTGCTTGTTCAAGACTACCGTTATCATTTCAAACTATTTCATTATTATACAGTAATAAGCATTAAAATATGGAAAATCCTACAGTTCACGTGAGGACAAGTACACAGGAAGGAATTTCAAGTACATCAATAAGCTTCAAAAGCTGTTAGTATTCGTTTAGGAGGTACACCGCTTTGCAAGTTTTTTTTTCATAATTTATGGAAATACATGTTCTGTAAGATTTGTTTTACTAAAAGCCTCTGCTAGTACCAGACTCCATAGAGCAAAAGAGCTTGAACTGCTTGAAGAATCGAAAACTAATTAACTTTTTTGTTTTCTGTCATTTAGTTTTAATAAAATTGTTAAATTAATTGATAATTGTGAAAAATATCCGAAAAATATATTACCAATAAAGAAAATTGCACAGAAAACTCACATCAAACAGTCTGATGAAAGTGTCAGAAAAGGTTACAAAATGGATGATTTCTTACATTCTTGTCCAAAGCATTTTAAAAGTTCTCTTTTTCTCCAGGAATACTTTAAATTGTATGTAATATTATCTTTGACACTAAGAAATATTTTGCTCTAACAAACCGATGTAATTTAACAATATCTAAGACCTAATTAATACATACCTGTTGGGAGTTAAGAAGATGGCAGCGAAAAGACGCGGAAATACCCCCTCTCTCGCACCCACGCGTAAAATTTAAAAGCCCGCGAAATTTGAAAAGTTTTGTAAAATATGCTACCATCATCTTTTGACCCGCAAATTAACACAAACGAAGCCCACTATAACCGCCAAAATTTATGTATAAAAAAATTACGTATACTAATTTAATGCGCCAAGAAACTCCAGACAAAAATAATTAAGTATTTCAGATTAATGTCATAAAACACGAAGTGTTTTTTTTATAATAATTTGTTATAATATATTGATGTATAATTTAACGAAATACATAAGTATTCTGTAATGCAAAATTTGTTTTATTAAAAGCCTCGGCTAGTGTACCTACTAGATTCCATAGAGCAAAAGAGCTTGAACTACTTGAAGAATCGAAACTACCTAATTTACTTTGTTTTCTGTTATTTATTTTAATAAAATTGTTAAATTAATAGATAAGTGTGTGAAAAATAGCAGAAAAATGTATTACCTATAAAGAAAATTGCCTAAAAAACTCACATCAAACAGTCTAATGAAAGTATCAAAATAAAAAAAGTTTATAACTTGTAACACAAGATGGATGATTTCTTACGTTTTTGTCCAAAGCATTTTAAAAGTTCTTTCTTTCTCTAGGAATAGCTTAAAGTGTATGTAGTATTATCTTTGACACTAAGAAATATTTTGCTCTAACAAACCGATATAATTAACAATCTCTAAGATCTAATTAATACACACCTGTTGGTAGTTATGAAGATGGAAGCTAGCTAAAAGAGTAAGAAAAGACAAGACGACGGAAGCGGAAATATCCTACTCTCGCACCCACGCGTGACAATCGTGACATTTAACGACCCGCGAAATTTGAAAGTTTTATGACATGATACTTTTTACCCGCGAAATAACAGAAACGATGCCCACAATATAACCGCCGAAATTTATATATCAAAAAATAACGTGTAATAAATTCCAGACAATATAATTAAGTATTTCAGATTATTGTCATAAAACACGACAAAAATAAACCTCCCGGACCAACGAACGCACCAATGAAACATAACCAAACTGGCCAAACTAAATATCAAAACTCAACAAAAATTGTAGGTAGATATGTTCTGCAACATTGTTTTCATTTAAAAACACATCTTGATCAAAATTTTGTAAACAAATATCGCCAATTCCTACGTTTTGTGGTATACAACATCCCCTCCTCTCTCTCTCGCTCTGTTTCCCTCTAAAGAAAATTTTATGACCATATATGGAAGACGCGTTGAATTACCACCCATGCTCCCTGCGACAATTGTTTAAAAATGAGCGGGAAAATAAACCTTCACGCATTATTTGTTTTCTAAATTATCCTTAATTATTACTGCAAGTTACCACCTACCATAATTTTTGGTCTTTATTTGTACCTTAATTTATTTCTCTTTTAACATTCTGGGTATAAATGGTACAAAATTCCTGAATAATAATAATAATAATAATGATAACAATATATAGTCTTTATTATGAAAAGAAGAATTTCATAAGGGTGAAATATTTATGTATTGTTAGTGATTACTACTATAGGGATGTCGATTAAACTAACGCAGAAGGCATAAGAACTACACTAAGTTATCTGAGCTATTACGCATTTCTCCCGTCCAGGAGAGAAATAGTCGTTACACCCAAACGAGAATATATTTATTACTCATTACTCGCCTCCTTTCTACCTGAAGGACTAGAGAGATTATGTAATCGAAACACCAGGGATTCACAAAATCACACTGTATCGCGTAGTGAATCGAATAAAAAAGTCGTTGGACATGAGAAATGTTTATTGACGTTGAAAAAGCCTTTGAAAAGTCACCTTCAAAAACACAATTATCGATTTCCAACTGAATGGTGTCCTACACTAAGTGTGTTCGAATTAACGTAGGAAACATAGAAACTAGGAGCCTGGTAGAATAAGGCTGCTCCCAAGGTGTTTTATCTCCTCTTATATGGGTGTCCCTAAATTAACTAGGAAGATTTTGCCATCAGTTTCTACATCCAAAAATAGTAAAATAAGTTCATATAAACATGGGTCCAGAAATGGCTCCTAAGGGGGCTAGAGTCTTACCTCGTGGAGGAGGTACACTGTGAGGAGCTTGAAAAAACTCCAGAATGTGCCAGACTCCGAAAAGCCCTACAAAGAGAGAACCACGGAAAGATTGGATCTCTCGTTAAATCACAGGGAGATCATACAAAAGACGAGGAGGAAACTCTCAGCTTCTGCTCGAGACGCACTTCTCAGATTGTGAGACCATACCGGTAGGAAACCCAGAACCAATTCCAAACCTTGTAATACCGACAACTCGGGCAAGAAGGGAAGATTGGAACCTGGCAAACAAAGTAATAAATCAAACCAGGCTTGCATGGGCGATAAATACCTGCAAACCATTCAAGTCAGCCGGAATTGATGGCATCTTTACAGCCCTTCTACAGAAAGGGCTGGAGGAACTAGCCTCAGTGTTATGTGCACTATTTAGGGCTAGCATAGCACTAGGTTATGTGCCAAACTGCTGGAGGCAGGTAAAGGTGGTATTAATAACAAAACCAGGGCGTGAAACATATGCCCAGGCAAAATCCTTCCGGCTTATCAGCCTTACTTCGTTCTTAATGAAGACCCTAGAGAAACTGGTAGATAGGCATATTAGGGACGAACACTTAAAGGACTTACCTTTACATCGAAACCAGGAAAATCCTGCGAACTGGCAATTCATGAGCTATAACGCAGAGCAGAAGAGGCAATCAACAGCCAGGAGATAGCGGTGGGTACCTTCTTGGATACAGAGGGCGCCTTCGATAATACCTCCTTTGACTCAATTATAAGAGCAGTGAAAGGGCGCGGCGTCGGTCGATCAATATTAAGATGGATCGACTCGTCACTCCGTCACAGGAAAGTGAGTACCTCTCTAGGAACAGTAACCAGAGAAGTGTCTGTCAAGATAGGCTGTCCGCAGGGAGGAGTATTATCTCCACTCCTGTGGTGCCTAGTAATGGATGGACTCCTCAGGGAACTGGAAGAGAAGGGATTTTATGCGCAAAGCTATGCAGACGACCTCACCATTCTAGTAACCGGGAAAATATGGGGGCGTGCTATCCAATAGGATGCAATACGCCCTTACAACAGTAGATAAATGGTGTGTGAGAGAGGATCTGTCGGTAAATCCGGCGAAGACCACAACAATAGCCTTCACACGTAAAAGAAATCTTCAAAGTTTGAAGAGACTAAAAATGTGCGGAGAAGAGCTACAGTGGGCAACGGAAGTCAAATACCTAGGAGTAACTCTAGACACTAAGTTGACTTTCGGCCCACACATAGAGAAAATCACGATAAGAGCAACATGGGCCTTATGGGCCTGTAGGAGCATGATCGGTAAAACGTGGGGTTGAAACCTAAGATGGTATATTGGTTGTATACCAGAATAGTGATACCCACGGTAACATATATGTCTCTAATCTGGTGGCATAAAGCCAAAAGTGGAGCGTCGAAAAACATACTAACTAAATTGCAAAGGTTGGCATGTCTAGGAGTAACAGGAGCAATGAATACTACGCCTACTGGTGCTATGGAGGTGCTGTTGGATCTATCCCCACTACATTTAGTGGTGGAGTCGGAGGCGAAAATGGCAGCCTATAGACTAGAAATAAATGGTCACGGGAGACACTCAGTGAGAACAGGGTATCACACCGAGATATTTTGCAAACGAGATGAAAACTGTATACTAAACATGCAGTCTGATAAATTAAGGAGTACTTTCAACTTCCAGAAACCTTTCAGGATAATAATACCGGAGAGGGATGGAGAAGAAAGGAAAGAAGCTTTACAAAACCGAGGGGGATCCATTTGGTATACAGATGGATCCAAAACGGCTGAAAGTACTGGTGCGGGTATTTATGAAGAAAGTACAGGGAATGGAGTAAGCATTAACCTGGGCCGCTTTACAACCGTATTTCAGGCAGAAGTGATAGCAATCACGACCTGCTCGCAGATCATGTTGTGGAGGGAATATGAAAATAAACGAATCTACATCATGAGTGACATCCAGGCAGCAATAAAAGCCTTGGGAAATGTAGAAATACACTCAAAAGTAGTACAGGAGTGCTTTAAAAACCTGGTGGCTCTGGCTGAAAAGAACAGTGTTACTCTGGAATTGGTACCAGGACATTAGGGATTTGAGGCAATGAGGCAGCTGACGCTTTAGCGAGGAAAGGAGCGGAAGACATCCTAGTTGGCCCGGAACCCACGTGCGGGATATCGTATCAGACCGCAAAGGGGTCAGTAAAGGGCGAACTAAGTGAACAACATGGCACTTACTGGATGTGGCTTCCGGGAATGCGGCAATCGCGAATGTTCCTTGAGGCACCAATCGGAAACAAGAGCCAAGGAATACCTGCAACTGAGCAGGAAACAATTAAGAATGGCGATAGGACTCCTAACAGGACACTGTCTCATGAGGAAGCACCTCAATATCATGAGGATATTAGACGACCCTAGTTGTAGGGTATGTGGTGATGAGGACGAAACTCATCATATTCTATGCCAGTGTCCGGCCTTATGTGCAAAAAGGCACCGGCACTTTGGGGAGCCATTTCCGGAACCTGAAGAAATTGCAAATGCGTTGAATTCCATTAGGGATACTCGACTGATGGAGTAGAAACACAAGGGGGCACAATAAGCCAATTGAGCTTCAGTGCGGTGGGCCTGTAACCACAACCCTAGTGAGATAGATAGAACTTTTTTGTTCCCGATTCAAAAGTATAAAAATGATTCTAAAATTCAGGGACGTAGTAATCGGAGGGGGCTAAGGGTGTTTATAGCCCAAACTTATTTGTCTGTGAAATTTTTCACAATTTAACTACAGAAAATGAACATTTTATGTTTTCTGCCTAAGAATGGAACTATTGTCTAACCTCGATAGAATATGTATGGTTTTCGAGCTAAATTGTTTTGAAAATTCTGTTCCTTGCGATTAGTTGGTTTTTAAATTCATACTTTTTAATATTAATAATATTTAAAATCCACCGACAAAACTCTAATCGTGGTTGGAAATAGTCTTAAATCCTGCACGCGTTTGTATGGTCTTTATTAATTCATTAAATATTACATTATAAAATATAATACAATACAATGGAGATTTATTTGAGCAATTCTTTCATTAGTTATTAATACCAATATTTACCATTGTATCAAAGTTATTATCGAATTCCATTTTTAAGTAGGTAAACAATTTCAAATTTTCATTACCTGTCTAATAATAGTCTACTATGTGAAAATGAAAAAAAAGTGTGAATTTATAAACCAACTCATCCATCTATTGAAGTTAGAGAGTTTCATTCTTAGGCAGAAAACTTCAAATTTTCATTTTCTGTAGTTAAATTGTGAAAAATTCCACAGACAAAAAAGTTAGGGCTATAAACATCCCTATCCCATAAACATCCCTATCCCCCTCCGATTACTACGTCCCTGAATAAAATTTTAGAATCATTTTTGCATATTTTAATCGGAAACAAAAAAATTAGCAAACGTAGAAAATTTCATTGCTTTTTCACAAAAAATTTCCAAAATATTTACAAAAAATCAGCATCAGAGGCTCTTCTTTAAAACGCTTTAGCCCCTTTAGGAGTCATTTATCGACCCATGTTTATATGAACTTTTTTTAATTATTTTTGGACGTAGAAACTGATTGCAAAATCTTTCTAGTTATTTTCGTGACACCCTGTATACCCTAGGTGACACAGGAGACATGTAACACTCTGTAACTTTACCATGGTCTAGGTCCCCATATTGTAAAATGTATAAGGCGCATGACGAAATATTTAAATTTTTTTGTAAAATTAAATTACATGAGATTTTTAGTCTTTTCTTAAATGAGGAAGCAGTTTTTTTTGTTAGCACTCCTACGTATTGGCTCATTTAGCATTTGTGGTAAATACTGAGCTTTTATTTCAAAACAGTCAAAGGAAAATCTTTATTTAAGCTAGTGAGTCACGACCGCAATGACAAACTACAGCAGTAACCATGTGTTCATGCTCTCTTCTCTACTCCGAATGTACAAATTCAAACAATTGCTACTTGTACAGCTTATTTGAATAAATGATACCACACGGAGAGAGTGCCAGCGGATAATCTACAGCCACTCCCCACATCCCGCAGGGTTAGTGACTGTAGATTCCAGATTCGTGAGCCCTAAGTAGACGGAGGGAACCCAGGATGACCGCTTTCTGCATTTGACCAGCCAACCACTCTGCCAATTTTTGGCAGGCAGGCATGGTCTTCAATGCGGAGAGCAGCGTGGGCTTCATTCCTCCGAGTACACCAATAATCAGGAAGACCATCTTGGCAGAGTAACCTGGGTATAGCACTTGGAGCTCGTACCGGAGATCTCTGTATTTGGTCCGTTTCTCCTCCTCCTTCAAGGCGATGTTTGTCTCAGCAGGTGCTGAGAACTCGATCACCTTGGTCTAATGGACGAGGAGGACTATGTCAGGCTTATTGGCTCGAATTAGCCTGACGGTCGGGAACGAGTAGTTCCAGTAAATCCGGCATTTCTCGTTCTCGACAACGAACTCGATATCTCTGGAAATGTAAGGCAGCACTGGTGTTTGGTCTATCTCGTACGAGTGCCGTAGATGGTAATACAGCACTCGTAAAGCCTCGTTATGTCGGTGGATGTAGGCCGAAGTCGCATATATCGGAAATGCAGATAATGAATGCATGAGTGACTCTGGCGCCTGACGGCAGTTCCTGCAGTTGATATCGGGGACCTCTACACCCATCACGCGACTCTGATAGACCAATGTGTTAATAACACCATCTTGACAGGCCACAATGAATCCCTCGGTCTCCGACTTCAGCCCTGCTGACCCCAAAAATGCGAAGGTCAGCTTTGTCAATAAACGCAGTGCTTCTATGTTGTTATAGAAAACACCGTGCATGGGTTTATCGACGTGCTGCCTGAACAGATTCCTCTGCTCGGCAGCTTCAATTTGGGCTGTCAGACGATTCGGCGGAAGCTCAGTAACTGATTCTGCATCAGCACCTCGCCGGCCTCCTCGCCTTTAGTCGAACACGAGACCGAGTTCATCTGTGGCCCTCTGTGCTGCCTTACAATAATGCACCCACTCCCACAGTTTCGTGATCTCTCACTAATAACCGTAATTAACCGTAGGAGCGGATCCGAGCTCCTTAGGATGTCATACTCAGTGCTACTCTGCCATGCATACACTCCAGACTCAAGAGTCCTCGCCCCCCCCCCCCCCCCCAAAGGAGTAGAGCAGAATCGGAACGGCAAGCATATTAGTGGCAGACACCTTGTTCTTCCCCGAAAGTTCAGAAGACCAAATCTTTCGGAGTCGGTGCCTGTACTTGCCACGAAGAGAATCCTTTATTTGGTTCACATCCTGGCGTTGTTCCACACCCAGGTATGTGTAGGTCTCTCCGGCATCCAAATGTCGTAGGATGCTTCCGTCTGCGAGCTGCGCATCTTCGTGGAATTCCCCGCATCGTCCTCTCTTGAGGTGGACGACTGCGCATTTGTCCAACCCAAACTCCATTCCAATTGCCCACGTGTATTCCTCGAACCACCCTGAGAGCATGTTGAAGTTCTCGCTCTACGGAGGTATAGAGTTTAAGGTCATCCATATAAAATAGATGGGTGACCTGATGCCTCCGGTTGCTGGGTGGCACACACTGATACCGGCGGGTTTGGCGGAGTTCAACAGACAGCGGCAGCAGTGAGATGCAGAAGAGGAGCGGACTCAAAGAGTCACCCTGAAACACTCCCCTCTTAAATGTCACCAACTCTGTCGAAACTCGCTCGGCACCGGATGTTATGGTGAAGCGAGTTCTCCAAAGCGGCAACAGTTGTTCAATGCATCTCACTAGTGGTGCTGGTACCGTAAGACATCCGAGCAAGTGTAACAATAGCTCATGAGATGTTGTATCAAATGCCTTGCGATAATCAATCCAGGCCGGTGATAGATTCCGCTTATACTGCACAGAATCCTGTGAAATACAGCGGTCTATCAGCAGGTTTTCCTTGCAACCTGCCAGGCCCTTCTTGGCACCACGCTGTTCGTTTATCTGTTGGTAGACCGGATCAACAGACCTCAACATCCTGGTATACAAGATACGAGTAAATAACTTGTAACAGGAAGGGTTGAGGCAGGTAATCGGTCTGTAATCTTTTGGGTCAGACAGATCCCACTTTTTGAGGATTATCACAGTTCACCCCTCGACAAACCAGTCTGGAATTTGCTGCCCCTCGTTCAACCACGAGTTGAAAACTCGAGCCAGATGGCGGTGGGTGGAAGGAAACTTCTTCCACCACCAGTTGTTTATACCATCTGGACCCGGGGCAGCGAAGTTCTTGGTTCCAACAAGTGCTTGTTGAACCTCTTCCGTACTGATTGCCGGGCACACTTCGTCTGGCTCTTCTAAGATTCTACGACAGAGAGCCTCTATAGCTGGAGTGTCATTATCAAATGGACTCGTGACTTCGTAGATTCCTTTCCAGAAGGCTTCGACATTATCAACAGTCGGCGGATTTTCGACAACACGCTGTGGCTCTTGGAACAGGCGGGACGGGTTTATTTGGAATAATGTGTTCTGTTCCAAACTCCGCACCCGCCTGACCAAAGTTTTCTTAATAGCCATAAGCGCTCGAATCCTATCTAGACAGTGCTGCTTGATGGTCTGCTGCTTGATGGTCTGCAGCACTGTACAATTTAGAGTGTGGTGTTGTCGTCTCAGTCCGGCTGCCACTCGCCGGACTTTCGATGTAAATGCCCTACCTGTGATTATATAATCCACCACACTCTGGATTCGAGAAGCGTGTTGTCTTGCTGATCGAATTTTAATTTCGATCTTCTGTACGCGCCGCTTTGCTTTCTCGACCCTTCCAACTGTGCTTGCCAGGCGCTGTTGTGGGACGAGTTGCTTGGCGGCAGCGTACACCTGCGCTGTTTTATTATTATTATTATTATTATTATTATTGGTACATTCAGTATTCAACTGTAGTTAACTCGATTTTCTTATTTTTTTAATTACATTCGCTGAAATACAGTGTGGAAACTTTAACAGGAGTACATTCTGTAACTCGGATATAAAGTACTTCTATCAAAAATATTAAAACACTTATTCACTAGCTACATCTCAATGGCAATGTTCTTAGTTTATTTTCACCCAGAGGGAAGCAACCACCCCTGCGTGTTTTCTGAAATGTAAGGGTATATTAAGGGACACATCGTTTTAGATGTATGTGTTCCAGTTAAAGTTTCCACACTATATACAAGGTGAGTCAACAAGAACACCTCGGTCAATATCTCGTTTAATATTTATTATATTATATATTTTTACATATTTGGATAGTGTATTTATCACTTTGATAATTTTTATTCACCACAATAAACACCCTGTACAAATAATTGCAGCTTTAAAATATCTGGATGATGGTACGCATAGCCTTGCCTAATATTTACAAAAAAAAAATTGTTTAATCTGGGAACATACCACTCATGCAAATTTTATTAGTGAGGTCGTCAAACAATTTTTTTTTTTTTGAAAAATGACGTATAATTTGAAAACGCCTCAATGAAATTTCAAAAACTATATACTCGAAAAGGCAATTAAAAAGAAAATAAGAAAGTGGACAAATATATAGGGTAATTTGATATGCCACTATCATATCAAACACCCTATATGATTGGAAATAATTTTACAATTTGGTCATCTTGTTCTCCTACAATTTTTCCGATATAATAAATATTAAACGAGATAATAGTGAAAAAAGAAAGATGATGCAGCTTCGAACACGTGTTTCGAAGTTATTGCTCATCATCAACGTAGCGTAGCTTATGAATATGAGTAATAAGATCAGATACAATAACTAAAGGTTAGAAAGCACCGTACACAGTACTCAAATCGTGCTTTCGTGCATCATGGACCACTATACTTGGCCTCAGACGCAGTTAACACATAGAGCCCTATGTGTACTGCTCTATTTCTACCTAGGTAAATATAAATAAAAGAGTGATGTTTAGCTGGATTAAATAATACAAGAAAAAGTGAATAGTGCCGTAGACCCCCAAAAAGAAACATGAAGCAACTACGTACACATGTTTCGGAGTTATCGCCCCTCGTCAGCGTAGCGTAGCTTATGGATCTGTGTAATAAGATCAGAAACAATAACTAAAGGTTAGAAAGCACTCTTTTATTTATATTTAGGTAGAAATAGAGCAGTACACATAAGGCTCTATATGTTGACTGCGTCTGAGGCTACGTATAGCGGTCCATGATGCACGAAAGCACCATTTGAGTACTGCATACTGTGCTTTCTAACCTTTAGTTATTGCTTCTGATCTTATTACACAGATCCATAAGCTACTCTACGCTGATGAGGAGCAATAACTCCGAAACACGTGTCCGTAGCTGCATCATGTTTCTTTTTCAGGGTCTACAGCACTATTCACTTTTTTCTTGTATTATTTAACCCTGCTTAACATCACTCTTTTATTAAGCGAGATATCGACCGAGGCGATCTTGGTGACACCCTACACATTAGAAAAATCGCAGACAAACATCCATACCCACCAACATTGCCATCTGCCGGGGTTTCGAACCCGGACACGATAGGCAGTGTGGCCAGAGCCATGACTGTCACTCGAGCTCGAGCCCAGTACGCCACCGAGTCGGTGTTATATAAATGACTTTATTTCTCTTCCTTTTCTTTTTTGGGATTTATTACCACATTTCTTGAGATTCCTATCCAAAAAAATTTGATTTATCTACAAAATATTCAAATTAACCAGTTTAAAACTGGGAAATAACCTCTGCGCCTTTGATGTAATGTCAGAGGAACCATTAGAGAGTGTTTTTTGACAACTAGGAGGAATTAAATTAATACAAAAATACTGCGCTGACGTTCCGGAAACTATATCTGTTTCCTTTTTCAAAGTTTAGGCTTTAGATTTTTTATGTAACGTGTAGAATAACATGGCATAAAATAAAAATTGTTTATATCATTTCCATAGATACTTACCATAGAAATGTTGAAAAATATACTAAATAATATTAATTTTATTGAGTTCTTATCTCAACATTGATAACCAAGTTGAACAAAATTCTACCGAACAATTTTGAGAGAAGAACTCAATAAAATTAATATTATTTAGTATATTTTTCAACATTTCTGTGGTAAGTATCTATGGAAATTTTTATTTTAAGCCATGTTATTCTACACGTTACATAAAAAATCTAAAGCTTAAACTTTGAAAAAGGAAACAGATATAGTTTCCGATACGTCAGCGCAGTATTTTTGTATTAATTTAATTCCTATTAGTTGTCAAAAAACACCCTATAACTGTTCCTCTGACATTACGTCAAAGGCG